>JAUTXW010000094.1:965000-1662993 GCA_030620095.1 Kuschelorhynchus macadamiae
TTGTTTACCAAAGGAAATTGATTAATAAAAATTATATTCCTAACTAAATGCCTATTTAGGATTTTTATAGTGTAGAGACCAACAGTACGCACAAGTTGTTAGTAGGAAAGGCCAGGGGTCTATATCTAATTTTCCGATTTAGTGAGGAAAAGTAAATTCTGTACTCGCAGTAGCCCCTTTAAAAGAATAGTAGGTAATTATTTAATGAATTCCTTTTTTACAAATTAATACAAAATGGAAACTTAGTACTAATAGTTGTTATTGTATGGAAGAAGTAAGAACACGAATGCTAATTTGGTAGAAACCTCGGTAGAAAAACTAGGCTAAGTTTAAAGTTTGGTTTAAAGCATAATTTGATACAAACGTAAATTTAAAAGAATTAAATCAAATCTTTGGCCTCCAGAAGCAAAAATTTCACCACGATCAAGTTTTATTTCTAAGATTTTTCATATAAGAAATCTTAGGTTCCAAAGCCTCTCATCTGTCATGGTATTTCCGACATATATCTTAATTTTTTTCAAGAAAGAAAATTGCTTTTTCGCATAGCGATTAAGTAATATGAGTATGGTAATAACAATATCTAATAATGTATGTCAAAGAAAATACAAATTTTTTACTTTAATCTACTACGTAGAAGGGCCAATGGGGAAACTTAACAATATTATTGGGGATTATTGCCCCCTTTGCCTTGTATTAGCCATTGTTCCTAACTAGCATAAGTAAAAGTAGGCCACACAGAATTAGGAGTGATTGATTATCTACAGGCACATATTTTAATGTACAGTTTTAAAATTTCACATTTTAGTAGGCAAATAAACGTAAAGTTTTAATTTCATACCTATTTATTAATAACCTGTAGTTTAATTTTTTTCAAAAGTTATAAATTATACTGTGGCGGGCTACTACCCGGGCCTAAAATACTTTGTTAAATCCGTGAAAATTAAAGAAGCGATTGGGGGGGGGGGGTCCCAACACTCTACACTAGTTTGTATTTTTCAATGTATATTGTGTTCTAAGTTTAGATGAAAATTAAACATTTCTTTTCAAACCACCCTGCACTAGCGTAGATAAGGGGGGTTCTGGGGGACAGTACCCCCCCTCAAGCCTAAAAATTAATAATATTGGTATTAAAATAAGGTTCTTAAACTAAAAATACTGAAGTAACGACCTTTTTTTTGGTCTTCAGGTTTTTTTTCAAGCGCACTATCCCCCCCTCAAGCCTAAAATCTAATAAAATTAGGTTCCTAAACGAAAAACTGGTGGTAACGACCTTTTTTTTTTTGGTCTTCAGGTTTTTTCAAGCGCAGTACCCCCCCTAAGACACAAACCTAGCTACGCGCCTGCCACCCTGTAACGACAAGTACTACATTTAGCCCACATACTTCTAAAAGAGTTTTCAATAATATGTAGACTTTTAGTATGTAGTTAAATTATCTAAAGCATTATCATTTCTTCATCTCTAGTTCCCGAAATGACGGGTTTATGATTTATCTAGGTCTGTATTATTCCGTTTTGTTTTATAAAAATTTGCTAGAAAATAAAATACATATTACACTTAATACACACATGACATAAGAAACTTTTATTATAAAATAATCATAATAGCATTAAAATTCAAATATAAGCATCCACGTGTATAGTGCATAAATAATAATTAACACTTAAATTATCCTATAGCTGTTATACACAAATGCTTTAATTTTGATCCAGTTTTTTGTCTTGAACAGAGCCTTATTTTCTTGAATTAGTTTTTCCACTTCGTGTTTTTTAGGAGGTTGTTTTCTTTTTATATGCTGTTCAAAATATTGTAGAATCAATTTTTTTTGGGTCTCGGTAAATTTTTCGTTTTTGAGTTTTGGCTTTTCAGATTTAGTACCTATAATTAAGTTAAACGTTAATAAAATTATTTTAGATTAAAGGGAAATTAGGCTTACTTTTGGTGTCATGTTTTTCACTATTTTCTGTGTGTCCTAATTTGTATCTTTTTGCTTGGTTTGGCTCACATGAAAACATCTTTTGATTTAAGCCGCTAGGACCAGCCTGGCAAGTATCAGTTGCCAAATTACAGTCAAGTCCTAATTTGTTGAATCTGACCCAGAGATATCAGAATCGGTGTTGTCCAAAAGTTCTATTTCATCTAGTGATTTGCCTTTATACTGATCACTTTTTCCATTATTAATTGCAAGCAAAAGTTTTGATACCTTAGCGGTTTGAAAAATATCTTGTGGCAATCTAAAATAAAATACAAATGTATATGGATTAATTGGGAAGGTACAATTTCTACCAATTAATTAGTTTATTCAAATCGAATCACGGAATTAAAATATTTTACTTGGATATTATGTCATGCAGGTGAAGATTAAAGAGCACAATACGTCCAGTGAGATTAGAGTAACCTCCCGATATCAGTAGCCTCCCTAGTTCCCGCATTTTATTAGATATAGCATTTTTTAACAGAGTTGACTTTCAGCATATGAGCAAATTAGGACATCGTCTATGGCAGCTTTTGAAATTTCGTCGGATCTCATGATCTTTAAAACCTCGTCTTTAAGTCGTAAGGTATTATAAAACTCAGTATTTTTGAAACGTAGGTTAAATACCTGAGCCTCTCATAAGTGATTTTCACGCCCAGTAGAGCGTTTGGGTCTCAAAGCGCATGTTTTCGCATGTCTTCTTAAAAAAGTTTTTTTAAAAAATCCTAAACAATACTGACATATTACGTAAGCATCAGATTCTTTGTCACAGCTAGCCAAGTCAGGAATATTTAGGTCCGATCTCGGTCTTCTTACTGGTCGAATTATATTTGATTGCTCGATGTTTGCATAATTTCCTTGTCGACGCAACATATTTAATAAGGTTTTTCTTTTAGAATCCTTTAACTTCATCCCCGCTAATTCCTTTACTGCTCCTTCCTCCTTGTGCTGGCGCATTATATGCCTAGGAAAGTGTGTTATTTCCTTGTAGCAGTAAGGGCAGGTATTCTTTTTTGTCCATTTCCTTAAATTTCCAATTTGCTCGACTTGCTTGGGGGTTTTCTATAAAAATAATTACAATTAGTAAGATATATGCCGGGTGCCACAAAACATAGGGTATACGCTCTAATTTTTTACCTTTTCAGATATTGTTTGACACGTAGGTATGTTTAGTAACTTATTAAGATGCATCATTTCCAGTTTAACCGGAAGTGACCTACACTTTTATATATTAAATGAAACTCTGCACATTTATTTCACAGTTGTATTTGTGTAGTTTTGCACAGGATACGAATATGGAAAAATATAATGTACATGATTCCATTTAATATAGGTATTAAAGTTTACGTCACTTACGATCAAACCGGAAGTGTCATGGGTATAATTCATTATCTGCGAAAATATGCATCTTAATAAGTTTCAAGATGTACCTAAGTTTCAGTGATATCTGGAAAGGTGTGTACCCTATCTTCTGTATACCCAGTATATATAAAGCCTTATAAAATATTTGTTAATATAAAAATATTAAAAATTATAAATTAGAAACAAAAATGATAATGTATAAACTTTCTATATAATCCTCATATTTTGATTCTCAGCTGTACCAAAGCAAAAATAAAAAAAATCTCGAGATTAAAAGATTAGTTTTTGTTCCTTATACAAAACACATTATTTTTTACTATTACTAAGCTTGACTTATAAATGCTTACCTCTATTATTTTGCCAAAATTAATAATATTCGTATCGACATTACCCGTTTTTTGGTAATCAGAGTCTATATTAAGGGAAAACAAATTTTCTGGATGGCTACTGGTGCCCATCAACGAATCATTTACAGCTTCAGTTGGCAAATATTGAGGACTTTTTTCGTTGACGTTCTGATTTTCACTGTTTTCAGTATTTATAAAATTTTCAGTGTTAATGATCGATTCAAGTTGCCCATTTACGACTTCAGGTTCTGTGTGTTCATTATGCGAATCCATATCTTCAAAGATTATCTGCAAGATGTAAATATATAATTTTTAGTTTTTATTCTCCACGGAAATTTGAAACGAATTATTATTTAAGAAAAACGTGCTTCTGCAAACAAAATATTTCCCCGTACGTAAATTTTAAAATAAGTAAGGTTTAGTTAAAGCAAATGCTAATAGTCTACATATTTCTTTACTTAAAATGTCACCTATGACTATCTTTACAGTTATTAACGAACCTGTTTTGTCAGTGGAATTTCGAATGAACTTGGATTTTCTGAATCAGAACATATTGAACTTTCACAACTCATGGAAAGGAGGTCAGAAAACTGTGTTGAAGAATTTTCTATATTTTCATATTTCTAAAAATATTGAAACCATTTTACTTATATTTACTAAATTTTTAACTTTTATAATCTCATAAAACGAAAATGACAATTCTTTAACAAAATAGTATATAGATATTTTAATATTGGTGTATATGTTACCGGCAAAGTTTGAAATCCGGCATTATATAAAATTCCTAGGTATTGTATAGAATTCCTAAAACTATCAGGCATTGTATGGAATAAATTTTATTACATACAACTCCTAGGCATTTTATAGAATACCGATTGGATAATCGGACATTTTAGTTTTAGGCTTATACTTGTATCGCCCTATTTGTCCAGGTTAGGTTAGGTTATACAATTTCTATTTTCTATTATTATAACTGATTTTGATGCAAAGTAGTGTTTTTATTCAATACCGTGTAGATCTATTCTTGGTTAGATGTCAGTCTCGATCAATGTCAATTCAGCAGTTTTAGTTTTATACTTTGCCCTCAAACCACACGGCACTGTATAAAATTCCTAGGTGTTCTATACAATTCCTAGGTAAAGTATAAAATACAATCTATATTTCATACATTGCCTAACCGACCCAGGCATTATATTATTATTGTCTAGGTATTCTATACATTAACTGAATTAAACACATTGCCGGTATCATATACAAATCTATTTAAAGAATACCTTTTTTTTACTGTCAGTAGTTTTGGATCCCGGAACAGGCGACGGGTAGGTTACTGAATAATCTGTTGCGTTATCATCTATTTCGGTGGGATAATTAATCTGAAACGTTTATTATTATAATAAAATAGTATTTTTAATTTTTTAAAATTGCATATCAAAAAATATTTTCCGTAAGTTTTGGGAATACTTTGTCTGATACATTTCTTTACTCAAACTGTTACCCATAACTAACCTTCACATTAACGTACCTGCTTAGTCTGTGGAATTATGCCTGAATTGTAATATATGGATCTTTCATAACTCATGGGTAGGAGTTCACTAAATTGTTTTGAAGATTTTTCGTTATTTCCATAATTCTAAAAAAGTGATTATTTCTTAACAAAATAATATATAAATAACTATATATTATTTTAAAATTTATTATTAAAAATGTATTTTAAGAAGACTGAAGACTGGTAGTCTAGTGAATAATCTTTTGTTGCTTTATCTACTTCGGTGAGGTAACTAATCTGAAACTTTAAGTTTTTCAAATAGCGAATCCATATGTTTTAACTAATTTATTTTATTCATGCAAATCGAAATAGTCAGCTAACAATTTTCAATCAAAATATTACCTTTGACTATCCTTTACATCAACGTACCTGCTTATTCAGAATTATGTCTGAATTGTAGTATAATGAACTTTCATAACTCATGGGAAGAAGCTCAGTAAACTGTTTTGAAGACTGTTCACTATATTCATACTCCTAAAAAAGTGATAATTGCTTAACAAAGTAATATATAGTTATTTTAATTTCGGAACCCCGATCAGATGACGGGAAGTTTAGTGAATAATCTGTTGCATTATCTACTTCGGTGGAATAATTAATTTGAATTTTTTTATTTTTTAAATCGCATATTCAAAATATTTTCACAAATTTATTTTATTAATGCAAATCGAATACAAATAGTCTAACTAACATATTTCTTCACTAAACCGTTACATATATCTAATCTTTAACGTACCTGCTGAGTCAGTGATGTTGTGCCTGAGTTCAAACATATTGAACTTTCATAACTTATGGGAAGGAGCTCAGTAAACTCTTTTGGGGATTTTTCGTTATTTCCATATTTCTAAAAAAATTGAAGCTATTGTATTTACTGATATCTTTCTTTATCTCAAAAAGTAAAAATCAAAATTCATTCACCAATAAATTTTCCAATGTTTAAAAATGTATTTTTCTTACGACATCTACGAAACTCATAAAAATCTTACTGTAAACAAACGGGGTTAGAAAGTGCCGTATATCACAGGCGTATTAAAAAATAACTGTTCAAGACGTGTGTTGAAAAATACATTTAAACACTATAATCTTGTGTCAAAGTCACAGCTGACGTAACACGTGATTATGTAAGATTTTCAACAAGAGAGTTGAATGCAGATTTTCCAACCTTAGTGTTGAAAAATACAAAATATAAAATTTTATATATTCTTTTAAACAATTTTAATAGTCTTAGAAAAATAATTTATTTATATTTTTATTTTTACCATTTTAAACACATATTATAGAATATGTTATTAAGAGTACCTTTTTATCTTCATTAGTAGTTTCCGAACCCTGGTCAAATGATAGGTAATTTAATGAATAATCTATGGAATCTACTTCGGTGGGATAATTTATCTGAAACGTTTAATTACCATTATAATAAAATCTAAATTTTAATTTACACATTTAAAGTATTTTCAATAATTTATTTCATGCATTTATATGCTAGCAAACTTGATTAAACTGACCTTATTTTCTTCTCCTGCTTGGTAGTCTTTATTTGTAGAATTCCTCTCAAGTTCGCCCAATTTGCCTGCATTCAAAATAAAAGAATTTTAAAAATAAATATAAATAAATAAAGTCTGGAGTCTGCCAACGAACAGATTGATCTATATCTGATATGTGGTTGTTCTGCAATACACTAGACTTCCCATAGGCGCCGACTTATCAGAGTTGTTTTGGATGCTTTGTTATACTTCAAATTGGTCAATTAGATTTGAATCTTTTATCATTTTCTATTTAAAACTGCATTTCGAAATAATCGTTTAACAGTCTCATTTAGTTAATGAGGTATTGTAGAAAAAAGAATTTATTATTTTACATCTATGTATCCCTTTATGCATCATTGACTAAAGAATTTAATTTTTTTAATAAAAAATGAACGGCATACAAAAAATAGATAAACTAAAAAGTAAAAAATAATTCAAACAAAAAATATTTGTTGCTGGCAAATTTCAGTTATATACGTCGCCGCCATGCCAGACCAATGTGCTTTTTAAAGTCGGCGCCAATTCCATAAATACCAAAAAACAGACATTTTTCTCTATTAGGAATAGGTATTGATTAAATTGGCGGCGACTTCAATATCTGAAATTTTGCAGCAACAAATAATTTTTGTTTAAATTATTTTTTAATTTTTAGCTATCTATCTTTTTGAAGGCAGATCATTTTTTAAGAAAAGAAATATTTTGAGATTTTTAGCGATTATTTATTTTTATTATCACCCAGTATACTAAAATTTGTTATATAGAACCCAAAGAAGCGGTCTTAACAGAACAAAAAAAATGAGACTAGCTTGGATAAATCAGTGATTATTTTCCAACAATGGTAACTTTTAACAAATTAACCCCCTTTTTACCTCCATCCTTTAGAAATTTCGTAGTACAAAAAAAAATAGGAACAACTTGGAGAAGCTGCGAACAAAACGAGCTCTAAAACGTTAAAATTGGTCGAGGCACTCCGGAGAAATCGACGAACATACATAAAAATATACATCGCCGGCGAATTAAGAACCTCCTTTCTTTTAAGTCGGTTACCAAACTTTTTTTAAATGTTTATAAAGATATTTTGTAAAAAGGTAGCAAGGTATTTCATACCGTTAAGAACGGAATTTCAAAATTTTTAATAAAAGTCGTTGCCGAAAGGATGTTCTTAATATACCATATAGTTGAGAAGAGACTGTGGAAAATATTACTGAACCTTTTACCACCTTAAGATTAACTTTTCGAAAGATCCAGGAATTATTTTTAAATGCCGTTAACGAAATAGGTAATCCTCTGAAGTGCATTGCAAAAAGAATAAAATATTTTTTGACTTCCATTAAGGTGGAATTTCGAGATATTTCGAAATTGTTTCTAAATTTAAATCACATTCACTTGAATACACGTGTCTGAAAAAATTTTTTGAAAAAATCAGAATTTTATTTTCAGATAAATATTTTTAAAAGTCATTAAAATAGAGAAATCATCCACATTAAAAGGCCTATACCTTTTCTCAGAAACTATCGAAAAATGTTAAGACAAAAGTTTCTTGGGTTTAAAGAAATTTTTTTATTATTTGAGTTTTTTTAATACACGGTGTCTGAAAAGTGCTGTACCGACTTCAAAACCAGAATTTTACATGGAACACCCTGTATATTTTTATATTTTTAGATTTCTTGAGAGAAATAAAGATAACTTTTGTAAGAACTCCTTATTCAAATTTTGTGTCATTTAGACAGAAATTAAGGTTATGTATTTTTTAAGCAAATTTATTTATTCAAAAATACTACCAATTAACCCTTACCGAAAATATTTTTTTGTAATCTTCTTATATTTTCTAAATTTTTTTCTCTAAATTGTCAAATAAAGGAAAAGGGGAGGGGTAAACATCATTGGATTCAAAGAAATTAAGTATCTTGTACGGATTAACCGATTTTAACGATTTTTTTATTTTAAAGAATGTGTAAGTTTCTTCGAGAATATTAATATTTAAATTTAAATTTTTTTTTGGCCGCTAGATGACGTTTTATGACAAAGTCGCAAACTTTTGTTACTTTCTCTAGAATTTCAAATGCAATGGTATTTTTCTCTTTACTTAGAAAAAAAAAACATAAACTGGTGAAAACCGCGTCATAAAACGTCATCTAGCGGCTCGAAAACAAAATGAAATCTAAATATTAATACTCTTGAATAAACACATAACCTCTTTAAAACAAAAGAAAATCGTTAAAATCGGTTAATCCAAACAAAAATTATTTTATTTCTTTGAATCCAATGTTGATCCCTTCCCCTTTTTTTGATAATTTAGAGAAAAAAAGTGAAACAAAAATTTTTGGAATTATTAGTACATTACAAAACAAATATTTTCGATTAGGGTTAATTGGTATTTTGAAATAAAACTGCGTTTTCTACTGTACGGTTGGTGTCCTCTTACAAAGTTGAAAATATTGTTCAGCTTTTTTTATGTTTGGCGATTTACTTATTAGATTTTTTTCTCCCCATAACCTAGAGCAAATACTTTCTGAGATATGGCCGAGAGCCACCCTTGTACATATATGACCCAATTAAAAAAAAAAATAGATATCGTAAAATTAAAATCCTTGAGCATTCTTTTAATTCTCTTTATAAATTAAGGTTTTACATTATAGCCAGCATTAATTAGTTGTAACTTTCCATATATTTCTACATATTTCGTTAACTCTTAGATTTAGGTATAGGACATGTATATATCAGTGGACAGGTATTTTAAGCCTCTTCAAGAAAAAACTATCAAATATAGGGTGATCCATTTAAAAAAACTTGGATATTGCGAATTAAAAAATTTTGAAAATTGTTTAATGGTCTGAGACACCCTGTATAAATTTAAAACTTCTAGCCATCATAAATAGTTAGACGATAGTGTTCTTAACTTGTGGCTATAATTTCATTACATAATCTGAACTATCAGCTGCAAGACGTTGTTTGCTGAGAACATAAGTTTGCTGAAAAAAATACATAACCTAAATTTCTGTCTAAATGACACAAAATTTGAATACGGAGTTCTTATAAAAGTTACCTTTATTTCTCTTAAGAGAAAAATGTAAAAATATACAGGGTGTTCCATTTAAAATTCTGGTTTTGAAGTCGGTACAGTACTTTTCGGACATCCTGTATTAATAAAACGCAAATAAGTAAAAACTTTTGTCTTAACATTTTTTTATAAATTCTATAGTTTCTGAGGAAAGGTAATAGACCCCTCATAAAATGCCCACCTTGTACATATTTTGCCTATTTTACCCTATGTTGAATATTAAAAAATGCAAAAAAACAATATTCTATTTTTCTTTTGGTAATCATTTGACCAAAGAATTTTTCTACTATTATTTAAATCCTGAAGCTCTTAAAGAAGTTTAAAAAATCAATTTTTTTTCTAGATTCAAATATTGGGAAAATAGTTTATTTTTATATTAAATAAATTTACTTTTAAAAGCCAAACTTTTTTAAAAATACATGGTCAATTTAACAAAAGAAAACATTTTTACTCACAAATAACTGTATGAATTACAATATAAAGTGCTGGACAATTGCTTTCGAGCAAGAAAAATTTCGCCTAACTTTCAAGCTGGATATTTTTGGAACCAAACCAAATATCGACATCCGGTTTTCACGGGCTGACAGATTGACTTTTTGTGAAAAAAAATGTTATTTTAAATTTTTTTTAACTGTCATTTTTTTTATACAGGGTGTTAAAAAAGTCCATAGCTTGAATGTGTGTAACTTTCTGAGAAATTGTTTTTAATTTTATTCCTATGCGCCATTTTAATCAATAATCCTCTGCAAAGAAATATTTATCAAATTTATCAAAATATTTATACCGGCCTTAGTTTTAAAAATATAGATTTTTTTCCGTAACATATATTTTTTCAACTGTTAAGCACCTAAACCATCCGGTACATTACAACTTGCATCGTTTACTGCTGTTTGATATACCTTACGATATCCTGGTTTATTTTCAATAAAAAAATATAGTAATGTAATGTGGTGTCCAGTGGTTTACTAATTATCGCCTATTTTCGGAATAATTTATTAATGGCTCACCGATCTTCACGTTCAAAGGTGCACAATTTTAAAAATAATCATTTAAAGTTTCATTTATTTGCATGAATTTAATTATTTATATATTGTTAAGAAACAAGTTTCTCAAAATTTTGATATTTGCCTTTGTTTTAAAAATATCGTATATTTTACTTAACTATGATAATTTTTTCAACTTTTCGTTCTAAACCGTCCTGAATTGTTCTTAGCGGCAAATTTGTTAGCAATTGCCATACCTTGCAATAAGCGTGTTTATTGTGAGTAAAAATATTGAATACCTCAATTATCTGATACACAGTTCCGAGCTAATACTAGAAATTCATAATTGGTAATGTCAATTATGCCATGAACTTAAAATATTCTGAGCCGATTTCAGTGTGGTCAGAGAAAAACCGAATTTTTTATCACCTGGCTGACTTTATGTATAGCTTTAGCACCCAAAAGGTTTGAAAAAAGCCATGTTTTGCTTGAGGCAGCTCTAAAACCAGATAGCCTCTTTACTAACATTGTCCTATCGGAGTAAATTAGGTTTAACCGCATTTCACCTCAGAAAAAAACAATTAGGTGACAAAGTAACGAGGTACTTTGTCACCCAATTCATTCTTTTTGGTTTTTGGCAAAAGTCGTAAACATTTTGCTTCCTGCTCAATCAAAACAAAAAATGTAATTTTAATGCCAACAGATAGCTCAACTTATTTATTACACCTTAAATAGTTTTCTTTATTTTTCATTCTTAAGCCTCATCTAATTAAATTATTTATTTTTTTTGTTGTTAAACATATCAAATAACCATTATCAGAATTCACTTACTTTAGAATACTGTTTTAGTTCTGCGGCTCTTGTTTGCTTTCGCTAGTTTGTTTATATTCATTTGAGAACATTATTTTCCAAAAGCTACGGCATCGGCAGGGCAGTAGGTAGAAAGAAATAATTTAATTGAATGAGGCTCAAGAATAAAAAATAAAATAAGAAGAGCATGTAGCTTATGTACACAGACAACTGACTTATTGGCGTCCAACAGGACAGTCTGTTGGCATTAAAATTATTTTTTGTTTTGTTTGAGCAAGAAGAAGAGAAAAATGTTTACGGCTTTTGCCAAAAACCAAAAAAGATGAATTGGGTGACAAAGTACGCTAGTTACTTAATCTTCTAATTGTTTTTTCTGCGGTCAAAGCGGTTAAACCTAATTTACTCCGATAGGACAATTTTAGTAAAGAGACCAGCTGGTTAGCGCTGTCACAAGGAAGGCATGGCTTTTTTGAAACCCTCTGGGGGCTAAAGCTATATACAAAGTCAGCAGTTAATAAAAAAATCGGGTTTTCTTTGATTACACTGAAATCGCCTCGGAATATTTTAAGGTTCTCAATGACATTAACAAATATTATTCATTTCTATTACTAGTACGCCACTGTACAGCATATCATTGATATTTTTAATCACCATAAATAAAGTTACTGAAAGATATGACACTTGCTAACAAACTTTACCAGTAAGCACCATTCAGGATGGTTCAGAACGAAAAATTTCAAAAATTCTTATGGTTAGGTAAAATACGATATTTTTTAAACAAAGGCAAATATCAAAATTTTGAGAAACCGGTTTCTTAACAATGTGGCAATGATTAAAGTGAAGTAAAGAAATTAAACTTTAAAACATTATTTTTAAAATTATGCACCTTTGAACGTGAAGATCGGTGAGCCATTAATAAATTATTCCGAAAATTGGCGATAATTAGTACACCACTGGACACCACATTACATTAGTATATTTTTTTATTGAAAATAAACCAGGATATCGTAGGGTATATCAAACAGCAGCAAAAGATGCAAGATTCAATTCAGAGGATGGTTTAGGTGCTTAAAAGTTAAAAAAATTGGAGGTTATGGAAATAAATCGATATTTTTAAAACTAAAGCAGGTATAAAAATTTTGAGAAATTACTTTTTTTGCAGAAGATCATTGATTAAAGCGGCGCATGGAAATAAAATTTTCTCGGAAAGTTACACACATTCAAACTTGTGATAAAAATCATGGACTTTTTTAACACCCGATATCAAAAAAAATTGACAGTTAAACATTTTTTAAAATAGCAGTTTTGTTCACAAAACGTCAATCTGTCGACCCGTTAAAACCGGAGGTCAAAATTTGGTTTGGTTCCAAAAATATCGAGCTTGAAATTTAGGCGAAATTTTCCTTGCTCGAAAGCAATTGTCCAACAGTTTATTTCTATTTTGTCTGCCCAAACGATTGGCCACTAAGAACCATTCTAATAAAATGTTACCAGTGCTGCATTTACAAAAAGTTTGACGTGTTTAAGGCACTTTCTCCCGCTCCGAGCTCCCTTTTTATAGTGTGTGTCTAAGATATAAAAAATACCTACAAAACCGGGATCTAGACACGTGCCTCGTGTGCCTTTTAATTAATCCGGCTCTGCTGTTGACGGTATTGCTAAAAGACTACCTAACCGATTACTTCCAAAGTTTTAATGCATAGGTAATGAAATCTTAAGTAACTTAACTTATATAATCTAACCAATATTAATAATAGTATATGTAAACTTACCTGCTCGCCTCACTAAATTTAATATTTTCATTCCCCTATTTCCTTCCATTTCACTCAATACCTTCCGTTCTGCTAAACACAAATTTAACTACTGAGATGAATTGCGCCGAAGTAGCCTTCGACTACATTTGTTTCCCGCGTTCCGATATTTCCACTCGCATATCGTCGTCATTATTAATGTTATACGATATAAATCAGGGCGTTGTTGGTTAGCCCAGTTATATGCAATTTTGCAACGTATTATGTTGGTCAGCCGGGCTAACCAAAGTTTTTTCTTGTTTGTATATATATGTAGGCTGACCTGCGTACTAGTAATATATTATTGGGCTTACCAAAGTATCATTAATGTCTATTATGCTAATTAAAAAAAATTGTTTCCCCTCTTCTTGCCCCCTGATTCCCACTATGCTGATTAGTTCTAAGAACATTGCCGTTATTCGATATACACTCATTTTAGGCCGGGTGGACCAACGCCCCTTTAATATCAATGGCTAACCAACATACCATTTATAAATATATATATATATATATATATATATATATATATATATATATATATATATATATATATATATATATATATATATATATATATATATATATATATATATATATATATATATATATAATATATATATATATATATATATAATATATATATATATATATATATATATATATATATATATATATATATATATATATATATATATATATATATATATATATATATATATATATATATATATATATATATATATATATATATATATATATATATATATAATATATATATATATATATATATATATATATATATATATATATATATATATATATATATATATATATATATATATATATATATATATATATATATATATATATATATATATATATATATATATATATATATATATATATATATATATATATATATATATATATATATATATATATATATATATATATATATATATATTTATATATATATATATATATATATATATATATATATATATATATATATATATATATATATATATATATATATATATATAATATATATATATATATATATATATATATATATAAATATATATATATATATATATATATATATATATATATATATATATATATATATATATATATATATATATATATATATATATATATATATATATATATATATATATATATATATATATATATATATATATATATATATATATATATATATATATATATATATATATATATATATATATATATATATATATATATATATATATATATATATATATATATATATATATATATATATATATATATATATATATATATATATATATATATATATATATATATATATATATATATATATATATATATATATATATATATATATATATATATATTATATATATATATATATATATATATATATATATATATATATATATATATATATATATATATATATATATATATATATATATATATATATATATATATATATATATATATATATATATATATATATATATATATATATATATATATATATATATATATAAACTATCTATATCATAAAAACTGCACACAATAATTAACGTTAGACTTAAAAACATTGTTTTTATAGTTTAAGTAATTAACTAAGGGCTTTAAAGAATTACAAAAATGTAATAATTAAGATATTACCAAATAGAAGTAGTAACGACGCTACGCCAAATTTACGTCCCTTACGAGTAGTTTTACAACTATTAATTCATATCAATCGTCATAGCACTCTTGTTTTAGACTCTAATTACTGATTTATTATTTTTATAAATCTGCTTAGATTATTATTTGTTTTTGCAACAGACGCTGCATTGTTAAACAGACGCTGCATTGTTGTCATTTTTCGTACAGCGTTCGAGCGTTGTTATTTATATATTTGTTTTAGCTTTTTAATGATTTTCTGTGTGTTGTAGCGCTTAAATAAATGAAAAACTTTGGTAGGAAGTGTGTTGTTTGTGTAAATACACACTATTTAAGTCCGGAAGTATTATATCACAAGTAAGTCTTGACGTAATTAAGGTTAGAAATTATTGGTGTCGAACCGTAAGACCTTAGCATTTATACATATTAATTTGATATTTAAGCCATTAGAGAATGATAATTGGCATGGAAAACACAAAAAAATGGGTACTAATTGAACAAAAACCAATATTTTGCCAATTTTGGGTTGGGTTTTATATAACATAAACATTAAAATACATACTAACACTCCAAATGCTTAAGTGCGTTATTTACAATACAAATATACTAATTTGGATGTGAATAAGTTCTATATTTCTATGGTTAAATGCTTTTATTTAAAAAGAAATGTATTTTTGCTGATTATTAAAATGCCTCTTAGTTATAAAACATTTTATTTAAATCATATGGTAATTTTAATCTTCAGATAGTAGCTCACGTTATTCCTCCATATACCAAATTCCAAACTACTTAGTTCCTCGGATTGTATCTAATATATAATTAAAATATAGTTGAAGTTAGTAAAACTGTTATAGAGACATGTAGAGCAGCTGGGAAGTTTTGTACGTTGTTCCATAAAACTAATAGTATTTTTAATAAAAACATCAAAGATTAGTTACCTTACTAATTGTTAATACTATGAAATACTTGCCATCTTCAATGTATCATCTATTTCGGGATCACATGTATGACGATGGAGTCAGTCCTAAGCGAACATACCATTCATTTGTCAAAATTAATTTAAAAAAAAGTATTTCAAGATTAAAATACACAACGAAACCATGAAGGAATTAGACTTAACCAAGGCACATAGATCTAGGAGTATCAATACAAAAACTACCTAGTTAGAAACGAATAATTATTTCTAAATAGGAAAGTTAGTTTCATTTTAGTTAGTAAACATTATTCCTCGTATTCACTAAAAAGCTTTAAGATTTAGACCAGATCTAGTTGCCTGGGTACTTAAAATTCTTAGTTCGCCAGTTATGTTTCGCTTATGTTACTGTCATTATGTAATTGTGACATTTAGAAAAAAAAATTGTTCAATTTTTAGAAATGTCATCTTAAACCTATAACTGTTAAAGTTAGACCTGGTCTAAATTTAAACCTCTCTAGTGAATACGGGTGTATGAGTAGTAAGGGTTTAGGAGAGGCAGGTAAAAATATATATATATATATATATATATATATATATATATGTATGTATGTATATATATATATATATATATATATATATATATATATGTATGTATGTATGTATGTATGTATATATATATATATATATATATATATATATATATATATATATATATATATAAATTAGAACTTTTCTTTAACCATATATTTATATGTGGGACCTTATTTTCTTGGGTTAGGTTCACAATGAAAACAACATTTCTAAATTTAAATCAACGTTTCGCTCATTGTGTTAAGCTTTATCAAGATTTTATTTGGTCTCCTGATTCCTATTTTTTTCTATTAAAAACACAATAAAAGTATATACATAATCAAAAATTGTAAAAGTATTTTCTCAGAAAAAGATAAGTCTTTTTAAAGTCATGAATCCACATCTACCCAAACTTTATTGTTTTATTAAACCCCACAAGGAAAATTTTCCTATAAGACGAGTAGTCTCATTTGTGACTGTTCCTACCTTTAAATTTTCTAAAATAATGATAGATATTGTTATAGAAAAAGCCAATTTTGTATCGACCTACTCTGTTAAAAATTTGGTTGATTTAATCAAAAAAAAAAAAAATTAAATAAAAAAAAGTAAAAAACCTTTTCCTAAGCATACCACCATTAGAGACAGTTGAAATTATAAAAAAACATCTTATTATATTATTGTTGACTGCTATTTGTTTAATTAGGCTTAATTATTTTTGAAAATTTTCTTTGTTTAAAGGTATATTAATTAATCTGTGCATCATGCAATTAAACCCTGCTAGTTTGTGTGCTAATGGGTGCATTGATTTGTTATTGATGATTGGGTCCGTATGTGCATACCACCATTAGAGACAGTTGAAATTATAAAAAATCATCTTATTATAAACAAAAACAATCCTATCCTACAATCAGAAATTATAGATGCATTAAAAGTATGCCTGAACCAAAATTACTTTCAGTGTAAGATTTTTTTCAGTCAAGGAAGGACTTCTTATGGGGAATCCTTTAAGTCTATTCTTGGCTGAAATATGTATGCATAATTTTGAAGAAAAAATTAAAATAATAACCTTTGTTTCAAAAATGTCTCTATTGGTATAGATACGTCGACGATATATTGATCTGTTTTACTGGCACGATGAGACAACTTAACTTACTTTTAAAATATTTAAGTACCATACACAAAATATACAATTTACGGTCTAAATAGAAGCTAATAACTCTGAACTTTTTAGATTTGCATATAACAAAGGTAGCAAATAAACAAGAATTTTCAATTTTTCACAAACCTACACATACGGACACAACCATCAATAACAAATCAATATACCCATTAGCACACAATCTAGCAGGATTTCATAGCATGATACACAGATTAATTAATATACCTTTAAACAAACATATTTTTCAAAAAGAATTAAACCTAATGAAACAAGTAGCAGTTAATAATGGATGTGATGCCAAAATAATCAATAATATTTTAAATAAAAAAACTATTAAAAAAACACTTTCAGAAATTTACCCTGTACCATTTAAAGAAAGACGTAAATATAAGTTACTTACTTATATCGGTAAATCTACAAAAAGGTGCTTTCTATACTGAGTAAAAAGACATTAAAATTGCATTTAAAACAAATAATAAACTAAGTAAATTTATAAAAGAAAAAAACAAATAAAAATAATAAATCCGGAGTTTATAAACAGAGATTAATAGAGCATAAAAGAAGCCTTTTTAAAAATAAAACAGATTCAGCATACGCCGAATATTTTTTATGTAATAACAGTGCTTCCGATGAAAAGTTTGAAATATTACGTACAATAAACAAAAGTAAAAAATTGTCACTGGCAATTAATAAACGTAAAAACACCCATTTAGATATGAATAATTCACCTCTTTTGAACCTATTTTCCGTCCAGTTGTTATTTAGGGCTCTTGTAAGCTATAAAATTCTTTACCTAGAAATATGTTTTTGTAAAAATAAAGCTCATTTGGCAAATTCTAAGTTTAGATACCGTTTGTCTGACGAAGCTACAATGTTAGCGAAAAACAAGTTATAAATAAATAAAAGTGAAAATCTAAAACAGTTTAAAGGGATTTATTTACATTATTTTCGTTTTCTCCAAAAATACAGGGAAAGTTAAAAATAAGTACCTGTTCAGTCCCCGTTTACAAACGAAAATTTAGTGCTGAAAAATGAATAGTATTGTAGCTGAATTTTACACTATAAATTGGAATTATACCTTTACAGATATAAATATATTATATTATGATTTTATGAACAGCGTTATTCAAACTTTTAACAGAATAATGCCGCCGGAAAGAGTTCAAACACCTAAGAAGCCATGGATTAATAATCCACAATTCAAGCAGGAGGAAATACAGACGAACCTTATAAGAAATTTAATATAAATTAAATATAGATTCGCAGACTTGCAAGAAAAATAGAAATAAATATGTGCAAGTTCTAAGAAAAGAGAAGAAAAATATTATAAAAGAGCAATTGATCAATGCAAAGGGAAAACAAAAAAATGTGGAGAACATTAAAGGAAGTAATAAGCAGCAGTAAGAATGAAAGAGAGCTATCATATGATCTTAAGGTTTGTTGGAGATTTTGGATCTGTCCAGGAGAATTTTAATTGTTTTTATTCAAATAGTATACATGATGTTGCCTATTAGATAACCAGAGAGACGCCAAAATTTAAAATAACTTCAACACAAATGATATAGGCTATTGAAGTTTTAATGTGATCACCTTCCAACAACTCAGAGGCATTGTTATGAGATTTAAGAATAAATCAACTACTGATGATGATATCTGCAATGTTATATTCCTAAAAACAGCTTTTCCTGTTCTTGGATATACTGAAAAAATACCACGAGCAATCAAAATCAGCGTTATAGTTCCCATTGCAAAAGTCGCCATATAAACTGTGCCAGCTGAATATCGCCCCATTAATCTTCTTCTTGGTTGTGAATAACTAAGAGATTTTTTACAATCTATTATGTAAAGGTCAATCGGGTTTTCGGCAAAAATACTCGTGTGGTTCAGCGCTGCAGCATGTTCGCTCGAAATGGCGGTCATATAGACATGATGGAAATATTCTCGGTGTTTTTGCTGATCTTCAACATGCATTTGAGACTATATACTGAAAAAGGCAGATTAAAAAATTACGTACTTATGGAATTGTCAGCAGGGCACTCGAATGGCTTATTGACAATCTAGGCAATTGATCCCATGTGACTAGAGTGAATGGTGTGTGTTCAGACAAAATCGAAAGTGATATAGAAGTACCCCAAGTAA
The DNA here is from genome assembly GCA_030620095.1 of Kuschelorhynchus macadamiae. Lineage (NCBI taxonomy): Eukaryota > Metazoa > Arthropoda > Insecta > Coleoptera > Curculionidae > Kuschelorhynchus > Kuschelorhynchus macadamiae. The sequence goes on from JAUTXW010000094.1 coordinate 984,866, forward strand.
GCGTGTTGGGCCCTATTTTGTATTTTAAATTCAAAATCTGTCAAAAAAAAAACTACATTATTATTCCTTTATCTTTTTCAAATGGAGAAGCTATCCCCCTATCCTATTATTCAAAATTTTAATGAATTCAAAAAATGATATAGACCCATCGAAAACCTACCACATAGAAAATACTGTTGATATACCAATTTAGAAACCTTATGTTTTATTTTTGCAGACAAAGACAGACATTTTGTACTATGCCAAAATATAGTAACTGCACCTGAAAAAGATCGAATTCCAATAATCCTAGACCAATATCATTCCGGTAAGAGAAGTTTTCATGGAGGTATAAATGAAACCATAAGACGAATCGAAACAAAATATAATTGGACAGGTTTAAGCAAAGACGTTGAAAATTACATAAAAAATGTGAAATATGTCAAAAAACAAAAATATGGCGTAAAAATCTAGCTAACCCTTTGGTAATTAGAGAAACTCTTAAAACACCCTTTGAAGGACTCAACATAGATATTTTAGAAATTCCGGATAAAACTAAATTTTCACTATAATATACAAGCCTACCCATTAATGGAAAAAACATCAAAATCGATTGTTAATACACTATTACTTTACTTTCAATATTATGGGACCCCACTTCGCATACATTGTGATCCTGGTAGAGAATTTACTAGTCAATTAATGAAAGATTTATGTAACCTCTATAAAATTAAACTAACGTTTTCAAGCGTCGATCACGCAAAATCGAATGGTTCTTTAGAAAGGTTTCATGCTACATTGTCAGAAATGATAAAGGCTTTATCTTCAGAAGATCCTAGAGAACACCCCTGTCAACTATTACCATACGCATGTACTTGCTACAACAATTCTGTAAACAAAACTCACGGTTTTACCCCGTACCAACTAATTTTCGGACACACCTCAAGTAGGCCCCCCGAAATACTTTATAATGAAAAAGAACTAATTTCAAAATATATGCGAGACCTTAATGCAAGATTAAAATATGACTATCAAATAGCAAGACAACGGACACAAATACATAAACAAAAAGCCAACGACAAGACCCAAACTATAAAATAGGAGATAAAGTCTGTCAAAGTATCTCAAATTAAAGGAAAACTCGAAAATAAATTTAATGGTCCATTTGAAATAACAGAAGTCCTTAAAAACTCAGCAATACTGAAAAATTTAGAAACTGGACGTACTACGTAATCTTCGACCGAATCAAACTCTATTACGAGTACATTAAAATTAATCCAGATGATAAAAATGCTACAGACACTCAGTCTGAAATAACAGCTGAATAATATTTTCCTTGTTTCAGACTACTGGGCTTCGCGTTTTCTCTAACGCAACAAAATGAAACCCAACCTCCTTATCTGTGTAACCTGAAAACTATAGAAAATAACGTAGGTGTTTATTATCAACGGGAAATCCGATTAAAAATATCAAATGATTAATGGCGCCTTATAGTATATAAAGATGTAAATAAATTAAGAGAAACCTTTGATAATAATAACATTTTAAACAGTCTATTAGGCATGATAAATCAAGAAACGCTAGCAATTCGAACATTTTATGCAGACTCTTTAACACACACATCGGATTATTACAACAAATTTCTGATATAGAAAATAAGTTCGAAGAAATAGAGTTAAATGTTTCCACAAAACCGTTACGTCGCCTAATAGAGGGCTAATAAATGGAGCTGGCAGTATTTGGAAATTCATAACAGACAACCTAGATGCTCGGACGGCGAATATTACAGCAACTGCATTTACAAAATAGAAAAGGACGAACATGAAGTAGAAAACTTAATGAAACAACAAATAATGGTCACAACATCCGAAATTAAGTGAAAACATTAGAAGACTACAACTCGATGAAGAAACATTTAACAACAATATAAAAACAATTGAATGTCTTATTCGTGACATCTGTGAGAAAGATCGATATACACAAGCTCGATTTAAAGCAATTGAAATATGTGAACAATTAACTGAATCCTTTCTTTTCATTAATAATCAATTAACCGATATATTAAACGCAATCACTTTCGCGAGATTAAAAATAATTTATACTTCTATAATTACTCCTAAAGACTCCTTAGATCCTTAGGGACAATCGCACAAAACCTTCAGAAAGAAAGACGAGAAGAAAAAGTTGCTTCTTATTCGGATATCATTGAATTGTCAGCATTTCAAATATTTTCAAAATGATTTTTGTATTATAGATATTCCTCTAGTCGAACCAGAACTTTATACAATATACAGGTTGTATCCTATTCCAATTAAAGATAATAGAACTAGGTTGCATTACATATTACCTACAACTCAAAAATATATTGCGAAAGGTGATGATTCAGATCAGTTCATTACATAGCAAAATATTGACAATTGTAAAGAAATAATGCTTAATATAAAACTTTGTAAACATTTATATTTTTATCCCATTGATAATAATGCAATTTGTGAAGCACAACTTTTAAAAACTCAAAATTTCTAAGAATTGCTTAAAAACTGCCAATTATCTTTAATGTATGCACAAGATTACAAAATACAACTTTTAAGTAACAATATGTGGTTATTAGCTATAACTGATCAAACTTCAATTACAATTAAAGGTGAAAATTTCGATCCAGTAACAAAATTATTGAAACAAACAGTATTTTAACATTACGTCCGAGATGTTCTGCTTTTATTGGCACCACTCGAATACAAGCTTCAATGATTAAAATTTCTTAATGGTATTACAATTACTCTCACATAATTCAAATTCCTCACACTTGTTGTCAAAATTATCCTAATAATTTAAAAGAAAATTTTAATATCAAACCTATAGAACTTAGTCAATTAAATTTAGATGATTTAGAAATAGCTAAACACAAACTTGATCAGTATTCAGAGGACTTGGACAATTTAATTCACGAACCAGTTATAAATAAATACACCCCTTGGTTTACTTATGTCTCTATTACTCTTATAATAATAATAATTATTATTATTTATATTTTAAATAATAGCAGAAAACGTCTAAGGTCCACGAGAATTGGCATAGACACTTCTTCGGGTCCACCGCAACCTCCTCCTTTACCTCAACCGCTATATTTTGCGTTAGGAAGGATATTTTCAAAAATATTACCTAAACGATGCCCGAGTTTTCGAATAAACGAACAATTAGACAATATATATATATATATATATATATATATATATATATATATATATATATATATATATATATATTTTTTTTTTGCTTTGTGTTCTTTGACCTTTTTTTTTCAATATATATTTATCCTAATTTTTCTTGGTTTGAGGTCAATACATTAACAACAAAATTAGTACATATTTTTAAACATATATTTCGTTTCTAAGGTGACGTTTCGACCATAGTTTTGGTCTTTTTCAAACCTAAAATTTGTTTAGCACTATTTTTTTAAGTTTATAAAGTATTAAAAATTTAGGACTTACCATAGAACGTAAAATAGTTGACCAAAAAGTATACATAATCCACATATCTGACATATACTACACATATTTAATTTACATTTTACAAATATTGTGGACGTTTATTACAGACAAATTACAAGCGACTGAGCGAACACTGTTATAGTAAAGATATATACAATTTATTTAGGTTGTTTATGTCTTTTTTGTCATTTATGGCGTTTTTGTTTTTTTGAATTTCAGCCATCTCAAAAAATTCTCTTTTTTTCAACTGAGGTTCGGATTTTAATACTTTCACTTGTTCGTAGTTGAAAGTATGTTTTTTGGACATCTCATGGTGTGTTAATGCGGTGCTGTTCTTTTTATCATATTTGTGACTTTTCAGTCTATTTTCTAAGTATTGGCTTGTTTGTCCAATATAAACACCGTTACAATTATTGCAAGGGATCTGATAGACTATATTGCTTTTTTTATTAATTGGCGTTTTCGATTTTAAGTTGCTGAAGTTCTTTGATAATAAGTTATAGGCTTTGTGACTTGTCGTGATGTTATATTTTTTAAAAAGGTTTTGAAATTGCTGGGATAAACCATTTATGAAAGGCAGAGAAATGTATTTTGTTTTAGGTAGATTTGATGTAATAATGGCATTTTCAGAATTATAATATTTATGTATTCTGCTTTTGAATAATTTATTTATTAATTTTTTAGGGTATTGATTTAGAGTTAATGCTGCTTTAGCCTTTTTAATTGCTCGTTCTCTGAATTCAGAGTCGGACAGCTTAATTGCCCGATCTGCCAGACCAATAATTACAGATTTTTTTTGAGACATTGGGTGACAGGAGCTGAAATTTAGGTATCGAGAGGACCAAGTTTGTTTTGTGTACCATTCCGTTTTAATTTTATTTCCTATATGATGTAATGTTAGGTCTAAAAAATTGATTTTGTTGTTCTCTTCGCTTTCAATTGTAAATTGTAGTCTTTTATGGTATTGATTAAATTGCTTTAAAATAATTTCTGTTTGGCCAGATGGGATTGCAGTAATACAATCATCGACATAACGATAAAAAAATGGTATATTAAATTCCACATTACTTAGAACAGTCTCCTCTAAATCTTCCATAACTATTTGGGCAACGACGCTTGATATAGATGCTCCCATAGCACAACCTTCTATTTGTTTATATAACTGATTTTCGTATATGAAATATGTAGAATTTAGTGTTAATTCTACTGCTTTAAGAAATTCATCTTGAGGAATATCTGTGTATTTTTTTATTTCAGACCATTTCTTTTTAATTATTCTGGTAGCCAATGAGATTGGAACGCTGGTATACAGGGAAACAACATCAAGCGATATCAGTTGGTAATTTTCCGGAATTTCTAACTGTTTTAATTTTTCTTTAAATTGATAGGAGTCTTTGATATAGTAATTATTTTTATGTACAATATTTTTTAAGATTTTTTTTAGAAAATTTGATAGTGGTGTAAACGGGGATTGAATGCATGAGACAATTGGCCGTAATGGGATATTTTCTTTATGTAGTTTAGGCAATCCGTAAATTTTGGGTGGTACACTATTGCGGATTTTTAGTTTTTTAGCAGTGTCGGGTGATATAAAAAGATTTTTTTCCCAAGAGTTAACTAATTCATTATTTCTTTTTTGATACTGGTTTGTGGGATCTTGTTTAATTTTTTTATATATGTTTTAGTGTCATTTAATTTAATACCGATATACTATGTAACATTGAAAACAGTATAAATCATTTGAGAGGTGGAGAGAAAGACGAAATTAGAGCAAAATCTTGTAATATATTAACAAATTTTAAAACTAAACTGAAAAATCAAACAAACAAAAATAAAAAACACTCAATAAACTTAACAAAAACTAAAAGTTTTTTAAAAAATAACCCTTCTATAAAGGTTCTAAAAGCCGATAAAACAAACAAAACAGTGTTAATGAGTTCTGCTAACTACAACATAAAAATGAATGAAATATTAAATGACACTAAAACATATAAAAAAATTAAACAAGATCCCACAAACCAGTATCAAAAAAGAAATAATGAATTAGTTAACTCTTGGGAAAAAAATCTTTTTATATCACCCGACACTGCTAAAAAACTAAAAATCCGCAATAGTGTACCACCCAAAATTTACGGATTGCCTAAACTACATAAAGAAAATATCCCATTACGGCCAATTTTCTCATGCATTCAATCCCCGTTTACACCACTATCAAATTTTCTAAAAAAAATCTTAAAAAATATTGTACATAAAAATAATTACTATATCAAAGACTCCTATCAATTTAAAGAAAAATTAAAACAGTTAGAAATTCCGGAAAATTACCAACTGATATCGCTTGATGTTGTTTCCCTGTATACCAGCGTTCCAATCTCATTGGCTACCAGAATAATTAAAAAGAAATGGTCTGAAATAAAAAAATACACAGATATTCCTCAAGATGAATTTCTTAAAGCAGTAGAATTAACACTAAATTCTACATATTTCATATACGAATATCAGTTATATAAACAAATAGAAGGTTGTGCTATGGGAGCATCTATATCAAGCGTCGTTGCCCAAATAGTTATGGAAGATTTAGAGGAGACTGTTCTAAGTAATGTGGAATTTAATATACCATTTTTTTATCGTTATGTCGATGATTGTATTACTGCAATCCCATCTGGCCAAACAGAAATTATTTTAAAGCAATTTAATCAATACCATAAAAGACTACAATTTACAATTGAAAGCGAAGAGAACAACAAAATCAATTTTTTAGACCTAACATTACATCATATAGGAAATAAAATTAAAACGGAATGGTACACAAAACAAACTTGGTCCTCTCGATACCTAAATTTCAGCTCCTGTCACCCAATGTCTCAAAAAAAATCTGTAATTATTGGTCTGGCAGATCGGGCAATTAGCTGTCCGACTCTGAATTCAGAGAACGAGCAATTAAAAAGGCTAAAGCAGCATTAACTCTAAATCAATACCCTAAAAAATTAATAAATAAATTATTCAAAAGCAGAATACATAAATATTATAATTCTGAAAATGCCATTATTACATCAAATCTACCTAAAACAAAATACATTTCTCTGCCTTTCATAAATGGTTTATCCCAGCAATTTCAAAACCTTTTTAAAAAATATAACATCACGACAAGTCACAAAGCCTATAACTTATTATCAAAGAACTTCAACAACTTAAAATCGAAAACGCCAATTAATAAAAAAAGCAATATAGTCTATCAGATCCCTTGCAATAATTGTAACGGTGTTTATATTGGACAAACAAGCCAATACTTGAAAATAGACTGAAAAGTCACAAGTATGATAAAAAGAACAGCACCGCATTAACACACCATGAGATGTCCAAAAAACATACTTTCAACTACGAACAAGTGAAAGTATTAAAATCCGAACCTCAGTTGAAAAAAAGAGAATTTTTTGAGATGGCTGAAATTCAAAAAAACAAAAACGCCATAAATGACAAAAAAGACATAAACAACCTAAATAAATTGTATATATCTTTACTATAACAGTGTTCGCTCAGTCGCTTGTAATTTGTCTGTAATAAACGTCCACAATATTTGTAAAATGTAAATTAAATATGTGTAGTATATGTCAGATATGTGGATTATGTATACTTTTTAGTCAACTATTTTACGTTCTATGGTAAGTCCTAAATTTTTAATACTTTATAAACTTAAAAAAATAGTGCTAAACAAATTTTAGGTTTGAAAAAGACCAAAACTATGGTCGAAACGTCACCTTAGAAACGAAATATATGTTTAAAAATATGTACTAATTTTGTTGTTAATGTATTGACCTCAAACCAAGAAAAATTAGGATAAATATATATATATATATATATATATATATATATATATATATATATATATATATATATATATATATATATATATATATATATATATATATATATATATATATATATATATATATATATATATATATATATATATATATATATATATATATATATATATATATATATATATATATATATATATATATATGTCTGTTGGTCTAATAAAGAGATAAATTATTTCCAACTATTTTTAAAATTTTAATTTCGTCTTCTTTGAAAGCGTTTCGTTACATCCTTGAGTCGATAGTGTCAATGGTATATAATCGTAATATTTGTACCTATTCAGTTCCTAGTAAACCTATTATTATTCTGTCACACAAATCAACAAGTGCTTGCGATATTTGTCACTGAACTAATTGAAAATTCATGAAACAATTAAAAACCTTTTAACTTTTTGCAGTATTATTTAAAAGGTCGATAAATTTCCTTTTCCCCGGAACTTTCCTCGTAACGGATTCCACCACACACATAACATAGTTTATATATCCATATAGTTATTTTGTAATAAATTAACACATTATTTAAATGTCATTATGTGTCAATTTTTTTATTACGAGGAAGGTTCTGTTAAAAGGACTTATTTTTGAACCCAAGTACCCAAGTCTTACTTTATAAGAAATTACAAATACAATGTTTGTTATGGAATTTGTTATGAGGGATGTTCCGAGCAAAGAACAATGCTCTGATTTTTTTAAAATTTATTTTTCTTACATATTACATACATACATACATACTTACGAAGATACAAATATACATACAATTTTTAAATTTTTGATTTATTTATCGGTATTATTTACTTATCTATAAAAAAATCAGTTATGATATCTATTATTCTCCGCCATTTTGTTTCGCCATATAGGATATACCAAATCTTACAGGTTCATCCCTTTTTCACACTTGTTGTGTAAGATTTCAACTTAATTGGATAAATCATTTTTGATACTATATTTTAAACATTTAATTAGGCCGCTATTTTCTTTAGCCATAAAGGCTCCTCACCAAAATTTTACCAGTTTGTTCGTAGGTTACCTTGATTTTTGGGCAAAATTTGAGGTAAATTGGATCAGTAGTTCTTTAGTAATATTTTTTTAACATTTTATTAGGCCGCCATTTTGTTCCGTCATATTGGATGTTCACACAATATTATCATATGACTCTTAATTTTAAATCTTAAGTCAATTGGATAGCTATGCCGCAAACAGACAGACAGACAGATTTGAGAATTTCAACATCCCTGAAACGTGAAGATCTCCAAAAATCTCGGAGGGTGATTTCTATATGATTACAATACTTTCATCTTACAAGGAAAGTCAAAGGGACCGCAAAATATTTATATCACCTTCTTTCTGATTTGAAACCTCCTGCCTGAATTTCTGACTATGCGTCTAACAGATACTTAAAATTGGCAAAAACGCATTAAGTTGCTTGCTATAAATATATATTAAATTAAAGATAAACGAGCCGCCGCTGGTTTAGTCTATAGTGAAAGCCAACAGGATTGCCATTTTTGGGACCGGCGATGCAGAGGAAGATATGTTTTCTCTCGCACCCATAGCAGGCGAAAAACAATAATAGATCCAACTCTCAAAACTATTTATGAATGAAATGTTGAGTCTATCCTTTGTTTTATAGTCTAAGTTAATACTCATAATGATCTTCAGAATACATTTATGTTATAATATTACATACAAACACATGCACACGTTCAATTTAACACGTTTTTTTTTTCGAAAATATATTAAAATGAGTTAACAAAATGTATACGTGATAAAGTATTTATCGTTGTATAAATAAATGAAACAAATGAATGATATAAATAATCAGTAGGTATATTTTGTAATTATATTACACTCGATATTACGTTTTTAAAATATCAATACGACAAGAAGTCCGTATATCGGATACTCTACATATTTGATGAACACTGTGAAATTGAATTTACAATTAAATTAAAATAAATAGAATTATAGTTAGGAGTGCTAATCCCCGTATTTGAGGCTCGAAAATCCCGGGATCCCGTTAAAAAAATCACGAATTTTATTTGTTATTATTATTATAAAAAGGAAACATATTTTACAGAATTTTCATTGATAGATTCTGCAAATCTTCGATATTTTCAGGGGGTTTAGTAACTATGTTAGAACGTTTTATTTCCTTAAAACATTGCATTCAAAATGCGTTAATCGATTTAGAAATGTACCACTTAGCTGCCTGATGCCGGTAACAAACAATCTGACAACATTAGCTGCTTATGGTTAGGATTAAGAAAAATACGCCATGACTGCCTATTACTCCTTATGATTTTATATTACTTTGTGAGACACTCCTCGGTTAAAATTTAATATGACGAAATTGGAAAAATAAAAATTGAACTTTGCACAGCTGTTTTTAAGAAACCCAAACAGATTTCGATATTTTTTTAAATGACTACCTTAAGTTTTCTGACGTACCCGAACACCATGTATATTTTTGAAACTTTTTTAAGATTGGAACAAGGACTACCAACCTGGACCGTATCCTCAAACTGAACAAGAGTGGCTTTCAGCTGCTAAGAAATATGAAGTTCATCCACGAGAATATCAGCCTTATCCTGATGATGGAAGTGGTGCTGGGGACTACCCAAAATTGCCTGTTGAATCAGGAGACAGTAGGGATCCCTATTACCCATGGGATAACCCAGAATTGAAAAGGAATTTTCAAGAAACGGTAATGATCATTTATAAACAATTTAAACAAGACACGTTTTAGGTTTAAGAAATATTTAAATTTAATTACTAAACCATATTAGGTACAATCAAAATATTTATAGATCTCACGTAATGACGTGTTATTTTTCAGCTACATGAAGACTTTGATTACTCAAGAGAAGATAGATATGATCCTAATAAAAAGTTTTTAATTCCTGTTTGGGGACAGTTCCTTCAGCTTATAGGTGTTTTGGGAGGTTTTTATATTCTGTTTGAAACAGGTGAAAAAATGAAAATGTTTATTGCTGCTACACCACCTCAGTTGCCAAAAGAAGGGAAAGTTCATTTTACATTTGAAGCACCGTAACATAATATTTATTAATAAATTGTAAACTACAAAATAATGTTTAAAATATATAAATTATATACCACTATTAAATGGTATTTCATTTTGACATAATTTATAATTGTATTATAAAAATAATTAGGTAGTAAAAAAGTAGTACTGGATACTCGTATTTATCGAGGCAACCCAAACTCAAACTCAAATATACTTTAAAGTCCTTTTTTAGTGAATACGGGAGCAACTTTCTAAAAGTAATTGCACATTTTCAGATACCAAGAAAACCAAATTAAGTGATTAGAGTGAATAGATTTAAGGGATTTTTTTATATGTTCCGTATTAGTTGGCTTTTTATCTTTTGAATGCAATTAGACATATCCATTGCATTTTTTAGGTTCTAAATATATTGCAAGTAAAATTATAAATAAATATGATTTACGATTTTAACAATGTTAATAACCAAGCATAAGTAATGTAACATAAATAAAACAAAACTGGTACTAATATATCCCTTAATGTGCCTGGTATTTAGATATTCGTCTTCTTCGAAGATTATTTTTATAGATGTTTTATAATTTAGCAATAAAATGTACAATAAAATGAAAATGTGAATCATTTGTTCTTTTTTAAGCTTAACGAATAAAAAAAAACTTACGATAGTTTTTATCGGAGAATGGTACCTACTCATTTATACAATTGGGAAAATTTCAGTTAGTTTTTTTTTAAGTCGAAGTACACAATTTACTTAACATCTCTTTTCGAAATATATTGTAATTGGTGCACACAATATCTTTAATATAAGCAACCAAAAAGCGATAATTTGCTACACAATGTACTGCATTAATGGGCCCCACCAGTTAAAGTTTAAAATGTAGCTAATTGCTTGCGAGTTTTCCAGGTTTATATGACAAAAAGAATGTCACTTAAAGTTCTTTTGGTGTTAATAAAAAGCATTACCCTTTTTTTGCTTCTAGGAAATTATTCATGCTTATTTTTGTATGTTGATATTAAGAATAACTTATTAATTTACGAATAATTAACATGATTTTTGCTAATGCATACACTGTTACATCATCTAGGATTAATTATTGAAAAAACTCAAATTCAGCCATTGGTCGATTGAAACATAGAAGATAGCACAATGAAGTTATATACTAATAAGGGTTCATTATATAAGAATTTTATATTCACCATCAATATTGGATACATAATATCGAAAAGTCAGGCATGCGTGTAATTTTAACCTTGCTAACCCTGTGACCATAAGGATCTGTTGGAGACGAACCTCAGACGCCCTCTAGCAATTGTCGAACTTACTCATAAAACATCGGAATCTAAATTTAATTCGTGTAGCCTGTTTGGTATACTACTGTATTGACTATACCATACCTCTGCGGTTCTTCGCCCGAACATAATTGTTTCTCTTTTGTCAATTATTTTTGCTTTGATTTACATTTTTTTATACATTAAAATATTCGAAATAAATGTTAGAGTAAATAACAGAGTTATTTAATTTGATAGTAAAACACCAGTGAACAACCGAAATTGTAAACTCTGAAATATAAGAAAATTGCAAGACTAAAATCAGTGCAATGGTTTGAGGCAATCCGCATGAAAGATGTTGCTAAAAAGTGTGGTGCAACACTCGGTCTAAGCGCATCCATTCAATCGAATGATGTTCTAAATCTGAATGCTATGAAGCATCAACTATAGGGAAGGGACTATGAACAACAAATACTCTTTATGCAGCGTAAAAATATCTGATTTCAGCAGAAAAAATCTAAAAAGTGGCCATATTAATTGCTGAGAACCAACGACTTACTTCGGATGTTCATTTTCTTGAAATAAAAAAAAGAATTTATTGAGCGTTCTTGGCAAGATCAGAAAATATATTAGTCATGCTATAAATCCTGACATAGTCGAATAAGTCCATGGAATTCAACCTAATCAAAAAAGATACAAAGTAAATAGTATATGTATATAATCCACCGCACGGATCTTGGGCTGCGACGGCTGAAGGAACCGAGCGGAAAAATGCTCAAAAAAACATCGCTTTGTGCGTTGTACTCAATATTTTGCCCGTTTAATCGACTCGTCCGAACCTTTAATATTTGCGATGAATATTTTTTGCACGCATAGTTTGTCTGGTACACGACTTGTCCGTCAGACTCTAGAGGTGCGTTTAATAAGTCATAAAGAAAAAGGAGGCATTCTGATGGCTGCAATTGTTCCGGAAAGAAAATTTATATGTCAATAAACACCTCCCTCTGAAAATAAGATGGTCAGAGAGTAGCCCCAAACAAAAATATAAAGGACCCTTCGCACCTCCTATGGCAAATGCATTCGGTTAGTTTTTAATATGTTGTTATTCTCTATGTCTGATAAAAGGTTGTCATAGCCATAATCTAATCCTATGACTAGGGTTTATGATATAGGGTCTTATACTTTTCCTACATATTTAGCATGTAGTATTTACCAAAATAAAAAAAATATATGAACATAGGTCCGCAAATACGTTCTTCTTAGTATACAGGGTGTTATATTGTAAACGTTATTCTATCTGTATCTCGGAAACAAAGCGTTTTACGAACCTACTATATTCACTAAATCACATCGAAAATAACAACATAGCAAACATTTAGAAAAATTAACCGAAAGTTATTTTCCATAAGAAGTGTTAGGGAGGAGTCCTTTCCCTGAACAAAGACTGGAAGAAAGTGAAATCCCGCTGGTTTCGTTGATTAAAGGTGTAGAGGCACTTAAAAACTTATCAGGTAATAATACAATATAATATAAAGCATTTCAGTTGGCTTCCTCTATAATCCTTTGATTCATAGATAATTTTAATATATAAAAGCCTTTTTTGTAAGAACATTTTGCTGTATTGCTTATAAGAGCTTTTAAATATCACTTTTATAGAGCAAATATATGGTGTTATATAAGATTCTTCCTTGTCTACCTTAATACTGTAAAAATATGCCAAGACAGTACTTATAAAGCTTTAAACGCCCTGTGAGCTGGCAGATGGTATTCTAAAGAACATTTATAAGAGAAATGACCTTTGTGCCAAACACTAAAAAGTAACCTGTAGGGTGCAAGTGATTTAATCGTCTCTGCAAACCGTGCTACTACCGTATTAGTTAAATTAAGAGTATACCAGCACGAGGTGTTTAAAAGCAATCGGAATAGACTGTTCTTTAATTATTCGGTTCGTAGCCCAAATACTTTACATACAACAATTTTCCTAAAGCCACGAATTAACCCCCATTGAAAATTTGGTTTTTATATGTAAAGCTGTTTTGAGCCATTGCGCCATTAAGTATATTCCCACATGTTACATAAATTATATATACAGACTAACAAAAAAATCGAAAATCGGTTTTCCTGTTTTAATAAAAATTACCATTAGATTTTATATTGTTTTATGTGAACAATTGAATAAGGTATTTGTTTCACCTAATCGATGACTTGTATCGAGAGAGTAATTATCTGTCATTTCTTAGACTTAAGAAAAGGAAATACCAAAAGTAAACACCAAATTCCAATTTCAACCGGAATACCATAAGAATCCAGTAATGCAACCAGGCCTTCAGCTTGAGGGGGGCTCATAATTTTTAAAAGAAAAAATCCTCAGTTATATGAATTACATAATAATACACTTTATGTATGGGAGGGGGGTCCAGAGCTTCAGAAAAAATAAATATCTATTATGCTTTACCTTAAATACGCATATATGTTTTGTCTTGGAGGGGCTACCTGATTGCGTCACTGATAAAATCTAATGTTAGCAACATTTTAAGCAAATTTGAAATATCGGTATATATAAAGAATGCCCCACAATATAATTTTCTCATACAAAAATTAGGATTAAATAAATTACTTCAAGCGCTGCCGTGCTGCTGGCAGAAAACTTGCAAAATGGACCAGGAAAATAGTACAATTATTTAAAACATGCTAAAGAAAAATAACTAGACAAGTTGTTTAAGTGCATCTAAATCCGTTATTTTTCAAAAAGAAAAACAACCAGAAAATAAGTTAAATAAATGCTTGAAATTGATTATTTCCTTCTATATCAAAATAGGTTGGTCCTATAAAAAAACGTTTCTAAAAGTGTGCGGTGAAAAAGCGGTGATTATTTTCCTAGAAAATCGCGAAACACTCTTAAAAATTAGCTTTTTGCAAATGTCTACGTGATGCTTAATATATAGATATGTAAAATATTGGCCCTGTGACGAGTTATGACTATTTGTTTATCCCGGGAGACATTTTTTAAACAATAATTCCGCTGCAAATGTAATATGGCGAACACAATGTGTATAACATTTAAGTTCAATTTGAATAGTTAAGTAATATGTTTTTTGATATCTGTTTTGTTAACTCATCATATTAGTACAATAACTGCTTACTCGGTTAGTCGGTTATTGTACTAATAACCGAGGAAACGACGAGTTTTTGGCATGGTTGTTACTTTGGTAATGGACTGGATGGAATGAACAAATCAATATATACTAGGTCATAAACCAACGTGCGTTTATTAAGGCCTTAAGAACCTAATTACTTAATTAATTATTACACAAACGAGAGCAGATAGAGACCTCAACGCGAGTTCGTTTTATTCATCATGACTGATTCTAGATGTGGGAATTTGACAAAATAAATGACTGTTGAACAGAACTAGCCGTTACTTGATGGAAATTCATATTAACAAAGTAAACAAAAAACACTTGCGTAAAATTTCCACTTAATTTATTTTACAAAAATAATGACAATTGTTTCGCCAACACTGTGGCTTCATCAGATGTTAGATGTAAACTAAAATAAAATAAGAATGTACCACAAATTATGGATTTTAAATACCGGAATGCGTTTTTTTACAACTGCGGATCTTATACAGTTCAAATGTTCTGGATTTACCCTTAATAAACTAATAAAGGTTTAACAATGGGGAACCGTTCAGGTCCAATTGATCGTTTAATAACGTGTTGTTATTTTTATGTTTGTTTATTTCCATACTTTCTAGTAAATTAAGTTTTTTACTTTTTCGTTCTACATGTAAAATTTCGAAGTTCTGATCAAAAGTATGGTTTTCTTGAATTAAATGTTTGGAGTAATTGGAATTATCTTTATGCTTTCTGTAACTGAAATTATGTTCACTTATCCTTTTTTGAAATGTTCTGCCTGTTTGTCCAATATAAAATTTTGGACCAGTTCCACAATTTAATTTGTAAACACCCGATTTATTGTGTTTTTTGGTTTTACTCTTATTGTTTTTAATGTATTTACTAAGGCTGTTGTTAGTTCTAAAAGAAATTTTTGCACCTTTGTTTTTAAAAAAACTTAGTAATAGTTAATGTTATTTTTCCTGTATAAGTGAAAGTATGGAAATTATTATTTTCTTTGAAACTGTTAGTAGGATAAATTAACTGTAATGCCTTTTTATGTTGTTCCTTTTCTACTATTTTGTCTATAAGATTTTCATGATAACCGTTATTAACAGCTATTTGTTTAATTATATTTAATTCTTTAATATAACTTTCATTACGTAGAGGTATGTTGATCAATCTATGAACAAAACTATTAAATGCTGATATTTTGTGCGTAAAAGGGTGATTAGATTTATTGTGTATGGTAATATCGGTATGAAAAGGTTTGTGGAAGATTTGAAACTCGTATTTATTATTTCTAACAGTTATTGTTAAGTCCAAGAAATTAATTTCTCTATTATTTTCTAATTCAACAGTAAAATGTATATTTTTGTGTAGGTTATTGATATAATCTAAAAATGATTTTAGTTGCCTGTCAGTACCAATAAAACATGCTAGTATGTCATCCACATATCTATACCAATAAATGAAATTTTTACTAAGAGAATATTCATGAATTTTAGTCTCCAAATTGTCCATAAACATCTCGGCTAAAATTGGACTTAAAGGGTTTCCCATTATTAAACCTTCTTTACTTATGTACACAGTTTCATTAAACTCAAAATAATTTTGATCTAAACAAGTCGACAAAGCTTCTAAAATATCCTGTTTATATATTGAATTAACGTTATTTTTAGTAAGAAGTTCTTCAACTAATAATAAAACATCAGCCGGCGGTATACTAGGGAATAAATTTTGAACGTCAAAAGATATTAGTCTGGCGTTACTTGGAATTTTTAAATTATTGATTTTACTTATTAATTGAGAACTATTTTTTATACTGTACTTGGGTTTAAAATTACAATATTTTACTAAAATGTTTATTAACTTATTAGAAAGGAATACTGCTGGTGCTGAAATATAAGATACCACTGGTCTAATTGGCATATCGTTTTTGTGTAGTTTAATAAAAGAGTATAATTTGGGTATTTGAGGATTCATTAATGATATGTGATATTTTTCTTTTTTGGTGAATAAGCTAAGATCTTTGACTACATTTTTTACTAGTTTTTGAAAAAGTTCTGTAGGATCAAAATTAATTTGTTCGAACTTATCGTAATTTAGGAAATCGATTGTTTTAGAAATATATTGATCTTTGTTCATAACTATGACCGTTTTTCCTTTATCTGCTCTTGTAAAAATTATGTTATGTGTGTTACTTTTATTAACTATCGATTTTACTACAGAATAATCATTAGAGAAATGGCCCTTAAAATCGTCGAATTTTTGATTGACTATCTTATTTGATAATAGGTGTTTTTCAGTATTTGTAAGTTGCATTTTTTGTGCTGCTAATTCACACTCAACCCCTAATTGTTCCCTGCTACATTTACCTTCTTCTACATTAAGGTTATAACTAAAGCCTTTCTTTAGCAAATTAGATTCATCTATTGAAAAATTAACATCAGAAAAATTAATGGTGGAATTTATGTTCTGAGAATACCTTTCTATTATTATTTATATTAATATCACACTTACTATATCTTAATTTATTTATTTGCCCTAAGAATTTGTTATGGATAATGTAGTCAACGCGATCTCTTGTCGACTTATCAAAAATGTCAAACTCTAAACTAGCCAGCCTATAACTAAGTTCACTATGTTAATATGAATTTCCATCAAGTAACGGCTAGTTCTGTTCAACATTTATTACAAGCTTCGACGAGCTTTTTAGCCTTATGTTATTTTAAGCTTCTGCTTAAATCAAGAGTGTGCACACAAAAATTTGGTTTTTTAATCAATGCTTAAAGCTCAGTGTTTTTCCCCGGTACATGAAGTTAAAAACGGACAACAAAAGCCAGTCAGCCAAAGCAGCTCAACACTATGGACTTAGAAAGTGGATTTGCCAAGACCGAAAAATCCAATATAATAACAGAGACATTTATAACGTTTATCTTAAGGTAATTCATAGTGAACTTAGTTATAGGCTGGCTAGTTTAGAGTTTGACATTTTTGATAAGTCGACAAGAGATCGCGTTGACTACATTATCCATAACAAATTCTTAGGGCAAATAAATAAATTAAGATATAGTAAATGTGATATTAATATAAATAATAATAGAAAGGTATTCTCAGAACATAAATTCCACCATAGATTCGTTAATTTTTCTGATGTTAATTTTTCAATAGATGAATCTAATTTGCTAAAGAAAGGCTTTAGTTATAACCTTAATGTAGCAGAAGGTAAATGTAGCAGGGAACAATTAGGGGTTGAGTGTGAATTAGCAGCACAAAAACTTACAAATACTGATAAACACCTATTATCAAATAAGATAGTCAAACAAAAATTCGACGATTTTAAGGGCCATTTCTCTAATGATTATTCTGTAGTAAAATAGATAGTTAATAAAAGTAACACACATAACATAATTTTTACAAGAGCAGATAAAGGAAAAACTGTCATAGCTATGAACAAAGATCAATATATTTCTAAAACACTCGTTTACCTAAATTCCGATAAGTTCGAACAAATTAATTTTGATCCTACAGAACTTTTTCAAAAACTAGTAAAAAATGTAGTCAAAGATCTTAGCTTATTCACCGAAAAAGAAAAATATCACATATCATTAATAAATCCTCAAATACCCAAATTATAATCTTTTATTAAACTACACAAAAACGATATGCCAATTAGACCAGTGGTATCTTATATTTCAGCACCAGCAGTAATCCTTTCTAATAAGTTAATAAACATTTTAGTAAAATATTGTAATTTTAAACCCAAGTACAGTATAAAAAATAGCTCTCAATTGATAAGTAAAATCAATAATTTAAAAATTCCAAGTAACGCCAGACTAATATATTTTGAGGTTCAAAATTTATTCCCTAGTATACCGCCGGCTGATGTTTGATTATTAGTTGAAGAACTTCTTACTAAAAATAACGTTAATCCAATATATAAACAGGATATTTTAGAAGCCTTGTCGACTTGTTTAGATCAAAATTATTTTGAGTTTAATGAAACTGTGTACATAAGTAAAGAAGGTTTAATAATGGGAAACCCTTTAAGTCCAATTTTAGCCGAGATGTTTATGGACAATTTGGAAACTAAAATTCATTAATATTCTCTTAGTAAAAATTTCATTTATTGGTATAGATATGTGGATGACATACTAGCATGTTTTATTGGTACTGACAGGCAACTAAAATCATTTTTAGATTATATCAATAACCTACACAAAAATATACATTTTACTGTTGAATTAGAAAATAATAGAGAAATTAATTTCTTGGACTTAACAATAACTGTTAGAAATAATAAACACGAGTTTCAAATCTTCCACAAACCTTCTCATAGCGATATTACAATACACAATACATCTAATCACCCTTTTACGCACAAAATATTAGCATTTAATAGTTTTGTTCATAGATTGATCAACATACCTCTAAGTAATGAAAGTTATATTAAAGAATTAAATATAATAAAACAAATAACTGTTAATAACGGTTATCATGAAAATCTTATAGACAAAATAGTAGAAAAGAAACAACATAAAAAGGCATTACAGTTAATTTATCCTACTAACAGTTTCAAAGAAAATAATAATTTCCATACTTTCACTTATACAGGAAAAATAACATTAACTATTACTAAGTTTTTTAAAAACAAAGGTGCAAAAATTTCTTTTAGAACTAACAACAGCCTTAGTAAATACATTAAAAACAATAAGAGTAAAACCGAAAAACACAATAAATCGGGTGTTTACAAATTAAATTGTGGAACTTGTCAAAAATTTTATATTGGACAAACAGGCAGAACATTTCAAAAAAGGATAAGTGAACATAAATTCAGTTACAGAAAGCATAAAGATAATTCCAATTACTCCAAACATTTAATTCAAGAAAAACATACTTTTGATGAGAACTTCGAAATTTTACATGTAGAACGAAAAAGTAAAAAACTTAATTTACTAGAAAGTATGGAAATAAACAAACATAAAAATAACAACACGTTATTAAACGATCAATTGGACCTGAACGGTTCCCCATTGTTAAACCTTTATTAGTTTATTAAGGGTAAATCCAGAACATTTGAACTGTATAAGATCCGCAGTTGTAAAAAACGCATTCAGGTATTTAAAATCTATAATTTGTGGTACACTCTTATTTTATTTTAGTTTACATCTAACATCTGATGAAGCCACAGTGTTGGCGAAACAATTGTCATTATTTTTGTAAAATAAATTAAGTGGAAATTTTACGCAAGTGTTTTTTGTTTACTTTGAAAATAAATGACGTCAAAAGATATTAATTTAGCGACGCTACTTATAACGCAAAATATAAAACGTCATGACTTATTATTTTATATGAAAATTACGTTCCTTTACACAATTTGGGAAGGATCCGTGAAATTTATTCTACTTTTCGATATATGTCCATTTTTACCGCCCATCAAAACATTCGAGGAGGTTTTGCAACTTTTTTGACACATATCGGGTTAAAAAGTCTACCCTGTCACAGTACTTTCTCAGATTAAGTATATATAAAGATACGTAACACCAATATCATCAAAATGTCTCAATAATAACTAACTGCTTTCACCCGGAGGGGTTTAAATATTCTTTATAAACATCTGTCATGGACTTTGCTGTCCTAAATAGGATAATCGAGTTAGCACTTATTTGAACTAATTAAATTGCAGAAAATATTGTGTCCCAAATTGTGGTGTCCTTCCTAAAAATATCCAAATTCTCTCCTGTCAATCAAAAGTACCCACGGAATAGGTTTTAAGGCCCTAAAATTAAATCAAACTTATTTAAATATATACTTATTTATCTCTGACAGCGGCAATACCTACTGGCGTCTGGATGTTTTGGAGCTTTTCAATGTATAAGAAAAACGCAAAATATATTTACACATTTTCCTCAAGTCAGACTTTTTAGTATTTTGTTACGTCCTAGAAACAAACAAACAGTAAACTGAAAACTTATAATAAATATATTACTATTAAAATTTCTTTTGTGTGAAAAAAGTAAATAACTTCCGAAATAACTTCGGCTAATATTCGGATTTAAAGCAAGGATTGGTCTGGTCATTAATGGACAAAATCCTCAAAGGGGAAAAAAATAAAATTTTTGCAGGCAAGTAGTTTTTTTCTTGAAACATTTAGCTCCAGGCTTTAAACGCATTTTTGTAGTTTTTTGCCTCTTTATTCTTTTGTTTAATGTTATTTTTTAATAGAACTAATTTTTGGCGAACGACGAACATAAAAAAAATAAATTGATTTTTCAAACATGCGCTGTGATCTTTCAGGAACCGTTCAAAAACGCGCACTTCACGTTTAACTAATATACAAAGGTCTTTTTGAACCCTAAGAGATAATAGTATTTTGAAGGTTAACATTCTGGCAACTGGAGCGAAGATTTCATCATCCCACTAACTTCCTTTTCTTTAAAGATCCACTTTAAATCTATAATTTCTTTCCCTTCTGCAATATTGACAATTTTCTAAATTTTATTTTTCTCTAATGAAGTTAACTCTTCGTTTATAGCAACTTTCCGACCTTTTGCCTTCATCTTAATTTCTTAGGTAATTGTGATCTTTCACTTCCTGTTTATTGCCATGATTTTCTTCCTCTTGGTGTATCTGTTCTCCTTCATTTTCTCTCCCTTCTGTGTCTTCTTCAGAAATTTCTGTTTCTGTTGCTTGTTTCCATTTTTTATAGTTTTGGTTTCGTCAAATACTATATATTCCGCCTTCACAATTTCACATATATCCGGATGCCAAATTGTTAATTAAAAAAATAATGAAAAATGATAATGATTAGGTGGTTATAATTTATTTAATAAAAATTTATAATATATTAAATTTCCCTTTCAACTGACCTTACTACATACAGTGTTACGGCCAAATTAGACAACTCCGGAAACGTTATCGATTTCTCGGCGAGGACTTTGAAATTCACCTGTTACGTTAGATGGATTTGGTGGTACTATTCGGATTTTACAAGGTCTATATGCCTGGGCTGCCGTCGGCTAACTAGATGACTAGAGTGATGATTCGGGATCCGGTAGAGTAGGTCGGGGTAAAAAGAAATAGAAAAATTATGCACCCCTGTTTTTGTGGCCATTAAAAGAGAGCCCGAGACCTGATGAACTTAAGAAAAACACGAAAATTATAAAAACTTTACAACACCAATATCCTTAATATCGAAAAATATATTTACGATAACTTAAAACATAAGTAAATGTTCAGTATTTCATATAAAGTTAAAGAAAGTAGATTAGCATCCAGTTATTTACGTTCACTTATGACTATTTCCGGAGCTAAAAGAGAAAAACACAGCTGTCTATAATCTCATAATGTGGAGGTAGTAAGACGTAACATAACCTAGGACTTTCCTAAATGATTTTGCTTTTTGAACTTACAAGTTTTTATTCATTTAATAATATGTGGTTTCAGCGAAAAGTTGTTGAAATTTAACTACGGTAAGCATCTCAGAAAAGAAAGTAGTGTGGTTTTCTATAAATTTGACTTAAATCGAAAGGCTACAAAAATTACATCATTCAAGTTTTAAGTGCAGTTCTTGTGAGTGATTCAATTACTTTGGAAATACGCCTATTTAACCCAGTTTACAAATAAATGTACAAATTCATGAACCTGCGGTGTATTGAGTGCTATTTGTTTAATATTAAAAACCAGATATGATTTAGAGTGTTTCGTTAGTTATTAAAATGGAATTGGCTCTATTCGGCGTGTCTATCGAGGATCTCACAACAGCATCGAGGATATACATATGGTTTGCAGGCCTAGTTTCTTACAGCTTGAAACATGACTCTTGAGGGACTGCAACCAAGCTTCAGAGAAATTGCGCTACATCAATACACAAGAACACTGGACCAAAACAAAAAGGCCTACAAGGAGCAAATCAAGACATAGAAGAAAGTTCGACAAACCAAGGTATGTAAATTATACATTTAAATTTAAATAATAATATTTGAGAGAAAGATGAAAATGAGACTTACCAATGATATATTAGTCTTTTCAACGAAGCAAGAACATGTGTCTTTAGAAAGAAAATGGGTTTCTTCCACGAAAATTCTAATTTTAACTCAACTTGCATAGCTATAAACAATAAGTCACCCAAAATCAATTGAATGGACCCAATTATCGGATAAAAATCGACAAAATTGCCCGAAAGACAACCAACATTTTCCAGAATATGGTCTGCCTTTTTTTTAACTGTTTCTGACACTTTTTCTTTCCCCTGTTGAGAGGAACTTAAAGATTTTTGGTACAATCCTGATGTTGGTACTGCTAATTGTCAATGAAGTTGACAGACATTTCATAATGACATTAAATTATTTATATTTAAATAAATTATATTTTGGTACTAAGATAATTAAGATATACCAAATGTTAGTTAATATTAAAATGGTAAGTTTCAAAATAAAGATTTTTGATCATATAAATTTTATCTGATTTCCTGATCCTAACCCTCTTGTTTGTTATTGTTTTTACTAAAGTTAATGTAATTTGTTTCCTCTTAGTTTCAGGGAAATGCCAGATTTTGTTCCACAAGGGGCTTGAGGCTGCTGAAAAACGACAACTACAGTAAGAGCTAATGGGAACTATCACCAGAATACAAGGTAACTTTGATTTCCTTTACTTAACTTAGCCTAAAATAGTCATGCCCGTAACTTATTATGTAACAAATTTCTACCTACAATTGCTAATTTTAATCATTTGTTTCAGAATGAGAAGAATTTACCTACCGAGATCTCCACAATTTAGTTTATGGCTCTGAACTTAAGCTAGGATTACTAAGATATACTGTAATTTTAAATTTTGAATATAAAGATAAAAAAAGGATCTAATATGTGTCTTATTCCAACTATGAAGATTAAAGGACTGGTAAGCATATTTTATAGATATAATCTAAAATAAAAATAGAGCAAAATTCCAAATTTTTGTTAAGAAAATATAACCCGTTAAAAAAAATAGGCTTAACCAATTAGGACTAACAAAATTGTAGCTCTTTTTAATGTAGATAAAATAGAGAAAAAGAGTTTGATGTAGTTTAGATGGAGTCATCCGGTGGATGAACTTTTAGGTCCTTGGCATTCCAAACACCAAAGTTTCGCCTATTAGAATCCTTGAGTTCATAAGTCCGTGGTGACAGGACACGAGAAATAACAGGGTCCTGAAAATTTAGGAGCTGGAAGTAAAGTTTTTCGCAGCATCTGATAAAATGTAATTTTTCTTCCGAACTTTCTGATTTAGCACAAAGCGATCATCTCGTCGAAGAATGTTGTATCATGACTTGATTTCACATAAGGCTTGTCTTAAGCGCTTCTGAACATCTACAAAAACTTTCGACGGAAAAAGCGTAGGATCGGGTTAAAGCATCATAATTTCCAGCCAGCTTTAGCCAGGAATTTATCCAAATGTCGCTGATCCGTGATATAACACGTAAGAATGGTCTTTAATATGCGATGTACTCGCTCCACGGGAAAAAGTTTTACTGCGGAACTGGGGACCATTATCAGCAATTAGTTTCTTAGGTGTCCCATATATTAGTATTACGTAATCCTCCAACCATTTCAGAGATGTAGCTGTAGCGGAACGAAGAGAAAAAAATAGGCAAAATTTGCCGAACAGATCACAAACAGAAAATATATACGAGTGACCAGAGCTACAGCGTGGAAGTGGACCAACAATATCAACACTGATAACTTGCCAATCTCCGGAAACAGTTGGTATTTGACTTAACATTTGACCAGCTGGGGTCTCTTGTTGAGGCTTCGTTTCAATACAGGTTCGGCATCTTTTAATATATCGTGATACGTCACATTTGATTTGGGGCCAGTAATACTTCTGGGTGATGCGAGATAGTGTTTTCAACACCCCTAAATGTCCGCATGTCGGAGGGTCGTGGTTTGAACCTATTATTTCTGACCGACGTTCTCGGGATTTACAAGAGACGGATATGGATGCTTAGCTCGTTTATACAACTTAGCGTTGTCGATATGCCAAAGAGGATATTTAGATGGCTGCTGGGTTACTTTCTCGATCATTCCAAGATGTCGTTTGTCTACTATAGGAGGCAGGTTTATGTCTTCTACTTCTTGCCTTACCGAATGTATAATATAAAGTTTGAAACGACGTTTTCTTTACATTTTCGATGTACAACATCAAAATCGTATTGTTGTAAACAAATCGCCCATCTTGCTATTCGGGGTCTTGATTGAATTCAACCATTTTAAACTGTAATAGTCGGTGATAACAATAAATTTTGTTCCCTCTAAGTAAGGATGAAGTTTTT
The DNA here is from genome assembly GCA_030620095.1 of Kuschelorhynchus macadamiae. Lineage (NCBI taxonomy): Eukaryota > Metazoa > Arthropoda > Insecta > Coleoptera > Curculionidae > Kuschelorhynchus > Kuschelorhynchus macadamiae. The sequence goes on from JAUTXW010000094.1 coordinate 1,009,936, forward strand.
CAACAGCAAATAAGACCGCAAGGCACTACTTTTCTGTCGTCGTGAACTTCCTTTCGATTTTCATTAAAAAACGGCTAAGATAACAAATAACACGTTCTTCTTTGTCTTGAACATGGGAAAGGACAGCACCGAGTCCGAAGTCTGAGGCATGGCATTGTACAATAAAAGGTTTATCGGAATCAGGGAATGATAGAATAGGTGCGTTCACAAGGTGTTCTTTAAAAGCTGATTCGCAATTTTGGTCCCAATTAAATTTAATATTTTTTCTGGCGAGTGAGCAAACAAGCGCTATTATCGTCGAAAAATTTGGCACAAACCTGCCATACCACGATGCGAAACGAATAATTCGCCTTACTTCCTTAACAGATTTCGGGGTGGGAATATGCACAATTGCCTTTATTTTTTCAGGATCAACCAGGAAACCGGATGCGTTGACAACATAGCCGAAATATTTGAGTTCTGGTTGACAAAAGACACACTTTTCTTTATTCAAAGTTAAACCAGAACGGACAAGACGGTTTGTTACATCACGCATGATTCGAATATGTTCCTCAAGAAAAGGCGTGCAAATAATGACATCGATCACATAGACAAATACAAATTCTTCCAATTGAACACCAATAACGCGATCAATAAGCCGTTGCCACACAGCTGGTGCGTTAGTTAAGCCAAAGGGCATACATTTAAATTGATAAAGACCTCGAGACAGAACAGTAAGTAAAAGTGGTATGTGGTCTTGATTCCTCTGTAATAGGTATCTGCCAATAAGCTGATTTAATATCTAACGTGCTGATATATTTTGCGTTCGTAATTTGTCTAGAATTGCAGATACGTACGGGATTGGGTAGCTTTCAGGAACAGTGACACGGTTCACTGAACGATAATCAACACAAAATCACCAACCACCTGTTTTCTTCTTAATCATTACAATTCGCGACGATCACGGGGACACAGACGGTTCGACGATACCATCCGGCAACATTTGTTCCAATTATTTATTCACTTCAAGTTGTAGAGCACGTAAGAGTGGGTAGTATCTTTGCTTGATAGGAGGCGAATCAGTCTTGCTTACTAGCTCTACTAGTTTGGTACAGCCAAGATGGTCACCCATTTTTGAAAAGTTTTCTTGTTTCACGGTTTTGAATAGCAAAACACATTCTGGCCCAAAAATATATAGGGAATTACATCTATCTCGAAGTTGGATAGGAATGAACAGATCCAATAACATCACACGTTTCACCATTCGCCACAGTGCAATGGGAGTTGCTTAAATTAAGTTTACACAATACACTTTAGCTTCACCAAGTATAGGAACCTCCACTGTCCAATAATCCAAGAACAATATATTTACATAATCAAGTAAAATTTTAGGAAGAATTGAGGCCTCTAAGTCGATAAACAGACATTTGGCCTAATGCTTCGTCTGATCTCCGTTTTTTGAACAAGTTGTCCATGTTTTTGAGGTGACCTCATCTTTTCCACAGCGATAACAAAACATTATTTTCGGCTTTGGACATTGGCGTCTGTCTATGTCCTGCTTGACGACAGTTCCAACATGACGGCTCTTCACCTGATATGGAATCCACAACAATACCTTCAAAATTATTGGGATCCGTATTATATATATAGTATTTCTTAATCGTTAAAGTCTGATACAGGGTGGGGATCAATTGCGGTTACATGATAATTAGGCCTGTGATAGGTAAGCTCAGATTCAAACATTTGTCTAAAGTTAGCCGGCGGCGGTATAAATCTTGAACACGCTGCTCGGTTCTTTAACGGAAGAAATTTGATGAGTCGGTAGGCGGGTTTGCAAATAAGGCAAAAGACTACGTCTAAATAATAAGAAGCTTTGTCTCTTTTGACGGTGGTTGGGGTAGCTTACGAAACAAATTCTCCACAATGAAAATTGATAGTCATAAGGCATGAAAGTATATCGAAGTTGAGCTAATAGATCATCCCAACTGTGAAAATTGCGGGTTCGGTACCATAAAAGAGCATCCTTTGCAAATAGCTCAGGAGCTGACCTCAATAATTGTTCTTTACTTACTCCTCTGGAAAATCTTAATTCCTCAATTCGTTCAAAAAATAAAATTTTCAACTAAATTTTTAATTTTAAATTTAAAATTACAAAAGTATGTTAAATATATGAAAATACCTACAGTAGTTAATACTAAGCACTATTAAAATAAAAACATTTGCATTTGCACAAAAACACTAACGTTAATAAATGACTAGTTTAGTAGTTTACCTCTCAAAAGGGGAGATTTTTTGGCAAGTGAATCGATTATGATGTCGTAATTTAAATCTACTAAGATGTCAATTTCCACACTTAATAGCATAAAAGCCTCTAAATACTCCTGTTCCAATAGGGATCGCCGGCGTGTGATAATGATTTTCAACTTAGAAAATACCCTCTCACAAGAAACTTGCGTGCATTATAAGGTAATGAGGCATTTATAAACAACGTACAAGTTACTATAAGTTAGTACATGCAAATTATACCTATGAGTCAACTTAAAACAACAAATTAGACAACCAGAGCAAGACTGATGCTTATTAAAATGAATTGCGTTCTCGGAGGAAGAGCATTCAGAGCTAGAGTTGTCATTTTCGCTGCTGCTAGTGCTGCTATTCCCTTCAACGTCATTGACAATAGGTCTTATGCCCGAATCTACAATAGACTGCTTTTTCAACGACTAGAAATTTTGTGAAAAATCTAATAATTAATTTTTAATAATACATGGAGAAATTCCCGTTACGTTGGAAATAGAGAAAAATGAAATATCTTTAATGTTTTCGTTTTTAATTAATTTAAAATTTTAAGGATCAAAGTAAAAGAAGTCCTTATAAAGAAATTCATGATCAGAAAAACGATTAGTCAAGTTTTGTCTTATTTGATTAACAACTACTTTATAAACCACAATTTCAAATTTTTTGGTTACACGTTTTTCATCTAAAAAATGAACTTCGTCTCTGCATTCCTCCCAAGGCATTAATTTTTTTCTACGTTGACGAATTACAGGAAAATCTGTTTAAAAAAAATATCAGTATTTTCTAAGCAATTTTTGTCGGCAACAAAAGTAATAAAATGTTTAACAGTTTCGTTTATTATATAATATGTATCGTACATTTTATTAACGTCCTTTTTTGATTTTTCAATTATGAGGAATGGTTGAATAAAAACCAAGCCCTTTTGTTTACAAATAATTTGATGCAGGAGTGAGTATTTCAAATATTTTCAAATGCAATATTTATTGTTTCGAACCCTACCCAAGAATGTATCAAACTTCGCGCCTCGGAGCTAGTCTTAATCAAGTTATTACTTGTTGCAATGAAATGAAGTACAACCGAAAGTGTAGTATATAACTCATTGCTCTGATTAGACGAACGAATTAGGCTTTTAAATTTACTTTCGTTAAGTGTTTCTTTCCATACTGAATGTCTTTTATAGACTCGGTCATAAAGCAAGCTGTTCTGTTCAACAAGCCAAAGAACATTTTACATTTCACTATATTTTTCCGACACAAACCACCAAATTTAGGACATGTGCATAACACCATGTACACACAGAGAATGGCGCGTTAGCTTTGATTTGGGCTTGTAAGCCATTATATTGCCCAGACATATTAGCTGCCCCATCAAATGAACAACCTATAATATTATTTACACCAAGATTAACCTATACTACTTTATATTTTAAGGTACTAAAAAGGGCGAAACCACTTTTTTTTTCTACATTAGTCAAAGATATTAACCGCTCAAAAACCCCCCGTTATCTACATATCTCAAAATAATAGCAAGTTGTTTCCTAACGCTAATGTCTTGTCTAGAGTCGACTTGAACTGAAACGTTTTTGGCTTGTTGAACCTGTTCTGCAATCTTATGTTTAACATAGTTTACTAATATAGATATAATTTGGTTCATTGTAGTTCTACTTAAAAATGTAACAAATGCTCCTTTACCGCGACTATTTTTTTTTATGAACGAGCTACAAATTATGAATATGAGATTTCATTATCTCATCATATTTAGAATAAAAGACAAAGTTCCAAAAAATTTCCCCTTTTTAGTGATAAGTCATTGTCTCTTAACCAATCATCTTTACCTCTATAAGATACATTTTGTCGGGCAATAAACAAAATTGTATCTATTATTCGTTTAACAACCATTCTATTAGTTGTTACTTGATTTTTTCTTACATTTTCAAAGTCCGAGTTAATTTTAAATTCGATATTTTCATTATTTCTTGCTCGAAAGTAAGCGTCAACAGAATTAGAATGTTATAAACAGTTTTCGTGCCCCTTTACTCTTTGTTTCACGCGCTTACAGTCACCCATTCCGTCAGAACTAAACACAGATTTTGTTACTAAATACCATGCACATTGTACAAAATAGCTTATTTAACTGTGATGAATATGATAACCAATTCCTTGGAACATACTTGCCATTAGTTAATTGTCTTTTGTAAATTAGTGTTTTAAAAGGCAATCGTGGAAAATCTACATGTGTTGGCTGAATGGGGTAGTTCTTAGAAAACAAAAGTTTTTCTTGTATACTAGCATCAGTTGCGGGGGAAACAAAAAGATTTATTTCACTCAAGTCATATTCCATCCGGATATTGGGGATACTTATGTCAACATATGCCTCAGTTTCTGATTTGGTATCTTCGGAGTGTGAGTCCGAGTCGCAAAAACGTTTGGGGGTAAACGTTTGGTTGTTTGAAATAATGTTTTCGACCTGGATTCTCGATGTAGATAGTTGGCTTTTTTGAGGATGTTCTGGACGTTCAAGTCCTGTTTTACTTTCAACATTTTGATTATCTTGTGATTCAACCTCTAGTGGGACTACTAGAAGAATAATAAAGTTGGCATTAGTTGATTTAGGCAGACTAGTATCAAGAAAAAACCTTGTTATTTTCGCACAGTGTGGGAAAAGAGCTGAAAAACTTTTATGCTCTGTTTTCGTTTTCGTTTTTCACATCCGGACTTATAAACTCTTCGTTTTTTCTTTGGTTTCTCATATGATGACATCTAAAAATAAAACCGATAAAAATTTCAAATCCTCTTCAGCTTATTCCTTAAATTCACTTTAAATTCAAGATTTGCCGTTCCCTCTCCTAACTACGACGCCGGCGCGCGCCCCGTTCTCCGTTTCAGCTTAAAAACACGATAATTTTACATTGTCATCGGACCTACATAATTATATCTGAAAGGAAATTTTTAGCTCGGTACAATTTAAATTCAAGATCTTGCCTCCCTCTCCTAAATAGGATGCTGTAACAGCTCATAAATACGATAATTTCACATTGTCTTTGGACTTATAGGAATGCATGCAATTTAAATAGAAAATTTAACCTCCCCCTTAATTAGGCCCTGAACCAGCTAAAAAACACGATGATTTTGTATTGTCATCCAATCTAAATTGTGTATGTAAAATTACATAATTACCTACATACAATATTAACATTAATACCTACATTCAAGATGGTGTTTAGCGGGTTAGGGACATAAATCAAACCTCAATTTTTTAAAAAATTGGCCGACGTTTCGACGATTTATTTGTCGTCTTCTTCAAGGCTGAAAGAGATAATTTTTTTTATTACAGTATGGCCGCTCATAGGATACAAACAAAAATTTAATCAAGTATAACAAGGCTAACAAACAACACTAACTGAATATTTTTAAATTAATCTAAAAAAAATAATGTTTGTTTTAGTCTTAGGAAATATAATTATTCGATACTAAAGAGTTATTATTTTTTATTTTTAAATACATTTTTTTTTCCTAAATATAAACCATATACATATGGAAAACAAAGAAATATGAACAAAAAGGTAACCACAACAACATAAAAAGACAAATTAAATAACAATAACAAAAGGAAACCCAGGGTTCATAAGAATTGTTATTTGTGACACTTCACTTACCTAATTCCTTAGAATTAGAGGCTTACGTAAAAAATACAATTAATATAATTATACTTCTCCATAGAACACAAATGGTGATTACCACTACAATACATTAAAACACAAGGTGGCAAACAAGTAAAAGAACAAAGGACATTTAGCAGGTCTCGGAGCTTTAAAACATTCAAAAAGGATTATTCAGAAAAACAAAAAACGCAAATAAACAACTGCGGAACCCACTGCAGCAAAACAATGACTAATGGTTTGGTTTATAAATTAATATTTCTTATCAGTCCGTACAAATAAGAAAGGACAATTATTAGGGCAATGGTTTGTTTACTAGGGCATGTCAAGAAGTACTTTCTCTATAGCGATTCAAAATATGGTTATATTGCACACTTAAGCCTTGAGTATCAATTCTGTGATTCACCGAATTATTTAATTGTATGTGTATCATTTCACTGATATTTCTTTTAATATAATGTTTTTCTCTGTCTAGTACGGTGGTACATTGAAAATTAAAATTGTGGTCTGTGGAAAAGTGATGTTCCGATAATGCAGTTTTTTCTTTTTTATTGATGTTTATCACCCTACAGTCGTACTTGTGCTGGTATAACCTAGTCTTTAAATATTGCCTCGTAATACCTATGTAACATTTATCACAATTATGACATGGAATTTTATAAACCAAATTTGAGCTCAATTCAAGTGGTATTGGGTGCTTTAGTTTTGAAAACAGCACATTTGTTGTTCTTAAATCATAAAATGCTAATTTACAATTTTGATCCTTTTCCCGAATATTTCGTTGAATCCGTTCCGACAATGAATTAATGTATAGAAATTTGAAATATTTTAGTGTCCCTTTGTCGCTCTTTACTTGGCTAGTGATTTTATAGTTGTTAATTACTCTGTTTACTAACGTTGTAGGGTAGTTATTATTTTTTAATATGCTCTTAATTTTCTCAATGTTAGAACTATGATACTGTGGGCTGCTTAGTTTAAAAGATCTATATAACAAATTTTTTATGGTAGCTATTTTATGGGACATGGCATGTGATGAGAGGTAGTTGACCACTATACCCGAGGAGGTTGGTTTTGTATACCAGTTGGTTAGTAACGTTCCGTCGAGGTTGCGCTGAACAATAACGTCAAGGAATGGTGTACATTTGTCACTTTCCATTTCCATTGTAAATTTTAATTTATGGTGAAAGCTATTAAAATATTGTAACAGGTAATTTACTTTATTAGATGGGCAAGAGAGGATTGTATCATCGACATATAATTTTATTAAGGGTAAGTCAAAAGGTAATTTATTTGATATCTCCATAAACAACTCATTCATAACCAAACTGGCTAATACCGGGCTGGCAGGATTACCCATCGCTGATCCGTCCAATTGTAGGTAAAATTGGTTATCAAATGAAAAATAACTGCTATCAAACAAAAATTCAATAATATTTAAAAACATATTTTTCGGAATTTCCGTGTAGGGTGCTATGTGACTCCATTCTCTTTTTAAAATATTTATAACTAATTCTTTAGGGATATTTGTAAATAACGACGTAACATCTAAAGACAATAAAACATGATTAGGTGGTAATTTTACACTTTTTGTGAACTCTACGAAATCAAAAGAATTTTTAATATTAAAATTAAAGGTTGTCGTTATCTGGCTTAAGATGTTATGCACAAACACGGCTAGATTATAAGAAGGAGCGTCAATACAACTCACCACTGGTCTTAAGCTCAAATTCGGCTTATGGGTCTTACGCAAACCATACAACTTTGGAGATATGCTATTATTAATGCGCAACTTCTTGTAGGATGACTCATTAATGTAATTGTTGTCAAACAAATTTTTGACAATTCTATTTGCTTGACTTTGAAATTTAGACGTTGGATCTGATTTCAAAAGTTTATATGTATTACCATCCTTCAACAAATCCCGCATACCTGACAGGTATTCCGAAAAGTATGTTTTTAAATATTATTGAATTTTTGTACAACGTTAGTAAACAGAGTAATTAACAACTATAAAATCACTAGCCAAGTAAAGAGCGACAAAGGGACACTAAAATATTTCAAATTTCCATACATTAATTCATTGTCGGAACGGATTCAACGTAATATTCGGGAAAAGGATCAAAATTGTAAATTAGCATTTTATAATTTAAGAACAACAAATGTGCTGTTTTCAAAACTAAAGGACCCAATACCACTTGGATTGAGCTCAAATTTGGTTTATAAAATTCCATGTCATAATTGTGATAAATGTTACATAGGTATTACGAGGCAATATTTAAAGACTAGGTTATACCAGCACAAGTACGACTGTAGGGTGATAAACATCAATAAAAAAGAAAAAACTGCATTATCGGAACATCACTTTTCCACAGGCCACAATTTTAATTTTCAAGGTACCACCGTACTAGTCAGAGAAAAACATTATATTAAAAGAAATATCAGTGAAATGATACACATACAATTAAATAATTCGGTGAAATCACAGAACATTTTGAATCGCTATAGAGAAAGTACTTCTTGACATGCCCTAGTAAACAAACCATTGCCCTAATAATTGTCCTTTCTTATTTGTACGGACTGATAAGAAATATTAATTTATAAACCAAACCATTAGTCGTTGTTTTGCTGCAGTGGGTTCCGGAGTTGTTTATTTGCGTTTTTTGTTTTTCTGAATAATCCTTTTTGAATGTTTTAAAGCTCCGAGACCTGCTAAATGTCCTTTGTTCTTTTACTTGTTTGCCACCTTGTGTTTTAATGTATTGTAGTGGTAATCACCATTTGTGTTCTATGGAGAAGTATAATTATATTAGTTGTATTTTTTACGTGAGCCTCTAATTCTAAGGAATTAGGTAAGTGAAGTGTCACAAATAACAATTCTTATGAACCCTGGGTTTCCTTTTGTTATTGTTATTTAATTTGTCTTTTTATGTTGTGGTTACCTTTTTGTTCATATTTCTTTATTTTCCATATGTATATGGTTTATATTTAGGAAAAAAAATGTATTTAAAAATAAAAAATAATAACTCTTTAGTATCGAATAATTATATTTCCTAAGACTAAAACAAACATTATTTTTTTTAGATTAATTTAAAAATATTCAGTTAGTGTTGTTTGTTAGCCTTGTTATACTTTATAAAATTTTTGTTTGTATCCTATGAGCGGCCATACTGTAATAAAAAAAATGATCTCTTTCAGCCTTGAAGAAGACGACAAATAAATCGTCGAAACGTCGGCCAATTTTTTAAAAAACTGAGGTTTGATTTATGTCCCTAACCCGCTAAACACCATCTTGAATTTAAATTGAGGGACGCTACTTTCACACGCCATGCCATGCATTAATACCTACCTTGCAGGTTAAAAAAAGCTTGTAAAGATAAAATAAAATTACAGGAGAGCTGGAGAGCACGACGCCACTCTGTACCTACTCTGGTTAACCGTGCGCTAGCATTACTGATGCCGCTAGGTAACAAAAGACAAAAGCCAAAAATGTTGGGCACTAATGCACTATTTAAAACCTTTGCTTTTTTTAATAACTTAAATATTAATGGATGTTCGTATTAAACACTACCTAATTAATAACAATCTAAATAATAGGATTCTTTAAAATAATGATACAATATTTACCTCTTACTTTGTTTTGTAGTATTGTAATGGGGCCATCCTGATACTGCTAATGTATGAAAATAATTATTAGTGGGACCACGAAACGGCGAAAATTGAAAATTTTTTATCATGCTGAGTCGAATTTATATGTGGAACTTGTGAAGTAAAGGAATTTTGTTCACTAAATCGAACCTGTGAATGTCGCCGATTATCAGCAATCGAAAGAGGATTTGGAAATTGCCTGTTCACATTTGGATTGTTTCTATTTGTTTTATTGTTAACTTCACCAGATAAAGAATGACATGAATTGGAATTGACATTGTTAACACATGTCGAATGGTTTCTATTTACCGGAATAATTGATGGTCGATTATTAGGAGCGGTTGTTGAAGATGTCGGTATCTGAAGTTGGATATGAGAAATAGGAGCGTCAATCAAAGACTGAACTTCAATCTTTTCAGTTTGTGTTATAGTTGCTGAATGTACATTAATAATTGTATCTGGGACACGTGTTTCACGTTCACGCTTAGGAGGTGGCAAAATGTTAAGTTTCACAGCAGAAGGCTGAGTGTTTGTATTCCAGGAATTTGTGGATACTTGAGTCGCAAAAATAGTTTTTCGACAGCTAAGATAAGCGTTATCATTTTGTTTCTGATTAGAGGAAGATTGAGAAAAATTTTGAATTGATTCCTTATTTTCAGGTAAATGTGGTGGTTCTAAATTCACTAAGTTATAGGATACATGTGGTTCTAAGTTATCAGTTTCTTGCGATCCACTCGTTAAACTATTATATTTATGATCAAGATCCTTTTTAAGAGCTACGCTCTTTAATTCTAAGTTATTTTTTAAAATATTGTCTGGGTCACAAGTAGTATTAATGTGTGCGATACGTAATTTAATGTCTTCTGATAATGTACTTATCTTCTTACGCTCATTTTCTTTATTTTCGATATGAATAATTAAAATATCATACTCTATGGAATATAAGTTCGCTCCGCATAAACACAGCTCACTAACTGTTTCGTATGGCGAAGACGTGGGTGGCTGAACAGGGCCTTCTCGTTCCAGGTGCAAAGCTCCTCTAAATTCAGCTCTTCTCTGAGCAAAACTACCGGTTATTGGTAATCCGCGTACCATTAACTCATATTTTAGCTCTTCACTACCAAATAGATTAACGTCCATCTTTAATTACAAAACTCTTAAATTGAAAAATTTAGTTAGGTATTTTTCTCAAAATGTTCATATTTGTAAATTACAAAAATAAAAAAAACTCAATAATATATACCTACAAACTATAAACCCTGCATAATATAGGTTAACAACCTAGTAACCCGATTCTATTGCAACCAGAATAAAATCTATAAAATATACTACCTTAAGTTGGCCCTACGTTGGGCGCCAATTTGTTAAATTAAAAAAATAATGAAAAATGATAACGGTTAGGTGGTTATAATTTATTTAATAAAAATAGGTATATTAAATTTCCTTTTCAACTCACTTTACTACATACAGTGTTACGGCCAGAATTAGAGACCAATATCCTTAATATCGAAAAACATATTTACAATAACTTAAAATACAAGTAAACGTTCATTTTTTTTATAAAGTTAAAGAAAGTAGGTTAGCAACCAGTTATTTACTTTTACTTATGACTATTTCTTGAGCTAAAAGAGAAAAGCACAGCTGTCTATAATCCCATAATGTAGAAGTAGTAAGACGTAACCTAACCTAGGATTTTCCCAAATGATTTTACTATTTTGTTCACAACTTTCAAGTTTTTTTCATTTAATAATATGTGGTTTGAGCGAAAAGAAAGAAAGAAGTGTTGGTTTTCAATAAATTTGACGTAAATCGAAAGGCTACAAAACTTAGATCATTCAAGTTTTAAGTACAGTACTTGTGAGTGATTTAATTACTTTCGAAATAGGCCTATTTAACCCAGTTTACAAATAACTGTACAAATTCATGAACCGACAGTGAGGTGTATTGAGGGCTATTTATTTAATGTTAAAAACCAGATGATTAAGTGTTTCGTTAAAGTTCATACACATAGTAGTTATAAATGGAATTGGCTCTATTGGGCATATAATAACACTAACAGACAGGCAGGTATGTTCCACAGACAACACACACAGATCAATCCTGAAGTTGGTTATATTTTGGTACTTAGAACTGTCTGTCGAGGATCTCACAACAGCATCGAGGATATACATATGGTTGGCAGGCCTAGTTTTTTACAGCTTGAAACATGACTCTTCAGGGACTGCAACCAAGCCTCAGAGTGATTGCGCTACTGGTTAATTTCATCAACACACAAGAACACTGGACCAAAACAAAAAGGCCCACAAGGAGCAAATCAAGACATAGAAGAAAGTTCGACAAACCAAGGTAGGTAAATTAAACATTTAAATTTAAATAATAATATTTGAGAGAATAATGAAAATGAAACTTACCAATGGTATATTGGCCTTTTCAAAAAAGCAAGAACATGTGACTTTAGAAAGAAAATGGGTTTCTCCCACTAAAATTCTAATTTTAACTCAACTAGCATAGCTATAGAGCATTTAAACAGTAAGTCACTAAAAATAATTAGAATGGATCCAATTTTCGGAGAAAAATCGGCAAAATTGCCCCAAAGACAAACAAATTTGTCCAGAATATGGTCTGGCTTCTGTCACTTTTTCTTTCTCCTGATTTTGGTAGATAATTAAGATATACCAAAATGTTAGTTAAGATTAAAAAGTTTCAAAATGAAGATTTTTGATCATATAAAATTTCTCTGATTTCATGATCCTAACCTTCTTGTTTGTTATTGTTTTGACTAAAGTTTATTTAACTTGTTTTCTCTTATTTTCAGGGAAATGTCAACTTTCCTTCCACAAGGGGCTTGAGATTGCTGAAAAACGACAACTACAGTAAGACCTAATGGGAGCTATCACCACAATACAAGGTAACTTTCATATCTTTTACTTAACTTAGCCTAAAATGGTCATGCCTGTAACTTATGTGTAACAAATTTTTACCTACAATTGCTAATTTTAATCATTTGTTTCAGAATGAGAAGAATGTACCTACCGAGGTCTCCACCATTTGGTTTATTGCTCTAAAGTTAACCTAGGATTACTAAGATATATTGTAATTTTAAATTTTGAATTAAAAGATACAAATGTCTTATTCCAACTACGAAAGATTATAAGAAGTGGTAAACGTATTTTATAGATATTATCTAAAATAAAAATAGAGCAAAATTCTAAATTTGTGTCAGAAAAATATAACCCATTACAACATCAAGTATCCAATGTTGGTGTATCCCACTAAATACATTTTCTCACTATGAAAATCCAATTTAGCTTATCTTCTTCCTATTAGAATATGGACATATCCCACACATTCAAATTCAATTCTATATTTGGCTTTGTTCCCCCCACAATATTTTGTATATGCCTGAATCAAATAATAGAAATCTCGCTTTATCCATGATCGTTCTATTAAAACATTTTGCAACACTGTTCGGTTGTGGGGTATCGGCTACAGAATATAGAATTTGTATACCTTGGCTTTTACAGAACTCTTTAAATTCTTTTGGCCTGTATTCTCCGCCACTGTCACATCTCAGATATTTTATCTTGCTTTTAAATTGGGCTTTTACCATAAAAATATATTTTTTAAATACACTCAAAACTTCATTTTTATTTTCCATAAGTTAACACACTGCAAAATGTGAGAAATGACCTATAAAACTAAGTATGTATTTCTTACCATAAAATGTACTGCAGGAGACTGGTCCACACACATCAGATGAAATAACATCTAAAATACTTTTAGCTTTTCTATTTTCTTCCATCGGTTTGTAACTCAATTTAGTCTGTTTACCTTTTAAACATTTTTCACAGACTCTAGATGGTGAAAACCTCGTCGAATGTTCCATTCTCCGATGTACCAAGTCTTTATCTCCTAGTGTATTTGCCTGCAATTGTTCAATATAAAAATCTACTTTATATCAATGTCTCACTGCATTTCCTTCAATAACATTCTTTATTTCCCAGTACTCCTAACACTTTTGCTTTTTCAAAAGTTATAGAAAACCCCCTAGTCTCAAGTTATCTTACTGAAATAAGGTTATATGCCTTGACTAATTTTCCTACCTTCTTCTGTTTTGAGATAAAGAGTACCCTGTTTTCTAGATGTTAACTTTGCCACATTAATCTGGTGATTTACATGTTTATTGTCTTTCAAAAATTGTTCTAGTACAGCTGTCACTAAATGATTAGTAGAACCACTATCTAATTCAAATGAAATTGTATAACTGTCATTACAAAAAGTGTTATTACTTACATGACCTTATGTAGAAAAAACAAATTTATCGTCACTGTTTTCTGTCAAATTACACTTTTTGGACTTCGATTTTGGACAGTCCGCCACAGCTTGGTAGCTTTCCGGCAACGCACGAGTTATCACCTCGCTGTTGTGCACTGTGGCTCTGTATGCTTTTTATTCGAAAATGGTTTTCTCGAACTCCACAATGAAGTCGTTTAGTAGTTCAGTCCCTTTATAACTCACATTTCTCAGCGTCCCCTGTAAGTATACCTGGTCCGCAATCTCTTGCCTGGGGTATATGCCCTTTAGTTCGCACATTATAGCCTCGGCTATTGCGAGGACATTATTAGCAAGGCAATGAACAATTATGTTCCTCGCTTTGATATCCTGCTTATTGAAATTCGCCAATTCATTGTCGTCAGTAGGGGGATTCTTCTCTAATTCATCCAGCACACCTTGCTGCTATAACGTTAACTTCAAGCGAACTTCCCAATTCGAATAGTTCTTTCCATCGAATTGTTTTCAACTTATTAATTGATTTTGCAAGCTGCCGGCCATTTTTTCCTCAGATTGCAGTACCACACGTAACTATTACTTTTAACACAATTCCTTTAATTCCTCTGCAACTGAGTCCACAACTTGTAGACTTATACTCATGGAATAACAGGCATGAAGGAATAAAACATCGTAAAAGTACTTTGCAATCTTGTTTTACTTCAAAATACGTTCGTACAACTTAACACCCAGGAACAATGAGCAAAACTTTTGTTATGTATATTTCTACATATTTGATCAGAAGTATTTACCCTGACGTTAACTAAAGCATCATCTGCAAAGCCCACATCGAAAGAGTGACAATTTTATTGAAAAATTAATATATTGGACACTTTCTAAACGCGATGTACGCATTTTTTAGACCCGGACAAAAAATGTATATTTATGTCTAGTAGCAAAAAGCCAGAGTTCTTTATTTGCTCAACCGTTTTGTACCAGGTCATGATATAATAAACCGAGGGTAAGATATCGCGCATTCCCGCCTGGCTCTGCTACGTCATCGCGTGATTAACGCCGGCTCTCATTGCAGGAACGTAGACAGAAAATTCATTTTGGGGGGCCAGTTGAGGACACAAATAGTTCTAGAGGGGCACATATACAGGGTCGGTCACTAGTGTGTCAAAGTAGCATACTTTCCTACTAAAGAATTTTTTTTACATTAATGATGGATCCTCCTGTAACAAATAATATGTGCCAGTAAAAAAATTTAAACGAATTTTCTATATTTATTTTAGGTTTTTGAATTAAGTAACAAATTTTATACAAAAGTAACTTAATTAAACACATCTGAAGAAACATGTTTTTTCACTTTTATTTAATGTACAGTTGTGGACGCATTACTAAAACTAATAAAAAATATCATGAATAATATAAACCATTAACAAAAAAAAACAATTCATAAAATAAAATTTATTCTTCTGTTATTTTCCGTGCAAATATCTATTAGGTCCTCTTTGAAGATCTATGTTTTTACCAATAACTTCTCAATTGATAAAATAGCCAAGTTTGATAGTCTGTCATTTCCAATTCTATTTCTGAAAAATGATTTTATTACTCTTAAACAAGAGATATTTCGCTCACATGAAGCACTAGAGACCGAGATTGTTACAGCGTTTATTACTGTTTATAGATTCTTTGTTTTAATTAGGTAAGAGTCAGCTTATTGAGTATTTTAATGTTGTGCTTGTATGAACGTACCATATAATATATTTAGACAGGCTAATGGGGGGGGGGACAGAAAAAAAGGGGGGGCGAGGCCAACCTTCTCTACTTCCCTGTATCATTGACTTTTGGCCATATTATTTCAGTGCATTTTCAGTTGATGTTTAAATGTGTTTGCGAATTTCTGTGTCCTTTTTTGTATTTATTTAATTAAACAAGAATAAATATGAGGTGTGCTGTCTTCGGGGGTGTCGTGGATAATCAGGCAAAGAATTTTGACAAAAAAAGGTTTACGTGATAGGACACGCTTGTGTAAATAAACGCAAAGCTAAATTTAATACAAATTTGACGCGGATGTGCTCAAGGCATTTTGTTAAAGATGACTATATGTCACTAATCTATATCAAAAAAGACAACAATATAAATCTGGCCGAAATAGTCGTTTTTCAACCAGAATAGGGCTATATTTTATTTAAATTTTATTCGTTTATATAATTACATACAAACGGCAGCTTGTGCACATAAAGGTTGTTTAGTGTGTGTTGTTTTATTCCCTCTCATACCTGCATTTTTTTAAATTAGACCTCCCCTCAAATAGTTTCGTCCATGTACTTATCAAAAAACACAGATATTATAGAATTTTTTAGTTTTAAGTTGAACTAAATATAAACATGTATAACAAAATAACAATATAAAATTAAATACTGTCGGATTTTATACAACCTTAACTCTTTCTTTAGCGTGTTTTTTGTATTTTTATTAAATAAATATATAACTACCATGTGGTAAGTTTTTCATTTTAGTGAGTTATATGTCAATGTTTCATTAAAAAAACATCTCCATAAGCAATTTAAAAATCTACGCACGCAATGACGTCATTGCGCGGACCGGACGCAATTGAGACCGTCTAGATATCATACCTTCCGTTTATTATATCATGGTCCCAGGTGGTACCGATTAGGGATGGACGATATTAGATTTTACCCTATCTTACCTTATATTTATCCTATCCGATAGGTATATCTGCCTATCGATATGTTTGCGGTAATGAGCAAAAAAAAACCTTTATCTTTATAAAAATGTATTCCGTGTATCCGTAACTATCGATGTTCTCGGCTACCTATCGACATTATCGGCTACCTATCGATATTATCAACTACCTATCGGCATAATATATTGCACACCTATTGATATTTTTTTATTTATCTATTATTATTCGAGATGTCGCCGACCTATCGATAATAGGCCGATCCCTAGTACCGACAGCACACTCAATTTCAAGTTTCCTAAAATTACGGACGGCTTAAAGATTTAGTTATTCCGCCAAGATTTTTATTAAAATAAATATATAGATATATAATATTTCAAAATTAAATGAAGGCCCTGATGATCCTGAAACTAAATTAATTAAAATTCAACACCAAGACGAATTTGCTTTAAAGACAATTATAAATGGACTTCCAGGTCCAGACAAAAATAATCTATAAAAGTGCGTAATTGGTTGAAGAATGCTTATATTTGGCATTTACACTTTTGTGTTGTTGCTACGCCCCGTAACGGCCAACTTTCGAACTTGAAAATAGTTTACAGCGATTTCTCTTGGCCGATTTACCTACAAATATTTTTTCCTTAAGTTGTGTCATTAACGGTTCCCGAGCTACAGCCGGCGTCCTCTATTATTGGACCACCCTGTACAAAGGAAAGAGGTTGGTTCTTTAGGACACTCTGTATATAGAAAACCAACGCATACGAACAGATACTTATATACAAATTCACATCATCATCCGGCACAAAAGCAATCAGTTGGTTTACAGAGCCCCGCGATTTGTGACTTATAATCGAAAACAGAGAAGGGGGGAATGGATATTGTACTGCGGATATTAGACGGTCAATTAGACAATATAATAATCCTACTCCATTAAATTAAACTAATAGGGAGTTGAATAGAACTACCCTTTACTTGATGGAAATCCATTTTAACTAAGTAACGGAAACACTTTCACTTAATTTATTTTACAAAGAATATAATACGTGAAATTATATCGCCAACAACGTAGCAGTGACGGCGCGGTAGGGTCGGCCGGGCCGTACCAGAAAATACACAGGGAAAATTCTCTTTTTAAAAAAGTAAATATTTTTCATAAATAGTTTTGCAAACATCCTAAAAACGCATAAATCAAAATGTAGTTTATTATTTCATGGACACATAGCAAAATGGGTAGGTATCCCTATTATAATTGATTGACTAACATACAAATAACGCCATTAATAGCAGACCGCGGGTCACCGTCCACAGATATTCTAATATATTTACTACAGACGGTGGCTCGGCCAGCCGGTTTCATCATCTTACATGTAATACTTCATCTACTAGTTCACACGGTACGTAGTACGTTCGCCTACATCCCATGCTATTACCTCGGCCATAACGTTCGTCGCAGCTTATAACACCTAACACCGGTCCGTCTCGATGTGGCCGTATCTCCGAAATTATTCTCAATTGAATACTACGGTTTTACAGGTATTAATTGCATTATTATAAAATGAGGCTACTTATTTTAAAATTAATTTTAGTTAGTTCTTTGCCTTAGTCATGACTAATGATGGTTAATATACTATATTACCAAGTTTTACTTCATGTTACATGTTTAAATGTGGTGACGAAATAAGTGCAAGTGAATATTTTAAAATATCATTTGCAATTTGTTTTAGAAATCGGCCGGCCGCATCGTCGTTCTTTCTGGACAATGTGCTTTGTTTGGCATCTGTTTTATTTTCCTCTTGAGGCAAGGTACATTAAAATATCAAAAAAATAAATTGACTGATTAGAGCGCTTTACTAACATTTTTTTCTGGTTTATTAAATTTATACTCTAGCCTAGATCTGCTATATATAGGTTGATAAATACCTAATTATCATTGAAGAAATAAACGGAAAAAAATAAAAGATTAGTATTTGACCTTATTTGGCCGCGGCACTAATTAACACCACATTGGCCTCAAGGAAGATTTTAGGAAACCTTTCTGGGGGGAGGGGGATTAATTTAAAAAAAAAGTTTGTTAATATATTTTATTATAAATGGTATGAAAACAACATAAATGGCTATATTTTTATCATACTTGTGGCATAAGTGAAAAAGCCTCTAATAAATAGTTATAGAATAATTTCCAATTTTTTTCCTGTTGCAAATTTATTAATTACATTGTTTATATTTACATCAATACTCTATATATATGCAAGAGTCACAATCCAACAGGTCGCTCTTGTGTTATAGTGTTTCGTAGCCAAGTTTTTAATCAGAATTTCCACGTAAAAATATGTAAATTACACGGTATGTTTGATCGGTCTTTGGCGGGGGAGGGGGGTAATTACCTCATTACCCCTTCACTGTAAAGCCGCTTTTGATTGGTTTTGAGTCTCGGCCGACCCTAAATTTTAGAGTACGAGCCGTCACTGCATCACATGTTGGATTTTAAATAAAACTATAACACAAACTGTAGGTATTAAATACCTGAACCCCGTTTTGAGGATATTATAGAGGTAAAATATTCTAGATTTTCAATTACAGCCTAACAAAGATTGACAATGGGGAAATATTTAGGTCGAATTGATCGTTTAATAATGTGTTTTTATTTTTATGTTTATTTATTTCCATACTTTCTAGTAAATTAAAGTTCAAAACGATTTACGCGCTGCAGAAATACAAAGACATGAGTACGATTTAACATTTCAAAGTTTGCAGTTATATAGACGAAGGATGAATGCAAGGCGGTGCAGAGCCATTTTGTGGAAAAAGAAAACATTATAGTCGACGGCATTTGCGTCAAAAAGTGGTTAAAAATTAGTGGAAAATCGACAAATCTATTTCTTTTTTATCATTCTACATTTAATTTTTTCATAAAAATTCGAATGTAGCGCCCAAATATTTCCCTATTTAAATCACATTGAAGCTAATAAATGTCTCTTACAGCTTTAACAGGGCTTCAGTCTACATCATATGTGAAAACCGATCGTTAGACTGAGTCACGGTTCGCTGACCATAGGTTGACTTTATGGTATGTACATTTTTCTTATATCCTTTATTTGTTTTATGTATCTGTTTTTGTATTGTTGTTTGTTTGTTTTAATTTTGCAACTCTTGCTACCATTTGTATTTTGTCTTTTAATTCAAATATTATATTGGCAAGGGTGTTGCCTATTAGAATATATATGAACCTACTATATGCTTTGTCAATAAGAATTTTATTTTTTTGACTAATAAAGTACTTTTTAAACTTGAATTAAATAGCCGACGTAGGTCTCTCCGAGCTCATTCAGTGTTCTGATCTCTTTACAACCGGAAACAGAGAATTCTTTACAATCGGAAACAGAGAAACCGAGTCAAGCTTTAAGAGGAAATGGATATTGCACTGAGGATTTTAGACCGCCAATTAAAAAATATAATAATCCTACTCCACGAAATGAAACTAATACGCAGTTACCGATATGAAGTGCAGCATTTATACACGGAACCACAGACAAGATTGCAAGGTTACTTCCCCGGTGTTCAACATACGTACAATATTCAACAAACGCAAGAAAATTGAACGTTTGCGATGGCCAAAGGACATCATTCCTTTCCAAACAGAAGGAGTATATAGCATTCCTTGTTCCTGTGGTGATGTCTATATTGGAGAAACTGGGTGATCCATATAGGCTTAGGGAACACGAACGATGTATTAGAAAAAGCAAATTGTACAATCTGTTGTATCTGAACACCAGCATTCCACTGGGCTGTTATAAATGTAAAAGAAACCAAAGTTCTTGCATCGGTGTCGGGATTCTATAAACGGAAAATTAGAGAATCTGTTAATTTTAAAATTTATAAGCATTCTAACAATTTTAATCAATCAATCAATATCAAATGTGGAAACCGATCGTTATACTATACATGTCAACTATAAATAGTCGACCTAGGTCTCTCCGAGCTCATTCAGTGCTCCGATCTCTTTAAGTAAAGATCATTGGAGATTCCTCGTGCAATCGAAGGCGAAACGTAGAAAAGTGATTACATTTTGACACGATCTAAATCGAAGAACCATGGTCTCTTAATATTTCGGTAGATTCTCATTTCAAATATAAATATATATAATTGTCGACGGATAGGGTCTTAGTTTTTTATTTGGTCTGAGGATAGGGTTAACAATAGGACCAAATGAAATGAAAATTGAATTTTTAAAAAAATCTTATTTTGGTATAGTTTAGTCGGTTAGATTAACTTTACGTGCCATTTTGGAGAAAAAAAGCTAATCAATGAGTAATTATTTAAGGAGAGAAGCCCCTCCCCCTATTTTAAAATTATATCTATTCCTCCTCCTCTCTAATATTGAAAACTATTTAATCGAGTTCGTTAACTTAGTCTTGTCGCCGAAGGTTATTTCTTTAAGGTATGACCAATAATATAAGATTACTTCGAGAGACTCCCCTCTTAAAGTTAAAGCTTAAAAGGGGTAAATACGATTTTGCTGCTTCAATTTAAAGTTTGTAAATGTAAAGCAACAAACATTTCCGAAACTTGTCAAATGTCTAAAAGAAAATAAAGTGACAGAAGAAATTTCCGATGAGTGTCCTATTTGCTATATACCTTCAAAAATGAAGAAAGATGCAGACCTAATTCTTGTTATCATAAATTTTGCCTTAACTGTTTAGTCGAGTGGACCGTGGACAGTTTTTTAACGTGTCTATTGCGTAGAAAAGAGTATTGCTTTATCATTTTGTTATTTAATTCTGAAACCATTCCTTTGCATTATTGCCACCTTATGGAATTTAAAAACTTAGTGAAGTGAAAGTTTATTTTAAAAACATTTTAACTCTATAAACATGGCTAATGTGGCCGAAATTTTACCGGATGAAGTATTGGTACATTTATAACTGTGTAAACGTCAACCTTGCTGAAGGAGAACGTTTGGAGCTTCAAGATGTAAATAATTTTATTTCAAATGACTTGAATCGGGTGATTCAGATCTAGAAATTGACCAAGCTGATAAAAATGCAACGGCAAAAAAGGCGTTAGTACCGATTTTTCGTGCACATTTCATAGATAAAATATTTTGTATTGTTCAAAGTTATATGTTAGTTCGTACGGTATTAGACATAAAAAAATACATTGTGTTATTTTTGTTATTACATACATCAATTGTCTCTTAGAAATGGTTCTCACGAACATATAAAAACTCATTATAAACGAAGTGTTAGATATTCAGATGATACTTCCAGATATTTGTGTTTTTTGTAATGTAAATACAATACAAACATACTTCAAATAGAAGTTGACGAAGTTCCCAAAACGTAATTTATGTTTTAGTTTTAACATTAAAAAGTATTGCCTATAATCTGGACTATTATATGTTTATGGGACTATTATACTAAGGGCTGATATTTTCATCTCCGTATAATTTTAATCAATGGATATTTTCCATGGTTACAATTGTCCCAACAATCGTTTCCATGGTAAATATTCGAAGAATAAAGTTATTTGGGATGGAAATATTGCCCGTAAAAATATGATTTAAAATTTAAGACATGCTAGTAACATTACATCTACAACTTTAAATTCACTTTCAGCTAATACAAAATAAAATATAGAATGTTAGTTTGTTTTTTATTTATTTTTATACCTATGCCAGAATCCAGATACCGACATTCGTAAAAATACAGCTAACCGAAATTTATAACATTTGGATATTTTTAAGGTTATATTTTTCAAATAATTCCAAATAAGTGTTATATAGCCTTGTTATGGTATTGTTACATTCACTATAATAAAACAACTCCCAGTTAATAAGTGTGGAGCTTATTAGGTGATTAAAAAGACCCGTATATTTTTTAAGCTATATACAAATACAAATCAATATATGTTTTACTTGTTATGTATGTAAATTAAAAAAGGGCTTGGTGTGTTATTTTGTTTATCTGTAATGTAGTAATTGCTGAAATATTGTTGAAAACCACAATATAAAATACTATTACTAAACACTATTATTTTTAACTGCGCTATTACTAGATCATTGAAATCTGTTTTTCCGAATTTCTTTACAATTCTAATTTTATGGTCTCTAAAAATAGTGCTTTTTCGCTTTTTTCAATTGTCTTTAAGCATTGTAGTAGTTTAACATACTGTTCCTATTTTCTAAATATGTAGTGCAACTAAATGTTTTTGTTCCTATATACGATAAACATGTTAGGTATGTGAAATAAACAAAGCAAAATTTGCTACAAATATTACACATCCAAATAAAAAAAAATCAAAACTTAACGAAAATATTGTTACTTACGGTTGACTAGATACATGCAGATTCCATAAAATTATTTGTGTAATAATTTAATTGTCCCGCCGCCGCTCCAGACCACGCCTTCCTTGTTTAGGGTGACGCCGTTCTTCATCCACCTACTCTGGTCGTGGCCCCGCAAGTTGTAGTGAAAACGGGGGTGGAAACCGTGGCGGAGAATTTCTGTCTACCTCCGAGGTCTGAGCAATCGAATGGGACGTCTTTGTTCATGATGCCACTCCTGAACACGCCCTTCTTGATTACCCTCAGGCTGTTCCACAGGTTCTTCCGGGGGTGGTTGCTGCACTATTCTTATGTTATTTCCAACAATGCGAATGAGTCTACCGTGCCAAAAATTGTTTTGCTATTCGCGATTCATTTTAATATACTTTCTGGTTAACGATTGGTTAAAATATATCACTATTTTAAAAAATGTGGGAATTAAAATGAATTTATACCACACCAAGTTAAGAAACTTTGGGTAAAGGGGAAACGAAAGTCAGAAAGGAGGGTAGGAAAGGGGAGTGACGAGGGAAGGGGCTTAATTAATTAGTGAGGGGGAGGGGAGGGGGATGGCGAGTGTGAGGGGGAGAGGCGCAAAGCGAATCAAGTCGTTTTCTAGGCCCCAACACCCTCCCTTCCATGGTGAGGGCGGCTTCTGTTAAAGGGAGGGAAGGGTGCGTGAGGGGCATCGACTCCCGCCCCTCCTCCTTCGTTGTAACTTGAGTTAAGGCCATTTTGAGTTTTAGCTACAGGCATACTCAGTGCAGAAAGGCGGTTATAGCAATATTAAAGACGTATCTCTACGACCAATAGATTCGTAGGTACTTAAATAAATAAGCAAGTATTTCAACTTAACTTTTTGATATTGTACTTAAGAGGGATGTAAAATGAATTCCGTCTTTTTAAAAATCGTTTAAGTTACGCTAGTTTCCATTTATAAAGACGATTCTTTACTTACAGCTTTGTTATTTGGCGAAATCTATACGTACTATGTTTAAAAAGGTATCGTATTTATCGTTACAACCTTCTTGTATGAATTATTATTAGTACAGGTCTTTTATGATTCCTTGGATTCGGTTTTTTAGGGAATATTTTCGGATCTATGTGTGGTAATAAATTAAAAGGTGGACCGTGGTAAGCATATTGTAAAGTTAGCCTTAAAAATGAGTGGAATACTGGACCATGAAACCGGTAAGTAATTTTATTTATACATAACCTTACTTTTCAAATTTTGTCATTCTCAATTATTATACTTTGCAAGTTGTTATAATACTCTTGGCACTTAAATTAAGATCAAATAATAACTATTTTTAAGTAACTTTTTAAGTATATCTAGAAAGTTTTAATAAATCTTTGTGTGATTAATACAAATAATATGGATTTTAAAATCTCTTTTTTGTGTCATTGATTTTTTTTTGGATTATATATAAAAAAATAAAACGCTTTTTTTTAACTCCACTTCTACGTATGTACGTATGTATGTTTGGGTCAAATCTTGCAAGTAAGTTTTGAAGTAGTTACTCTTATTTGAATTGGCTGAAAATTGGTATGCATATAAAAACCCGGTTGCAGTATAATATTATGGTGTCAAATCGCGAATACCTTATACAGCGTGTGTGTGGATTTAGGTAACAAATGGAAAACTTTTCTGTTATAGATTTTATCAAAAAAAGTTATTCTACATACAAATTTTTGGGAATCGACTGAGATATACACAAACCTCGTGGCAATACAATTTCTGATATCCCATTGTGAATTTTTTATTTAGGGCGCGTAAAAAATAATGCTAAAATGTACAAAATAAAACAAAAGTAAAAAATATTTTAAAAGCATTTATTTTAGACTATTAAACTAAAAAGTAAAAATATTTAAATTTGCATAAATAATAACCTATTAAAAATCTAAATATTTTCTTAAAAGCTTGAAGAATGAAACCGGGGGCGAAATTGCCTCTGAATAATTAAATATATTTTTTTTAATTTCGTTAATATTTTTTCCAAACGGCAAAAATGCGTCAATTTTTTTTGTATATAAACGTCGGGTTGTGAGAATTATTGAGTATATATAGGTGGAAGTAGTTCGCAAAAAACGTTGTCATGTTTTGTAGATAATGAGATAGATTCGCAGCATTCTCAGCAAGACAATGTGGATATCTCTAAAAAGGATACGGAGTCAGTCTTAAATGCTTCTCCTCTAGTTGAGATGGTATCAAGCTCCCCAATTAATGCACCATTTGTCAAGAGATGGTGACGATTTATTAAATTTTAAGGAAAAATTATGACCTTGTCCCCGTAATTTGGTTGCCCTGAGGAGCGACTCAGAAATAGCCAGGAAAATGAACCATTTTCCCCCGATGTGTCTGAGTATATACCTTCTGAATGTGGTGGTAAGATATGTTAACTTTAAGCTCTTTTAGTCTTTTAATCATACTATTTTTTCTTAATTTTGGCAACTAAATTATGTTCACGCCTATAAAAAATAATGTCTGTGAAATTTGTCACTTCGATTTAAGTTACAATTTTATTCTTTTTTAATTTGTGTAAATTATAAATTATTATGCTGTTAATAAGTTATGCAGGGGAACAGAAATATTATAAACTCTTTATAATTACTTTAACACCCTTCAGTTAATAAAACTTATTTACTAAATAAAACTTTATTTTTATTTTCAGAAAATAATGATAGGAAATCAAAAAAGAAAAATGTGTGGCTCATAGATCAATTTAGTCACACTAAGCCTACATTGGAGATACAACCAAATACCAGTTTAAGCGCTGAGCGTCTAAATACTACAGCACAAGTGGAGAATAATAAAAAAACAAGAAATATACCAAAAAAAGTTAATCCAGGACGAAAAAGGAGTAGAGATCCTGAAAACTGGGAGGTTAACATAAAAAAAAGGCAAAAAAATTTGGGACAGGAATATGTAAATCAAAGAGGCAAGATAATAAAAAAGAAAACAATGAGATCCGGGTGTAATGAAAGGTGCGTCAGAAAATGTTCTAGAAAGTTTACTGACGAAATTAGAACTAAGATTTTTGCTGATTTCTGGGCACTTGGTAACCATAATCATCAAATGCAATTTGTGAGAAAATGCATTGAACGGGTACCAAAAAAACATGTAATGTTAGCCACAATGGAAACTTCCAGGCGTCATTGGAGTTATAAGTATTCACTGTGTTCTAGTGAGGGTAAAGAAATTCAAGTATGTAAAAAAATGTTCTATGATACGTTGGACATTACTGATAAATGGGCCGCTACTATTTTCAAAAAGATCGATAGTGAAAAATCCAAGTGCGTTGTACTTGATGATCGTCGTGTTCGTCACGGCAATCGACCAAATCAAGTATCTGAAAACGTAAAAGCTTCGGTTAGACCACATATTTCTCAAATACCATGTGTAGATTCACATTACGTAAGGGCTAGAACCCAAAAAAAATATTTTGAAGAAACATTGACATTTCCAAAATTATATATGCTCTATAAAGAATGGCTACAAGCAAACAACTACGAACTAAAGTTGAGAGCTACAGAAAGACAATATCGTGACATATTCTACAGTGAATATAATATTGACTTCTTCAAGTCTAAAAAAGATCTCTGCCCAACATGTGATATATTTAATAGAGCGTCAGCTGAAGATAAAGACGCACTACCAGAAGAATATACATCTCATATAGCATCTAAATTTGTAATTCGTGAATTGAAATCGCAGCATAAGTCCATTGCTCAACAGAGTAACTCAGTGGTTGTAGCGAGCTACAGACCTACAAAACATTTTGTCAACGTCTCAGTTTGAGGTTTCATTATTTTATTATAAAAGAAAACTTGCTGTCTATAATTTTACAGTTTGACGTAGGGAAAAATGAAGGATTTTGCTACGTTTGGGATGAAACTCTCGGTAAAAAAGGTGCTAACGAAATTAGTAGCGCTGTGTACCTCTTTATTGAAATGAAAGTAAAACAGGGGGTTAAAGATTTTGTTTTCTATTCGGATAATTGAAGTGGGCAAAACCGCAACAGAATAGTTTTGTGTATGTATTCTTATGCTGTAGAGAAGTTTAACATTAATATATCACACATTTTCTATGAAGTAGGGCACACTCAAAACGAGGGAGACTCGATGCATGCGCTTATAGAGAGACGCAAAAAAAATCAAATTGTATATGTTCCCGAACAATGGGTTACCATTATACGATGTGCCAAAACATCTGGTAAACCTTACGGAGTAACTGAAGTAAATGAAAGTAATATTCTTAATTTTAAAGATTTAATGAATAAACAAAACAATTTTGAAATGGGTACTGACAACAACAAAAGTAAGTGACAAAATTAGACACTTAAAAATTGAAAATCTAAATCCAAAGCTAATACAGATAAATTATGACTTTCTTTGTGAAATAAGCTACCACATTGATCTGGCAAAGAAACCCTACACGCATTCCACTAGAAAGGGTACAAAATCTAAATATGCATCAGGGACGGATAATGTTGTACCTCTAGTATACAATGGACCCATTCCTATTTCGAAGGCCAAGTACAAAGATTTACTTAGTCTTTGCAGCTCTAAAGCTATTCCCGAAGTATATCACAATTGTTACAAAAATTTAAAATATATTGACTGTACAAGACAGGAAGATTCAGATTCAGAATAAATTAGACTTTTCCCGTTTGTTATTACTAGATCATAAGAAAAATTAGTTGTATAATTTGTTTTTTCAATGTTTTTCAAGTTTTTGTATTACCTTTACCTTAGTTCTTAACTTTTGATTATTTTAATTTGGAGGTTAAATTTAAATAAAATGTTTATGAAATTCATCTAATTTTTATTTAAAACAACTTTTAACTAAATTATATTAATTTTTAATTTAATTAAACACGTTTGCTATAAAGTACAAATCTTTGTTAATGGCGAAATTTGAAAATTAGACCCTTTTCAACTGCAAGAAAGCTTTATATACATTTACAACTTTGTTGCACATTTAATCACACAAATACTAACGGTTGTAACTGACACAAAAACATGTTTCCTTTGCATTTGGCTATTTTAAAAATCACTCAAAAAAAGGCAAAAACCTCTTACTTTCTAAATTTGTTTAAGTTTAAAGATTATCACACATACATATTTTAATATACATTTTTTAATTTCCAATTAAATTAACAAACTTTTTCTTTGGGGAAAGAAAGAAAACATGACAAAATCGAAAGACTATTTAGGTATATTTTCGGCCGACAATCACGACAGTTCAAATTCAGAAGATTTTCATTTTAATGTTGATACCATACCTTGCTTTAACAATTTGCAATATTTAAACGTTACCGAAAATGTTACAAATTCCAAATTTTCTGTTGACCCTTTGACCAACAATTGTTCTAAAGAACCCACTCTCTGTGATAATAGGTCAACTTCAGGTTCGGATTTCTCAATTGGTAGAAACAATGACGTTTTTAAAAATCATTCACCTCCGAATTTCCCTTCTGTATTATCCCAAATTGTAAAAAATTATCAGGACTCTGATAATGATATCACTTGCGGGCAGAGAAGTCCAATTTTTCTCCAAGGGTCCCAGTATAGTGATATTTTTCAGACAGAATTTACGCCTAATGAAAATACATGCATCTATGTTCTCCAGAACCATTTTCTCCAGAACCAAAAACACCTGAGAAATTTTATTTTCACAGGACAAATTCGATGCAAAAGACGCAAAGATAATTCCATCGATAAGGAACAAGAGGAAATTTGGAATAGAATTAAATGTATATTTGATGGGTGGGCAGATTCTATGGATTAAAAAATATCCACACATTTTTTTTATCGCCCTCTCTACCCTATAACCTTTTTTAAAAATCCTATTTAAGTTTTGTTTCTACAGTTTTAACTCAGTACGTAAGAAACTTAATGACTGCTTCCCAAGAAGAGAAGTAATTAAGGCACATTTTTTCTTACTTCAGCCAAAATGAGTCTTAAATGTTTAAACTGTAACAATTTTTTTAGCAGAAGAGACAATTTAATTCGTCATATAAAAAATAAGTGTGTAAAAATATCAGTAAGAGGCAAACAACTAGAAGTTTTGGAAAATTCATGGGAGCAAAGATTGAAAAAGAAAGAAGGTAAGAGTTTATTTTTTATAGTATATTCTAAAATTTTTTTTACGTCTGGCAACGCAAAGCGATACATTGTTTTTAAAACTCATATTACCTATTATTTGTAAAAAATTTCTATACTCAATACAGAGTGTTTTCAGTTAGAGTGACGAAATTTTATTGGTATTCATTTTGTTAGATATAAGTATGCTGTTACGATTAAAAACTCACCTATTTTACATGTAAATTTAAGTTACGATTTTCAGTTTTAGAGTCATTTTAAGACGTAACATTTTCTAAGGAATATTGATGCTAGCAGTGACTTCACTATTTTAAATCTATTTTTATGTCACTGCAGCACTTTTTTATTTTTGCACTTATGTATTTTGAATTTACTTGGTGTTTTTCTATTATAATTTTAAGTTATTTAGAGAATGCTCTTATTTTAGAAAGCAAAAAATATTGTGAACATTGTAAGAAATCTATTAGAACATCACTATGGGGTAGCCATCTTCGAACCAATACACATAAGAATAACACAGCTTTGAGTGCCGAAGAAAGTAGAGTAGAAATTATTAAATTTGCTTTTGATAAAAGAATCATATCATATAGAATTTTAACAGAAGCGTTATATGTAAACATTCAACTGTTTTTCAATGATTTATCAGACATACATGCTTAAAATTAAATATGGAATTATTTAGCATTTACTTCAATCCTGGTAACGGAATTCACGCAATCAATACTCCTTTTAAAGTCATTTGTACCAGCTCATATATTATATACAACATCAACGAAATGTGTAAAATAATAGACCGAAAGGCTGATGATTTAGCAGAAAAAGATTCAGGTAATTTTTTAAATATTTTAAAACCATTTTATATTTTATTAAAAATCATAAAAAATCTAATATATTCTAATAACATTTTTTGTTGAAGATGAGTTCTTTTGAAACTTTTGCGTCTAGAAAACACATATAATTCACTGCGCTCTTCTTCCTACATTCCACTTCCGGAAGAAATTGAGTTTAAGCGAACTGTTATTAACCTTCGAAATCAGGACCATTATTGTTTGGCGTGGTGTGTGTTGGGTGCAATGTATCCTCCAACTGGATTGGAATATGAAATCCAATCATATCCGCACTTCGAAACAATCTTCGATACTTCAGGTATTGACTTTCCTATAGTTTTAAAGGACGTAGAAAAATTTGAAAGATAGAATAATATATCTATTAATATTTATTCTTTGGAAAAAATTAGAAAAAACTTTAGGTTTAGTTATGAAGTAATAGGTCCTCTACATTATTCAAAATCTAAAAAACCAAACCATATTAGTTTATTATTAATTAGTGATATGATGATGGTAATTTTTACTACTGTTATATTTCTGATTTAAGTACATTAATACAGTCAAGTTTCGAAACATAATGGAAAAAAATATCTATGTGATGGATGTCTTCAGTATTTTAGTTCAGAAGAATATTTAACTAGACATAATACTTTTGACTGCGATTTTGTAAGAATTAATTTGCCATCAAAAGATTACAAAGAAGACAATTTTGGGAAAAACGTACTGGGACATATTCTTAAATTTGAAAATATTCAAAATCAAATGGAAGTTCCTTGTGTCATATGTGCCGATTTTGAATGTGTACTTAAACCTGTTAATAGCACCGATGATGTAGCGTTAGGTTTAGATAAATCTTACACTGTAAAAAAATTTGAACATGTCCCTTATTCATTTGCATATTACTTAAAATGTTCGTTTGATGATAATGTTTCAAAGCTAGAATTATACAGAGGACCTAATTGTGCTCAAGTGTTTATACATTTTTTAGAAAGGGAGGTTCATGACTTATATATTAGGTATTTAGGAAACTTTAAAAAAATGGAAACATTGAGCTATCAGTATTCAAGCGTGTGTCACATTTGCAACAAACCATTTGAAAATGGTAATATAGAAGAGTTGCACATTACTTGTGCAAATAAAATTAAAAAATTACGATTCCCATTTATTTATAAAAAAATATATGCCACAGTCAAGAGCAATTGTCGGTAATAGCACAAAATAAAGAAAAATATATTTTCAAGTAGACAATTATTATGACCGAAAATTGGGATTAAAAAAAAGAAAGTATATAAATTTAAGATTTATTGATTCTTTTCAATTTTTACCTTATTCCCTTGCAAAATTATCTGAAAAGCTAAGTGATAATCAGTGTAAAGAAGTTCATAAATATTTTACTGATATAAAAAAATTTAGATATATTCGACTAAATGGGGTATTTCCGTACAGTTACATTAAAGACCTTACAAAATTAAATAAAACCGCATTACCTGAACAAGAGGAATTTTATAATGACTTGACGAATGAACATATTAGCAAAGAAGAATATGAAAGGGCAATAAAAGTGTGGAAATTATTTAACTGTAACACCCTACTTGATTATTCTGATATTTACCTAAAATCAGATGTTTTACTTTTAGCAGATATTTTTCAAAATTTTAGAAAAACTTGTATGAACACCTATAAATTAGACCCGGCACATTATTATAAATTTCCCGGTTTGAGTTTTGATTCCTGTTTACGCTATACAGGTGTTCAATTAGAACTTCTGACGGACCCTGATATGTTACATTTTTTTAAAAGTAGTGTGCGAGGTGGTGTTAGTACTTGCGCATGTAGAAAAGCCGTTGCAAATAATTTATTTTTTTCTGTTTTTGATCCTTTTAAAATTATGTATCTCGATGCTACCAATCTTTATGGATAAGCAATGTCTCAATATCTTCCACAAAAAACTTTCATATGGCTTTCAAAATCAGAAATAGACAATTTAGATATTACAAACCTTTCCGACTCTTCTGAGAAAGGCTATGTCCTTGAAGTTGATTTGGAGTATCCCACGGACTTACATGATGCTCATAATGACTTTCCTTTTTGTCCTGAAAATTATAAACTCCCCCAATTCTAATTGCACAAAGTTAATACCAAATTTAAAAGATAAAGTAAAATATGTAATTTATTATACACTTTTAAAACAGTGCATTGAACATGGATTGAAATTAACTGGGGTTCATAGAGTTTTAGGGTTTACTCAGGCACCATGGTTAAAACAATATATTGACTTGAATACAAAACTACGCAATGAGTCTAAAAATGAATTTGATAAAAATAATTATAAACTGGCAAATAACAGTAGATATGGAAAAACTATGGAAAATGTCGATAAAAGAATTGACATAAGGTTAGTTACACAGTGGTCAAAAAATCTCAGACAATCTAATTGCCAAACCACATTTTAAAGATTTAACTGTGTTTTCTGAGAATTTAGTTGCCATCCAAATGCAAAAAGTTTTATTAGAATAAAATAAGCCAATTTACGTAGGATTTTCAATTTTAGATATTTCAAAAGCTTTAATGTATGATTTTTTTTATAACTTTTTGAAGCCTCTTTATGAAGATAAAGTTAAACTTTTGTACACTGACACAGACTCTTTGATATACAAACGCAAAATGTTTATGAACATTTAAAACGTAATACAGAAAAATTTGACACATCAAATTATAAACCAAATAATATTCATGAAATGCCAGTAACCAAATCTGTAGTAGGAAATTTTAAAGATGAATATGCTGGTGAACCCATAAAGTATTTTTACGACACTTCAGCCAAAGCATATTGTGTCAAAACGGAGAGTGATACTCCTAAGAAGGCCAAGGAAATTAAAATCAGAAGTATCAAAAAACAATTCGATTTTGTTCGTTACAAAAATGTTGTTGAAAACAACTCGAAAACCTTCTGTACAATGTATTTATTTAAATCTCGTTTACATACAACTTACATCGAATTAGTAAGTAAATTGGCCTTAAGTTCTTCTGATGATAAAAGATTTAAAATTCCTAACAGCTTCGACACATTTGCGTGGGGTCATCAGGATATTCCTTTTTACGAATGGTCAATGAACCATGAAGGCCTTTCAAATCTGTAAATTCAATTTTCCTTTCCTCTTTTAATTTTCAAGGTTACAGGTTATATTAAATATCAGAAGAACTCGTAGTCAGTTTTCAATTGTTTTTCAACTCTCTGTTTGTTTATCATCCATCTAAAGTGCTAAAAAGCGAAATATGTTTAAAAAAAAACATTGAAACAGTGTGGCCCAAATCTTGCCACTTCATGAAAAATGAAGAAATTAACAATGTACAGTAGTTTTTTCTTACCAGATAAAACAAGCTGATAGACAATAATTTTTTCAAAATTTTATATTATTATTATAATAATAGGATTTTTGACACTAACTGGATTCAAAAATATGTAGAAAACACTTCATGCGAATTTAATTATAATTCTACTCATTTTAATAGTACAAACTCCGATTTTAGCATGTCATACATATTATATATTATACACATTTTTAAAAAACCTTGAATTCTAATGCAGAGTAGTGGGGGAATTGATATAAAACCGAGAGATGTTTTAATAAGTGTTTAAATATAGCAAACACAATGTTCAGTAAAACTACCCAAGCAAGTGTATATACGTTAAATTCTAAAATGATCAGTGAAAGTGAAGTTTGCAAAAAATTAACTGAAAAACTTATTAATTTTAAAATTTATTACCTGAACAATTGTGCCTCAAAGTTTTTTCGTGTTGGATTGCGATTAGGTGATTTAAAAATAATTTGTTATAACTCCCTGATATATCGCTAACTTCTTCCAATCTTCTTCATTAAAACTAATTTTTTATTAGTTTTAATGAAGAAGATTGGAAGAAGTTAGCGAAATGTCATGGAGTTATAACAAGTTATTTTTATACGCCTGGAAGTGACTTATTTCCGGTTATGATTGGTGACATTACTTTATATTTTGTAAAAATTAATTCTATTCCTATTATAAGAATTCAAAAAGTGGACGGAGTTTATGTTTGCCTTGCGTGTGATTCCATGGATAAATTATGGGAACTGCAAGAACATGTTGAATATAGGCTTAAAATACTTAGAAACTAAGAATTCGATAAGTACTTCAATATGTAACAAATTTCGAATCTCAATGAGGGAGGTAAATTGTTAACGAATGTATATTATGTTCTTAATCCAAGCCAAAACACCAACAGTGAAAATGTTAGTACAATGTTGGAAATGTTAATAATGCATCCATGCGAATTGGAAAATAAGCTAAAGAAAAATACTGTAAAAAGAAAATATTATGAGAAATCAGTGCATATTAACGAAGCTAACAACAATTTATTAGTAAAGTGGAAGTTTGCATATAGGCATGCTCGAATATGTGAATATCAAAAGTTTTATTTAGACAGGATGGGATTTGAGAATAGGATTTTGGAGTACGAAAAAATTATTAGCAATATTTTGGATAAAGAACATAGAAATATAATTTATAAGGAAAGATTTAATGTATTTAAATAAATATTTGAAATAAAACAATTAAGTTATTAATTAATTAATTAATTAATCTTTTATTTGTAAATAAAAATTAAAAATATATTACAATACATCTTTTTTAAGAATCCAAGAATTATGAGTTTTATCTAATCCTAACCATTTTACTAAAACTCTATTTCCTTTTCGCCTTAAAACTTTTTCAACTAGGTACACGTCAGGATCTTTGACCTTTTGTAATTCCTCCTCATAAAAGGCTCCTTTAATTTCTAAATTGTTTTCATCTTTAATTAAATACGTTCTAGGATTTGTTAATTTAACCTCATATATTATATTTTTAGGATTAGGAGTGTAACCCTTTGTAAAAGCTTCTCTTTGTTTGCTAATTCGGACATAGTCACCAATTTTAAATTTTGGTTTTCTAAGAACAATTGTTTTCTTATATGTATAAGATGATGAAATTCTTTTTCTTTGTTTTTATTGATTTCAGATGGTTTCTTTTCCAGTAGTGGAATGAACTGTATTCTTATAGGTTTTTACAATTTCGTGTAAAATGTCTACCCATTTATAATTTCCACGTAAACTTTTTCCACATTAGAATTTTTATGATTCTATTTATTCTCTTCACGACACTAGCTTTCATGTTTGAGTAAGTATTGTAGTGATTTATGTTAAATTTAACCTTTAAATTTTTTAAATTTTTATTAAAAAACTCTTTTCTCATATCAGTTTGTAGATTTTTATAACTACAAGAATGTATCTGTATTTTTTATTTGATTTCCAGTAAGGTAATATTTCAACTAAATCACCTTGCCTTCGTCTATATTTTTTCTGCTTGGTCTATGAAGTTCATTAACAACATCTTCTTTAATTCTATTGCTCATGACTGAAATTGGACAATGATTAAGTTTCAATAATTATAGGACATTTTATTACTAATTCACCATAAAAAGTTGGTATAGTCACACTATCTTGAGGATGAAAACTAATTGAATCATTCTGGTTGATATATATTCGCTTTCCATATGGAATAGGAATATTGTTTATTTTTAATAAAACCGCATCTTTGGGTACTCAACTTTGATTATTTCACCTGAAGTAAATGGAAATTTATATATTAATCTTCCATCTTGAAGTAGTTGATAACTTCTTTGAGATGCATCATAGGTTCCAATAAAGGGCATAACAATGTTATAAAACCAATTTGTCTTGGCGATGTTGACAACGTTTAAAATTTGAGAAGAAGCATTTATATTTAATTTATTTTTATCTCTATCTAATATATGTGATCCAAATTTGTCAATCGACATATTGGCATGAAAGTCCTACGACGAATAAATATTTTGTTGCAATACAGTGTTTTTATTTAATTACTTTTGCCATTTGCGATGATACAAGTAGTTTCAATCTTTCAACTATTTCATTAATATTGTCGAAATAAATGTAGTCAACATTGCTCCAACTTTTTTTGATGACGAGGATCGTGGTCTCTGAGGAGGTCTTAACTTGCTTAAAGTACTGAAACTAGAGATACTTGAAATGCTAGATGCAAAAGATCTTGTAGGTTTAAAAATGTTTTTTCTATTAAATATGGTTTAATTATTGTTATGTATTTCGGATCTGTGGTTCCTTGAACTTGCTCTTTGGGGTCATAATTTCTTTTGTTAGCATTTGTTCGTTTTAATATGTTCATATAATTTTCTACATCATCAGGATTGTAACCTTTAGGATCTTTAAAAAAAAGTAGTTCGTACAACCCAGTAGTTCCCTTATAAATTAGATCTTTAAGTTTTAAGTTTTCATCTTTACACTCAACAGTAGAATCTCCGATTTTCCATGTTTCCAGTAAAGGGTCGTGAACAAAACCATGTGTATGATCTAGTTCACGACTTCCATTAATCCATTAATAATACGTATCGTAAACGTCACCTCTTTTAGTTAATTCAAGCATTTCCTGTCTTATATCTGCTGCCGTGGGTTCAATAAAAGATGATTCGGATGGACGACTGGGTTGAGTACCAGTTGGTTCATCTAAGAACACATCTTCATTATAATTTTGTAAAATGTCTTCATCTTGTGGAAATGATGAAATATCATGAGGAAGATATTTATTATAAATATTCGGTTGTCTTCTTCCTGGTCTTTTTTTTTG
The DNA here is from genome assembly GCA_030620095.1 of Kuschelorhynchus macadamiae. Taxonomy (NCBI): domain Eukaryota; kingdom Metazoa; phylum Arthropoda; class Insecta; order Coleoptera; family Curculionidae; genus Kuschelorhynchus; species Kuschelorhynchus macadamiae. Next base: position 1,046,442 of record JAUTXW010000094.1, read on the forward strand.
TAGTTGAAAAACTACGTTTGCCGGTTTCTGGAGTTAAAAAAAATTATGGTGAAGTAAGTTCTCGTTTTACCAAGGGTTCGGTTTTTATTGTTTTAATTAATTCTTACAAAGGTTCAGTTATTGGTTTTAATTCTTTTTCTTGTCGAACTTTACTCTCTGCTAATTGTGATTTTAGTGCTTGATATTTTCGTTTAACAGCTTCTCGAGCTTCTACCAGTTCCTTTGCAACTTTTACATTCATGTTGACTTAAATATGACGAGTCATAAACTAAAGTCAATTGTAAAGGTTAGATATTATATGTTTTAAAAATGTTATAAAACTGTCAAATCCTTTTCGATAATCTCCCAGATTTTAAACAGCCATCCTTATCAATAACTAAAAAATCATATTTAGATTTCCAACACATTGAACACATTTTTTTAAACATTTCGAATGACATATCTGAGGTGGCATGATCATCATAAACATGTTTTAAATTCGTACCGTCTTGTCTAAATAAAATTAATAAATTTGCATTATCTCTAATTAGTTGTTTTGGAATTGAAGAATAGTTTTGACACAAATAAAAGCAATCGGTGTTTTTATGTCGTCCAAAGGAAAAGTAATCTCGCATAATACTTTGATTACAGCAACCAATATCATCAAAAATGATTACGGAGTTGGGTTTTACTTCGGCACGTCACACAATGTCTTCTTCGTTTGTCGACTCAAAATATCCTATATATTTCTTTAATAGTCTGCATTACGTTTCTTAAAAACTCATATTTCGTTTGGTACAAGGATTTTGAAAAAATATATACATTCTCAAAACGTAAACAATTTTCTGATATTAAAAGAGCAACAACCACATTGGTTTTTCTTGAACCAGAAGGTCCTACAAGTAAAGCTCTTTTTGAACACGCCCCAAATAACTTTCCATGCTTTTTAAAATTATTTAAGCTGACATCATGATTTTTGACTGGCAACGAGAAAGATTGTTTTTCTAACCACATTTTAGGAAAATCAAGGTGTATGTGAGAAATATCTTCACGTTTTTCATTTAAATATATAACCTCAATTAAGCTTCATATAAAATGGGAAGACGAAGTAGATGTAGACATATTAGGAGGTCAAAGCTCATGACGAGAGGTGGTTCGTTAAACACTTTAATTAACAACTTACCATTCGAATTACACATTCCATCACACAATTATTGTGGTCCAGGAACCAAACTAGGTTAACGGCTTGTTAGAGGAGATAAGAGCAAAAATCCTTTAGACGAAGCTTGCAAACAACACGATATTGCTTACTATACATTTTCTGATTTAAAACATCGCAACGAAGCGGATCAGGTATTGGCATCAAGGGCATTTGAAAGATTCAAGTCACCTGAGGCACCAAACGGTGAAAAGATTGTTGCTTTAGGAATAACTGGAATTATGAAAGCTAAATCAAGATTGGGAATGGAGTTACGAAAAGGAAGGGGAATAAAATTAAAAAAAAGGAAAAAAGGTTTAATAAAAAAAATTCTTTTCAGTCTGCAGTTCAAAAAGCTAAGAAAGGAATAATCGGAAAAAAATATAAAAATTTACGTGTTGCGGCTCAAGATACGTTTTCTTTAATCAGCAATTATAAAGGACGAGTAAAAAATCCTACAAATCGAATTATCCCAATTCCAAAAACCGTCGTTTTTGCAATTGGGATTTTTGACCATTTGAGTTTACTATTAATCCCTCTTTTTGCAAGATTATCTGCATTAGGAGCACTTAGCGGTGGGGCTGCTGGACTTGCTTCAGCCGTTAATTCGGCGAGGAGCGCTAAAAATAAACTTGAAGAACAAAAAAAACATAATAAAGTTATGGAGCAACTATCTAATGGAAAAGGTTTATTTTTGCGTCCATATAAACAAGGGTGTGGATTATATTTAAAACAAAAAAACGTTAAAGATGCTGCCTCGCAAACCACTAACTAACATTGATTTAAGAAAGTATGTCAAGAAATTACAAATTCCAAATTTTCGTGGTGTATTTATGCGGAATAATATGCCAAACGTTATCAGTAAATATGAAACTGGTATTATAAATTTAGATAATAGTAATGGAGCTGGTACACATTTGACTGCTTATATTAAAAATGATAAAATTATCAATTATTTTGATAGTTTCGGCAATTTAAGGACCCCTTTAGAGATTATAACCTATTTTTTTAGCGATCGTAGCAAAAACAAAATTATATATAATCATAACTCTTATCAGTCTTACAATTCTTCAAATTGTGGTCAACTTTGTTTAACATTTCTTTATAAAAACACACAATAGATAATCTTAGAATAATTTAAGAACACAGTACGTTAGAATGTCGTTCACAATAGCGCTCTCTGCTCAAGAAGCAACATTGCATGCGGATTTTAACCCTCCAATTTATTTAAATGTTGACTTGACTGATATATCGCTAACTTCTTCCAATCTTCTTCATTAAAACTAATTTTTTATTAGTTTTAATGAAGAAGATTGGAAGAAGTTAGCGAAATGTCATGGAGTTATAACAAGTTATTTTTATACGCCTGGAAGTGACTTATTTCCGGTTATGATTGGTGACATTACTTTATATTTTGTAAAAATTAATTCTATTCCTATTATAAGAATTCAAAAAGTGGACGGAGTTTATGTTTGCCTTGCGTGTGATTCCATGGATAAATTATGGGAACTGCAAGAACATGTTGAATATAGGCTTAAAATACTTAGAAACTAAGAATTCGATAAGTACTTCAATATGTAACAAATTTCGAATCTCAATGAGGGAGGTAAATTGTTAACGAATGTATATTATGTTCTTAATCCAAGCCAAAACACCAACAGTGAAAATGTTAGTACAATGTTGGAAATGTTAATAATGCATCCATGCGAATTGGAAAATAAGCTAAAGAAAAATACTGTAAAAAGAAAATATTATGAGAAATCAGTGCATATTAACGAAGCTAACAACAATTTATTAGTAAAGTGGAAGTTTGCATATAGGCATGCTCGAATATGTGAATATCAAAAGTTTTATTTAGACAGGATGGGATTTGAGAATAGGATTTTGGAGTACGAAAAAATTATTAGCAATATTTTGGATAAAGAACATAGAAATATAATTTATAAGGAAAGATTTAATGTATTTAAATAAATATTTGAAATAAAACAATTAAGTTATTAATTAATTAATTAATTAATCTTTTATTTGTAAATAAAAATTAAAAATATATTACAATACATCTTTTTTAAGAATCCAAGAATTATGAGTTTTATCTAATCCTAACCATTTTACTAAAACTCTATTTCCTTTTCGCCTTAAAACTTTTTCAACTAGGTACACGTCAGGATCTTTGACCTTTTGTAATTCCTCCTCATAAAAGGCTCCTTGAATTTCTAAATTGTTTTCATCTTTAATTAAATACGTTCTAGGATTTGTTAATTTAACCTCATATATTATATTTTTAGGATTAGGAGTGTAACCCTTTGTAAAAGCTTCTCTTTGTTTGCTAATTCGGACATAGTCACCAATTTTAAATTTTGGTTTTCTAAGAACAATTGTTTTCTTATATGTATAAGATGATGAAATTCTTTTTCTTTGTTTTTATTGATTTCAGATGGTTTCTTTTCCAGTAGTGGAATGAACTGTATTCTTATAGGTTTTTACAATTTCGTGTAAAATGTCTACCCATTTATAATTTCCACGTAAACTTTTTCCACATTAGAATTTTTATGATTCTATTTATTCTCTTCACGACACTAGCTTTCATGTTTGAGTAAGTATTGTAGTGATTTATGTTAAATTTAACCTTTAAATTTTTTAAATTTTTATTAAAAAACTCTTTTCTCATATCAGTTTGTAGATTTTTATAACTACAAGAATGTATCTGTATTTTTTATTTGATTTCCAGTAAGGTAATATTTCAACTAAATCACCTTGCCTTCGTCTATATTTTTTCTGCTTGGTCTATGAAGTTCATTAACAACATCTTCTTTAATTCTATTGCTCATGACTGAAATTGGACAATGATTAAGTTTCAATAATTATAGGACATTTTATTACTAATTCACCATAAAAAGTTGGTATAGTCACACTATCTTGAGGATGAAAACTAATTGAATCATTCTGGTTGATATATATTCGCTTTCCATATGGAATAGGAATATTGTTTATTTTTAATAAAACCGCATCTTTGGGTACTCAACTTTGATTATTTCACCTGAAGTAAATGGAAATTTATATATTAATCTTCCATCTTGAAGTAGTTGATAACTTCTTTGAGATGCATCACAGGTTCCAATAAAGGGCATAACAATGTTATAAAACCAATTTGTCTTGGCGATGTTGACAACGTTTATTTGAGAAGAAGCATTTATATTTAATTTATTTTTATCTCTATCTAATATATGTGATCCAAATTTGTCAATCGACATATTGGCATGAAAGTCCTACGACGAATAAATATTTTGTTGCAATACAGTGTTTTTATTTAATTACTTTTGCCATTTGCGATGATACAAGTAGTTTCAATCTTTCAACTATTTCATTAATATTGTCGAAATAAATGTAGTCAACATTGCTCCAACTTTTTTTGATGACGAGGATCGTGGTCTCTGAGGAGGTCTTAACTTGCTCAAAGTACTGAAACTAGAGATACTTGAAATGCTAGATGCAAAAGATCTTGTAGGTTTAAAAATGTTTTTTCTATTAAATATGGTTTAATTATTGTTATGTATTTCGGATCTGTGGTTCCTTGAACTTGCTCTTTGGGGTCATAATTTCTTTTGTTAGCATTTGTTCGTTTTAATATGTTCATATAATTTTCTACATCATCAGGATTGTAACCTTTAGGATCTTTAAAAAAAAGTAGTTCGTACAACCCAGTAGTTCCCTTATAAATTAGATCTTTAAGTTTTAAGTTTTCATCTTTACACTCAACAGTAGAATCTCCGATTTTCCATGTTTCCAGTAAAGGGTCGTGAACAAAACCATGTGTATGATCTAGTTCACGACTTCCATTAATCCATTAATAATACGTATCGTAAACGTCACCTCTTTTAGTTAATTCAAGCATTTCCTGTCTTATATCTGCTGCCGTGGGTTCAATAAAAGATGATTCGGATGGACGACTGGGTTGAGTACCAGTTGGTTCATCTAAGAACACATCTTCATTATAATTTTGTAAAATGTCTTCATCTTGTGGAAATGATGAAATATCATGAGGAAGATATTTATTATAAATATTCGGTTGTCTTCTTCCTGGTCTTTTTTTTTGTAGTTGAAAAACTACGTTTGCCGGTTTCTGGAGTTAAAAAAAATTATGGTGAAGTAAGTTCTCGTTTTACCAAGGGTTCGGTTTTTATTGTTTTAATTAATTCTTACAAAGGTTCAGTTATTGGTTTTAATTCTTTTTCTTGTCGAACTTTACTCTCTGCTAATTCTGATTTTAGTGCTTGATATTTTCGTTTAACAGCTTCTCGAGCTTCTACCAGTTCCTTTGCAACTTTTACATTCATGTTGACTTAAATATGACGAGTCATAAACTAAAGTCAATTGTAAAGGTTAGATATTATATATGTTTTAAAAATGTTATAAAACTGTCAAATCCTTTTCGATAATCTCCCAGATTTTAAACAGCCATCCTTATCAATAACTAAAAAATCATATTTAGATTTCCAACACATTGAACACATTTTTTTAAACATTTCGAATGACATATCTGAGGTGGCATGATCATCATAAACATGTTTTAAATTCGTACCGTCTTGTCTAAATAAAATTAATAAATTTGCATTATCTCTAATTAGTTGTTTTGGAATTGAAGAATAGTTTTGACACAAATAAAAGCAATCGGTGTTTTTATGTCGTCCAAAGGAAAAGTAATCTCGCATAATACTTTGATTACAGCAACCAATATCATCAAAAATGATTACAGAGTTGGGTTTTACTTCGGCACGTCACACAATGTCTTCTTCGTTTGTCGACTCAAAATATCCTATATATTTCTTTAATAGTCTGCATTACGTTTCTTAAAAACTCATATTTCGTTTGGTACAAGGATTTTGAAAAAATATATACATTCTCAAAACGTAAACAATTTTCTGATATTAAAAGAGCAACAACCACATTGGTTTTTCTTGAACCAGAAGGTCCTACAAGTAAAGCTCTTTTTGAACACGCCCCAAATAACTTTCCATGCTTTTTAAAATTATTTAAGCTGACATCATGATTTTTGACTGGCAACGAGAAAGATTGTTTTTCTAACCACATTTTAGGAAAATCAAGGTGTATGTGAGAAATATCTTCACGTTTTTCATTTAAATATATAACCTCAATTAAGCTTCATATAAAATGGGAAGACGAAGTAGATGTAGACATATTAGGAGGTCAAAGCTCATGACGAGAGGTGGTTCGTTAAACACTTTAATTAACAACTTACCATTCGAATTACACATTCCATCACACAATTATTGTGGTCCAGGAACCAAACTAGGTTAACGGCTTGTTAGAGGAGATAAGAGCAAAAATCCTTTAGACGAAGCTTGCAAACAACACGATATTGCTTACTATACATTTTCTGATTTAAAACATCGCAACGAAGCGGATCAGGTATTGGCATCAAGGGCATTTGAAAGATTCAAGTCACCTGAGGCACCAAACGGTGAAAAGATTGTTGCTTTAGGAATAACTGGAATTATGAAAGCTAAATCAAGATTGGGAATGGAGTTACGAAAAGGAAGGGGAATAAAATTAAAAAAAAGGAAAAAAGGTTTAATAAAAAAAAATTCTTTTCAGTCTGCAGTTCAAAAAGCTAAGAAAGGAATAATCGGAAAAAAATATAAAAATTTACGTGTTGCGGCTCAAGATACGTTTTCTTTAATCAGCAATTATAAAGGACGAGTAAAAAATCCTACAAATCGAATTATCCCAATTCCAAAAACCGTCGTTTTTGCAATTGGGATTTTTGACCATTTGAGTTTACTATTAATCCCTCTTTTTGCAAGATTATCTGCATTAGGAGCACTTAGCGGTGGGGCTGCTGGACTTGCTTCAGCCGTTAATTCGGCGAGGAGCGCTAAAAATAAACTTGAAGAACAAAAAAAACATAATAAAGTTATGGAGCAACTATCTAATGGAAAAGGTTTATTTTTGCGTCCATATAAACAAGGGTGTGGATTATATTTAAAACAAAAAAACGTTAAAGATGCTGCCTCGCAAACCACTAACTAACATTGATTTAAGAAAGTATGTCAAGAAATTACAAATTCCAAATTTTCGTGGTGTATTTATGCGGAATAATATGCCAAACGTTATCAGTAAATATGAAACTGGTATTATAAATTTAGATAATAGTAATGGAGCTGGTACACATTTGACTGCTTATATTAAAAATGATAAAATTATCAATTATTTTGATAGTTTCGGCAATTTAAGGACCCCTTTAGAGATTATAACCTATTTTTCTAGCGATCGTAGCAAAAACAAAATTATATATAATCATAACTCTTATCAGTCTTACAATTCTTCAAATTGTGGTCAACTTTGTTTAACATTTCTTTATAAAAACACACAATAGATAATCTTAGAATAATTTAAGAACACAGTACGTTAGAATGTCGTTCACAATAGCGCTCTCTGCTCAAGAAGCAACATTGCATGCGGATTTTAACCCTCCAATTTATTTAAATGTTGACTGAGTATATGTTATAGGTTTAACTAATTTTGAAACTTTTAAGGCTATTCCAAATATTGATGAAAAAAATAATAAATTTTTCTATGGGGATGGTAACGATTTCATTGAAATCCCTCCCGGAAGATATTAAAAAATATTTAATAGAACAATTTGACAAAATAGGGATTTCGTTTCATTTATTTGCAAATAATAATACGCTACAATCGGTAATTAAGTCTACAAATATCACATTTAAAGAGGGTAGTATAGGTATTAGGATTCAAAGATCAGGTTATCAGAGGTGATGGAAAGAGTAAACATTCAGATGTTCCTGCAGAAATTATAAGTTAATTCACTATGTATCGACTGCAGTATTGCTGAAGGTTCCTACTTGAATGGAAGACCCGTTCATATTATTGATCAATTTTTTCCAAACGTCTCTGCTGGATTTAAAATAATTGAAAGTCCACAAAATATTATATATTTTCCTGTAACCGTGAAAGTGATAGACAAAATTACTGTAAAAATATTAGACCAAAACGGGGAAATAGTGAATTTTCGGGACGAAACAGTTACACTTGCACATTAAAAAACTAGATTAAAAATGGTTATATTATACAACAGAAATTTTAGTATTCCCAATAAAATTGTTCAAAAAACATATAATAGGCATAAATTAGTCAAGAAAAACATTAGTAGACGTGTTAACGTTAAAGAGCTAACAACTACAAATAAAAAGTTTCTGGAGTCTCTAGGTCTTAAACTTTTAATATGAATATACTTAATGTTACAGAAAAGCTTTTAATTGATAATTCCATCACTCATTCGGAAATTCATTCTTATAAACCTTATTTACCCATCAAATTAGGAAATAATGATGAGATAATAATTCCCGTCCATGAAATTGAAAAATACACCCCTCCTTGTGAGAGTTTTCTTTACATAGAAGGAAAGTTAACTAGAGAGGACGACACAGTTTCTAAAACGTTGAGTTTAATAAATAATGGAATTGCCTTTCTTTTTAAAGAAATAAGATACCAATTAAATGGTGTTACTATAGATTCGGTTAGAAATGTTGGTATCACATCAACTCTAAAAGGTTATCTTTCATTTAATGAAAACGAGTCAGCTAAATTACGAAATGCAGGCTGGCATCTTGTTAAAACTCTTCAAACAGGTGCGACTACGACAACAACTGAATTGTGAATTTCGAAAAGGACTCAACTCGGATTTTTGTCGAATTCGACTTTCCCGCAAATTTTTCAAGTTTAGTAATAGACCAACATTTTACGAAGGAAAAGGACTCATATCTGATTTCGTTCACACAAATACGAAGACGTCGTTTCAAAACAAAATTTCGAGAAGGGCTCATCTCGCGGAGATGGGTCCTTTTCGTAATGTATTTGCCCGATGCATTACGACGCCATGCCATTCGCAAATTAAGCGAACCAATCAGAACTTGCTATTTTTATAAGAATAAACCAATCTAGGCATAATCCAGTTCACTTGTTTCAGTTGTTTTACGACGCGACGGTTGTTTGGTGCACGTCAAGTTTGTCATTTGAGTAAACAAACACATTTTCTGAGTTCTGTCGTGTGTATTATTAGTATTATTTTTAACAATGAGTGATTCTAGTAGTTCTGAAAATGCAGGAGAAGAGAAAAAGAAGAAAAGAGGTGTAAGAAACAGTGAAATGTATAAGAACGTAACAATAAAAAAAGCCAAAGTTAAAGGACTTGCCCATACAAACCATGTAGGCAAAAATATTCCCTGCAGAACAACTGGGCCCAGTTGTAGGTAGGAATATATCGTATTTATATTAGTTTCCCTTAGGTATTTCCTATTAAAAGTAGTTTCGTAGTTACTAAGTAATGGTAGTAATGCTAGTAGCCACTGCATATAAGTAGAAAACATGTTAGTTATTTATCTAACTTGTTTTTGAAAACGTAGGTACACAAAAAGTTTTAAAAAATAATATGGTTTTTGTAGATGCATTCGAAAATGTTTCCATCTTTCTGATGATACCAAGAAGGCCCTATTAAGTCGGATAAATGATTGTAATAGCAAAGATGAACAGGACATCTATATTCAAGGATTGATAGAGGCTTTCCCTGTGAAGGATACTTCAAAACGTCAAGAAGCCAAAAAGTTACTCCTACAAGTATTTCATTGAAGTAGATGGAAATAGGAAAGAGGTATGTAAAGTAGCCTTTTTAAGCCTGCATGGTGTAACCGACAAGAGAATAAAGAGAATTCGACTACTAAAAATTTCAAATAAAAGTCCCCACGATATGCGTGGAAAATCTGCCGGATCCAGAAGCAATGTAATGCCAGAAGAAACATGTGCTCTACTCCACCATTTTATCGAATCAATTCCTGTTAAAGAAATCCATTATTCAAATAACATTGTAAAAAAATACTTATCATCTGCCTTGAATGTGACAATATTGCATGAGAGGTTTTGCTCAAAATACCCCGAAAAGAAAGTCAATTATCAGTTTTTTAGAAATTATTTCAATGTGAATTTTGACTTGGCGTTTGGTAGACCACAAATTGATGTGTGTTCAAAGTGCGAAGAAATTGGCGTTAAGCTAAAGAATCCCCACTTAAACGAAAATGCCAAAAGGGTCGCTAGCGCGGAGTTAATCGTGCATAAGCGCAGGGCATCGAAGTTTTTTAATAAAGCCAAAGAGATCTCGGAAAAATGTAAAGAGGATGGGAGTACTATTTTGGGATTGTCGTTCGATTATATGCAGAATTTACCACTGCCAGTCCGTCCCGTCCAGGAAGTGTTCTACTACCGTCAACTTTGGGTATACGAATTCTGCGTACATAATATGAGAACAGGAAAGGCAACTTTGTATTCCTATCACGAGGGCCAAGCACTGAAGGGACCGAACGAAGTAGCTTCATTTCTAAATGACTTTATCCGTAATAATGTTCCTGAAAATATTACGGAATTACATTTGTTCTGCGACGGCTGTCCAGGACAAAATAAAAATAATACCTTGATAAAATTTCTTCTCGCCTTGTCAGTTTCTAGAAATTTGAAAATATTCCTTTATTTCCCCCAAAGAGGTCATTCTTATAATGATTGCAATAGAGATTTTGCAACCATAAAACGTAAGATTAGAAGAGAAGATCGTTTATTTACGCATGAGCAGTATAAGAACTTAATACTCAGTAGCAGTAAGGCAGACAAATTTTGTGTGAAAATGATCACATATTCCGACATCATTGACTTCAAGTCGTGGTGTAAAGTTCACTTCAAAGCGAAACCGTTGTCAGAAAGATGCTGCGGGAAGAAAGTTTCAAAAGAAGGCAAAGTTTCTTTCCAAGTTTCTACATTTTATCAATTTGACTTTTATCCAGAAAAGCCTGGAGAAGTTATATGCCGCCTCTTTATTGAAAGCGAAATGAGCACTGAAACTTTTAGCCTGTCAAAAACTAAAGGTGTTTGTGCTAATCTTCCTACTGTTAAAGACTTTTCATGCTACTCTTCAAAACTACCAATAAATAACTTAAAAATAAACGACTTGAAAAAGTTGAGGCAGTATATACCCGCAGAATTTGAAGACTTTTACGATGGTATTTTAAGCTGGCCGACTACTGACAGACAAGCAGAAGCTGATGCTGAAGAAGACTTTTAACAAAGCTACTTTTTATATTTGGCATTATTTTCCAATAAGAAACTCTAGTTTTGCTGTTTTAAATACTGTTTTTGTATCTTCCTTTGAAAATTAAAGTTAACTTTCCTTTTCTAATGTACTTATGTTTATTTAATCTTCCAAGGGATGCTTCAATTTCGAAAACGACTCATCTCGGAAAATTCCAAGATCCATTTTCTCCATGTATACTTTTCTGAAAAGGAAAATTTGGCAAGGTTAAGATGTAAAATAAGGAGTGTTAATTATTAGAAAATCGATATTGTCGTAGTTCAAATTAGTCAGAAGAAATTTAGTTTTTTGCTTCTCCTGAAAAATTACGTCTTCCCGAGATGAGACCCTTTCGAAATTCACGATTCAACTGTATCTATCGTCGATGAAAAAACAGGATTTTTTAATGTTTGCACACCCCTTAAAACTTTAATGGGATTCTTCGAAGACTATAAAAAAGTAATACTAAATTCGAAACAAGAGCTCATACTTGTTAGGGATAATACCGATAGCAATGCCATTTCAACCACAGATGACAAAGAAAATCCAAAAATTACTTTTAACAAACTTACATGGAATATACCTCATATATCAGTAGGAATTCCTCAAGAACCATCACTAACAAAAATTATAGACAAAAATACTGATATAATAATAGCGTTTAGAAGTTGGGAATTAATTGAGTATCCAGAACTATTAAAAACTAATAGACTCAATTGGCCAGTTAAAACCTCAACCCGAGTTGAAACCCCCCGTCATGTTATACTTGCATTTCAACAAGAAAAATCGAATAAGAAGAAGAGCAATATGAGTGAATTTAATGACATAGATTTAAGGAACATCAAAGTTTTCTTAAATTCTGAAAGGTATCCTTATAATGATCTCATATTAGATATGATATGATATAAAAATAAAATCTTGCATGAAATGTATTCCAATTTCCGCAATTCTTATTATCGAAAAACACAAGAACCATTATTTGATCCGCTTATATTCAAGGAGAAGGCCCCCATTGCTAATATTAATTGTTCTCATCAAAAAGAATCTTTGCAAGCAGGACCTATTGTAATGAGAGTAGAATTTGAACTAAATAAAGACATAGAAAAAGACACAACAGCGTATTGTCTAATATTACATGATAAAGTTTTTAGTTACAATCCACTTACTAAAATTTTAAAGCAAATGTAAATTAGCTACGCATGCGGGATTTTTACTTCAAAATTAAATTTAATTCCTAAATATAACCTGCAAATTAGGAAAGAGTCAGTTGTTACTAGACGTTTGACAAGAAAACGTGACTAACTGATAATGTCACTTTGAGTAGGAGAGATAGAAACTTGTATCAGAAAATTAAGAAAACTCAAAAAGGATATTGAAGATTACTCCAAAAAAATATTTATTTTTAAGAAATTTTCTAAATTAAAAATATGAGGCTAGTATTAGACATTCAAGGTTTTAAGGACGAAAAAAATAAATTTCTACCTAAAGAATTGGCAACTTACGATGGGATAAAATAAGTCACTATATTTTTAAACAACCTTTTCCTTTAAACTTTCTTTCGCCTGAACAACATAGGCAAGCTATTTGGTTAGTGAAAAATTATCATTGTATATACTGGAATTCTGGACATACTGGTTATTCTGGTTTACGTTAAGGGAAAAGAAAAAGCTGAATGTATAAGAAAGTATTCAAAAAAGCCAATTATTGAGTTAGATGAATAACCAGTTTTAATGGCATCTAAACCAAAATGTTTTTATCACTCTAAATCATTATGTATGCGTGCACTTTCAAACGTTTTATAGTTGTTTGATAATTTTTTTATGAATGAATAAAAATAATATTAGCTTTATGTACTTTGTTTTATTATAACATAACTTTAAAATTATATTGTATTTCTAAACTGTCAATATCAGCAAAAAATTGTTTTCTGTTTTTGTTTTCTAAAAAGTTTTTACACACTTGCACTATTTTTTTTCAAAATTCAGCATGTTCTAAATATTTGTGACTTCATTAAATCTTGAGCATTCACGTTATCATCATCACCAGCAAAAGCTAAATATCTTGAGCAAGCTTCTGACATAACAAACTCTTCAAGCACTTCGGTCACTAGTTTTTTCATCACAATTACACAATTTCCTAGACTAAACCTTCTTGAGATATTGACGAGTAAAAATCTCTTTCAGCTTCTGCCGCTGATATTTCTTTCAAAACTGTTGAGTTGTGAACAAATTTTTTTAAACTTATGACCTCACTATAAAAGCCTAACTTTATCAGTTCACGCACAAATTCTAAAAAATCAAAAATTTTTAAATAGTCAACACACAACGATACTGCCTTTGAATAATCTTCTGAAAGTTCAGAATAAAATGAAGAAAAAGATGGTCGACTTCTCATTTGATGCTCATTAACTTCATATAGTAATTTGCTAAATTCGCTATGCAATTCTTGAATTGTTGATGTTAATTCGTTATTTTCAGTACTAAATGCCATGTTAACACTGAGCTTAAGTGGCGATTCTTTATATTTAATGTTTCCGCTAGGCTACTATTTTAACAGAGGGGATAACCTTCTGCGGCGAGGCTAAGTTAACGAGGTCGTTTCAATAATTTCCAATATTAGGGAATAGGAGGAGGAGTAGATGCACAATGAGGAGGAGGGGCTTCTCTCCTTAAATAACTACTTCAGTGTAAAATTTAAGCGGTTTAACTTAGAGAAAAATAAATTACCCAGTTTATTTTCATTTTATGGTGCTAATATTCCATCTTATTAAAGCATACCACCTTGCATATCATAAATAGACCTGTGTTCAAAACTACTTTCTATGTAGTTAATAAACCGGTTAATAAATTGAATTTTATTTATTTTTTGCACTTACTAAACTTCTTTAAAGAAGGCCCCTTCGAAGGGCTCTATTTCCAAAACGCCTTGTAAGTTTTTAACGTAACTACCCATGGCATCTTTTAGACAGACCTACAACATATAAAAAAATATAGCGAATGTTACCGTGCTCGGTTTTCTATAAGGTTTGTGCGTGGTTCTTTATTAAGATATAAAATATATTACGATATTTATTCATCAAAAAACTTTAGTCATATTATGCTGCCCGAGTCTTGACTCTTCATTGTGCGTGTTTTTTATGTGGCTTTATAGAAAATGCTTTTTTTCGATTTTAATTCCTATAATAGGAGGATACACATAAGAATATTGGACAATGCTTGCGATCCCCGAAAGATATTGTACGTTTTCAGACAGAAGTATATAAAATTCCTTGCTCCTGTGGGAAGTGTATGTGGGAGAAACAGGAGGCTAAATATCAACTAGACCAAAGAAACATGAACGATTTATTAAAAAGAAGCAAATTGTTCAATCTGCTGTAGCTGAACACCAGCACACCACTGGCCACATTATAAATGTAAAGGAAACCAAGGTTCAAGCATCGGTTGCAGGATTTCATAAACGAAAAATTAGAGAATCTATTGAAATTTTTAAACATACAAAGAACTTCAGTAGAGATACGGGTTATGGTCTACATCACATGTGGAAACCGATCTTAACACAGGGTCACTGTTCGGCGAGCACAAGTCGGGTATAAAAACCCGTCTGAATCTCTCCGTGCTCATTCAGTGTTCAGATCTCGTGGAGTAAAAATCCCTGAAGATTCCTCGTGCAATCGAAGGTGAAACGTCGGATAGTAATTCCAATTTCACACGGTCTAATCTCAAGAACCATGATTTCTACATTAATTTGTTTCAGAAATAGACCCAAAATTTGTTCTATTTATTTTTTTAATATCTATAATTGTTTAATAAGTACTAGGGGCTGTGTATGTAATTTTTGAATCAAACCTCATTGCGTAATTTTTTCCCAACATATTTGTTTTAATTTTATATGGTAGCATTCTTGGTTGTATTAGTAAATTAACGAATATCGTTAGGTTTTGTATAACAGGAACAATGGATAAAGATATCTTCTTGATTAAAACAAAAACTTGATAACATGCCAACTGTGTTTCAAAAAAATCGAAAATAGTCCCAGAAAAAAAACACGAAAATTGCGTTGATTGTTACAGACAGACCTCTCGTTTGCTCGACGGTAAGTGTAATGTTTTTTTGCATTCGAATTGCCCCATCACTACCAATCTGCTTTTTATTTGGACCTACGTATTAAGGTAATTCTATCTTAATTCCCTCCTCTAAGAAATTATGGTTCTTGGGCGTAGACCGTGTCAAATTGGAATTACTTTCCAATGTTTCGCCTGAGACTGCACGAGGCATCTTCAGGAATCTCCACTGCACAAGATCAAAACACACACCGACGCATGACTCACTCTGATGATTGGTTTCCACGCATGATGTAGCACGAAGCAAGAAAAAAACCTTCTTTGACCTAGAAAAAAAACAGACCATTTGAATGTGAATGAAAGTAATTCCAATTTGGCATTGTCTAAACCTAAGAAATCATGGTTCTCTAGCCGTAAAAGCTTTTGCACTGTTTCTCTCCTCCTTTTTGTAGTATTCTGTTTGATAATAATTCAGTCTCCATTTCATAATGTATGCACTCTACCTGTTATCTGTAATTCATGGCATGTCTCTTGCATAGTACCACTTGAGTTTTATAATTCTCCGTATTACGTCTGTTCTTTGTTCGTTGTCATATTCGCTAATTTTTGATTAAATCTCTCAATGTAATTTCCAACATTTTTCTTTCCATTGCTCTTTATGTTAGTTTTAATGTTTGTGCTATTGGTAACCGTTCATATTTGTGATAGTGCTCCGTATGTGGCAGAATACATGTTTCATACTTTAATTCTGAGGTGTTGAAGTAGCTTTGGTAATATACGTTTTAACATTCCAAATGCTTCCCATCCTAACAAAAGTCGTCTGTCTATTTTTATGGATCTATTTTCTTTACTCAGTCTCGTTTTCTGGCGCTAATATATGGACTCTACCATATTCCCTGTTTTTGTACCGCCAATAATGTTTTCTACGGAGCTCATGACTTTTGTCATATTCATTTTTTAAACCAATGGTCTTCGATATTAGTGCCAATTCCATTAACATTTCTCTAAAATCTGTCTCATTTTCCGCTAATAAGACGACGTCATCTGGAAACCTAAAATAGTATATTATTACAAACTACGATTAAATATAGGGTGATCCAAGACAGGTATCACGCGAGGACAATTGATTTTTCTAAATTTTAAAAAGGTAATTTTGGAACATGTTCTACTTGGTCCAAAACTGAAAGTTACGTTCTAATATCATGATTTTCTTTTCATTTTACTTAATATATCAAATTCCATTTAATCTTGATACATAAAAAAAATCAATTCGTGGCCGAGAAACGATCCAAAAAATGCTTTATTTTAATTAAAACTGTAGCTATAAAACCTAACATGCGTTTTTCCTAGGTTATCTGAAGATGACATCAAAAAATATTTAAGGCTTAATATCGCGGGAAAACTGATTAAATCAGATAATGCATTTTTAGGGAGATTTGATGGTTGAACCACAGTTTACGAAAGAAACAGTTCTCTCACTCCTTTGTTGTGCTCCCAAAAGCCGGCTTTGTTTGCGACCGGTCGTAAATCATAGCGAACACCTGCAGCTAACAGCTAGATGCGAAGTATACGAGGCCGCGCGTTATTTTATCGCAATGAATACATCTACAGTGAACGATCAACAACTGTAAAGTAAAGTAACTAATACTTTAGATATTCATATTAATATTTAGAGTAGTAGATGTTCAACTTAATAAAAGGTTAACTTAAGGACTTTTGATAGGTATTAACAACAAATGTAAAATAAAAATTTATTAATTATATTTGCGAAATGATGCAAAGAACTTCCAACAATTAGTTTATTCTAATTTAAATTACAAAAATTATCCGAAGGACCATCAATACGTTCTCGAAAGAATATCAGAATCTATTGTACTCAAAAACATTCTACCAAGTTCTTAGAAATAGAGATTGGGAATACATGTTCCCTAAAAAAAGCAATGTCATAATAGCATAACACTTAAATGGCTAATTCTTAAAACTAATAGTCGTAAATCTAATAGGTGGTTTGGCGGGAACTGGGTCTCGTTTGGCGCAGATATCAAATGTTTAAATTCCGACGGGATGATTACTCACATATACGCAGAATCTAGATTATTTCCAACAAAAATCAATGTTTTTAAAAAAACTGAAATTATCCACAATATTAAACTGGTCTGCTTTTAATAAGCCAAACCAAGAACAAGTGTCTTCCCCTTTTCTCAAGACCGTCTCCACACTCTAAGTATCATCTTACATTCTCCAGAAATTATAATTTAATAAGATCTGAAAGGCCCTTGCGCCATAAATACCAGAAAATAAATATGTCAGTACGCATGCAGGTTACAGTACAAATTATTTTTAACTCTATATAACTACCAAATAAACATTTTTTAAATGCCTTAAATGTGTTCATGATAACTTTATCGCAGTTTTGAGTCGTTAACTTTATAGGTGTTTTCAATATGAGTCAAAAACACTACAATGATCAATGGATCCAATGCAAGGGTTTTAAGGCTCACGCACATAAAACCAAACCACAAAACAGCATTTATCGTAAATAAGTTTTATATGAAAGCCCTATTGTTGCCATTAAATCCCTTTATTAAACAGTTTGCTCCTAACAGCTTTCTTAAAACATTTTGGTTTTAATATCAAACATCAACATCAAATAGTCATAAGTGCTTTAAAATATAAAGTGTTTTATAAAGCCTTCTTAAAACTTTTTTTATGAATACTAATTGATGCAGGACGGTAAGGAAACCTACTATTCCATAGTACAACAGATTTTCGTGAAAACAAGTGGTGAAATACGATTTAAATGGTTACTTTAAATATCAGAAGCAAGGTAAATATGTTCAAATAAGGAATAGACAATTTACAATCCCACACAAGTCACCGTCCCAACAATGTAGCAAATCGTTTTCCTCAAGTTGCATCGGACACTTAAGAAAAGAAACCTTTCCCTGTTAGGAATGAGGCGTATGAAAATTTATTTTTTATGTTTTAAATAAACTACCTTTAATTTTGGCGATAGCTAAATAAACAAAAAAATTGGAAAATTTCTTTTACCCGGAACTTCCCTCATTATGAATAGTCCCTTTTATTAGGAATAGTGAAGTGTGAACCAATTTAGTTCATTACATAGTTATTTAGGAACACATATATACTATCATTTCAAACATTTTTATTGGGCGCCATTTTGTTCCAATATATTGGATCCCTAGCCATATTTTACCACTTAAACTAATATTTTACCACATAATAAGTAGTTTTTATATTCACACACCGCGATTTTGTTACATCGTGTTGAATTCGCACCAGTTTATCCTTTTATTTAATTTTTCTCCAAAATTTACAGTCAACTGAATAAGATTTTTTAACATGTTATTTGGCCGCCATTTCGATTCGCTGTCTGGAATTCCTAAAGAACTTTACCAGCTTTTCTCTATATCGCACTTAATGCGTGCAGAAAATTTGAAATTAACCTAATAAGTAGTTTTTTCAGACTGATTTTTTAAATATTTTATTAGACCGCCATTTTGTCTTATATGCATACCAAATGTTACCGGTTCGTTCTTATGTAACAATAGATAAATTGGATAATTAGTTTTTCTAGTAATAATTTTTTTAACTAGGCCGCCATCTTGTTCCGGCATATTGGATTTTTACCAAAATATTACCAGGTCAACCCCATATGAGCCTTCATTTTTGTCCAAAATTTGAAGTCAATCTCATGAGTAGTTTATAAGCTATGACACTCACTGACAGACAGAAAAACCGAAAGGTGGACCGACGGAATGGATAAAACAATTTTTTTGGCATCTAGGGACGCTAAAATGCGAAGATGTGTAAAACCTGTTAGGGTGATTTTTTCAGATTACAAATACTTTATTTGGCCGCCATATTGGATTAGTACCACAGTTTGACTAGTTCATCTCTATACTACAATTAGTTATGGCACACAATTTGAAATTAGCTCATTATTTTTTCAGGCTGATTTCTAAATATTTTATTAAGCCACCATTTTGTTCCACCATCTTCTATTCGTACCAAAATTGTACCAGTTCATTCCTACATAATACTTAATTTCTATGCAAATTGGATAATTAGTTTTTTTAGTAATAATTTCTTTAACGTTTCACTAGGCCGCCATTTTGTTCCGGCATACTGGATTTTAACCAAAATATTACCAGGCCATCCCCACATGAGCCTTAATTTTTGACTAAAATTTAAAGCCAATCGATAAGTTGTTTTTAAGCTATGCCGCGAACTGACGGACAAACCGACAAACGGACATATTTTTGGCATCTAGGGAGGCCAAAACGCGAAGATATATAAAACCAGAGAGGGTGATTTTTTCAGACTACAAAACATTTTATTTGTCCGCCATCTTGAATTAGAACCACACTTTTACTAGTTCATCTCTACACTACACTTAGTTATGGATCACAATTTGAAATCAGTTCATTAAGTAGTTTTTTCATGCTGAATTTTTAAATATTTTATTAAGCCCCCATTTTGTTTCGCCACCTTGGATTGCTACCAAAATTTTACCAGTTGATTTCTACATAATACTTGATTTTTGTGCAAAATTTTAGAAACACTTTCTTAGTAATAATTTTTTTAACATCTCACCAGGCCGCAGTTTTGTTTTGCCCTAATGGATTTTTACCAAAATGTTATCCGGTCATCCACATATGACCCTTCATTTTTAACCAAAATTTGAAGTCAGTCGCGTACGTAGTTTTTTAGCTATGTCGCGAACAGACAGACCGACGGAATCGAGAAAACATGTTTTTCGTTATCTATGAACCCTGAAACGTAAAGATCTGAAAAAACCTCGGAGGGTGATTTTTTCGCGAATACAATACTTCCTTTTATGAGAGAAGTAAAAATATTGATAAAAGACCTCAAATTGAACACAATCGGTTCATGCTAGGCTGGGCAGGAGCCATTTATAGTTTTGAAGGCTGAATGAAATATGTAAATTTTTAGAGCAAAACTAGTAATGGTATATTATTAACATACAAAATATTTCAGTAATAAAAATTAATAATAAAGAACATTTTAAAAGTTCCTTAAACATACCTTGCTGGATCTTGAGGAATTCGAAAAGATGACACATTTATGTTAACGTCACATCCATCAACACTGCAGTAAGAAGAATGACTAGCTTGAGAAGCCATTTCCAAAACTATCTCCAAAAAGTTACATTTAAATGCACTCTTGTTCCAAATTCTATATTTTTGTTCACCGCGTACAACGTTCCGAAAACACGTAGGTTTAAAATCTTAAGACACCGCATATCTAACCACTCCGAAGTGACCTGCCGACTGCCCGCTGGTGCGGGAAGCGCGTCGGCAAGAGGAAAACTTATTGCGGAATAGCCAAAAGCTTGGACTATTTAGAATATATATAGACTCTGGTTAAACCAGTAGAGAGACGGAATCTAAAAACCATATCTGGTTTTTTAGATTCCGCTTTCTTTTCGTTACTTTCCTAACACTGTAAACAAAATTTGTATACTTAACCCAAGGACTCATTCTTCTGATTTTAAAAATATATGCATATGTATAAATTTATATACATATGCTTATAAGGTATTTTGTACCTAGAACTGGGATACATGAGTTGCTTGGCAAACCACCAACTTGTTGCCTACCAATAAAATATATAAAACAAACGACACATACATTTTTCGAGGTACGTAACCCCATTTTATTAATCTTGTAAATAGTATAACATTTTAAATTAGTTTTAAAAAATTGTAGACGTCTTTTTATAATTTGATTACCAAATGTTTTTTCAAATTATTTGTAGATAGGAAAGAAAAGCTTTATTTACATATACTAAAAAAATTAATGAAAGGAATGAGCCATTTTTGAAAAAGCCTGCTATGTTAAGCGAAACGTCAAATTAACTACATTGTGTTTTATTTTGCAAATAAACCTATACCCAAGAAAAGAAGTTCGTAATCGGTAAATTTCCTTTACCCGGAACTTCCCTCATTTTTTCCATTTGTTCGGAATAGTGAAGTGTGACTCAGTTTACTTCAGTACATAGTCACGGTATATAAAGTCAGTCCAAAAAGTCTCCGTACACTATCTGTGTTGTACAGAATTTTTCTGTTGTATTAAATTAATTAATCACAACTAGGATCTAACATGTTTTTATTAATTTTTAAGACATATCTAATGATTTTCAGTAGTAATTGTAACAAGGGAACATTATATTTAAAAGTTATACAAATAATAGAAAAACATATACAAAATTAATGCCAAAAAAGTCTCCATACAGTTAATAATTTTTAGTAATACTTTAACAAAATAGGAAAACAAATGCAAACTAATATTTGGTCGGACCGCCCTTAGCCCTCATAATGGCTTGCAACCTTCTTGTCATGCTGGAAACCAGCTTTCTAGTCACTTCTGGTGTAATGTTCTCCCATTCGTACAATATTCTGTTCTTCAACGCTTCTTTGCTTGAAACGTTATGTTGGCGAACGCGGCGTTTAAGTTCCTCCCATAAATGCTCAATAGGGTTAACATCAGGTGACTGTGGGGGTGTATGAAGCTGCTGTCGCACATTATGGATCATCCATTCTCGCACCAAGTTTGCTGTGTGTTTTGGATCGTTGTCTTGTTGGAACATGTATGTCCCTTGGAGGCCCAATTTCTGCACACTTTCTGGTAAATTGTCGCGCAAAATGTTCATGTAGACATGCTGATCCATGGTCCCATTAATAAAATGCAGATTTCCAACTCCTCCAGCAGACATGCAGCCCCATAGCATAACATTGCCGCCCCCGTGTCCAACTGTGGAACAAAGGTTCTTGATGTCAAAGGCGGTATTCTTCTTTCGCCAAACTTTAGCTCTACCATCAGACCCAAAAAGGTTAATTTTAGTTTCATCGCTAAAAATTACTGATTCCCAAAACTCCGGAGGCTGGTTAACGTGCTCTGTAGCAAAGGCCAATCGTTTTTTTCGATTAGCGTCCGAAATTAATGGTTTCTTCCTGGCCACACATCCCCTATAGCCAGCCCTGTGTATACAATTTCTCACCGTTTGTGAACAAATATTTTTTGAAAATAACTCTCGAACTTCTTCTTTCAATTTAGAAGCACTTTTCTTGGGATCTATAGTCACTTGCCTAACGATACTAGCTTCTTCACGTGGAGTCAGTTTTTTAGGACGTCCAGAGCGAGGTCGAATCTTGTAGGAACCCGTTAATTTATACTGATTCACAATGTACTGAATGGTAGTATGCGGCTTCTTCACAATTTTTCCGGTATGTCGAAATGATTTTTTTTCTTTCCACATATCAATTATCAGTTTTCGAATTGGTATTGGAATCTCACGATTTCTTTTGCTCATTTTTACTGCTTTCTTAAAAACTAACAATAAATGTACCAACAACAATGTGACAGGTAATTCATTATGGCCGAAAATCATTCATTTGTTTTATGCTGGCGAGCCACAGGCACCTTGATTAAATGCAACTAACTATAACGTGCTTTTTTAAATAAAATTAAAAGTGTACGGAGACTTTTTTGACATTAATTTTACATGCATTTGTTTAATATTTAAGGAACTTTTGAATAAAATGTCCCTTTGAAAAGACGTTAGTTAAGCTTAAAATATTGAAAAAAACTTATTTTCGAGTCGTTTCAATTATCAAATAAAATACTATAGAAAAATATCATATAAACTACCTACTGTACTGAGACTTTTTGGACTGACTGTATGTGTTACATATACTTTTAATTTTTATTGGCCGCCATTTTGTTTCATGATGGGATTCCTACCAATATTTTACAATTTTCTTTCTACCTACGTCACACTTAACTTTTGGGCATAATTTAAAATAAAGTCAATAAATAGTTTTTACAGTGACACATACCGCCATTTTGTTACGTCATGTTGAATTCGTACCAGTCTATCCCATTTGCACATTTAATTTTTCTGCAAAATTTAAAGTCAATTGAATAAAATTTCTTTACGATGATTTTTTAAAAAATTTATTTGTCCGCTATTTCGTTTCGCCATCTTAAATTGAAAGCCATATTATCAGCAAGGCTCATTAACTCTATAGGTTGCCTCGAGCGATCTGGACCTATCCCAACTCGGTGTGAGTGATCTACGTCACTCGGCGACCGGCTTGCTTTAGCACGGCAATGTCAATATCTCTTCTGTTTGCGTTTAATTACATATATTTATCTTTTTTTTTGTTCAAAATTGAAATTTTTTTGTTAAATAAAATGCAGCCTTTAAGATATAAGTTATTATAATTTTAAACTTAGGTTTAGGGATGCTGGTTTAAATTTTAACCAAATATTTTTCCATTTCAAAAATTTCGCATCGTATTTGAAAAAATATGAAGTATTTTTAAAGTTTCAAAAAATATTCTTATAAAACGTTTTAGCATGACAAATAGTTGTATAACTAGAAAATGTACATTTTTTTATACAAGGTGTCCCAGTATTGTGTGCTCGGTTTTGGTGATAATGGTTAGAGATAGAGAAAAAGTTTAAATATAAATATTAGTATATAGGATGACTTATATACCTACTTAAATAGTTTTTCATGTACGAAACACCCTATATTTCCAAATATTTTTCCATTTCAAAAATTTCGCATCGTATTTGAAAAAATATGAAGTATTTTTAAAGTTTCAAAAAATATTCTTATAAAACGTTTTAGCATGACAAATAGTTGTATAACTAGAAAATGTACATTTTTTTATACAAGGTGTCCCAGTATTGTGTGCTCGGTTTTGGTGATAATGGTTAGAGATAGAGAAAAAGTTTAAATATAAATATTAGTATATAGGATGACTTATATACCTACTTAAATAGTTTTTCATGTACGAAACACCCTATATTTTATTACATTTTTGAATTGTATCTAAAATTCTACGTCTACTTCATGTATTGTCCATAGGCCATAGTTTAATTGTTTTCGAGATATTAATATTTAAAAACTTGGGATTTTCAATTTTGAATAGCTGTAGAGTCTAAACGGTTCAAATTAGAACAAAGCTGTTTGCACTTTCCTAATTTAGTTTTTAATAGTCTACCATAAATTCCTTCTCTATTTCTAACCGGTACCAAGATATCAACCGAGAACACACTATGGGGACACCTTATGTATATTATAAGTATTTTTCATATTTTATTAACTACAGGTATGCTATTTGCAGTAAACACAATTATTTAACTGTTCAAACATCTTTTTTAATAATAGGAAATAAATCAGCACATAATGTATGCTTAAACGGTAACAAATTAAAAATTCAGTTAATAATTCCCATCCCATCCCATTTTTTATACAGCTTTTCGCGGAGTCCACTTCAGAATGTCTTCCTTTTTTTCGCCAGTTCATTTGAATATTTCATTCTTATAACTAACCTTTGTCTTACGAAAGTCTTGGGGCATCTAGGTTTGTTATTGCGTCTATTTGTAATTATTTTCATTCATACTTTACGTAAAAAGTCTTTTAAAATATTCACATATGTACACAGAAAGACGAAAAGGTCTTAAAACTTTCACTTGAGGAAGTAAGAAAATACTCTGAAAACCACAACTGACATCTATCGCAACGAAAAGTTAAGCTGAATAAGCAATAAACTGGCCGCCTTGTCAGACTGGGTCGCCAATCGACGTCACAACCCCTGCCTCACTCTCGCACCCCACTCGCCCGTTAGCTGCTCAGCAAGGTAACCTAATAGAGTTAATGGGCCTTGTATTATCAGTACTCCGTTGGTCCTCAGATATTTCCTAACCCCAAATAATACACTACTTTAACATAACATCAAGACCGTTAACGAAACTCATTTAGAAACTTAATATCTGGCAAATATCTGCGAACCAACGGGGTAGGTAAAGACTGATAATATGGGTTTCATGCAGGATATAGAATCTATGTGTTCTCAGGATGCAACAATAAAGTTGTGAAAGATCGACAACTTAAAAAGACTTGTTTTTTTTTTACTGGATCTTAACCCCAGATAATGCACCACGCTAAAAATTTTTTTAACATATTACTAGGTCATCCTCATATGACCCTCAATTTTTGGTCAAAATTCAGAGTCAATCGAGTAAGTAGTATTTAACTTTTTTAATTATTAAAATTTATTGGCTCATATTTGTCAAAGAAATAAAAAAAATTTGTCTCACCATATAGCACAGTAACAAACTGGCGCGATCACGAAGACTGACCAACTGTGTATGTGCCGGAGACCCGACCGTTACCCAGAATGTATCAGCCGGGACAGGACGCGGGGAATAGGTAAATCGAGTCACGTGTTCAAGTGCCGCAACTTATATTTTTATTCAGTAAACTTTGTCCTTACCAAGTAGACCTAAAATGCTGCACAAAAATCAGGATTGATATAAATTCCATTATAATTTATTTTTTATAAGCTACGTAAATAAATTTATAACTAATAAATAATAACAATTATAAAAACCCAATATAAACAAACGTTAAAAATCGGTAAATTCGCCTTTGACCATAACTTCCCCTTGCACAGAATTACGATTAAACAGAGATAACACATTTTATGTCAATCCATATAGTTGAATGGTAATAACTTTAAAAAATTGAAATAACTTGACTTCACAGAGTTTATATAAAGTTATACCCAAATAATTAGATGCACATATAAACTATGTTATCTGTACATAATGGAATTCTGCACGAGGGAAGTTCTGGGTATAGGCTTACCGATTTTTTAATTTGAGGTCAATTATTTTTTGATAAAATACTCCGAAGGCTGGGGAAAAACTATAATGGTTAGGGTTTTTACATTTTAACGCTAACTAAATCAAATGGGAATTAAAACGAGTGACTGCTCTCTATATGCCCCCTATACAGGTTGAGCTTTAACGCTAGCCGATCATCTGCGTTCCAACCCAATGAATACGGACATACCGTTTACATCAACCGTTTTCGCCCTATTCGTTTTTAATCTAGACTCGGTAGGCTGACAAACCGAAGTGCCCTTGAATTGCTTCAACTGAAATATTACTGTGTTACAAATACAAGTCTGTATCAACAGGAAGAGACAGATCTGTTACTTATGATCTTATTTGCATCTGCTCTTATTAAAGTTGAGACCTGTCTGACATTCTGGATTTATAATCTAGTTTTTTCATTATTATTAATACTTTAAATGCATATTTGTGAAATGAATAAAGCTTTATTTATATTTATTTTCCTTGAAAAAAAAACAACTAAACAATTTAAAAAATTTATTACAAATAATTAATACATATGTACATAAATACAAGCGTAGCAACCTATTTTATTAATACTACTCAGCAAAAGACTAGTTTATTCATTCTGTCTTCAAAGTTATCAGAAAATTAAAACAACTTCTTTACATACATAATAAACTTTGTACAATCACAGAAATACACTCCAATACAAGTGTAGGTTCAATTAACTAGCGGGTTCTCTTGGTCCCAATTTATTAACGTAATTATTTGACTAGAACTAGATTAACTGGATCTTCCAGGGTAAGGTCTATCAGGTATTCGTGGTGGGACATTTGGTACTGGCCGACTGCAAATTAAATTACCAGACATACAAATTAAAACTAGTATTGACAAATTATATATTAATAACATAAAGCCCCACTGATGCAACACGCAAGAAGCTGATAGGAAACGTACAAAATAGAATGCAGAGTAAAATATAAGGGCTCCGAAACTTATATATATTTATACTTTAGTTTGTTTAATATAAAAAAACAAAAATAACGATTTATGACTTTTGTATACTAGAGTAGACTCAAGGGATGAAGGGGGGGGGGGGGTTGGTTGACCACCTCCTTTCAAGCCCAAGAAACAATACACAACAATTTAAGTTTAGGTAGACTTAATTAATTAGTATCACCACCCTCTTCCACAAAACTCCGGTGGATTTCCCCCGAAGCCAAAAAATCCCGTTAGAGAACTTCGATCAAGTAATTTTAATTGTTTTAAAAGTAGAAATAAAATATCCTATAAACAATATCATGTGTAAAATAACAATTACAGGTTTAAATTCAAATATATATAATTTTGACTAAACAGGTCTAATTTTTGACTAAATTGATACACGAGTTTATCTGCCTATAGAAGAAATCAGACAAACTCCAGTTTTCACTTGATAACTATTATAGATTGTTCTAACTTAAGACGGAACATGAAATAATGTATGCTCAATGAAATATATTATTTCAAAATGAACCTCTGTCAATATTGCAAAATAGTCTTCGCTTAATTCAGATTTGGAAAGGCGGTTTATATTTGTTATAATGTAGACATTAACGGATGAGCTTGGCATCCTGGTAAGGACAGCATTTAGGCTCGCTGGAGCACCATTGTGTTATCCCCCAGGAGACGTCTCATATCAAGAGCCCACTATTTCTTAAGAAGAGGCAGATCCTGTCGTACAAGTCTGGGTTAATTTAGTCGCATTAAACGAACTCTGTAATTTATAATGTGCGATGGAGCAAGATACACGAAGAATTGCACGGCACTCTCAAAGAATACGTTATAAAGCGTCACATCCATGGGCGCCCGAAGGTGGGGCGCACTTGTCCCGGAAAATGCAAATATTGTATATCACATACGTTTTGTGGTACAAAATTGGTTTTGCCCTCCCCTGGACAAAATCTAATCTCTTTCCGGCCATGCTTTTGGAGTGTTACGTTTATATTAGTGGATTATGAATGGTTTTTTTGTCTTTTATTTTCCGGCTCTGCTTTTTTTTTTTATATTATTGCCCCCCTCTGGAAATATTTTCATGGTCACATCGAGAGACATAATGTTCGGCAGTATATACCGTCTACCTCGGTTCAGTACTTACAGTATGAATCGTTGCAGTCCGATCTTGTACAGATGTTATTCCAGCAACCTGTGTCCAGTCAGGACCCCGATAATGATTGTAAGTTCACTTCCGAAAAGCCGGATTTAAAGTATCTAGAGTGTCCGAGACCTTTTTCTTCATGTCATTCGGCACGGAACTGTTGGGCAGTGCAATTTCTAACCCTGGTTCTGACATCAACCTAGTAATTCAACGGGTTAGGCGCAGTTTTACTACCCTACACAACCTCTGATCTCCTATTGATGAAAAAGAAGGTTAATCTGATGAGCCGGCTTATAAGATGAATGATCAAAATGTATACGCCTCTCCAGACTTTCGGAATATAGAGTAATTTACAATTACAGCAGGGTTGTATTGCCCATTGTAACTTATCTTTACTGACTATCTGCTTCGCAACTTCTCAATCCAGATTTGAGGCGGTGCTGTCAACTTCTGTTAGCATTCGCTTGCCCGAGTACCATCGTCCTTTAGTAGATCCAATTCCTGGTTTTTGTCAAGTATTTTGCACAGGCTAACAGTCTCTAGATAATCCTCGATTTTCTTACAGTGGACTCGTTTCTTTATTTTGCTCTCGATTTTCTTGCTCTTTAAGATCATTCATCTCCCAGCACCGCCACCTTCTAGATTTTCTAGGTTGGTACCGAGTCTTTAGGGAACAGGATACGTTGTGTTATTGTGCGAATTAGAAAAAAAATTATACGAAAGTTGTAGGCACTGCTGAGAGTTACAACCTAAAATTATTTTCAATTATACAGGGTTGTGGATAAGTTTGCCACAAACCAAACTTACATATTTTTAAATGGAAAACCCTGTATGAACAATTTCAAGAACGCTGGATAGGAAGAGGATGACTGATTGTGTGGACGCCTAGATCTCCTGACTTCACAAAAATTGACTTTTCTTTGGGGCTTTGTTAAAAATTAAGTCTATGAAACACCTCCGACTACTAAAGAAAATATGAAGGAAAGAATCCGAAGCGTATTTAATAATATTAATTTTAGTGTCTTTAAATCTTAAAATTGTTTAAATATTTGTGTCGAACAAATCGGTGGTCTTTTCGAACATCCAATTAAGTACTTTTTGCTTAATCTTTCAAAAGCGCTTCTCATGTTTGTCTTCTATTCTATGTATGTTTCTATGTCTACACTTTTCGTGATATATTCTTATCGCTAACAAACAATTCCTTTCACTTGCCCCTAACACATAAATCATATTGATCAATTCGTATTAGTCACCAGGTTTTATACTATATCATTGTATTACATTTGTATTTGTGAAAATTTTGGATTAAATCTTTTTTTATTGGTGATAATTTTAATTTTTTAATGTTTTAATCTTTTTCGATCCAACCATGTTGGTATGAATAAATTAAAAGAAAAAATAGATGGTAAAAGAAGAACACTTTGCAATGTTTTGCAGTAATAAATTGAGATGCCCACCTCTAATATTTTCAAAAAGTGGCCCCAAATCTTAAACGACTTTGTATAGACCTCACAAACCCTATATTAAGTGAATGGCCAGAAAGGGAGGAATCTGAATGTTTAATAATATACAGGATACTCCATAGAAATTAATCGAGAAAATTTGCATCGAGGATTTTATTTTTATAAACCACATTTGGGAGTTTTTACCGTGCTAAAATGATTTATGTTAACGCATAAAAAAATACAGGGCGTCAAAAATGTACCTCTGATATTTTCGAAAAGGGGCCATAAATCTTGAATGACTGTGTATAGACCCCACGAACCCTATATTGGGTGAATGGCCAAAAAAGGAGGAATCTGAAAATAAAACAATATAAAGGGTGTTACATTTAAAAAATTGTAAGTTTGTTTTGTGGCAAACTAATCCTCAACCCTGTAATAATTTTAGGTTGTAACTCTCAGCAATCCCTACACCTTTCGTATATTTTTTTTTTCTAATTACCACAATAATCGAGCTGTTGGACTTGAACGCAATAGCTTTAGATACTTAAGATATTTTCAAAATTTTAATAATTAGGTGCTATTTTCGCTATGCAATGCACTTAATGAACATGCCAAAAAAGAGTCAACTAATATAATAATTAAGTAATTCCAAATCAAACTGATGTGGATCGAATCAATATTATTTTTAAAATATTAACAATGAAGTACCTTTAGAAAAATTGTGGTTCAGCTAATGCGAGTGAATTTTATAATGGTGCACAAGGTGAATCATAAATGTTGTTGTTATGAAGTAACTGGGATTTTCGAGGAATTTAAATTTATTTTTTAAAAAATAAATGGTCATGAAATAAAATAGATATATGATAAAACTAGCACAATTTTTCTTATTTGAAATGTTATGGCATATTTAACTAAAATTTAAGAATCTATGGGATCAACTAGGCGAATTATATAAATGTTCTACGTAAAAATGTAGCCATTTTCGAGATTTCGTTTTTTTTAACTTCAAATACGCGTTACGAAAAATCGATACCTAATAGAAACAACCTACCAAAAAATATGTTGGTGAGTGAAGAAAAATATAATGTATAATTATCATTTAATATGCACTACCTATAATATGTACTTTTATTTATTTAATTACATATTTATATCTTCCTTTTGAGAGATTATACAAAAGTAACATTGGCTTTTGTTTCTATTAGGTATCTAGAATTGTTGTCTAGAATTTTATGAGACCCTTTATTATTTTATTTTCATTTATGATGGTTATGTTTTACTCGCGAGTTAAAAAATTATGAGATACATTGTTTTCAGAGCTATCAATAGTTCACGATAAGTACAAAAAAGGTAAATATGTAAACAAAATATGCAAAGAGAAATTTAAAGATGTCTCGGGGGCTAGAAAATGACAAAAAAAAATACAAAATTCAGTAGTAACTGAGACCTTTTATAAAAATGTTATAATACCAAATTCTTGATGAACTCGACTATGACTTCTTCAATGCTAATGTTTCAAGTTCAATTTCGCCAGTCTCCGAACCGAAGATCCTAGCATTGACAGATATATTGGAATTCAAATTCTAGTGGTTGTGATGGAATTTATAATATTATTAAAAAAATTAAGTTTTACTTATTTTAGATATTTATCTTTTACTGAGTGTTCCCAAAAGCTTAAACTTGCAACAGTAATTCCTATTTATAAAAAAAGTAATCCATATGACTACAGCAATTACATACCAATAAGTGTATTATCAATTATATCAAAGGTATTTGAATTAAGTATAAGATATCGTTTAATTGATGTCTTTGATAAACATACCTTACTATCCGATTGCTGGAGCAATTGATAAAAAGTTATGTATCCAAGTGACTGTTCGTGGACTTTTCCAGATAATTGATATGGAAAACCATCAGATTTTGATTGTCAGATCTGAGTAGAGTAGAGTGTTCGTTGGTCAAATTATTCAATCACTTGTCTATTATCTTGAATAACGCTTCGAGTATGTAAAAATTAATAACAAAAATAGTGTATCTAAAACCGTAACTCAAGGCAGTCAAAGGTCAATTTTAGGCCCTAACTTTAATTAATGGTTGTTAATCTTACTTCGATAAGAATATATCAAACACTTTTCCTTTTGGTTATGCCAACCACACTCCAGAAATACATAAAAATAATATTCTGATCGAAGTACAAATTAATTTTAAATCAGACGAAAACGAATATTCTTTGTTTCAGCTATTCCACACAACAAACTGACAACAGAGTTATATTATTTGAAAACTCATGCCAGCATGCTGATAAGTTATGATGTAGGATGTTAGGTGTGGGGTTTAACTACAGACTTATGTGGGTTGCTTATATTGGAGTGTCTTAAGAATCACTATGAACAAAGCACTTTGACTTCGTTTAACACTCTTTGAATTATACGTTCTGGAAGTATGTCTTCAAAATCAAAATAATTCTTCAATCAGTGAGATCATCCCGCAAATATGATACGCGCGTGGAAAAATGACTGTTACCAGATAGCCATCGTACCACTTTTTTTTCAAAAAGGCATGTAGTACGCCGCTTGTAATTTTTTAAATACGACGATACTCGAACATTCGCTAGTGTTGCTATGTTAAATAGAGCCAAGAAAATACTTTTGGAGAAAAATTGGTACTTCCTCCACGAATTTTTTATAACTTAGATTGGTATGTTTTTGGTTATATCTTTGACCTTTTCTCCGATTGTATATTTATTGTAAAATAAAAATGTATTATTATTATCGTATTGCTTAGTGGACAATTCGAAGGAGTCTTCTGCGATAAAATACAGAGAATCCTATGAATAAGGTACAGAAAACCTCTTACTAAAGAAAAACACCGAAGCCAATGAAGAAATCTATTTTCCTACACACTTTGCATTAGAGGTAAAATATTAGGTGTCCCTCGATATTACATGGAATGAAAATAAAAAAATCTAAGATTTTTATATAGGTACAAAGAAGAAAATAAAAGCGACTCACTATTTTGAGACCCATTTTACATTTCTTGCATTTTTATTTTTTAAACACTTTATATCTATTAAGAATATAAATATTATTGAACATTGCCATGTTTGAGGGCCATTTATTATCGCTAGATCTGTCCGCCTCTTGGCAAGATTAAACAGATTTTTTTTTCAACTTTACGATTTCCATCACTAACAACAAAAACTACTTTTTTTTCGAAAAAAAGTTGTGAATTATGGGATTAAAGAAAAAGTGTTTTGTTTTCTATATTTAATTTTTCTCATTATGATTGACGATGTTATTTTTTTTTGGACCAGAAGGGTTGAAACCTAAATTAGGGTTAGTCTGACAATAGGAAAATTGGTCATAAGTAATCGAGTTGAATTGTATTGTGTAATAAGTTATGTGATGTTATAACAGCACCAATATTTAGAACCGTGGTTGCCCTCACATACAGTTCTATTCCAAAGTACCTTTTAAACAACGCGCTAATGCAGCTACGTTATCACTACTACCTAAATTTGAGCAGTCAGCCTACAGAGAAAGTTTTACAATATTATTAGGCGTACCTAGGCTATCATCTCTGTAAGTAAACCAAGGTCGACGACGCTGTTTCTGTAAGAAATACCTTGAAAAATACAAATGATACAATTTATTTAAGACCCAAAGAGACATATTGATCCAAACAGATTTTACATATAATTAATTATTTCACAATATGGTTGAAAGTTGATAGGGCTGATGCATTGATCGTTCACCAACTAGATTAATTATTAATTGATTGTTTAGATGTACGATAATTCCAACTAAGATTAATGTTATCCGTAAAAATCCAGAAATCATCTTAACATTGTTGCAGGTTAATAAAGGAATTTCATACAAGTTAAATTTAGTTCAAGTTTTTATCAGGTCGTAAATATTTTAGACTTTAGAAAACTCATATTGTTCAGGTAAATGTGGAAAAACGAAGTATTAACTACAATTGCTAAAATTACTTATTACTTTCGATTTTTAACCATGGCACAAACTATTAAGCGGGACAAACACATAAGCAAACTGCTGCATGATTCTTATGCCCCATCACCACTCCCAAGCAAAGTTTTACAAAAGGTTAGTAGGAAAAATAAAAGTAGAGCTAATTTGTAGGTCTATATTTACATGTACATACTACATATCTTAACGTGTGCACATACAAATAAAGCACACAGGTGTTGTATCGGAAAATCAATTTTACGTTTTACATAATAATATTTCAAACTAATGTTCCGAACCTACTTCTTTATTAAATATCTACAATATAAATTACAATAAACTTTTATCTCAGTAACATTTTGAGTATTTACCAACAATACAATATTACAATATTTAAGCACATAACTTTATATGACATTGCAAATACTTGCGGTATTAGTTAATCCAATAATTAAAGTGTCGTTATTACAAAAAATAATATGTACTTCATTGTTTAAGCTCCACTCTAATTTAATTACTTAAATATTGCATAACAATTTACTCTTAAATTTACCATAACAAGACTCACGTAAGTTATAGTGCCAATAATTGACTGACCATAGTTTATGAATATATCGATCTTATAATTTCATAAGCAACTAGATTTTATTAAAATCCAAGTACACTACATATTAGCTCTCTAAATATAAGCAAGAAATATAACCAATGTGCAATGTTTATATTAGAATTAAAAATGTTATATTTCCAAGATTATTGTTAGGTATTTAATCTATATTAGCGGCATAAGATTATAGACATCTAAATACGTATGCGGGATAAATGCACTTTTTTTTATTTTACGAGGCCAGCTTTTGCCGAATTGATTTTAATCTATCTATATGTTAAATTGTTGAGGTCCGCGTATTATAATTACTAATTAGAACCTTAACTAGAGGTGCAAAAATGTGTAACACCTTATGACATCTAAGTAACAATACTACTCATATGCTGCGAATAACAATTTTTAAATAGGCCAGGCAACAGTCAAGAATATGTTTTAAAAGAGGACAAAAAAAATATTTTAATGAAGGAAGTTAAATTTAAAGGTAGTATCGAATTTAGTGCACCTAATAATTTCTTCAAAATAATACATTTTCATTAACCAAAACTGCCAATTTTGTAGGACATTAAAGTTTGGTGAAATTCTTAGTATAAATAAAAATGAATCGAATATTTGTTCTACGAAACGAAGTATTTTTTTCTAAAAGTAAGTCCCCTACTGACTGGCCTAAAGCTATAATATTCACCAACGATTTCATATTCTTCGGAATAAAATTGCAGATATGCTAAGTTTAAGGATGTTTTACTAACGATGCTATGAAAGTATCCAAAGGGATCGTGATTATATATCCATCCAACTAATAGCGTATGAAAGAAATATATAATTCTCTAAAAGTATTAAAAAAATATACAAAAGGGAACGAAAAGTTTTTTAGTACGCTAAAAGCAAAACTCGAAAAGTGCTTAAAATAAAAAGTATTATTCACGACTAACTTTTAATTTTGGAAATGTAAATAAAAATATGTTCGAAACATTTCATATAATAATAAAGTCCTTAAAACTGGTACCCTTGAATGCAAAACCAACACTTAATATATTGTTTATGATGTACGAAAATTAATACTATTTCAGCGTGCGAAATTTCATGTATTGTTTAGGCTTCCAGTCATATGTTAATATCTCACAACACTTTTTCAATTGAAACTGTCATGCGTTTTAATTCTATACTTTTACACATCAAAATTGCATTTTTCTTTGATTTAAATGTTCAATAGCATTTTCAGGTTAATTAAAACCTAACAAAGTAAGTTTCAATTGTTTGTTACATCTTAGAACGTTCTAGCATAGTTCATAACTGTTTTATATAAAACGATCAGTATTATTTGCGTGCAACAAACATTAAAGCATTTGATGGTTATTGAAACACTGCAATCAGTTACACACGTGGCAAGGAACAAACATATTATAATATAATAGATATATTTACTTAAATTTGAAGGCATTACTAAGTTCATTGACTGCGGCTTGAGTAACTGCTCGGCCTACGGCCATCTGCACCTGTTGAGGGATCTGCACACCTCCTTGCGCTCGGCTGTTAAAGATCAGATAAAAGCATCTTAATTACTTTAGAGTCATCTACAAAAGACCCTGACTAAAGAATATTATCTCATTATGAACTAACATTTTAAAATAAATTATTTGACCATCCATTATATTTGTACTATGTATAGTATATACTATCAACTTTTTTTTGATAAAATTATCTGTTTAGTGCCTACGAAATATACCATTTCTTTATAAATTTTGGATTCTACTCAAGAGTCCAACCTAACTTAGTTTTTTATGTTTACTATTTTAGCACTTCCTCGACTAAATAAAAAAAAATTGTATAATACACTTGTTATAAAAATCGTTTCATGTTTTGACTTGGAAGAGATCATACCAAAGGTTATAAAAAATAAGTTGGGAATGTGCAATCCGTTTTGCCGTAAATCAAACCGTTTAAATTTTACCATAGACATAATGACAGGGAGACCTAACATCTTGTACTGTTTCATTCATAAAATCGTGTACGTTTTGATGCAATAATTAAAGTAATTAAACGTACTGCAAGTGTGAAAAAGAAAAAGACAATCTCCTTGTCGAACCTAAATTTAAGTTACGCTGTAAATTTATGACAGCATTCTTTTCTTCTAGCCGTTGATATATGTCAATGGCAATGCGCGTAATATTTTATAACCTATTTGTTTAATAATTCTTTAACTGCCAATTATCACACCGGGCATATTTGCATAAAAAATATACTAAGTTCCTTTATTTGTGTTTACTTTGCCCTGATTACAAAACAACGTAGGTATTTTACTTCTCAGTATTTTAAAATGACTTATTGTAAGTGATATATATTTTTTGCCAAATATATATATAAAAAGATATGTACACCAGTGTTTTTTGTATCTACATACACCATTTTGCCTCATTCTGCCTAGCTTAGGGAAAAAAGTGCAGATATGTAATTTTGCTTTCTAAAGGACGTTAAGATAGCAATTACAAATCATATTAACCCTTAAACCGTAGGTACAAATTAATAAGATAAAAATAACATTTTGACTCACCTATGAACAGAGACGTTAGGGGTTAAATAGTTCAAATTTTTGCACACCTATGCACCATTAGGTATACCTAAGAACTCACACAAAAATTATCAAATATAACCCAAAACAAAACGCTTTGTTCGATTAACTGTTTTTACTAGTTGTTGTAAAAACGCGTACTCTGCGATTGACAAAATTGCGGCGATGTTGTCGATATTTAAGCAATGGCATTGTACGGAAATAAAAAAAAAACAGGTTATTTGAATAATTATTTGTTGATAATAATTATATATAGGTAATGAAATATTGCAGAGATTATTTTTAACAGTATTAGAACTAGAAAAATAATTTTAATGTTACTAGCAAGTATAAATTTTGTTCATAGGCATTTATTATGTCTAGCCTAGACCAAACAGTTAATAATTTTGAGAATGTAAGATTGCTTTCAAATCAAAATAATTTCGTCTCCCTGGTATTATGTTTATGGATTCTATACACTCTCAAAACATGAAATTATTAATTTTTGAAACGTCAATAACTCAAAAACAGTCGAAACTAAGTAAAACATACGTATGATCTTGTGAATCCAAAATATGAAAAAGAAATGGGGAATTTTATTTAATTATACATTAAGCTTTACTTAAAAAATATGAAAACAAAAATTTCTGAACTGAGCTGTTTTTTTTTAAATTATCGTTTTTAAAACATGGAATTCTTTCTATTTAAAAATTCCACCCTTTTACCAGCCAAATAGCAAAATAAGAATAAATACTTGTATTTGAATTTATACTGTACAATAAAAACCAATTTGAGATTTGTCACAGGATTTCGAAATTATAAAAAAAATCAGAAATAATTCTTCAAAGTACAAAGGAAAATAATATTGGAAAGAAATAGTATTTTAAAAGTAGATTTAAATCATTATATAAATAAAATTAGATATATGTAATTTACAATGATAGGCTGATAATGACATAACATTCTTGCTAAACAATAAATTAACTTGGTAACTTAAATGTAATTAAAACTACAAATACAAAGTATAGTTGAGCAAACTAAATTATATTTTTTAACGTGTGAAAAGGAATAAAATGATTTCATTTTAATAGGAGTAACATCATAATTTAGGAACAATGAACAATATCTAAGACTGTAATACAAAAAAGTATGCCTAATAAGCAGTCCACTTTGCCTACTACAGAGAATTGAGTTTGTAAGCATTAAGAACTGCATTTTTTTCGTTTTTTTTTACTTGCGCACAATATACACATATTTTAGCATATTAAAACCTATTAGTATTTTATTTAAATTGATAAGGTTACTCTTGGATATAGCATGTGTTGCAAAGGTGAAATAGTAAAATACTACTTTTTTGTATACAGAGTATTTTTTATATTAAGTTTAATTACTAAGGAAAAACAAGCGATCCATTGCGCCTGTAACGACTTTTAATTCCACTCCTAAAGGAATGATGAATAGCCTTAACGCCTCCTGAAAAGAAAATCTGCAATAACCTCATATTGATTTATGGAAACACACTGAAACTGTAGAATTTGTATATGTTGAATGTTAGATGCTTAGTATAAATAGATTAATCCCCTAATAAAGTCAAGAAAATTAGAATTACAAATAGTACAGAAATGGGAAAACAGTATAATTGTAATACTGATGCATTATTACCTTCAAATTAGCTATGCATGAATGAACAATTTGCTAAATTAAACAGTGCAAAATATGGAGAAAATCCAAGAGATCAAAAAGTTACAGAATAAAGAATTTAATTTTGTTGTAATAATGACCAGTGGCATTGTAGTAAAAAGTTCGGGAGGGTTAAAAAAACACAACCCGAAAAAAAACAGTCTGTAGATTTTTCTCAAACTTATTTAGTCGCAGTGGCGGCTATTCTGGTGAAGTAGGTGAAGGGCTACTTCACCAGGAAAAATAAACAAGCAAACATCTAACTATATTTATTATATATCTCTTAAAATTTAA
Organism: Kuschelorhynchus macadamiae; assembly: GCA_030620095.1. NCBI lineage: Eukaryota > Metazoa > Arthropoda > Insecta > Coleoptera > Curculionidae > Kuschelorhynchus > Kuschelorhynchus macadamiae. The sequence continues at coordinate 1,085,199 of JAUTXW010000094.1, forward strand.
GTTTTTACATTCATTTATTCACCTAATTGGCAAAAAATAAACTGTACATCTCGAATAAATATTTTACTTGACCGTTGGCAGCATGTCTTTTTAAAACTTTCTATCGAACTTTATTATAACAACTATAACAGTGGCGCAAACCGCTTCGACTTTGCTGGAGGTACTATGTTTAGTTTACGATTTTCCTACTACGTTGCCATGACAACGCGTACGCGATGACGTCGAGCGGACGAAAAGAATAATGTTAACCAGCGCCATACAACTCTCTCGGTGAATTGCTAACGCAGTACACTACACCCACGTGTCGTGTTAGTTCCTTTGCAGTTTCCTTGACTGTTTTGTATTATATTTATTTATGGTGTTGTTACAACTTTATTTGGTGTCGGGTTTATTAATTTACATTATTGATGAATCCGATCACGGATGTGGTTTGCATTTTGTTGGAAACTCCAATTAATCGATGGAAGAAACAAGATTAGAGTTTTAATCGTCATCCTGGTTTTCGGCGTACAAATGGTTATGTAGTAGTCAAATATTACAAAAATTGTTTTGCTGGAGTTGTTTACTAGTTTCCAATAAATATTCAGTGTGGAATAAGGAAGGATTTGCAGGTATGTACTATGTTAAATATATGAAGGTCTTTACATAAACATGAAGACTTGGCGGAGCATTTAAAGTGCGAATTAATGCTAAAAATATTTTAAAAAAATCAAAGCACTATAGCTGACACTTTAAAAGAAAATGCTAAACTATATAAAATACATTTTAACGAAAACGTCCAATTAAATAAGACTATTTATGTGCTTGGTAATTGACGCAGTTTTGTACAAAACAAGAGTTAGTCTTTCGCGGTCATGATGAGAGCAGCGAGTCAATAAATAGGGGGAATTTTAAAAAGCTTTTAGGTTTATTAATATCGAGAAGTTCCCAAGTACTAAAAGATCGTCACGAAAAAATTAAAAATGTTTTTACTTGAGACTCGAAAACTATTCAAAACGAAATAATTGAATGCTTTTCTGATTATTTAAATGATCATTTAAAAAATGAAATAATGAACACACAGTTTTTTTCTGTGCAAGTGGATGACACCACTGATATTACGCAAACCTCCCAGTGTTCCATAATTTTAAGATACGTTATTTAAGATACGTTAATTTAGAAGGTTCAGTAGTCGAGAGATTCTTATGATTTTATGTCAGCTCCGATAGAACGTCGGAGAATTTATATTTTCTATTGGATCAAATTTTGGACCAATTTGACTATAAACATAAATTAATAGGGCAATGTGTCGACGGCGCAAGTGTAATGTCTGGCCATCTAAATGGCCTTCCAAAAAAAAAAAGAAAAAGCGCCGCAGGCTGTATTTGTCCATTGTCTTACTGCTATAAAGGATAGGAGAATTGATTTAGTACACAAAATTTAGGTAAGTTGTAAAAAATATTCTAGCCCTTCCACATATAAAAAAAATTCTGGAAAAAAATTATTGCGATATTTTCTTGCTTCAGTTGCACTACACTTAATGTTTCACCCGCGAGCCGCCACTGTTTAGTCGCTTTATTGACATTAGTCAGTGGATAACGTGTACCAAAATTGATTTAAAAGCCTCTAGACATGTACGGGGTCCATAAAAAAAAGTTAAAAATATATTACCATTTTAACCCTGCAGACTCCTGTTTATATGAACTTATTTTCATTACTTTTATAACATAAATCATCTCATAAAGTTTTGGACACGAATTAATTTACTTCCTGTATAGAATAAACCGGAAAATCACGTATCGTGTATTTTGTAATCACGTTTAGTCCCAATAGATAAACCCGTATATGAACGTAATAAGAGGATATGAAGATTTTTAAAATATTACTGAATACAAATTAATCACTTGCAGTATACGAGAACGGAGTATTAAAATTGTCTATGAGTCTGTCAGATAGACGCCAACGAACTGCGGTTAAAATGCAAACGGGCACAGAGAAAATGTATCCGTTTGCATTGTGACAGCAGATTTAATCTCTTGCTGAACTGCGGTCCGACAAATGAACTGCGATAAAATATCATTGAGCAAACGAAAACATATTTATCACCCGACAGTGATGCACTTCACTGCTGAAATTTGTTTATACGGCAAAACCTATGTATTGTAACTGTTATTACTTTAATTCTTCATTAAAACAAACTGCTTCTGTACTAACTCTTTATCACAGACTACGTAATTTACATTTAACATTTAGGGACAAAAGGCCGACCACACAATACGATTACAACATACACGATTAACACGATGCGATCTTTTCTTGGGAATCTGATCTATCAAACTTCTTTTTAGGCATAAAGGAGGTATGTGCTTAGTCATGTGACAGTTTTTATATCTACAGAAAAGATCGAAGCTAGTCAAGGAGTGTGAGGAAATCTAAAATACGAACGAGAATGGAATAATATCCTGCGGACGGGACACTATGATACAATAATCGCGAATTTTTTCGACAGTCATTGGCCCATTACCGTACGATTTCAATGGTCGTTTGACGATTTACAAGATTTCTGTTGTTTTGGCCTACTTGTCTAACTAAATTAGTGTTTGGCACAGTCCCCACTTGCACATTCCCGATAACTTTCCTACTACCCTTCGAAATGTTTCGGAAACTACCCTTTAAATTCGAGTCTTGTGTATAAAATAAGTCCAATCGAATTTGACAATTTTTAATATAAAATAGAAAGTTTACATACTTTCAATCAATCTAAGAAAAAAAATCAATATTTTCACATCCCTTCAATGTGAAAACTTCCTATTATGACAATTTTAAGGGATACTTTATAGTGGTGCCGATTGTTTTATTTTGTTTAAAGTTTTCCGTTTATTTTCCGACAGTGATGCACTTAGCTGCTGATTTTTGTGTTTGTTCATTATAATCTAGTATGATAAACTTTTTTACATAAAAACAAAAAAGGTATAACTTTGGACATAGAAAAATGTGTAGAATACGTATATCAGAGGAAAATACTTACACCGTCAATTGAAACATGTTTTATTTTTTACTAAAATGCAAGTAATAGTCAATATAAAAAATTAAAATTTAAAACATTTAGCTGCTCATCTCTAGCTCTTTGATTCCTCCTACCTACAAAAACCCTATTTTTCGGGGAGGGTCCCAAACATCCAATAATACTGATTGATAAATGAAACGCTTATAAAGCTTTGGAAGCCCCCTGCTTGTAAAAAAAATATAATTTTTGGGTAAGGGGGAATACCCAAAGCCCCTATAAAACCTTTTAAACGTTAATATAGTAATTATTAATTTAATTGGTACCCGTTAAAATATTTTTTATTTTCTGCAACCAACAAAAATTATGTGATGTCTCCAGATACAGGAAGTTTGTTTGGTATTGGCTCTTACGCGGATATTTGAACTAACACTCCCTTTATCTGCATTTGTTCTAGCAACCGTAAGAAATGTTTAAGACCTTTTATGATTCTTCAGATCAATTGAAGGTGACATGTCTTCCAGGACTCCACACTATATCAGGGGCAGCTACTACTGGAGCATTCAAAGGAAAATTGAAAATCTGCTTCTGACAAATGCTCGATAACTTGAATAGAAACGATATTATAGATATTTTAGTTTTTGGTGAGATTAAATATCTCATTCATTCAAACATTTTAAACCTAGCAAAATGTTCATATAAAAAAAAACAGCAACATTAAAATATGTAAAAATGACAGTATATAACCTGCAGGAAAATTTGATAACGTGGACTCCTGTTCTAATATAGAAAGTCGATTCCTCCAACCACGAATCCGACCGACACTCAATGTTAATTTTTATTTAACTTTTAATGTACCAGCCATTTATGCTTTAAGAATTTAAGAATTAAAACAACAAAATATTTATTTCCTAATTACAATGACTTCGTTATATCCAACGTAACCTATAAGCTGAATTTAAGTAAAGCCAAATTCGATTATAAAATAATTAAATGGACTTTGCATAGGCTCGGCACAATCAGTAATTTTCAATAGTAGCTACTGAGCTTTTTTTTTATTTTCACATGTTTATACAAAGTTTTTTTATGAGATAAATCATCTTCCAGAATTTTAAAGACAACTACACCCTGTATAGGACAAAAATATGGTTTCGTTTCTTTGGATCAGGCCAAAAATATGATCAGTCTATTCTTTTTCTCAAATAAAATATTTTTTTTTTCCTATATACAGGGTGTTTCAGAAACATACGCCAACGTTCGGGTATGATATATCTTCTAAAAATACGGTGAAAATTCATATAAACATGGTCTTGGAAACGTTTTAGTTTTTAAGATACAGGGTTTTTAAATATCTTTTAGTTCTCTTGATATGCCCGTACCTTTCTCCCTACCGTTCCTACTTTGGTTTTTTTTAGATATACAATAATACCCACTGATATATACTGAAATGGATCACAGTTTAGCGGCGGCTGTGCTAAAAGTGGCATCTGCAAGGACGAAAAAAACACATTCTTGTGCAAATCCTTTGGCCAGATTTCTTTAAGTTTTCTTGCCAAGGTGTAAACAAAATTTCGAGTCATTCAGAGTGCCGGCTTTGAGACAAGTATGAATTGTTTGTCGTTATTTTTTGTAAGTTTGTTACGATTTATCCGAGATTTGTGTGGAAAATGATAAAAGACCGAAATTGTATGCGCTCATTTTGCCGAAATAAAGGCAAAGTACAAGGAATTTCCTATTTTCAGTAAGTAAATATTTATATTTGTGTTTGTAAGGTTATAGAAAATTCTTGCCAGAAAATAATTATCAAAAGTGCGTTTATTCCTCGGGTTATGCTTAATAATTATTTACAACGTAAACTTAGTTTTTCCTCAATAATGCTCTTTGTTTAATACAAGCCAAAGATCCTCACAATTCTTATTTCAGTTTCGGCGAAAAAAAACCTTGAAAATCTTTCTTGTTTGATGTTGGTATTTTATAGTTTAAGCTAGGGGGACAACCATCTCTGGAGAAACGTTTAAATTGTTAGTACTTAGTAGTAAATAAGTAATACCTAAGAAAAAGGAAATAGCGTGGGCAATGCTAACGTGTACACAATTTAATAGATGGTTGTCCCGCAACTTTGTATCTGCGCTATTATTTTATTTGGCTTGGAACTTTGATTTAATACATATCAATGACTTTGCGGTCTGCCTGGTGAATTGTCTTAATTATTTGATTTTGACTTCATATAAAATAAAGAAATGCTCATGTAAATAACGGCTTAATGGTACTATTTCTTATTGTTTCTAAGATCCCAATATGAATAAGCTAAATTGTTTCACCCTGTATACATATATATTGTAGGTATATTGACATCTATTTGAGGAAATATTTTTTTAAATGTTTTTCAAACTTTTATAAACCTAAGATATTTTATATAATTCGGAAAACTATTGTACATTTTATTATCTGTATTGTATCGTGATCATACAATCAGTCAAGTGCGGGAAAGAAACTTTCCGCAAGAATTAGGAACAATTTGTTTCTACAAGCGGTACAAAAATCTTTGATTACATCCGAAGCAACATGTTTAATACGTTAACACTTATTATGCCGCAAAAACCATCGCGTATATTCTTTTAGACTACTGAAATTTTGAATCTGAGCGAGATCAGTGATTTTAACACATTTTAAATTTATATGTCGCGACATACTCAACATGTTGGATTGCTTAGCTACGACCGAACTCTCTCAATGAGATCAAGCTGCATTATGCTATCTAGAGCATCACCTAATTAGTTAATTATTCGAAAATCTTTGGCTTATCAAATTTTTTCTGCAGTTTTTGATCTGGTTAAATATCTCAGAGTTCATATACAAGTAATTAAGAGCGCTGCATCCCACGGGGATGCTGCTGGGCGGTTCGTCGCAATTAAACAACACTCCCGCCGTACGCTAAATAGATATGGTGATTTATGACAGCTTAAAAATTAGAAGTCGTAGGCGGGTTCGTGGAAAGTTAACAAAGCTGGAGTGTTTTTTCGCCCCTAGATGAGAAAGGTTCTCACCAAGTTAACACGTATAGTCCCGAAGCTATCGATAAGGATTTTTTTCCTTCAACGAGGAACTTCTCGCAATGACTTGCTTCTGAAATTTTGCATTGCACTCTGCTTAAAAGTACAAGCTCGTCTGTGGATTTCGCCCGCGGGTCGTATGTCATGACAACCATGTATGCACACAGCTTAAAGGGGTCCAGGTATGTGCCAATAGTCTGTCTCACGCATTCGAAAGCTACTTAATAGTCTTTGCTGTTTGACCCTATTTGTGTAGAAATCCCTATAGCCGTATGTTCCTAAAGTGTTTTAAAAATTTCCCGGTAGTTTTTGACCCTTAGAAGAGTTTAAAATTTTTAACTAATACTTAGGCTTTCCGCAGTGTCGACTTTGAACTCTTAAAAATTTTTTAATTGGTGAAATTTATTTTTTTTAAGTTTAAATTTTGAATTTAAACATTTCAGTGACTTTCAAATAACATTTAATATTTTGTGATTATTTTTGCATATTATACTCTTTCTCACATTTTTCACAATTTTAATTAACTGAGCTATTCTGATCAATTTTATTTGATAAACATAGTGTTATTTGATAAATCGCTTTCAAGTTCAATACCCTCTCATATATGAATTGCTTTGTTTAAACTTTAACCTCCTTTTACATAAATAATCAATTGTTTAAATGTTTAATAATAAGAAATATTTCTGTATTAAAACAACTTATAACTTTAACCAATTTTAGTGCGAACTATTTTATAATCAACTATCAATAAGGCAGTCGTTTATATATAAAACAAAAGCCACATTGCAGTTGATTTTTATAAAATATAAAATGTTTTAACTCTGATTTGCAAAAAGCAACTCTTTTAATAAAATCAATCACATTTCATTAGCTAAATTTCGTGATTGTTTAAACAATATTAACGACTTTACAAGTTCCACCTTAATTGTGCCGAACTTTTGATTTTGACAAAAGCGATTTTTGACTGAAAACTGAGGTGATAGATTGAATATATACAGAGTGTTTTCCCAAATAGGGCCTGTATTATATAAGATTTAAGGTGTAGCTTCGAAAATTACGCTTTTAAAATTTCCTAACAGACTAATTTGGCTCGCACAGCTACTAAAACTTACTTGATTGTTCATGTATTTGTGGTATATGTAACTACCATAATTTTAATTATTCACTAATTGACATTTTCGAGGGGCGTGGAACGCCGTGGTGGAAAAAGAAACTGTTTGAAGATTTTTTCTGAAGTAAAAAATTTTGTAAAATTCTTTTGATACAAGTTTAACGACCAAACAACATTTTAAACCATAATTAAAAAAATAAATATCTTGGAAATGGCCCACATTCACAAAAATAATCTTAATGTGAATCTTAATCGCGATGTTCAAGACCTTATTTTATTTCATCACAACATCTGATTTTCCCTAATTTGAATTAATAATAGATTTTAATACACGTGTTCTACGAAGTGTGGGGATTCTGTTTTACGGCCGCCCAACATGATAAGGCTAAAGCCTAATATATTTAATCTCGATATTAATTGGCTAATGTCAACATTACCTAATGCGTATGTTAAGCAGAATATGAAGGTAAAAATATATTTTCTGCAACATTAGCCATATAATATCGATATTAACCACTACCTTATAGCTAATTTCGATTAGGTAGAAAGTATACTGTCAATTTTGTCAGTGTCGTTATTTAAGTACATTAAAGCAAAAACATATTTGGTGCCGTTATAGTATGCGGTCTACCTGTATAATTGCAGTTTGATTATGTTTTTCTATTTAATCGAAAGTTATAATTAAAGCCATAAGTATTCACCTCATGGACCCACAAGTTATTCCCCCGAGCCCAAATTTCTTTGAGCATGCATAATATAAGCAAGTTAAGGTTAACTAACGAAACTTAATCTTATATACGGAAATATATGTTTCTTCACCTTCTACATTTACTATATCGGACTTCGATAATGGACAATATGACAACTGTGTTTTTTTTATTTCTTCATTTCATTTTTTTATACGCTAACAAAGAAGAAATTTGTCATCTAGCTTATTAAAATAAATTAGCCATAAAAACATTAAAATCACTCTTACTTAACTGTTGACTTATTTCGAATACGTAAATTTACATATTCCTAAATTGCATAACCTCAAAACGTAAATAATATGGTAATCGCTGAGACTGACATCAGCCAGATTGATTTAGTTAAAGTTGACATTAGTTGGTTAAACTGCGAAAAAAGCACAAAAATCACGAGGATACTATTCGGGCATTAACTGTCTGGTAACAACGACTTTAACCAGATAATATTAAGAATAACTGAATTTCGGACTTTAGCCATAACATATACACTTCCGCGTAATCGAATCGAATAACTTCAAACTTGGTATACATACATAGTTAGCGTAAAAATACAATTTGATAATTTCGTATCTATAGTAGTACAAATTGCTGGCTGCGATAAGATGTATGTAGATTGTTTTAATCCTTATGACAAAATTCTCGTACTTCGAAAAAATCAAAAGAAATCTAGGTAGGTTATATTGCTCTCTCCTTGTATTCGCCGAATTTTTAAATCTATGTTACATAAGTAATTCTTTTATTTTTTATCTATTTATATTTGTTTTAGTATAAATTGTATATACCCATGTACATTTAATTTTAAAATCTGTTAGATATAAGTAATTCTTTAATTTTTATTTAGTTCTATTTATTTTACCATACACTAGATACATGTACATTTATTTCAGTATCAACTATTATTTTTTTTGCGTGAATTTGTCATTTATATTTGTGTACGAGAGCTGATTTGTTCTTTGTTTTTTAGTCCTGATGAAGACACGGAGTGTCGAAACGTCAGCAATTGATTTAAAATAATAAATAACCTTTCGTCCAAACAAGCTGTTGTATTATTTTAAGAGTTGTTAAGTTTTGTGCTTAAACATGTTAAGTCAAAATAATCTACTGCTCTGTTAACTGTATTTCGAACTATAAACTCGTGAAGTGAAGAAACTAGCTTTAAACTTACCCAAGTGAAGTGTAACAAGAGAAAGAAAAACTTTAAAGAAAGAACTAAACTGCAGGTCCCTTGAAAGACTTTGTGTAAGCTTTCAGCAAGTAACCCGAATTTTTTGTCAGTGACAACTTTTAACAAAAAACTTTTGTAAAACTTATTTTAATATTTTATCCACCTGGCGCCACGTTGTAGAGGTTATATATGTATATGAAAAACCTTATTTATGTAACATTCAAATTTGTTTTAACTGACGGACTTACTTTCCCTCATAATACCTTCCCGTCGCTACTATCAAAAACTTGTTTCAGTTGCCAATTTTGATTAAAATAAAAAATACTAAATAGCATATTTGGACAGCTCTACTTTTTGGCTCTGTTTTCCACAAAATATGTCTGAATATTAGCCCAGCGACTTTTCTTCCCTCCTCCTCCGGACTCACGGTCTTTTTTGAGGCGGGTACCCATTGTCCAGAGGGTATTCGGGTATATGGTGGCGGGACCTCGGCTAGTTCATAATAGATTAATAGATATTGCTAATTAATAATGTAATTATTAAAGTAAATTCCCATTTAGAAAATGCATGTAAAGTTCATTTGTGTATGAACTGTATGTATGTATAATACTGACATGGCATTCCTGGTGGAAAAAACCCTCCAGAAATATCATTTCCGCCCTAATATTCCATAATTAAATCCATGTAAAGAGACAATCGGCTTGTGCATTTACCATACAAACCTCTTCAAAACTTTTAGTTACAACTTTACTCTAAATATAATTGGGAATCCATATTAATTAGGAATATTAAAATTCTCATAAGATTTTCTATGTTTCCACAGCAATGCACAATCCGGTATGTCACTTCATGTAAAGTTTATTATCATAAAATTACGCATCTTTACTAAAAAGTCATTATACCTAAAAGTTATACGTATTTTAGATTTATAGCACACTAAATTTCCTACTACGGATCCTACGATTTCAGCTCGTCATACTACTAGTTCCGAACTGCGAATGCTTCGGAAGCCTCAGTTTATTTACATTTGAGCGGCGTAAAGAAGCCAATCACGAGACCCTTTTTTAGCTAACCATTTCACTATATATCAGTACATACCCCGTTTTACGCCCGTTGATGTCTAATAAAATCGCGTCAAGTGAAAATCGCATATAACTGGGTAAACGATTACGATTATTAAAACTAAACATACATCGGTTAAGTACGTACATATTTATTATATAATGAAATCCGACATACAAATATATACATAAATACTTTAATTTTTTATTTAATAAAAACAACTTAAGTTTTTGAGATTTTCACTTATATATTTGTTGTCAACATGACATGTTTCGCATATACAATAGCTTCTTCAGATGTTAAGGTATAACTAAAATACTACAATGCCAAGATGTAAAAGGTAAACAACAGGTAACAAATATAGGGAAAAACCCAAAGACAGTGGTGTTACAATAAATGAAAAAGCTTAAAAATTATGTGGGTTATATATCTACGACAAAAGGACGGTTTAGTGAAATAAATTTAACAAAGGAGAGTTATTTAATTCTAATTGGTCATTTAGCAAATTACCTGATGATTTTAATTTGTTTATTTCTAGAAATTCAAGCATGTTAAGTTTTATGCCCTTATTTTCGATATGTAGAATTTCAAAATTATTATTAAATGAATGATGTTCAAGTAAAAGATGATTTGCAAAGGTTGAATCAGATTTTTTATTCAAAAAACTACTTTTATGCTCTGAAATGCGTTTGTTAAACGTTCTACCTGTTTGACCTATGTACGTTTTTGGACAGTCACCGCAGGTTAATTTGTAGACACCTGATTGTTTTGTTTTACTTGTTTTGTCTTTATTATTTTTTATATATTTACCCAAACTATTGTCTGTCCTGTAAGCAACATTTAAATCCTGTTTACGCAATAAAGTAGCGATTCGTTCAGAGGGTGATCCAATATAAGTTAAAACTTTATAAAACTTATTAGTTTGATCTTTAATATTAGGATATACTTGACTAATGGCTTTATTATATTGTTAGACAATAGTTTGGGTAAATATATAAAAAATAATAAAGACAAAACAAGTAAAACAAAACAATCAGGTGTCTACAAATTAACCTGCGGTGACTGTCCAAAAACGTACATAGGTCAAACAGGTAGAACGTTTAACAAACGCATTTCAGAGCATAAAAGTAGTTTTTTGAATAAAAAATCTGATTCAACCTTTGCAAATCATCTTTTACTTGAACATCATTCATTTAATAATAATTTTGAAATTCTACATATCGAAAATAAAGGCATAAAACTTAACATGCTTGAATTTCTAGAAATAAACAAATTAAAATCATCAGGTAATTTGCTAAATGACCAATTAGAATTAAATAACTCTCCTTTGTTAAATTTATTTCACTAAACCGTCCTTTTGTCGTAGATATATAACCCACATAATTTTTAAGCTTTTTCATTTATTGTAACACCACTGTCTTTGGGTTTTTCCCTATATTTGTTACCTGTTGTTTACCTTTTACATCTTGGCATTGTAGTATTTTAGTTATACCTTAACATCTGAAGAAGCTACTGTATATGCGAAACATGTCATGTTGACAACAAATATATAAGTGAAAATCTCAAAAACTTAAGTTGTTTTTATTAAATACAAAATTTTATCATGGATTTTCATCACGTAACGGCCAAGAGTATTCAATTTTTGAAAGAAACTAATACTGGTTTTTTGGCTCTCTGGTATTTCAAACTACTACTGCGCTGTGCGACGTCATCACAAAACATTTGGTTCCTTAGTGCTTGTTTGAGAAATCAAGTTTTTCCGCATTACACAAATTTGAAGACAAGTAACCGGAGTTCTGCAGCAATTCGAGGTATGAAGAGTGGCAGAACAAGGTGGCTCAAAGAAGACAGAAAGATTCAATACAGCAAACGTGACATATATTCTACTTACTTAAAGGTAATCCATACAGAACTGTCATCCAGGCTACATCGTTTGGAATTTGATATTTTAGACTATAGTGTTAGAGAACAAACAAATTCATTAATACATGTAAAATATCTACGACAAAAACGTAAGTTGGGTTGTTTATTTAAACAAAAAAGGAGTTCAAAAACTAACATATTAACTAATTTTTCTGACCACGTTTTCTTTGATAGGTTTGTTAATTTATCCGATACCATATTTAACGAAAAAGAACATCAGTTACTAAATAAGGGTTTCAACTATAATTTAAAAAGCTCAGTAAATATTAAATCCCTTGAAAATTTAGGCGTTGAAACAGATATCTCTTTAAGGAATAGCCCTGACTGTTTAAACAACAAGTTTCTAGCTTCTAATATAAACAAGAAAGAATTCATTAAATCTAGTGAAAGTCCAGTAAATCTAGTCATAAAATCTATCAAAAATCAGTCTAAAGATAACGACATAATTTTTACAAAAGCAGACAAAGGAAATACTATTGTAGCACTTAACCAAAAATTATATGTTGAAAAAACTCTTTCCTTTTTAGAAACCGGAGTCTACGAACTTTTAAGATCTGATCCTACTGAATTATACCAAAAAGAAATCAGACAAGCAATCAACAACTCAAGAAGTATTTTAAGTCCTTCAGACAAATATAATCTTATTTCTATGAACCCACAAGCTCCTAAAATGTACTCGTTGATTAAACTACATAAAGAAAATTACCCCATCCGCCCAGTTGTCTCTTTTATAACAGCACCTTCTTTTAAAATTTCACATAAACTAATTTCTCTCATAAATGATAACTGTAAATTCGTTCCAAAATATAGCATTAAAAACTCTTTTGAATTAGTAGAACATATAAAACACATCTCGTTACCAAGAAATGCCCTTTTGATTTCATTTGATGTAAAAAATTTATTTCCCAGTATCCCGCCCAAAGATACGATTCATTTAGTTAACAATTTATTAGAAAAGAGTCACACAAATCCAGTTAAAAAACAAGAAATCATCAATCTTTTAAATATTTGCCTTTCTCAGAATTACTTTCAATTCAATAATAATTTTTACTCCAGCTCTGAAGGCTTAATTATGGGAAACCCATTGAGTCCCTTACTAGCTGAAATTTTTATGGACAATATCGAACACACTATACATCAAAATCCACTAACAAAAAACTTTCTTTATTGGTTTAGGTATGTCGATAATATTTTAGCTTGTTTTGTTGGAACACAGAGACAATTAAGTGTTTTTACTGATTGTATCAATAATATCCATCCCAATATAACTTTTACAACTGAATTAGAACAAAATAACTATTAATTTTCTAGATTTAACTATACAGAAAAATAATAATAAACACGACTTCTCTATTTTTCATAAACCTTCTCATACAGATATTACTATTCACGCTAGCTCTACTCACCCCTATCAACATAAATTAGCGGCTTATAACAGTATGGTTCGCAGGCTAATTAATATTCCAATGTCAAATATTAATTTTGAAAAAGAACTTAACATAATAAAACAAATTGCTGTCAATAATGGATATGATCCAAATCTCGTAAATAATATTCTTGCCAAGAAACAATATAATAAAGCCATTAGTCAAGTATATCCTAATATTAAAGATCAAACTAATAAGTTTTATAAAGTTTTAACTTATATTGGATCACCCTCTGAACGAATCGCTACTTTATTGCGTAAACAGGATTTAAATGTTGCTTACAGGACAGACAATAGTTTGGGTAAATATATAAAAAATAATAAAGACAAAACAAGTAAAACAAAACAATCAGGTGTCTACAAATTAACCTGCGGTGACTGTCCAAAAACGTACATAGGTCAAACAGGTAGAACGTTTAACAAACGCATTTCAGAGCATAAAAGTAGTTTTTTGAATAAAAAATCTGATTCAACCTTTGCAAATCATCTTTTACTTGAACATCATTCATTTAATAATAATTTTGAAATTCTACATATCGAAAATAAGGGCATAAAACTTAACATGCTTGAATTTCTAGAAATAAACAAATTAAAATCATCAGGTAATTTGCTAAATGACCAATTAGAATTAAATAACTCTCCTTTGTTAAATTTATTTCACTAAACCGTCCTTTTGTCGTAGATATATAACTCACATAATTTTTAAACTTTTTCATTTATTGTAACACCGCTGTCTTTGGGTTTTTCCCTATATTTGTTAACTGTTGTTTACCTTTTACATCTTGGCATTGTAGTATTTAAGTTATATCTTAACATCTGAAGAAGCTATTGTATATGCGAAACATGTCATGTTGACAACAAATATATAAGTGAAAATCTCAAAAACTTAAGTTGTTTTTATTAAATAAAAAATTTTATCATGGATTTTCATCACGTAACGGCCAAGAGCATTCAAATACTTTAATGTTTTCTTTAAAAAAGTGTCAAGTCTTTTGAGTAGCTTTTTCTTCTCGCTCTAACAGTATTCTTTTGTAACATCAAACACTATCCGTTATAATTCTGCGTACTCCTGTCACTATCATGATTTTCAAAAATATCCAAGCAGGAGTAAGTAAATATGGCTTAGTGCTTGTTGAATAGCACTCAATGTTAACACTTTTTCTTTTATTCTAAAACAGACTCTTTTTGAATAGGATTTCCACACATGGGAAGCAAGTCTTCATTGGAACGAAATTATGTAGTCAGTCCTTTCAGTTCATACCTTTGGGTTATATCCACGTCTCGAATTACAACTTGTTTCTCTTGAACGATTGTACAAGGAGCTTCAACCACCTCTGGCCAAAGTGCCATTTATGCAACTGGGTTGGATTCCGTTCCATAGCTTTCATAATGTTACAAGACTTCCACCACTTCCGCAGCGATATCCTTCCTTCATCAGTCTCGAGAATCAGCTGGTTAAACGTACTGCGCTTTAAAGTTTGCTATTGCTTCTTGATACACGCGTTGAAGTATGGACATGGTGTTTCTTCTTCTACTTCAACATCTAAAATGGTTTGAGCGCCGTCAAATGTTGTAAGATGTCCCAGTGCACTGTTCAGATATAATAACACCTTAGGTTTAGCCCTTTCCCTTCACAATATGCTCTCATAGATAAAAAACTTATTAACGAACCAGTCGGTAAATACCACTCTGGTGACCCATGCTTTACCATTTTTTTTCCGACTATTTTAACTCAAAATCGCCAGTGGAATTCCGACCTAGTAAAAAAGTAAATCGGTCTCTTGTTGCTTTGAATCCAGAAGCTTGGCCTTTTACCTTGGAAATGAATGTGCGTGACGGCATTTTCTTCCAATAAAGTCCGTGTTGAACATAGGATTGGCCGGATATTTTTTCTTGCAATGATTGGATGAAATTAAATTTAAATCTCTTTCCAAGATTAGAGTTTTACAGTTGGCGCATGCCAATTCACGTTTGTGTTATTTTGCTAAGTACCTACTATACGTATCTACTGCCAAGAGACAAATGCTACATTAAATACACTAATATTTATTACATTGTGTATAGTCAATAAACTACTTTTAGTAGCTTTTTAACAAAGAACATTTAGCAAACATCACTAAAACATATTCGTTACAAAAATCCACGTGAATTTTAAAAATTAATGCTTAAAAATACCTGGACATAAAACACTGAAATATCTGTCTTTAGGAAACATTAGTCTCACATTATTTTTTTAAAACTCGCTTACAAATGAAGGTAGAAAAAAAAATGATGTAAATACATTTAGTGACAATAGCAGTAACATTAAATATACTCACGTGGGAATGAGTGGAGCTGGTAAAGCCTGACCTTGTGGGCGACCTGGTGGCATGGGAGGTGCTCCTCCTCCTGGTCTATTTGGTATGGCAGGTGCTGGACGACCTGTTCCAGCAGACGGTGGAGGTGGAGGAACCCTTGATCCTAACGAACCTAAAAGATGATTATGTTGCATTTACCGAATATGCTATTACCTCGGCCTCCCCTGGGGGCAAGTTCACGAGGTAGTACACTGGTTCCAATGTGAAAAACTGGCGCATAGTAACGTGCCTACAATATACTTATACTTAAATTATTAATCTAAGAACAGATCAAACCAACAAGGAAAATATATATTATAATGTAGTGTATTTTTTCATTTAGTGGAATAAAAAGACCCCATCCAATTGTTCGACTTAGGGAATTCGATATTTCTATAATAGTATTTATACTCTCGACTCGCCGAGAGTTTATGATGTCCCTACTATCTTCAAATGTCCGTAATCGTCGTGGTCGTGTCATGGCGTACTTTTTGTACATTTTTACCTTTCGGTCGCTATATCTGAATGAACGCTTTCCGATAAACATTTAAAATTTTCGTAAGTTTTCAGAGCACACTTGGGTCTCTCGAATGGTACTAAACGGATATTCGTATCGTTTTTGGTTTTCCGTCTATTAATGAAAACCAACAGTTTTTTTTTCACGTTTTCTAGACTTCCTATGAAACACGATAACTGTCAAAGAAATTGAAATATCGATTTGAAATTTTTAGGAAACGTTCCTTTTTAAGGTCTAATAAACCCTACTGAAAATGGGTCCTATCGAAGTTTGAGAAGTATTTTTTTTTCAAACTTCGTTTTTTTTCTCAAAAACAAGAGTCCATTGAACGCCCACTGGTGGTCAAGCGGTTCAGGTTTTCGACAACAACAAAAAAAGTCTGAAAGAGCATAGATAACATAAACAATTCTTATAAAACGATTTTTTGTTGAAAATCGGAAAAGTGAAAATATCCAATTTACATAACGCTTCTATGGGGTCGATCGTAGAGAATAAATAGGCCCATCTCTGGTAAAAACAAATTCTTGGTAGAGCTGATAATGCATGAGCAGTGGCTAACTTTGGAGGCTTCTGCAAGGCCGAAACCCGATCTAGCTAGCGGAGGTGAAACGAGGGTTCGCTTTAAAGGAGATTCGAAATCAAGATAGGGTACCTATACCGGAAATGATAGGAGAGCCGTTGAACGCAGTAGGTATGTATAGCACATTTTTGTTAATTTATTGCCGACTTTCGACATACCGTGCGGGTATTTATACTATATATACAAACAGGTAGATAATTTTCAAGGCTCATTAAGGCTCATACGTACACATGAGGGATCTAATAGTACTTAATAAGGCTTTTATTTATACTGGCGGATAAGTAGTAATAAAGCATATATTATGTTATACAGAGGTAGTAGTAAAAACAGAATTGTAAGTGTAAAGATTTTCGAAAAATAGAAGTTGTGTTTTCTCAACATTTTAGAGTTCTTAGGTTATGAAATATTTTTGAAAAAAAAAGTCTGTACGGATGTGTGTACGTAAACAAAATTTAAGCCAACAATAACTTGAGAACGACTAAATTGATTCGCTTCAAATTTGTACCAAAAATAGATTAGGTCAGTGTCTCTGGGAATTATATTTTGGCTGTCATGGGCGAAGATCTTTGATTTTTTAGTGGTATAAAAGCGTAAAAAATTATATTTTGAGAACGCAAAAGCGATATCAGTCAAACTGAGAAGATGAATCGTTGGGATAAATTGAAAAATATTGTCATTGTCGTAGATACTTATTTTTTTTGAGATTATACATATTTAAAATAAAATTGAGGTAATATATCGAAACAAGGCCACAAACATCAATTAATTTTTTAGATACGAATAATGTTTATCCATTATACAGAGCAGCTCAGAACGGATGAGGCAGCCCCCTGAAGGAAGAAAAAAATATATAAAAAGAGGTTTCACTATATGATGAGATTTTTGAGCATATATTATATTATACAGGGGAAGTCGGTAATTTTTTTTAGAAATTCTGGTTTAACAGAAGTAATTCTTTTTCTAGTGAAACATTCTGGTATAAGACATCGATTTAGGAGGTTTGGGTAATAAATATTCGAAATTTTGTTTTCGCCGCCGTGAATTTTCAGTTTTTTTTCCTTTTTAGTAATTTTCGCAGCTTAATTAAATAAAAAAAAAATTTTTGACAGCTGCAAAAAAATGTTTTTCCCCGTGACTTTTAAACTGCTCAAAATTTTTAAATAGAGTTTTCACAATTTCATTTAATCTTTAGTGGAGTAATATAATAAAAAAAATATTTTGACAGTTGTCAAAAAAAAAAGATTTGCCCCATAACTTTTCAACCGCTTAAAATTTTTAAATAGGGTTTTCACGGTTCCACGTAAATTTTAGTGGCGTTATTTATTAAAAAAAAACTATTTTAACAGCTGTCAAAAAATTGTTTTTTCCCCGTGACTTTTGAACTAATCAAACATTTTAAATACGGTATGATAGTTCCATGTTCTCCATAACTTTGTTGAACTGCTTAAAATGTTTAAAAACGTGATTCAGTTTATACTCAAATCATAGCCGTATGGTTATGGCCTACAAAAAATATAAAACATAATATAAAAACGGTAGACAAAACGTCATAACCTAACATATAGCTTGTTATGTTACGACATTAAATCTTTTTCCTCCGTTTTTGACTATCAGAAAAACTTTTACCTTTGCACAATTGTGTGAATGTGCAATTCGTTTTGTTTTGAATCGAAACATTTTTATTTTACAACCTCTCCAAATTTTCAATATCTCGAAAATAAACTTAGTTATAGTAGACATGCTAAATGAAAAATGATTCGAATTTCGTCTAGATTTTAATAAATATGCAATTAAAAATAAGGTATTCAATTAAACTCCATGGACGTGATTGTGTTTAAATGGGCCATTGTGTATACTTAGCAATACTGTCAAAAACCACGTAATTTTCAGCCGAGATTCTATGAGTTTTGATGTAATTGTTACTTTTTCATCAAATGACAGTATGACATTTTTTTTTATTAAATATCTTACCACTAGATCCCACTGTACCCATCTGAGGTGTTGGTTTTCTAGGTCCACCAGGACTTGGAGGAGATAGACGGGGGTTGTCTAAACCACTGGCCAGCCAGTCGTTTTTGACAGGGGGAGGTACTGGAGTAGACACGGTTGCCATAGAAACATCTCCGATAATTCGAAGTGCTTCCTTACAGGCATGATACATACGCATCATTTCCTCGCGCTTTTGAGCTTCTTCGGGAGCTTCTTCCATTAATTGAGACTAAAAATATACCGAATTAAAATAAAAATCTTAAAATAATGTTACAGGATAAAATTAAGATAATAGGAACAGCGACTTTTTCCAATAATCCTTTAGTTAATACAAACTTTTCAGTTTCAAATGATTATGAACATGTAGTGAAAATCTATTTAGGACATTTTAATGTGAAAAAAAGAGGGGTGTTCAATTACAATAATCATTTTTTAAATTTTAAATAAATAAATAAATCTTCATTATGTAATATAAAAACATATATTGCTGGCCCCCTACTTTTTTCTGTTTTTTTGCTTTCCCGCTTTTTGAGTAAAATATTTTTATTATATCCATATTCCATGGGTGGCATATTTTTCAGACTATCGAAATTAAATGGAAATATATTTAACTGCCCTATTACTTGTTTATTTTCTTGAAACTAACTCTTTTCACTGCACTTTGTTTAATGACAAACCGATGTTTAGTAATTTCATTTTTCTAAAACTGTTTGCGGAAAAAAAACTGGTGTGCTTCACAGCGCAAATTAGACCTTAATATTGAATAAGAAGAAGCTATTCTTGATATGGTAGAAAATAACCTAAGCACTAGGCAATTAAGTATAAACTTCTGCAATTGACTAAACAAAAATCGAAGGTTACAGAAGTAGATTTTATTTACTGATAAAGTACAGTGATCATACAAGTAATTTTCACAACGAACCTAAGACCTAGTAAAGGCCGCAAGCTAAACAAAAATTCAAGCGACCCATTTATATTCGAAAGTAATTTATTTAACGCTGGCTAGATAATAATTCATAAAACTTATTAGATGATGACCCACTTAATATGTCATGTGACACGATAGAGATCTTGCATATTATAGCTGACTTATAAGACATTTTCTCAATGCACACTTTCTATACTGATGGACTGGACAAAGTAGCATTCATAAAGTACCACCGAGATATCCAGACCTTGCTACTCTGGAATATTGTCTATGTCAGGGCAACTATTTCAGAAACACCTATGTATCCACAGAACAACCTTAGCTTTTCACAAACAAGCTGGATGTGTTCTGAAGTAGGTAGTGGTATTTTCTATAATTTTACAACATAGCAACTGTTTTTTAATATTTTTATATTTCTTATAAATAAAATTTTAAACACGGAACATTCACCTAAAATATTGAAGTTTTCTTCTGAATAATCCTCTATAATGTTAAGATAAAAGGCATACAAAATTCAAATTAGATGTCTTAATATCCTACTAACCTGGTCACCACTGGCATAAATATGAGCTAGTAGTTCTCCATTAATAAAATCTTTGCAGTCGTTTATTATCATGTGCATTATGGTTTTGGGAATTAAGTCTCTCGTTGTTTTTGTTACAATTCTCATATAACTATCCACTAAGTTCCTTATGGTTTCTACCTGTCGCTCTAACTGTGGATCTATGGAACTGGAAACTCCTTCATTCGAACTCTAATTGAATAACTTGATGTTACAAACTAAATATTCATTATTAAATTCAAATGATAAATGTATTTGCGCAAAATATTACAATTAGTCAACAAACAAAAAAAAAGATAAATAAATAATCGTGTTTTTCGGGTGTATCTTCCCTTATATTTTAAGAAACTACACATATAATAAGGAGTTAAAAATGTACTAATGTAAACGTATAAGTTGTAACAGTCTAAGTACTAAATTAACGTAATTGGCTGACCTTTTCAATGCAGGTGGCTAATATAAGTCTTAAGAAACAAACAGGCTTTATTTCGGGAAACGACCCTTAAAACTTTTACCCCCGGATTCACTAAAGAGGTTTAAAAGTTAGACCAGCTTTAAATGTCATCTCAAAAACTTTCATTTCGCCAATTTTGTTTTGTCTATGTCACTGTCCTTTTATTGTAACATTGTGACATTTAGAAAAAATGCGACCCTAAACAAGACCTGGTCTAAAAGTACTGATCACGGGTGCAAATAGTATTGGGGTCGATGTAAATGGAATTAGAGGTCTACACAAGGAACATCGCTCCGGCTAACTAAACACAAACATAAAATCCCATCAGTTTCAATTTAAAAAATAGTATTGGGGTCGATGTAAATGGAATTAGAGGTCCACACAAGGAACATCGCTCCGGCTAACTAAACACAAACATAAAATCCCATCAGTTTCAATTTAAAAAACGAAAGCCTTTTAATAACATTCATAAAACAGTAAGAAAACTTAATCTAATGTTGCCCACTTTGTTGTTAAAATAAATAATTTAACTAGATATCATAAGCTCTTCAAGTAAATAAACAAATAAACTAGAGTCAAGTTGAATCGAATTTTCTCAAAACACTGCAACAATAAATAGATAAAATATAAGCCTGTCGACAACTTATACGAGATGATACTAAAAAACAGTATGATACAGATAATACTAAAAAACCTCATTTGAACCATTTAGAGACTACTGGGCGACACGAGAGCTCCAAGGCAGGGTTATCTCAAAAATGAAAAATTTTGGTTATGGGGATATTTTCAAAATTCTTTCTGAAACTATTTGAGTCAAAATAGGCCTATTTTGACCTAAATCTAAAACCCTCCATAAAACTTAAACTAAGATTGATAATCGATCAAAATTCAAACAGAACGGTATAATTTCACTTAAGCTTCATTTTGAACTCTAGCATGATCTTTTTGGACAACCTTTAATTTTTTACGAAAATTTTCTGGAAGATTAAATTTTTAATTTCGCTCATTACATCTAAACAAAAAATGATAAAAATAAAATTCATTATGATAAAATGCATATTTCAACATTTTCTTTCGAACTAAACACTTTCCCGATTTTTAGGAAAATATTTTTGAATTACGTAATGAACAGCTTACCGACTAAAACTTCTATAATTTTTAAGTTAGCGCTTTCGTTCTGGCGTCAAAAGAAAGGGAAAAATTGGCGCTCTCTTTGATCCATATTAAAATTTTTCCAAATTCTCAACACAAAAACCTGATTTTGATCAAATTCAGTTTCTCAACAAAAAACGTCCGTACGCGACAAAATAAAATCTTAGTCTACGGGACGATGCCAATATAAACTATACGTAAAACCCGAATAAATAATGCTCCTATCCGTGGACTAAATAGTCCTGGTGATTTTTAACAGAATTTAGAAATTCAAATTTATAGAAAAAATCCAGAAAAAATCACAGGCATAGATTTTCGTACGAAGAATAAGGGAAAAATAATCCATAAAACAAAATAAGTTATGAAAAAGCTGCTGCTTCTATATGTCGGAAAACAAGATTGACCAAATTCAGAGTTTCGAGAATCCGACTTTGCTCTGATTGGTCCAAATGTGCAAAAATAGGCAGGTACCAGAAAAATTAACAAAACTGGCGCATTTTTTGGCCCCAGAATCAGATAGTTAGGTATAGTACGGAAGCCATCTATCTATAAGGAATTTTCCTTCACCCAGGGACTGCTCGCCGCGATTTGCTTCTTAAATTCTGTCTAACACGCTGGTTAAAAGTAAGAGGTTGTCCGTGGATTCGCCTGCCGGTAGGTTGCCATACTGACCATGTATACACACCTCCGAAAGGGATTAATCTGAAGAATAGAAGACATTTTAAGTGTTTAAGTAGTACTTTAAATGTTCGCGTAGAAGCTATCCAGGTATGTGCCAATAGTTTGTCTCACGCATTTGAACGCTACTTAATAGTCTGTTATTTATTTAACCCTATCGGTGCTTATCAATTTTTCAGAATTTTTTCAAGTGCATTAAAATTTACGGGTGGTGCTTTTAATTCCCTTTAAAGAGTTTCAACATTTCCGAGTTTTCCTTTTGCTAAACATTTTCTAACTTAAACTAATTTTGTTCTCAACTTATAATTTAATTATTTTTAAACTAAACTGCGAGCTATATTTTTCAACATTATCCATAAACATATTTCAAGTGATTGTTTTTTGGAATCTTAAATGTTTTGCTTTACGTTAATAGTAAACTATTTTAATTGTTGATAATTTTAAAAACTTTTCAGTTCTACCTTAACTGTGTCGAACTTCTGATTTTTGACAAACCTAATTGTGACTTTGAAGGTTCTTTCCTCAATTGGATAATTCGAATTTATTTATCAGATAAAACTAGTGAGAATTTAAATTCATGTACTGAGTATTTTCCCAATTTAGGGCATGTTATATATAAAAAATAGAATTTAAGGTGTAGCATCGAAAATGCACTGCAAACCCGTGCATATTATTTATACCTATTAAATGTTTAAATTATACTTAACTGATGCAGGGCAATGAATGTGCATGTATTTGTGGTATTTTGTAACTACCATAATTTTAATAATTTCGTGAACTAACAATTCCGAGGCTCGTGGTACGTCGCACAGTGGTCAATAAGCGGAAAAAAATTGAACTATCCAAAGTCTTAATAAACCTTTTTCTTTTTAGGTGTTTTATATTTACAGATAATTAGAGTTCACAAAATTGGGTTGATTTTGTAACTTTTCTCCGACTATATTTGAATAGTCATTAAAAGTATCCTTGTTATAACATTAATGTAACTTGGAATAAAAATATATTAACATGATTGGTCCCGACGAAAGACAGGTTAACAGTGTAATTCAATGCCGGTCGGGGTATTAGTCAGCAGAATTTTGTTCCTTTCC
The DNA here is from genome assembly GCA_030620095.1 of Kuschelorhynchus macadamiae. Taxonomy (NCBI): domain Eukaryota; kingdom Metazoa; phylum Arthropoda; class Insecta; order Coleoptera; family Curculionidae; genus Kuschelorhynchus; species Kuschelorhynchus macadamiae. The sequence goes on from JAUTXW010000094.1 coordinate 1,108,955, forward strand.
CCTACACGAGACTCGCTAGTCTATGACGGCCTGATAACTTCTAAAAAGAGCGAAATCGCGATCGTCATTTTACTAAAATGGATCACTGTGCCTGGTGCGATGCAGGACATGTTCCAGACGGGGATCATAGTATCCTTGTAATGAAGTTGGCGTGACGTGGAATAAAAATATATTGACACACTATTTTTTCTATTCTGAATCATTCCTTGCCAACCTGAATTCTTGCTAACCTCCTCAGCATATGACACCATTTGTTTCTTCAAGATATACTTGTATTGAAACGAGTCCATGTACCCTTCTGAAGTGGATCTAGTAATCTACCTCTCACAGTCATATAAGTTACTTCCACGCCAAGCTCTTCAGAAATACGACGCTTTATTTTACTGGATCCCCTAAAAGAATTCTCGTTCTTTGCAATTTGCAAAACGTGTTTTGTGTTTGTGACGATATTGTCCAATAATACGGGAAACAATGGACCTAAATAATATATATATATATATATATATATATATATATATATATATATATATATATATATATATATATATATATATATATATATATATATATATATATATATATATATATATATATATATATACATATATATATACATATATATATATACATACATATATATATATACATATATATATATATATATATATATATATATATATTATATTTATATATACATACATATATAACGTTCTATTGTTTCAGCAGACATATGGCGTTTTGCCCATTAATACACAAACGAAATAAATATGAAACAATATGTAAGAAATATATCGTATCACTTGAAAGTGTTAGTATAAACATCCAGGAAAAAATAAAAGCAAATATGTTTTATCTTAAATGTTTTTGAATATATTAAGGCAGCAGTCAAACAGACCGAAAGTGTAGAAGCGTCGTTGATCGTCTACAGCCGTCTAAAATTAAAGCGTATTAGCTCAACATTGTTGGGGTTAAAAAATTTTCTTTACTATAAACAATCGGCAAAACAAACTATGGAAAAAATAAATTCTAAGATATACAATTATAACAATTGTGTCAAGACATTTGACTAAAGGAATGTACAGGTGAAATCGTCTTTTAAATTCAACTAAATGAAAATACAATTGAAACAGCTTTCGGTCCCATATTTTACTAAAATAAATATAAACATCTAAATAATAATTACTAAGTTACGAAAAAAATGAGCTTCTATCTAGATTCTGTTACTTTATACATTTTATGTACTTAGCAGTTCTAATCCAATGATAAAAAAGTTAAAAGCCGCTATTCACGATGAGAAGCGAATGTGCGTTATACTAAAACTCATTGGTTATCTAAATCTCCACATCTGCCACCAAAGGACTTACATATATTAAAAATGCGGTTTAGCACATTCTCCAGTTTTATAAAAATTACAATTTTTAATACTATACGGAGTTATCGATATACTATAATTTGTTATTAAGCGCTCAAACCAAAACTAAAATATACAACCAATTATTAGTAATATATTAGGTGGGAAAAAAATAAGCCAAATTTATGATTTATTACTTGCCTTCTGTATCTGAAAAATAAGATTATTGATATGTTAGCTATTTCTTTCACAATATATACAGAATTTAATATAATTATTACTTACCTCTTCTCCATTGAGTTGTTCAGTTTGCTTTTCTGGATAAACGCCAGCTCTTAAAAATGAAGCTTTCCATGAATCAACTTCATCCAAAGTTTCACAACTCAACTCCAACTGTTTGTAATCCTAAAATAAAAATTACAAATTTACTGCTGAAATAATAATTGTAAATGTCAAACAGAATTTTTGTTTTACATCTCTGAACTACCAAACATAACATTTCTAAAAATAAATGAGTTATAGAGACTACAAAAAAAACATTTCGGTAAATTATTTATGAGTACAAATAAGGTAAGGTAGGGATTATAGTTAGCGTCAGAGAAGCAATTCTATCCATGCGAACCTTAGTTTCTCACCTATCTCCGGGAGATAACCCATGCTATACCCTAACCAACAAACTCCTCTTAGCTCCCCATATCCTAGCCACTAGTCAACATATGTAACAACCAATTATATATATTAATACACCAAATGAGTTTTATACATATGAAACTGGTCACAGGTGGGACATAAATCCCACACACCTTAACTTAATTTGGGAGAGGCAACAACTTCAAAGTCCGCTCCATCCATACAAACAAACCCCTCTTAGTGCCCCATATCCTAGCCACTCGCCAGCAAGTTTAGCAAACCTGCTAAATTATGACTACTACCCTCCTAAGTTTTAAAGCATACGGAACTGGTCAGCAGGTGGGTTACTTATCGCACAGCTTAACGGGATCTGGGATAGGCAAAAACTCGTCTCAGCGTAACAGCCTCGTTTAATAAAACTATTCAATGCCACTTTCAAAGCGAGAACTTAAAAATACGAAGGATTGGAAAAATAACCATAAATCAACGGGACATCCTGAGGCTAAGCAAGACACGACTGCCAGAGAAAAAGTGACCAATTCTCCAATCAGAGATATGTTACAGATCAAACTAACCACTTGAGACTTTGGTTCCAAGGTAGGGAGTGTTAAAATCGACAACATTCCCAATAGTGAAATGTTCCGACTAGGCAATCCAAATGAAAGTGAAAAAATATTCTAAATATCCTTCGTGAAATCGACCTTTTGTTTTGAAAAATTAAAACATTCAACTGAACTAAATAACCCATATATTTAAATTCTAATTAAAATAAAAGTACTTTTCTAAATTTATTTATTTACTTACTTATGCCATGTATGTTAATATTGTTGTAAGTGATATCATTAATATTGCATCATTAGTTATTATAAACACACCGTAAGATACGAAAATAATTTAAAGCAGGCTGCACACATTCTGGGCAAGCTGAGAGTAGGCAAACGATTTCATTCGTGTAGTTGTAAACAAAGCCTTTCATTTGAGCCTCAACATAGATTGCGCAAGAAAAGTCGACCTAAATTAGTATTTTTTAATTTTTTTTTGTTACAAGTAATGACTCTTAATGGTATCACTTACAGTAGTGACATCAGTGACGTAAGTAAGCAACCTTAAAGTTCAACCAGAAGCAGCAGCTGCATATACCCTATCGGCAGAATAGGTGGGAAACCTCGTTCACCTACATATGTCTAAGCTTTTACTTAAACTAGTTCGTGATATCTATATAATAACAACGAATTTGATATTATTGTGATAAAATACTTCTAATCGACTTGTAGAACACATTACTTTCAAAAGATCTGCGACATTTTTTTACCTCTATCTGTCAGTGCCTATTATTAGAAAGTAACAAGTTTCTTACCTTATAAACATTTCTGCCATCAGGATTGAACAGAGCAAACATATGCCGCCTAGACATAAAACCTTGTTCAATATCCCTAAGTTTGAGGCCGTCTAGTGGCAACATATATTTTTTTTCGCGTTCTTCTTCATCTTTAAACCAGGAAATATTTTCCGACGTAAGAACAAACCAGTAATCTCGCGAACCACCCTTCATAATACCTAAATTATGTATACACATATACCCTTTTCTTATCACTTGATTTCCTATAGAACGGGAGCCCTTGGTAGCTGCCGCTTCAGACTGATTTTGTGCACTATAAACAAGATATCAAGTCAGTTGTAATGATTAAATGTTATAATAATTATAGTCCGTGCTTTTAAGTTACTTCTTAAAAATGTTGCATTACTTTAGAAAGAGCAATTATTGTAAAATTGTCTGATTTCTAACAAGCACAAATTTGTATACATTAAGTAATATAACAAAACTATCCCAACCAGCACAAACTTACTTTGCAAATCCAATGAAATCTTCATGATTTGTATTCATGTAAGCCAATTCACAATCATTTAACAAACAAATTTGCTCTTTACAATACTGTTCTTTTTGCCGAATCTGTGTTGTAATAATTCTTTCAACCTCCTCACGCAATCTTGGATAACGAGTCATCTAAAAAATATGAGATATTCAATTCCAAAAAAGCTCATAACAACTATAGAATAGAAATATTTTTAAAATGTTTAATATACTTGAGCGCCAATTAGAATCTGAGGTACGTCGGCCAATTTTAATCATTTAATTATCAAAATGCAGTGCGGATTTTCACTAAACTCGTTCTGTCGTAATTGCATTGTCTTTATTTTCCTCATATCACAATGTTTCGAACGTAAGTATATTTAATCGTTTTCAAGTGCCAACTAAGTGAGAACTAATTTTTTTGTGGAAATTAGCTTTAAGTTACTTATACAAACTTTAACTTGTTTCACAATACAATACTTATATATTAGGCCTTAAGACACGGCTCTAGCCAGGGGGGTGCTGGCCAGGGCTCAGCGCTGGTAAAAAGTTTCCTTAAACATTAAAATATGCATATACTGGGAAAAAATACGAAATATGAGCTCTGGCAGAAAGGAAATGAGCCCTGACCAAAATTTAGTTCTGGCTACGGCCCTGTCTTACGATATTTTACATAAGGCAAAATATATATTGACATAAGTTGGGTTTAACATCTAACCTAAAACGTATATTAATAATTAGCAATACGTTCACCTACATCTGTCTTAAGATATTTTATTAAAACCAGGAAGTAATAATTCTTAAATTACGATATTATATCCTCATTAATATGTTTGATATATGAAGCGATATTTATTTGGTTCCAAAGACCTTTTGGAAAGATATGCTTTAGATCATTTTGGCACATATTTAACTCGCAGTACAATACTAAATTACCATCATTTTTAAAATATGTATAAGAAAATCTATATATTTTAAACACATATTATTTTTTACTTATAGCTCTTGACCCACAGACGTCTTTTTTATTTACTCATCAATAAACGGGAAAACCCCATTAAAAAAATTTACATTTACAATAAGATGGCTCTGATCAATATCATTAAAGATTAAAATGAACAAAAACAACAAAGTATATTACAACATATTAAGATATCCGAAGTACAGATATAATTATTTTAAAAATTTAAATAAATTAAATGCCTTTTAAAGGTAAAGAGTCGAATGGATCCAGAGATGGGTTGTTATTTAAAGTAGTTAAAGATCTAAACAATGGACTACGCTTTCCATAATATACTATGCCATGTAACCTTGAAAGTATAATTCCTTCTTAATGTACAATAGAGATAAAGATAATTTTTCCAAAAATGTTGGACAATCAATACAAACATTTAATAATTCATAAATAAAGATGAGATCGTTAATAATACTTCTATTATTTAATGCGTCTAGGTTAACTTAAAACAATGAAAATATTTAGATTTATTTTAGCGCCATTCCTAGCAAACATAATAAACAAAACATGAAACATGGCGTCTTTCGCCCTGAATTAAAAATTGCACGGGTAGTACCTCTAAATAAAGATAGCAGTAAGGATGAGCCTAATAACTGTTAGCTAATCTCTGTATTGTCGACTTTATCAAAAATGTATGAAAAATAATATATAACAAATTACTACAATATGATGATACAATGATATTAATTTTATAACGGCTCGTCAGAACAATTTCTTTTTTGTCAAAAAGAGGAACACAAACAGCAGTAATAAACCTTTTAAATTTTATATATGGTGAAACTGACAAAAAGGGGTGGGACAAGGGCCTTGGATTAGATTTTAAAAAATCTTTTGACATCGTTGACCACTATGTGCTTTTGAGTAAATTACAAGTTATAGGAGTCAAGGGCCCGTTTTTGGGAGTAGTTTCAGAGCTACTTAGGTGTCACGAGTCAGTTTGTGTTCATTGGGTGTGAAAGTTGAGAGTGTATATCGATAATGGTGTCCCACAGGGATCCATATTGCACCCACTGATATTCTTAGTGCATATAAATGATATCTGTCCCACTCTGGGGAAATGCAACATGTCCTTAAAGAGTGGTGTGGAAATAACAATATATGCCTAAATGAAGAAAGTGTTGTATAATAACCTTTGAAACCCAAAGATCTGGGTGATGTCAGGATAAATAGCGAAATATTAAAAGACCTTTAATATATTAAATACTTGGGAATAACAATAGACAAAAATTTAAATTTTAGACACCATGTTCAAAAGCTTCTCGTCTCTCTTGGCTGTGGGGGCAAATGCTGTTACTGCATATACCTTGGACTAACTTCAAAGAAAACGGAACAAAGCAATAAAAGCCCTATATAGTATGAGTTATTATGAAGCAACTACTTTGGTTTTTGAGAAGACACAATTACTTAACATAAAAAAATTAATTAATTATGAATCGATAAAATTAATACATAAAATTAAGTTAAATATGGGGTCATTTAGGAATATTTTTAGGTGACCTGATTTACTATAAATGTTTTTAGAAAAAAAAATCATTTTTGTAGTAACCAAATTTAAAATGACAAAACTGTAAACAATTGTTTGGCCTTATTTTAATGTTACTAATATGAAGGCAATAATTTGGTCCGTCCCTGCTTCAACACGCGATGAATTCGTTGTATTCTTTGTTTAAGCTATAGGACGTTTATGTAATATAATACGATAGCAGTTAGTCACACTTAGAATAAGAGTTGTATTATTAGTATGATGGTGTCGCCTGCTGTATATGCATACGAAGTGAACTAATATTATTTGTTGTAAATTCACGTTGTTGATCCAAGTTAAGAGTTTTAGTGGTTTATTTCCCATGCCTTGACTACATCAGAAACGGTTGAACCGTGTAAGTGTGTTTAAAGTGCTTGAACAATGCCAAGGATAAAGAAAAGTGGAAAAAAACGTTACCGTGATAGTTCGACATCCTTGTCGTCGAATTCTAATAATGAGACAACTAGCACAACCAGTAATAGTAGTGGTGAATATCGACAACGTAAGAGATCAAAAATAGATCGAAGAAGGAAACCCAAGTGGTTTAGCTGCTTATTTAAAAACGAAATTTAAACCGGTGGGAAAAGTAATAGTGTGTTTGACAGCGGTCAAAATATTAGTTACCGTGGTAAACCATTTATAGTGGTTCTGGCAATCAAATCATCGTTATGTGTTTGTTGCGGTAAAATTGGCCTTGATAGGAGTTGAGACATAATAATAACATATGTAATTATTGTAAAAAGAAGGGTCATATTAAGAATAACTGTTTAAAAAAGAAAAACAATGTAAATTAGTATCAGGTACAGTCCAACAAAGTTGATAAAAAAAAAGTTTTCGAAAACAGAAAAAGGTATCAAAAATAAAAACAATTCTTCAAAATTTCACGAAATAATTTTTATTAATGAGTACAGACTTAGTGCCTTTATTGACTTTGGGAGTGCTTGTTCCTTAATGAAATTAGAAGTAGCAGACACAATGAAATTAATAATAAAACCTTTGGAAGAAAACGTCAAATTAATCTGGATTTTTAAGGTTGGGAACCGTAGTTACCCAATATGTCGAGGCGTTAACACACATTGATGATGTTAAATTAAAAATATTATTTTATGTATTAAACGATTTATTCAATCTTATTAGGAGAAATTTTACATAAAACAAAAATATAATAATAATAATTATCGTATGGATTATTTTTTTTTTAAATAGTGAAAATAGCCCGGAGAGACAAAATATTAAAAAGGGTCAGCTCTCAAAGCTATATATTTTGTTTGAGTATAAGGACTGTTGGTTTTCTAATTTAAATAATCTTGGTAAAGCGCACTCCATTTCTTTATCCATTTAGTTGACTACAGATAAGCCAGTAAAATAAACAGATATTAAGAAATAAATTAGGAGAACTATTAGAATCAGATATCATTAGAGAGAGTGTTCAACGTTTAACAGCCCAGCCACATGAGAGTATGGTCTTACTCTTGAGCTAAATAAGTCATCTTTCCTAACAGAAAGGATAACTTATTTTGGTTATAAAATTTCCTTGAACCAAATTACCCCATCAAAAATAAAAACACAGTATGTACTAAATTTGTATGTACCCCATCAACTGCCGTCCACAGTGTCAGATTTCTCTATTATACCATTTGCATATTTGCTTAAACTCTCTGTAGCTACTGTTACTACTTAAATCTTCTGTGTCTTGTCATTCCTCCAATAGCAACTATTTCATACCAATCATTACCCCGAACTTTATTTATTTTTCATGGCTCACCAAATTTATAACCTATTTTTTTGTACTTATGTCCTTGCGACTTTCATTAGAGCCCATAGTAGTTTATTTTATATTCCCTACAAAGCTTACACCTCGCTTTAAAGCCATCTTTTATTTTTTTATTTTGCAAATATAAATGTTAAGAACGGGTATTATAACCAGAATGTACGAAATTATTGTACGACAGTTTTTTTTTACAAAATGGCGCCAAGTGGTCGATGGAAAAATTTCGTAGATTTATCTATATGAAATAAATACCCCTCCTATTTCTCATAGTTTCATAGTTATAGTGACAATTATTAAGGAAAGACGACACGTACTTTTTATGAAGCGTGCCGTTTACCTGTTTATTTTTTTGGCCTGGTCTGTGCCCATTTTAAAAATCGCACTCCTGAATACTCAGCCACCACTTGGCTAATGTGGGTAAGACATATTTTTATAGAACTTCGTACTGCATTACAACCTGTTAGAATTTTGAAATGTATACCAAGTAAATATATTCGAAACAGCTTTATCGACCCTACAGCTGCCAATGTTTCCAAGACATAAGAGTGATAAACAGTTTCATTACATACGGTAGGACTAGGAAAGTAAGAAACAGGTTTCAATGCATTACTCTCACATTATAATAAAATAAAATTGCTGTTATTCTCTTAGAAGACCCGCCTCTGTGTATGATCCGTCTTCCCCAAGGAATGTTAAATTTGAAGTACAGATTTACTAGTTAATTTTTCATTGACAGCGATTACTGCATCTGTTCAATTCCCCAGAGACAAGAAACTTAATCTGTTTTACAATATTTTTTGAGAACTGGAGCTTTGTAACAATTAGTTATATTTTTTTAAATAACTACCTTAACTTTTTTGGGCACTAGACTAACAATGTAACACTCTTACGGCTTTTTTGACGGCCAAAGATACCGTTCGCCGATTTCTTCATTTGATTCACTTTTCCAACACAACGCAACTAACCAGTGAAAAACGATTTATATAACATGTATATTAAAATCTTGTAGCTCGAATCAGATCCTAACCTAACTAAAATATTAAATAATCCGTACAGAAACACTGATTCTATGTGACTAACTTTTTATTTTATAGGCTCTAGCTTAATCTGCTAGATAAAAATTACAGAAGCCATATATTGATTTTGATACCTATGACACATGAATCACTCCTAAATAGTCATTTGAAACTTTCTCGATGCTTAACCATACTGAATTTTTATCATATTGTATTATAAAATGGGACTTCATATTTTAAAACTGTTACCCCTGATTGCACAAAACTTAACTATTGTTTACAATATTTAACCGAGCTTTCGGACTTGACAACCTGCTTACAAATCTAGGAACTCGCTGTCGAATTTGACATTCAGTTAAATATTCTAAACTTTAATTGAGCTTTTTTTCAACCGGCCATAAATATTTTATTTGAAAGCAATACAAATTTGAATTATAGGAAGTGGCGGGTGTGGTTTAGACTGAAACCGGATTATTGTATGTGTATCAATTTTCTGCTCTCTAGTTCTAAGCCATCGGAACAGAGGGGGGTTGTATAATAAATTGCATTATCATTTGAAATTTGTGCAAGATTTAAGGGCATACACCATATAAGTCAATTATTGCTATGACTTTTTATGCAATGCAATATTTCGCCTTTGATAACTATTCAGTGAAGAAATTTTAAACATATCCATTCGTTATCATTTTAAAATCCATAATCTCACCTATTTATAAGTAAATGTTGTTTCTTTATTGTTCTAATCTACACTGAGTTTTTCTTTCAAAATATTTGTAAGCTCAGGAAGCATGTTCTTTTAATTGAGAAGTAACAAAACTTTATATTTTAAGAATTATATAACATTTCTAAAAGTATTCAAACTACCATTATTCTTTAAACTTATCGAATTATTAAAAAACATATTAAGTTTCAGTATATGTTAACAAACGTATACTTACTCTGTCAGTACAAATGCGAACCACATTAGATAATTCTGTAACTACGAGATCAACGCATTTTAATGATGGTTCTTTTAATCTGGCGATTTGCTTTTTTACTATTGCCTCAAATGCCATATCAGGAGTAAAGAGTCCTACCTAAAATTGATTTCCAAAATAAAAAAATTAATAATATACATACATACATACATAAATATATATATATATATATATATATATATATATATATATATATATATATATATATATATATATATATATATATATATATATATATATATATATATATATATATATATATATATATATATATATATATATATATATATATATATACATATATATATATATATATATACGAATATACATATAAAAAAATATTTAAAAAGAATAGACCAAAAGGAAATTTTAAATCAATTTTAAAGAAAATCAAGTTAAACCCTCTTAAAAAGTTAAAAAAAAAGAGGTAAAAGCATGAAAACCAAAAAGTGCAACAAACAAATTTTAAAATATTAGGAATTCCATGATAAACCGAAAAACATTAAGAAAATGACCTCTCATGAAAAGCCGTGCTGTGAGGCGGGGAAATATGTCCGCGATGTCTGAAATAAAGCGAATGTATAGGGTTTCTGGTTATAGTTTAAATGGTACCCTAGGGCTTTTATTATACGAGTCAAGGAAAAATGTTAAATACAAAAGTTTTGGTTTGTCCCGAACCGCCTGAATCAATAAAAAAAAAACAAAATAAATGCCTATCATAATGCAAAAATGAACGACAACTATATTTTAAATACAATATCTTGTATATTGTCCATTGTTCTGAGAGCTAATTTTTTCCTGACTCAAAAAATATATATTTAACCAATATACCGATATCCAGTTTTCATAATATTCAAGTTTAAAATTGACAAAATGCATCCCCCGGTTTCCTTGCAACTATGACGTAATGTGCTTTGCTTTCAATTACTTTTCAATGATCGTCGTTTACATTCTATAATAGTCTCTACGGCCAAGTTCTCACCAACTTAAACATACTGAACTCTCGTATTTTTATCTTTCAGTATATAAAACTTATGAAATGTTTAAAAAATAGCATCTCTTTTAAACTACCTCAGTTACAACAAATATCGTTAAAAAGTTTGAAACAAATATATTACATAAATCATATACAGGTTTTTAAATTATTCTACCTAGCCGACGCTGCCTTTTGGATATGCTCAGGATTTATATAATTCATCATATTCATATAATAAGCATCTTCTGTAATTTTGATAGGCAATTCATCTAAATTATGTATTCTATTATAATGCACTTTATTTTTTAAATACCCCCAAAGAAATACATCAAGTGTGGATAGATCAGGGCTGTTTGCTGGCCATGTCTCCCTATCCACAAGCCGTATTTTTTGTTTAGAAAGTCAGTCACAGGTACACCATTGTGGGCTGGAGCACTATCCTGTTGCCATATTAACTCATCGTATTCCCTTAAAGGAATATCTTCTATATAATTTTCTATTTCACTGTCCAGCAAATATAGGTATTTCTGTCCGGTCATATTTCCGTCGAAAATGATAGATCGCAGGACTTTATTCCCCAAATTCCACACCATACTGATAATGATTTTTGGCTTTGAATTTTTACAACTTGCTTTTTGGTAGATTTTTAGTTGCCCAGAAATGTTTATTTTTTCAGAGGACCAAGAATAGAACCTTAACTTCTGCACTTATGGTCAGTTCATTCAAGTTGTTACTGTTAAAAGATCGTACCCCTTTGTACATTAAACAAAACCACCAATGCACCAACAAAAATGAACAGCATTAAGGCAGAAATATCAAAAAAAAATCTTTCGAAATCAACGTCAACAGCTATCACAGAATACAATAATAATGTTGACTGTAATATATTTGTATATGATACTTTTATCATACAGGGAGACGAAAAACATAATGATACTGGGTTCAGTCATCTCTAGCTGAATACCTGCACTTATCACAATATTTGGTTAAAGTGAAGGAAGTCAAATATTAAGGACTCGGGTTACGTTCTATATCAGTGAACAAAGGCTGAGCCAAAATGCCTGTATTCCCCACTTCACCGATGACCAATGCTCATTCAGTCCTCAAAAGTCACGGGTAATCGAATGTGAAATGCACTAATTTTAATTTGACAGGATCTAAATATTAAATGATGGATGGATGAAATAAGCTTAAAAAAGATTCAAAGTGACGTTGTAGATATTTATATGTGACAAATCAACAAAAATAAGAAAAATTGAGACAATCTCGTCTAATTTAAAACAGCCTGCTTAAAAGTGTTACGAATAATATCACACTACATATATAAAATGGGTTATTTTTTTGATTTCATTATTTGATGAAAATAAAGCCAAATATATATATATATATATATATATATATATATATATATATATATATATATATATATATATATATATATATATATATATATATATATATATATATATATATATATATATATATATATATATAGGATGGAAATAATAGCCGCTAGACTTGACTTGATAACTTGACTTGAAAGTAAGGTTTCATGCCCATATTATGTTGCATTTTTGACAGTTTCACAGCTATGAATTCTTAATCTAAAAACATGTTTATCCAAAATACTGTGTAGTATATATAATCCTAAATAGATATATAAAATGGTTGGACTAAAAATTAGCTTTGACAAAATCTGTCAAATATTTTTATCGAAAATATCAAAGACTATCTATTATCGAATACCTAAAATAAATATTTTAAGTCAATTAGTTCTCAGCCCTTGGATTTTATATATATTTTTTTAAATCACTAAAGACCCCCCCCCTAGTAACGAAATTCCAAATGGATATGCAAAAAAATATAATATTTGTGTTTTATTATTTTGTAAAAATAATATCAGTTTCTGAAATAAAAAAATATTTTCTGTTTTAAAGAACTGTTTTACCCCCTTTGAATAACCCTGTGTAGTCGACAAAAATGATATTTACAAATAAATATTACGCGTTTTCCATCTCTTAAAAGAAAAATCTAAAATTTTGGTTTTATATTAAGAAGCTGTTCCACCTCCTAATTCAAAAAATTGCCTTTGTATGCAAAAAAATAAAATAAGTTGTCCTGTTTTACGATTTTTTAAAAGCCCTAAGCGTTATGGAAAATTAGTTGTATGTTTGGGGATTCTTGTATTACTAAGGGCAACCATGTATAGTGTAGAAAATATTTAATGTAGAAGAGATAAAAGAAAATTGACATATTTGACCCTTTTTTCCAACTAACCACTTTACAATAAAAAATTTTGTTTTTTGGTTGATTGGCGACTACTGTATAGTAGAAAAAAAAGAAGAAATTGAACGTGTTTCCCCGCTTGTTAAAAATGATAAACACCCTTGAAACACTTTTTTTTTCATTTTTAGGGGGCACTTTCATCCTTCTAAAAATGATAAAATAAATTTCACGTGTTTCACCATTTTTAGCGTCTGGAATACAATTTTTTTAATTTTCAGGTAGCCCCTACATTGTGTATTTGAAAAAAATATTTTTATAAAAGAAATAAAAGATCTTTTTTTTTTGTATATAATAATCGTTCCTTGAATATATTTTCTTTTTGTTTACAGGGGGCTGCCTCATAATTTTTGGGCTACTTTGTATATTATGAAAAAAAAATAGGTTCAGAAATTAAAAAATATTTGAAGTATTTCGCCGTTTTCGAAATATTATGTGTTTTTAAAACATAGGTAAACAAAAATAAAATGCAATATCTACGCCAATGACTTTTTACGTTATATACCCCTTAAAAACATCAAAGATCTACGTCCATTACTCCCAAAATCCCTCAAGATTTTGACCCAGACAATTTTTGGTGCAAATTTAAAACAAATTGTTGTAAATGTTTAATAGTCACTGCTGATGACTATGAGGCAGTATAAGCATAATAGCCTGCAACAGCTTTGGAAATTATAAAAAGCGGCGACTACTACTACTACTCCGAACCGGATTGCTTTAAAACCCCGTGTATAAACATATATCACGAAACTATATAACAGACTAAAGTCAGCGACATTTTAAATATTGCATAGGTATAAAGTAAACTCCTGCGTATATCGAAAAAGCGATAATTATTCTGAACCTACTACTACCAGCCGTTACTAAACATACTGGAAGAAGTAAACATTGCTTACTATAAACTAAAAGGGAGAAATCCTTTAATAATTGAAACATAAATATACATATCTTTAAATTTCCACACCATCCGTATAATTATTATTTTGTTTGTTTATAACGGCCTTCATTTCATATATAAAATACTTGCTAGGATTTTATTTGGACAGGATTCCAGATATTTCTATATTTGTCGGAATTTATACATTTTCACCGACGGTCAAAACATACAAGATGGATACATCAACAGACATTTGCAAATTTTAGAAACAATTCGGGTTAAAAACGTCGCGACCCCAACAATTTACAAAAGTAAATTCAATGGCAAATGGAAAAATAATGCATTTTTACTCGAAACTAGATTTTAACCAATTTGTCGATAAAAAATATGTAAATCTTGTAGAAAAAAATGAAATTTTTGACATATTTAATAGTTTATATCCCAGCCGGTACCGATACGACTTTACGAAGGGCCAAAGAATGGCAAACAGAATTCGTGCATGTTATAATTCAAAAATGTTCTAAAACTCGCCCCGAACCGTGATCGAGCTGATTTTCACACCAGTCTCTAGAAGAAATGAAATAAAGACGTTTATTTGCGTATTAGCGTGCCTCAGCTCGGTAACGGTTAGAAGATCAAAAAACACAAATTTCAAGTAATTCCGGTCCAAAATGAGAAATTCTCCGAGAGTAACAATAGCCTCACGAAATTTAAAACAAAATTGTTCCCCAGGAAAAGGTCCTATGATCAAAAAGCACTGTTGTTCAACTGTATTGGAAAAAAAATTGTCAAAATGATAAATAATGTTTTGGAAAGTGGTGTATTCCCTGAAGAATTGAAAATTACAAAAATAAATCATGAATACAAAAAAATGTTCAAAAAACTAAATGTGCAATTATAGACCTATTTCGGTACTAAGCACTTTTGCTAAAATAGTTGAAGAAATTATCAGAGAAAGACTACTCAATTTTATTAACACAAATTTTAAATTTAATCCGCATCGGTACGGTTTCCAAAGGCAAAGCGATAATTAAGTGCAACGACTGACTTGCTTGAACACATCTCACCTGAATATGACAAAATCAAATATGTACCTCCAATTTTTATTGACCTTCAGAAGGCATTTGATTTAGTGGATATCGAATTACTTTTAGAAAAACAGTGTAAAATGGGAATTCGAGGCACTGGTTATTTTATTAAAATCGTACTCCAAAGACAGAAGACTACTGTTATAAATAAAATCAAAACTGACAAAGCAAAGTTGGATGTTTGAATAGCACAGGTTCGGTACTCGGGCTATTGCAGTATCTTTTGTATGCGCGCAATTTACGATATCTTGAAAAGAAAACAAAGTATTTCATGTTTGCAGATGATGCCGTGCTTGTGATTTAACAATTAACACTAAAGAATTAGAACTTACTGCTACTGCTGGCTTGGACTTGTATTATAAATGGCTATGTTATAATAAATTGACTCTAAATACAAATAACTTTATACACGACACTATTAAACAAAAACATAAACCAGGCTGTGATATAAATCTGGTTCTAAAGTGAAACTAAAAGTTACCGAACATAAATATCTGAGACTAGTGTTAAGAAATGGTCTTGGTTGGGGTGCATGAATAGACAATGTCATTGGGAAACTCGTTCCAATGGTGAGTGCTATAAAAAGGTGTGGTTGGTGAACAATTGAATCAAAATTCAAGGAACTTAATACACAACGGTTTTATTTTGCCACATATGAGATATTTAAATATTTGTTGGGGAAAAGCGTCCGAGTATTTACTAAATAAAATACAAAAAACACAAACAAAGGCAGTCAAAGCAATTTTTATAATTGATTATTATACATCACAGAACAAGTGCATCAACAAACAGCGATATTGGATATAATAAAAAACCTAAAAATATATGAACAAACAAAATTTATTTAGTGTATTCAAAATAAAACAATTAAATCCAATCTAGCAATAAAACAGGTCAAAAATTATCACGCCTATAATGTAAGGAATTTAAACAATTTAGGAAATTAGTATTTTTGAACTGGAAAGAACAAGATTCTCCGCTTTTCGGAAGTGTACAAACTTTTAACTTAAACCAAAAAAATGTTGTAAAGTAAATAAAACTAGTAAGTTTTGCCATAACCTAAAAGTATATTTAAATTCTACATAATTTACACTTAGCTAAAGAATTTAATAATAAAGGAAAATTGTATTTTTGAAATAATAATGTAAAAAATTGTAATATGTAGGCCCGCCCTCATATCAGTGAATCACTTTACTGTTTAACGGTCATAAATAAGCAAAAAAAACTTAACGTTGCTTGCGAATTCAATGGTACCAATTCGTACCATTTGGAATGTTTAGCATTCTATAATATACGTTTCATAAGGGCAATTTCTGTTGTTCCTGAAATAAAACTAATTTACTGGAGCGCTACCAGAGGGAAGTTTACCGGAAATCTCAATAGAGACTGTTGGACTTGAAAATAAGAATATTTTTAACTAATTAATAAATAATTAATAATTTAATAAATTAATAAAAATCTAAATAAAAAAATAAGATGCATTTATTACTAATAACAAAATGGAAGACCACATAGTCTAACAAACAATTTAAGATAATAATCTTGTGCACTCACTCTGATACCGTGAATATTTCTGATTGCGAAAGCAATTTCCCGTCTAAGTTCTTTTTCATCAAACTCCATTTTGACGATTTCGAATGGAAAACGTTCGTGAAAAAGGCGATTGATTTTGGCACCCCCTGAAAGTTCATTGGTGTTAATTTGAGCTGACCCAGAGCCTTCAATTGTTCTTTCAAAATCGGTTTGTAACTGCTGAATCATTCTAAAATTTAAAATAACATATTTTTAATAACTACTTTGTTTTATAGAACTTATTTGCCGCCTAAAATTTTCGGAACAGAATACAACAAAACAAAAGTTGTGTAAATGCAACTATTTAAGAAAAATGCATGCTATAGATATGCAAAACCTATGAAAATAAGATGGATTCGAAAACAAAAACTATAATAAAATAAAAAATAACTACACATCCCTACACGACCGAAAACGTACCCAAAATCATAATGTGTTTTTTTATCAGAGACGTAATGATTCAAAAGACATTTTTATGAACACCTGGAAAAATTAATTACCTATCCTTGCAGATTTTAATTTTATAAAAAAGAAGTTAGGATCTGTTTAAAATTACTACTACTAATCGGGCAGAAAAAAATCCTTGCTAAAAGAAAAGCAATATTTCTTCTAATTCTTAGTCAAAACAACTAATCAACAGTTCTGCAAAAGATCTTTCAAACTTACGATTTCTAGTAATGAAATACTTGAGCAAAAATATAAATTTTAGGAAAACAATTATCCGGCAGTTCCGATTAATCCCTCTCCAATTTTTGAGGACAACAAAATCTAGACTAGAGAAACTCATTTCAGTGGATAAAATCTCTCCTCATTCTCAGAATATATTAGAACAATATTCATTTTGGGTAAACAATATTTAATATGAAAGTATGTATTAAAATACTTTTTTTTATTACTTAAGTGCATAATAACAAATAAGAGGTGAAGCAGAAATATGGTTCAAGATTGGGCTAAATTATATTTAATTATTTTACAAAAGTACCATATTTGTTACCGTTTTTTTTTTTAATATTAATAATAACTGCTAATACAAGTAGCAACTTACTTAGTTTATACGACAATACTTACTGCAACATTGCCTTTGTTTTGATAGCTGGATCGTCAGGTCTGAAGTGTTTAAATTGGTCGACATCTTTTTCCAATGTAAGTAGTTGTTTTTGTAATTTGTCTCTCAAACCTGGTAAAGTGTCTCTGATATGGTTTGTAAGTTGCTGATTAAGAACCCTTTGCAAGTAAGGTGTACCCAAGCGATCCGCAATATGACGATAAGACGGATGACTGAAAGCAAATAATATTTATAAACAGAGGTATGCCTTATTTTAAGTGACAAAAAAATAAAAACCGGTTCTCTGTTATAAATAATGTATTTTTATGTTTTAAATAGAGATACATGGATATTTTGTCATCATTTTTGATATTTTCTAATAGACCACTCACCATAAATATAAAATAATATATTAAAAAAATATTAATTCTTTTACACCTTTGTGATCTATTTATTCAATGTATTAAACAGGTACAAAATAATTGGACTTTAAAAATAGAATCGTCATATCGTGATTGCGGTAAACTATTCACAAAATATGTAACAATATTGTTAACGGTAAAAATGTAGTTTAAATTCCAAAGCCACAATGGGGCATTAAGAATCCGACTATAATATATTATCTTTGTAAAGAAGTGTTAAGCAAGTAATAAGTATTACTTGGCAGATAATTTACCGAGTTATATTTTTTATTTTTACAGTTATTAATCATTAATATTTTTAGATAAGACAGTCAAAAAATTGAAAATAAATTATTAGATTTCTTGCCTAAGAAAGAATTTTCTTTCGGCGGCAAGAGCAGCGTTAATATCTTTTCTTCCTTCGATATCTTTCTGTGACCTATTTACTACTCCGATATATCCTCTCCTCAAGGGTAACAGTTTATTTTCCAAGATGTCACGAGCATCGGTTCCATCATCCATCAAATCCAGTTTCGTTATTACACCAATTGTACGAATTCCTAAAACAAAAAAAAAACAGGTAAAATGCTTCAGTAATGGCACGATCTTGGAATTTCAATAAAGGTAAAATATATATTCTTGTATACTTTTTCCCAAATAATGTCTTTACGCGTGCATTGCCATATTAACTGAAAATAAAAGATGTAAATTAGTCACAGTAATATTGTAAGTTAAAATAAGGCAAAATTAAAATGAGCTGAAATAAAACAAATACATTAAAGAAAATGCAGTATTGATCCCCAGTTAAACAACGTAAAATAAAATTATAATAAAAAGTTAAAACGATAAATATAAAATAACCGAAATAATTCATATTTTTTTTTAGATATTTGATGTAATTTTTAAAATTTTTTACTTCCTTCATGAGAGGAAAGTATTTAAATGTGAAAAATCACCCTCTGAGATTTTTGCAGATCTTCACGTTTTAGGGTCCCTAGATGTTAAAAAACATTCGTAAATCCCGTTGTTCTTTCATTTCCGTCGCTCTGTCGTTCTGCCGGTGCGCGGCATAGTTCAAAAATTACTTATCCGATTCTTCGACTTCAAATTTTGGCCTAAAATCAAGAATCATATGCCAATGGAATAGTAACATTTTCGTAAAACTCCAATATGGCGATTCATTTCCATTCCGCGAATTCCTATAACAAAATGATTTAAAAAAATCATTAAGAAACTACTTATCGCGTAGACCTCAAAACTGTGATGTAGGGATAAATTGGTAAAATGATGATGTGAAGCCATTATGCTGAAACAAAATGGACGCCTAATGAAATGTTAAAAAAACTCATTACCAAAAAGTTTTTTATTCAATGCATTTAAAATTTTGTATACAAAAACATGCGTTAAATAGGGATAAACGATTAACATTTTAGTGCGAATCCTATATGGCAAAGAAAAATGGTGGCCAAATAAATGTTTTAAATATTCTGTAAAATTCAATTTCCTGAATTAAAACGGCCTTTTTATAATGGAAAATAATATATTTATTTTTGTAGACTATATAAAGTTACGAAAAACAAATTATGTATTCATTAACGGCCACGCCAATTTACAACATAAAAAAATACAAAGAGTTACTAAGGCTAAGCCACATAGTTTCTAGGTACATCACACAAAATCACAATACAATGTCCAATTAAAACCAATTATTAAAATATTAAAATATGTCTAGGTACATACAAGTTAAAAACTTATTTGATAAAGGAAACTGGAGGCATTAGTTCCACAATGAAGTGTGATGTCTCCATTACTTTCTTTGCTACGTATTAACCACATCAAGGATCACTTGTCGAATCATGCAGGATGTAAACTGATTTTATATGCAGATGATACTAACAATCAGCCAAAACATATGACAAACTATAGAAAAATTTTGAAATACTACTCAACAAATTCTATACTTGGTGTACAACTAAGAGTTTGCTTGTCAATTTATCAAAGACCCGCTACATGATTTTCTATAGGAAGCGCCCTGTATCTGATCATAAACTAAACTTACATGGACAGACCATTCAACGTCAGAATAATGCAATTTGCAATAAGATATTTAAAAAGTCTGCTTACTGAAAAACAACTTCTCAAGGTGTATTATATCCTATCCTCATATTAAGTATATGATTCCAAATTGAGGTCAGAAGACTGTAATTCAACATATCTTTGTCCAACAGAAAATAATTATTCGTAAAATATTCTCTGTCCATCCCTTAGATCTAAAACCTCTCTTCAAGAATAATAAAATTTTACCAATACCCCGTGTGCTATTGTTTGAGACTTTGATTTTTGTCAATAGGAACTTGAATAAGTTTCTAGTTGCAAATAAAATTCATTCTCACAATACGAGGGGATGCGGGACCGATATTCAGATTGCACATTTTAAATTGAGCTTGTACAAATAAAGTCCAATTCATTTCTGTAGTAAAATCTATAATCACTTGTCCAAAAATATAAAGGAAATAGCTGGAATGAATAAGTTTAGAGCAGAGATTAGATCATTTCCCAGCATGCATCGCTTTTACTCTATCATTAATTACTTTTAAACTATAATGTGTATCTTCATTTCCCAGCATGCATCGCTTTTACTCTATCATTAATTACTTTTAAACTATAATGTGTAAGTTTTTCGTTTGTTTACGACAGTTGATTATATATGTGAATTTATCGCTTTCTGTTTTATAAGTATAAATTCAGGACTATAGAGGATTAAGTGAAATACATATTATTATATTTTTATGATAATGTCAATAATCCATTGTCTGCAATAATGGTCTTATTTGAAGAGTTTAATTTGCCAATGGCTAGGTGGTGTAACAGTGAGAATGGTCTGTTTGTTGACTGTCCAAATGGATATAAAGCCGAGATTGTTGCTAATAATTTCTTACTCTTAGACATATATCAGCTTGTTGTTGCTCCAAATTCCATAAATGTATTTCTTGATTTGATGTCACAGCGACTTGTTTCCAATTAGTGAACATTATAATTCATGCTTCTGAGAAATAAAATTCGATGACTCCAAAGTTTTACATCAAGAGAGAAATTTTTATGATTTTAAAAATGCTAATTTCATTAATTTGAATTATTTTCTAGGTTCTTTCAACTGGCAGTTGATGTTGTCTAATGTTAATATAGAATCTGCATTACTATTTTATCACATAATGAATGAAAAAATTTGTATATACGTCCCTGTAAAACGCTATAAGATTTCTAACTTTCCAAGTTATTTTAGTACTCTGGTAAAAGATCTTATAATTAAAAAAAAAAATGTGCTCATAAATCCTATATGCAAACAAGAACGCAAAATGATTACGTTCTTTTCTCTAACTTACGTGCTTAATGTAAAAAAATAGTAAAACGAGATTATAAGCTGTATATGGCAGATATGGAGCGTGATATTTCTGAGAATCCTCGTTCTTTTTTGGAAATACATAAATGATAATAGGAAGTCTAATGCACTCCCAGAATGCCTGTTTTACAACAACAAAATGGCTGATGACACCCAGTCTATAGCTAATTTGTTCGCAGATTTTTTCAAGTGTATATACTCAAAATAACAATGTACAAATATCTGATTATGAAGTTACAAGAACCTGTGACATTAGTTTAAGGAAAATTGAAATATCCGAAGTATTTGATAAGATTGTTATTACTAGTAAGAAAACTACAATTTCTGGACCTGATCTTCTAAATGTATAGAAATAAAGCTACATAGTCCCTATTTATAAATCAGATGATACGGAGAATGTTGGCAATTATAAGTGAGTTGCCAAACAATCGGCTATCCCTAAACTTTTTAATTCTCTGGTTTACCATCAGCTGAGTTGGCTATGTAAACGTATCATTGTTAATGTTCAACATGGCTTTGTAAGAAGTAGGTCAGCAATTACTAATTTAGTGCTGTACGAAACTGCTTTGTTGACTGCCTTGTGAGAGGAGTTGCAAATCAATGTTATATATATATGGACTTCTCCAAGGCGTTCGACAGAGTAGATCATGAGCTACTCTTCACGAAATTGAAGCCGACTGATTTTAATGACCTTACCTTGAGATGGCTGCAAAGCATGCTTGTGGGTTCTCATTAAAGTCAGATAGTATTATGATATTACAAAACTATTTGGATAACTTTGTTTATCGGTCTTAAATTAATTTTTTAACTCTCAATTTAAAGAAATACAACTTCATCAGTTTTCATACAACTAAAGATAAAATTCACATAACATACAAGGTTGGGGGTAAAGATTTAAACTCTGTATGCAGTATAAAAGATTCAAAGATCATTACAATTCAATGATTCCTAGAACTTTAAAAATGCTTGGTTTTATTATCAGAATGGGCCATGACCTATCTGACAACATTGTATTGCTGACTGGTAAGATCGCACCTTGAGTATACATAAATCGTCTGGTCACCTTTTTATAATTTTCATATTTGCAACATTGAAAAAGTACAAACTAAATTTATAAAATTTTGTTATTTTAAATACCAAGCTGACCAAATTTCTTTGAACCTGCACACCCTAGTCGATACCTACGCACCTTCACAAAAAGCATAGCACATGCACTATAATCTTTAAAGGAACAAATGCTTAATGTATTGATAAGTAAATTCCATTTAGAACCAATTACATATTGTATTGTTGTTAATTTTTTTTCCATCTTCATTAATGTTTTTGTAAAAGATTTAATGGGGTTACTCGCTTGTTGATAAATAAGTAAAGAAATATTTTCTTTGTAAATCCATATGACATAAACAAATAAATGGTTTAAATTGTCTGAAATAAAATTTAAACATTTATCTAAACGGTATTTTTAATTGTTCCTTAAAACTACTTAATGAAGTTCCAAACAAATCAATATTACTACACTGATACTTATTAGCAGTCCTAACTATTCTGGTGATAGGGTTATTTTGCCCATAATTCACTGAATGAAATTTAATAAAAAGTCTCAGAAAAACGAATATGTTTAACAGGTTATAAAAAATTAAAATTTAATGTTATTTAACAATTTGGGGCAGTCGATGTCTGAATTTATTAACCTATGAAGGAAGCATAAATCTGCTGCAGTTCTACGATCTTTGGAGCAGTCAATGTCTGAATTTATTAACCTATGAAGGAAGCATAAATCTACTGCAGTTCTACGATCTTGTAAAGTCAATAAACTAAGTTGACACCGAATGTTATCATATGCAAAATCTACAAAGAAAATTATTTTTGGGTTTTACACCACAAAATATAGCAAATTAATAAGAAAAAATTATACTAAGTTACCTTAAAATTTTAATCTGTGGTCTTCAGTTCTGGGTCCAGTGCGACAGTACCCGACGAACGACACTGAAAAATATCTACTATAAGTATAAATTTACAAAAAAGTAAATGTTTTTTAGTCTCGTTCCTCAGGGACCTTTACAATGGACTCAGAACTAAAAACAAGACCACAGATTAAAATTTTAAGGTAATTTAGTATATTTTTTTCTTATTGACTGGCTATATTTTGTGGGATAAAACCTAAAAATAATTTTCTTCTTAAATCATTAATCCGCCACTACAATTTCATAATTATTTAAGTAAAATAATCTGGTACCAATTCCTATTCCCTGCAATTCGAAGAAACTTGTTTTGCACTCTCTCCATATCATGTATAAATAATAATATAAAAATATAGTAAAAACCAATTTTAAAAATCGGGAAATTCGCCTTTACCCACAACTTCCCTAGAACAAAATTCTACTGTTCGGTAACAACCTAAAAAAATACTGAAATAAATTACAGTTTGCAAGATTTGTAAGGTTTACCAAATAATTATATGCGCATATAAACTGTCTGGGAAACCGTGCGACCTCCCAGTTTAAAACAGCCTTACCACGGTAATGCGGGGCTCTCATGGGACAAATATGGACCAAGGAGAAAGAAAAAACCCATCTAACGAGGAGAACTCGGACACGACCGACTCCTCGGTAAAAACAATAACTAGGACCGAAACCGATATAATAGACCTTCTAGAACAAACGGAGGAAGCCAGCCCATTGAGTGCAGCAGCTGCTGCAGGATCAAAGGAAAAGGCTTATGATGTCGAAAATATCTCTGCATGAGTTGGCAGCTGGGATCGGGACCACAGATAACCCCAGTTAGGCAAGGAAGACAGGAACCGGAAGAAAGAAGAAAACCAGAGCATAAAAGATCCTTGTCAGACTCTTCAACTCCACAAAAGAAACAGCCTAGGAAGAAACAGGGCGGACCCTGGCCTTCTTGAATTGATGTGGCATCCTTTAACCAACTTGAGCTCTCCCATTTCAAGGCCTATTACAAGACCGGAAGGATAACTTTCGAGTGCTAAGGAGACCCACAGAGGAAAGTGAGGGAACCTCAATGTTAAACCGCCTCTGCAGTGTTTGGATATATAAGGAGGTAATAAAAAGCCTTAAGTGGAATGGTGTGGAACTAATCTATAGTACACACAGCGATGGATCAAGGGTCTGTATTGCTATTAAAAGAAACGTAAAAATGTTGCTTTTAAGGGATCTAGTGGCAGCACAAATTACAACCGATGGTCAGAGAGCAATGAATTTATAATAGGCTCGGCGTATCTCCCGTACGACGACCCTGGTTTACCACCCACGGACGATGTGGAAGAGCTGGTGAGATACTGCAGAGCTACATAATTTCAACTAATCATTGGCTGTGATGGGAACTCTCATCACAGTTTCTGGAAAGGTACCAACTTTAACCCAAGAGGAGAAAGCCTCTTTCCCTCTTTTCATAATGAAAAATAATTCAAACATCATGAATAAAGGAAACAAACCTACCTTTGTTACGTCACACGGAAAGGAGGTATTAGATATAACAATAGCCACGACATACATTGGTGGATTTAATCCGCAAAGGGAAACATATCGTAATCTGCGGAAAACAGATCTTGATAGAAACATGGCACAAATTAAGCTCGCAGTGGAGCAGCTAACAGACGCTGTAAACTCGGCTTATGGGGACAACTGCCTACTTGCTGTGAGAGCTTCAGACAGGAACGTCCCGTGAAAATCCTCTCAGGGCTTCTAGAGAGGCGTGGCAATTCGCTATTAACTCATTTGACCATTTTAAATCACTTGGACCGGATGGACTCTTTCCACCTGTGCTACAGAAGGGTTCGGATACTCTGATCTCATCCTGTGCACCACCTTTAAGACTAATTTGGCTCCAAATTATATAACGAGGGTATGGAAGTTGACCAGAGCCTTGTTTATACCCAAGCATGGGTGCCCGAACTACTCGGAAACAAAAGTATACAGGCCAGTTAGCCTTATGTGCTTTGCCCTCAAAGGAAAGGAGAAACTGGTGGATAGGTATATTTGGAATGAAGTTCTGGGGGAACATTTAATCAAGACCAACATACCTACGAAACAGGAAAATCAACTGAGTCGCCTCTTCATAAGCAAGTAAGGTGAAGAATACAACTAAAAATAAAGAATTGTTGCTAGCAGCTTTTCTTGATATAGATCATTTAATGTCTCCCTCGCGTCAATATCAGGAAAATTAAGTGACCTGGGAGTGACAGGACCTGTTGCAGGTGAATTGACTAAAAGGAGATGGAGTTTTATCTCCTCTGCTCTGGAACTCCGTTATGAATGGTCTGCTAAGGTCTTTTATAGGAGTGTTCTTTAACTCCAGACTGACCGGGCATATCGAAAAACTTATCAATAATTCGATGACCACCTTAAGAATGGTCAGGCGACTATATAGCAAAACATGGGGACTCAAACCAAGTATGTTACAATGGTGGTACACTACGGTAGTGAGACTTACTGTTACATGTGCAGCCGTCGTATGGTAGTCAGAAGTGCTGCAGAACATGGTGATGCTGAAATTAAGCAAGATTTAAAGACTTGCCTGCTTGGGCATCGCTGTGGCGTTGAAGTCAACGGAGGCCATGGAGGTTATTGTCGGGCTGCCACCTCAACACATTGTGATTTAAGGGGATGCGAGAGTGGGACTTCATCAGTTAAAAAATAAGCTGTTAATTGGTTGCAGTTTAAGAACACGTCATCTCAAAATCGAAGACCTAATTAAGGCACCAGTGTTAGAGATGAGACCAGACCATAGGCTCCCCAGCTATCATCATGATCCTCCCTTTGAGGTAGTAATCCAGGATTGAAAAGTGTGGTCGGATAGCGGGGTGTCTTTCCTTCGTAACGGGTTGGTCTGGTTTACGGACGGAACAAATACCGACGAAGGAACTGGGGTTGGGATCTATGGAGTGCGGCTGAGGAAAAGTATTAATTTCTCACTTAACTCTTTCCCCACTGTCATTCAGCAGAAATCTACGCCGTACGTTGATGTGTGCCGGAAAGTAAAAGGACGCCTTATGTAGATCAGCATCTGCTCAGAAAGCCTTAAAGGCACTTTAGTGTCCAAATGTAACATCTAGACTGGTTTTGGAATACTTAAATGAACTATGTATGTTGGCTGTACAGAAAACTGTCAAGTTGTTCTGGGTTCAGGTCCTAGTGGCGTCGAAGGCAATAAGAAAGCCGATGAGCTTGCTAGAATAGGCTGATCTGAGGCCTCTATCAGACGAGAGCCTGTCCTCGGAATACCTAAGTGTACAGCACGAGGTTGGGTAAACAAAAGGTGGGGGCGGGGGGAAGCGCAGGGACACTGGCAAAGTAGACAGAAACATAGACACAGCAAAACCTTTATTAAGGAAACGGATATCATATACTTACTGAATATCTGTTCCTTTTGAGCAGATATCAGTTAAGAACAATTACAGACATCCTTACAGGGCACATGACTGTCAAGGACCACCTGAGTAAGTTATGGGTATACGGTGGTGACTTAATATGCAGATTCTGCGGTAGGGAAAATGAGACAGAAAAGTCATTTGTTCCTCGGGCAACTGAAGGTAGAACCCACTTTCCCATTTTGGGTCTGAACAAATTTGCTCAGTTTTAAGCTGGAAAGGTTAACTTAAGTGGCGACAAGCGCGGCAGCGTCAGCGCAGACCCCTCCTCACTGGCACAATAAGCTGCAAAGCTTCAGTGCCTGGAGGTCTGTTTTCGTCGGCATTCTGCGGGAGTCCGACACTACAAGCTGGCGCAAGGCCAATGATGTCCGTAAAAGGATTTTCCACCTGTAAACGAAAAAAATTAAACTTGTTATCTGTACTCATCAGAATTCTGTCCGTGGGAAGTTCTGGGTAATACCGAATTTACCATTTTTTTTTCTTCTTTTTAGTAACGTCAAGTAAAACATTTTTGAGCAAAAAAACTAGAGAAGGAAGCGTCAAGTATCATGAATGGGGAAGAGAGTTCCTTCAAGGACAGCAGTAGTGACGAGACTTCAAAAAAGGGCAATTAAGAAGCTGCATCAAATGGCTCCGACAACCCCGTCTCTGTTGACAATGGTAATTCTGTTTCAACATTAAACAAAGAGATCCTGACACATTATAAACTAAAGAAGAGCACAGTTTAGGTAAGAACAACATTCCTTTATCACAAATAGGTATGCATTTAAAATATGCTATAACTTTTAAAACAAAAAGTCTAAGGAACAAAAATGGCTTCAAGTGGTCAAAAGAGTTACCCTAGGAAGTAAAAAGAATTTCTGCCAGGAATATTATACTTTCTATATCTTGCCCTAAAGAGCCATTAAAAGATTGTTCTCTTTTGCATTATTATTTCTTGCATGTTTTTGTTCTGACAATTTATTGGATATTATACAACATGCAGAAATCTCCATACAGCAGAAATCAAAATGTTACCAAAACGACAAAAGACGAACTAAAAGCCATGTTTGTTATTTTAATTCTTTCCGCCGCAACAAATAGATTATCATCAATTGTCGGCATATGTTTGACAACGCTGTTTCCGGTACAATTTATGGATCAGGCATAACTTGTAATCGCTTTTCGTTCCTTCTGAACTGTCTCAGATCATACCATACAACTGATGAATAAAGTCTGGCATTTCGAGGATGTTGACATTTTAAAACAAACAAACAAAATAAGCTCTATTATCATCAGAAAAACATGTCTCATTGACAAAGCAACCTTAAAAATAGAAATGCTCTATAATACCTTAAGGAATAACGTACACTATGTTAAAAAAAAATGAGTCAGTAATATAAAGATTAAAAAAAGAAAACAAATGTTGAGTCAGAAATATTAAAAATATTATACCTACTATCATAGAGTTATCATAAAATTCGAATTAGATTACACATTTCCAACAAACCAGGGCAATTCAGGATAAAAATTGTTATGTTGTGCGATTCATCAACCACCAATATATGATGAATGCAAGTTCTTTCTAAAAATTAGCAACAGGAAATATTCATAAATCAGCAAGAGAATCTCAGAGCTCCTCAAAGCAAAAGGTAAATTTTTATTTTATATGCCAAGAAAAAACAAATTCGTGTTGTGCTTTCAACAATACTTGAAAATGCAGACGAAATATAAGAAACCAATAAACCAGCTTTAATTTATAGAGACAAAAGCAAGTGTAGACACATTCAACCAAATGTGTGCCAATATAAATTCGAGTAGATAAACGCTAAGTCGGCTATTATGTTTCTTTTATGGAATGATAAATATTTTCTAGATAAACTCTTGTGATATTTATATGTTTAATTCCTTAAAAAAACCGTTTCCAGATATCAATTTGTGATCAATTAGAAACAAAGTCTTGCCAAACCACGGATGCTACAAAAATATAAGAGTATTTTTACGGAAAAATCTGGGGCAAGATATGGCTGAAATTTGTAATGTATCGGTTAGAGATACTATAAATAAGGGAAGAAAAAAATTGTTTATATTGTCCAAGCAAGAAAAGACCCGAAGGAACATTTGCACAATATGTTCTGAAAGATAATTTAAAAAATTGTATTTTAATAATATTAGTTCTAATACAAAAAAACGTATTCTAATAAAAAAAAACTAGAAATTAAAAAAATATTTTCACTGGACTGAAAGACATGTCCTCAAAATTCTAACCAGTTTCATCATTAAGTAAATATGCTAGACCTCTCAACAACAGGGATGGAAATATTATAGTCAATACTTGACACTTTGAAAGGAGAAAAGTTTTTGTACCACCGATCTTATTTTTCCAGATTATCTGGCTTTCGCAACTTGCAAATCCAAGCCTGAGGATGTGCTTCCTCTAGGCGCTCTCTCTGCGTTGCTCTAAAAAATAAAAGATGTATCGGACAAAAAATCTGTGTGTATAAATTAACTATTTGTCGTCTGGAGTTCCTATTGTTTTTTGATATCAGTAATTATGTACTGCCATTTTAAACATTTAATTATTTACACGTTGATGATATTTCTAACCCAACAACCTATCTAATGGTCTTATATTTTATTAATACTGCATCATTCTTGTACTTAAATTCAAACTAGCATGGACAGTTATTTGAAACAATCATACCTACCTTCTTTATTTTTCATTACTACATCAAAGCACTTATTTTTTGTCGAGTATGTATGTTAAAATGCATTAATCCGTGAATGACTCATCGAAACAAGCAACAAAGTATTTAAATTTCTGTAACTCTTTGTCCAATTCTAGCTTACAATGGTGTTAGGTTGTAACAAATTATGTAGAATGCTTTTGTGTAACCCAAAGTAATTTTCTACAAAATCTTGCTGTCTTTGCCAATTCCTTTCAGCAGTTCTAAGTCAGTGTCCACATAATTCAGAGATCTAAATTTTATAATCATGTCAACACTATAATATTTCACTGTTAATCAAATTTTGCTTTAATAGAAAGTCGTCCATAAAACCTGAGCTTCCACTTATACTGACAGTACTTACATTTGTTTTTAGTTTTTCTTTTTATACTATTGCAAGCCCCAATCAATCAAATGTTTATTAGTATCATTGTACAATTACGTACTTACACAAGTTAATAATAATTACAATTACAATAATCTCCATCTAAATGTAAAATTTGTACAAGGCCTGGTATATCATAGAAAAAACGTAAGTACAAGTAATTTAAATACAATAAAATGATACAATGATATAGTAAAACTAAACAATCAATAAACCAATAATAAGACTAGATATTAAAAATAAAATCAAACACAGGCATATATACAAACAAAAAAAATAGTATCACAACAATCACATGTATAGATTAATTCAGATGTGTACAAAATTGCTTGTACATATTTGATGTAAGGAATAAAAGACATTTTATTAAGGATAAACTTTTAAATCTCTACTTAGATCGTGTAGGACACAAAACCCTAATTGAGTGGCCAACATTGAAGAAATTGATACCATAGTAAAAAGTCGCGGAATCGGCTAAACATCAAATAATCTTGGCTATAATTGTGACATTTTCTTGTATTATATAGAATGATGCTATGGCTTTTATACATATTTAAATTTGCTGTAAAAAAATTTAGCGTATGAGGCAGGAAAGGGAAGATGGTTACTTTTTCTAACTAAAGTATTCATTTGGAGCAACTGCGGAATCAACCTGATCCATATTACAAACTGTTTATTTATTAATAAGCACTTTGTTAAACTTAAAACGGACCCCCGCGTATACGACGCAGATCATAAGGCCAGAGGTCAGACCCTGACCTGCTGACACCCTAACACAAGTTGAAGCACAAGGCTCGAATGAATAAACATATTTGCTTCAGTACTTATCAAACCAAACCAAACACATGCTTTAAATCCCTAATTTATTTTACAGATTTCTTTATTGTTTAACGCTAACAAGGACCAATGAACTTATTTATGGTTGGTCATTGGGTTTTGATAAAATGTGCTACATTTTTTTTTTAATTCAAAGAAACCTAACACTGTCTCCTTTTCCTCTAGTTCAGAGCTATTTTAATAAGATAATTGTACTTTCGAATGCCACTTTCTAGGTTAATCAACACAAATTTCGGAAATTCCATGGCTTTTTCTAGGCCATAAATTTAGCTTTAGATGAAATATCTTAAAAAGTAGTATATAAGCATATCGCTGTAATACAACTAAAGTTTTATTGTTAATTAACTAACTAAACTATATACCAGAATGAATGCTAGACTAGACCCTATTTACTTGCTGAAGTGTTGATGTTTAAAAAACACCAATAATTATTATTGTAAATAAAGTATATATATATATATATATATATATATATATATATATATATATATATATATATATATATATATCAAACGTAGAAAATTTATAACGCGGAAACAACTAGTATATACTAGAAAATGGATTCTTTGGGATGTCTACTAAAGCAATGAAATTTGGGTAACCAAAGACACGTGTTTATGACTTAAGGTCCTCATCAGTACAGTCAACTAGTTGAAAGACGTGGTGAAATTTCTTCGCCAATCAGTGATGTAATACGCGTTAAATCATTTTTCTATGTTAGTTCTCTGTAGTGTGGAAGATGCATAGATCAGTAATATAAAATCTTACCTTGTGGGTCAACTTCTTTAGCCAGTTTCAAAGCATCAGAATTGGCTAAGTCCGTGTTCGCCGGTGTTACTGCTAGTATAAGACATGAATCACGCTTAATAAACTGCATGATCATATTTCGGATTTGTTGCTCAATATCAACAGGTTGATCACCAATGGGAACTTTGGTGAGACCAGGGAGATCAATTAAAGTCAAATTGAGCACTAAAATAAAAATTGATTATAATTTACTTTTTGGTTGCTGTCAATTATTTATTAAAGAAGACGCACGGAACATCACAATTATGACAATAATAATTTTCTAAAAATTTTGTATGATCCAAGGTCCTACTGGTATTAGGTGTTTAAACTATTTGTAGGTAGGATCAGTTAAATTCGACCACTTTTCGAATATACGAGCGATTATAAATAGTCCTTATTGGGATTGCAGATGTTGTCACAAGTGTCACCCAGTATACAAACATTAATAGCCACCCACTAATTTTATTTAGATGTTCTTAATGGGGATTTCGAAAGTGCTATTTTTGCACACATAATAGGTTTTGTATAACAACTCGTAAAGGATACCTATTAATACTTTCAGAGTGACACACCCTCAACCTTTTAAATACATATAAAATGGACATTTTGTACATCTATCTATGGAAAATAAAACCAATTCCTAAAAAGGGTGACAACCAACATCCAACGAATTATTTAGGTAAATTAACGACTTCTGAATGCCTATAATATAAAATCTTTAAGATATGACTGTCCAACTAGCTTCACAAGTCGCAATACCTTTTGTCTTCCCACATCAACTAGAAAGGTAAAAGTTGGTATAGACAGCCTTTGAAACATAACGTTGATTTATTTTTTGTCAGTCCTTAGTACTTAAAGTTGATGAGAAAGATCATACATCCAGTATGGCGGCCTGTAAATAGGATAATTAATGGAGATTTAATATGGTGAAGACGTTATACGTATTTGAATTGAACAAAATTAACTTATATCTAGCAATCTAAAAAAGTAAAATAATTTAAAAGTAATTTTAAATTTCGTCGCCGCAATTTCCGATGGTTTTTTTCTGGCACAGGAAAAGAGTGAAATTTACGTCGTCTTTCAATAGCGTTATCATCAAAATTTTATTTCTCCTACATGAAAAATGTCATAATTTACTGCAATCAATATAAAAAACGAACGCTTTCAACAATGTATTTCTGTTTCGTGTCTTTTTGGGAGATAATTATGTCAAAATTGTAAATTCTTCTTATTGGCTAGAAAAACTCGTTAAAAATTACCCGTGAAAAAACTGCGACGGCAATATTCTTCATTGCACTTTTAGTTTATCTGAAAACTAGTAGAATTAAGAGCCCGTGAGATTTTAGATTATCACATCTGTTTGGCAGCGATATAAAGCGAGTTGTTCCAGCCGTTAAGAAAATTTGTCATTTTGACACATCTGCCAAAAAGACACACCACAAAAATGATTTCCCGATTGTTGAAAGTGTTAGTTACAATATCAGATTTGAGTAAAGTATTGTTATTTATTTTTCTTAAGTCAACTGGTAATACATTATAAAATTTGGGGGCAAAATATGTTATAAACCGTTGAGTTCTAGATTTTGTCAAAAGGGGCACCGGTAGATTTCCAAAGGTTTTACTGTTACCACACTAAAATGTTTGTCTTAAAGAGGGTGTTTTATACATAAAGATTAGGACCGCCTTTATGTATAGTTGATGGATATTGAAAACTTTTGTTTCTTGGAAAAGTTATTCTGTTGGATATCTCTTTTCTTTTTAATACGCGACTTCAAGTATGTATTTTTGATATAATTTTAGCGGTTCTAAGATAGTTGGAAAAGTATCTCCCAAAATAGATATTCCATATCTTATGATGCTTTCAACTAGAGATGTATATAACATCTTTGATATATACAGGCATAACATTACGGATATTATAAAATTTATAAATCAATTTACATATTCTTAAATTTATGTAATTAATATGTTCATCTCATTTTAGGTTTTTATCAATTATAATTCCTAGAGATACTTTATTTTATTTACTTTCTGTATAAAGTTATTGCATTGGCAGTTCAATTTATTATTTTCAATGCACTGGTAAGAATGTATTTGTAAGTTTTGGAGAGGTCATTGATGCATATCATAAAAACTGAAACACATACACTTGGTTTTATCTATATTTAAGGTTAGTAAATTTTCTCCCAGCCACTGGGAGATTTTCGAAAATTCTGTAGATACAATATTCATTGCTTTATTCCAGCTGTCACCAGCTGCCAACAGAACAGTGTCATCTGCGTATGAAACTATTTTTGCAGGAGTGTCTAAAAACAATAATTCGTTTATATAAATGGTAAATAAAAGTGACCCCAATACTGTCCGTGACCACTCCGAAATCTCCCATTTCATTACCGATTTTGACAGATTGTTCTCTATGCGAAAGGTAATCTCTCAGTAATCTGTTTGGTAATCCTCTTATACCATACTGATAAAGTCTATCTAAAAGAATATAATATGAAACAGTGTCAAACTCGTTAGCTAAATTGAAAAAAATTACTACTTACCTCAAATAGGGCGCCTTCAGTCGAACCGTTTGCCGAAAGCCAAATTGAGTTTTTGAGATAATATTATTTATTTCTAGGTGTTCATAAATTCTTTTTTTAAGAGACATTTCGAATAATTTTCCAAAATGTTTATAATAGATATAGGTCTGTAGTTACATGGTTGGTGTTTATCATTATTTTTGTATATAGGAAAAATATAGGATTTTATAAATTCATTAGGAAATTTACCTAGAGAGAAAACGAGATTCAAAATAAAATGCAGTGGTTTGCAAATTTCATTTTGTACGTGTTTTATCATTCTTGCAGAAGCAAGATCCACTATTGGGGCTGAGTTATTTTTAAGCCTATTTACATTATTTATAATTTCTTCACTAGTTATAGGTGTCAAATATAGTGACTTACAGTTTATATTTCTTGGAGGTAAAATTTTAGAGTAGTTTATTTTTTTTGCCAATTTGTTCCCTATATTAAGAAAATAATTGTTAAATTGATTAGCAATATCTTTTCTATTAATAATGTTGTTTCCTATATCATCATGTAAAACAATGTTCTCTTTATTTTTTGGTTGGCTTAGCTCCGTATTTATAATTTGCCAAATTTTCCTAGGGTTATTTTTATTATCTAATATTGTTTTAGAAAAATAGTGTTGTTTTGTCTTTCGTATTAAATTGTTAAGCAAATTTCGATATTGTTTATATTCCCTAAATAGGTTTATGCTATTTTTATCCTTTAAGTATTTAATTTTTAGATTATCTCTTTTGCCAATGGATATGTGCAATGAAGTTGTTATCCATGGTTTTATCTTGTTTAGAATTTATTTGAATTAATGAACTGGATTTTTTATGCAGTCATTAAATTTATTTAAAAATATGTTATAAGCTAAATCTGGTTCATTTGCATTATATACTTCATCCCAGTTTGTTTGATTTAATAATATTTTAAGATTATTACTATCTATCTTTGATAAACGATTTTTAGCTCTGTCAACTGTTAGTAAGGTACAGATATTTATCTGTATTTTTTAAATTTTAGGATAATGATCTGTGACATCACTTGTATAAACCAACGGTTGAAATGAAATATTTTTCATACTCACTGGGCAATAAACAAAAAAAAAGATCTATACACCTACATGAACCATTTGTTGTTAACGTGTTTAAATATTCATTAACCAACACATCTCTATTGTTTAATAAATCCAAGTTAATATCGCCCGTAAAAACTGAAATATAATTATTATTTTTTTGAGTAAGTAATTGTTGAAGATCAACTATAAATTGCATTGCATTTGTCGAAGGTGACCTATAAACCGCAAATATGTGTATCATAGTATTGGAATAATTAAGGTTAATTACGAAAAATGTATTTTCTGTGAATTTTACATTATTAACTGAGTTAATCTGTATACCATTCCTAACAAAAACTAACATCCCGTCGTTTTCATTAAATGTACCATTTGAATAAAAAATTTTGTAGTTCGGTATTTTAAAACTATCTAAGCATTCCATTTTCCAAGTTTCCGTTAAAATAATCACTTCAAACGAATGTTTTAGACTTAGTTATAAAATTAGAAATTCTTCAAAATTTTTTCTAGCACTTCTAATATTAAGGTGTATTATGTTAAGGAAATCATTTCTTGAGCAATAGGCATCATAATTTTGAATAGTCTTTGTTTCTATTTTGGCAAATTCATCGAGCTCTTTATTGTACTCAGCAACATTCATATATATATAAAAAAGTTAAGTTATAAATTATAATAACCCTCGAAAAGAGAATCTATATACTTAAAAATTAAGTTATAAATTATAATAACCATCGAATAGAGAATCTATATACTTAATTTGACTTTAGAAAAAGGAATAATTTCAAACTATCTGTGATAACACCCATTCATATATCAAGGACTAAAACTTCAAGAAACAATTATAGATCACTAAACCTAACAAGCAATTTTGCAGAATTGTTAGAAAAATGTATAAGACGGATTATCTCGTTTTCTTACAGACAATCATGCTATTTCTCAAAATCAGTTTGTGACAGAGGTTGTAAATAACTTGAATATGGATAAAAAATGTTTAGTTGTGTTTTTGGACCTAGCCAAAACTTTTGATACGGTCCCCCCCAAAATTCCTTTCAAAAATAAGGCACCCCAGCTTTTAAACTACAGGAGAGTTACCAAACTCGAAAATATCAAATGGTGCAACTCATAGACATAACAACAGGGAGACGAAATTGTTTTAATTTGAACGTAATTATACATTGTCAAAATTATTACTTGCTTGGTCTATTGTATTATCCTGATTTGGTTGTTTTGAAAACTTAAAACAAAATAATAGAAATAGTAAATGTCTAATCGTAAATTGAACAAAGCGGTGTTGCTTTGCATACATTTTTGGGCGATTTTTGTGTGCAAAAATGTGACTATTTACTTCCTAACGTCTCTTTTCTCGGTAAGTCAAAGTGTTTTTATATGTAGAGGCAGTTAATTACTTTAAGGGTTAATATAACTTGTAGTTGGTATTTTATCGTTTTTTAGAAATCAAAATTACACATCTGCACTTTTTTCCCTAAGCATATCCATTAATTCCGAAACAAAACCGTGCATGTAGTTACAAAAAACACAGGTATACATATCTCTGTATACATATTCAACATGAAAAATATACACTTCTTCTAATAAATTATTTTAAAATACTAAGAGACGTTGTTTAATATTCAGAACAAAGTAAACAAAAATAAATAAGCTTAGTTAAGTAAACGTTTTTATGCTTAATGTAAAAAGAACGGATTAGGTATGTTATTAAATATGCCCGCTGTGATAATAGATTTTAATTTTGATTTACCGTTAAACGATTGTTGTATAAATAGGTATAAAAATATTGCTATTACTAAATATTACACTCATGGTCATTGACATGTTATATCTCAACGGCAAGAAGAAAACAAGTCTGTCATTATAACTTTACAATGTTGCCATTTGTGGGATCAGACAAGGAAAATAGATATTTTTTCCTTGTCACACTTACTTGCATTAGTTTACTTACTTTAATCATTGCATCAAAACATACCATCCAAAAGTTTTACTTATTCAGAGATTTTTTATATAAGAAAACACGAATAATAGTTTACAGAGCATTTGTAGTCAATTGGGTATTCAATCTTAGTTCAATAAAATGGTTTTATTACTAGTACTGTAGAGTTTATGAAAATAATAATCATATCTAGCCAGAAAGTACGTCGTATAATGTTTTGTCATCGCAAATCAAATTTAAACTTTGCATTTTATTTTCCTTCAAATTCAATGCATGTGATATCAGAAGTCATTCATGTCTTATTCGTTATTTGTAATTTCGTACAATGCAACAAAATGACAATTCATTTCAAATATGACTGTTTAAAATACATCAAAATATCAAAATTTTTGTGCGATTTTTTGGACTTACAGTAGAGAAAATTTTGAGTAAAATGGCTTCATTTAGTCAAACCAGTAGTGGGTTTGTTAAAACAAATTCTAATAATTTACCAAGAGTAGACATGTTTATGGTGCATGGTTTTTTTTGAGCTAGGTGAGCTGTTTAATGTTGAAAAAGTGCGAGAAAGAAAAGCATCATATCATGCACAAATCGCAATAAAAATTACATAAGATGCTTACCACACTCAAAATAATAAAGTAATTTACAGTAGTGACAAATATTTTTCATAAAAAATAATTTTCTAACAATTATACAAATAAGAAAATTTTTTCTGGTTAGCAGTCCTTGATAAACGTATTTTTTTAGTTCTGGGAGGGAAAGTTACGGAGACAATACATACATGCATAATTGTTTTTTTTAATTAGTTGTGTGTTTATTCCAGATTTAATGGTAGTTTTAACGGCAGTTTGTTGTAAAGCTGTTACAAATTTAAGTTTACTTAATTTCTAATCTACTTTTTTTCAGTCATGTGGTTAATTATTTAAAAAAAAAAGTGCCCAAAAATTTCGTAGACTTCAAAATATTGTCGATTAGGAATAGATCCCCGTTTATCTCATTTAACTACAATCGTCGTAACCGGCGTTCGAAGTATTTTCCTAACATGCCTCGACTAACCAGGTGAAATATTATTTATATAATAGTTTTATGAAACTTTACTTAAAATACTTACTATTATGTTGAGGAAGTATAAATTGCAAAAACTCCAAATGCTTTAAACAACGCTACAGAACAATTTTCAATTTTGATTCTTGTATCCCTGCATATCAAAAATTTTATAAAACAAAATTTCTTCAAATAGTTAAATTAAAAAATTTAGACAAATAAAAATAATTTACTTATATATAAAAATATGAAAGTTCTGGGGCTCACGTTAAAATAACCTTCACAACAGTAAAACCAAGTTTTGCTATTTGAAAAGTATCTTTTTTCTTTTTGCTTCAAACCATTATTATTTCCTTTTATCACCCTCCCTAGGAACGAAGATAACATTTTTTCTGTCGAGTTTGTCAATGCATTTTTGCAATATTGTCCAAAACAACTCTTAATTCTCCTGTCTACCTTTTTTTCCATCTTTTTAGAGATAAACGTAAAAATAAATAAAAAATAATAATAAGATAATTTCAAAGTGATGTTAACATAGTTGGCACATAATTCGAATTTTTGGAAAATGTCGTTCTCGATTTTCAAGCTTTATTAGTTCCGACATCGCACTTTCTAGGTTGCCAGATTTTTGTGGAACGAAAAACTTCTTAAATTATTTAAAAATCATCTGATTCAAAAAAAATCTCGTTTGTGGGATTATTAGGTATGAGATTTTAGTAGATGGTGGGCTTTTCAATAATTGCTTACAGAAACTTAATATAATACAAAAATATATATTAAAAATAATACTTAGTAAAAACAGATTATATCCTACAAAGGTTCTTTTCAGCAGAAATATAACATTAGGTCACTGTACATACTAACAATATGCTCTTACGTCCCTAAACGTGAAAATATGTGGCAGTTTGTAAATCAGTTACGCTATGAGGGCAAACCAAACTAATAAAATTCAACATCCAGCCAGCCATAACAATGTCAATTTAAAATATGTAAATTACATTGGACCCAAAGCATATAACAATTTACCATGGGATGTTAATAATAAGAATCAGTTATCCAGAAATTGAAATAGCTGTGCTAAAACCAGCCAAACTGTGAGGAAAACCTTAAGGTAAAAATATTTTAAAAGGGCGATCCCAGTAAATATAGTTATCGCATTAAATCAACACACCTACCATTTGGAGAATATACTCTTAAATTGATAGGAATGTTGGATATACCCTTGTTACTCCCAGTGACACGATCAGTTTCAGCTTCAATTTCTCTGCGAATTTCGTCAAAATCCACAAACTTTTTTCCTTTACAGTGCAAGAATTCTCCACATTCTAAAAAAAATATAAGAAGTTAAAAAAATATCATAGCATAAAATTTACTTAGGAAAATTCAAAAAATCAATCAGACCAAAAATAGAGGGATGTTGGTATTTTATTTAAAACTAATAATTATGTATATTTCAAACTGGACACGGCTGCAGTCCACGCGTTAATTAAGGATCTTGTATAACATTTTAAGGTATTTTTCGTCACACCTAATTGTCAGTGGTTCAAGATAGAAAATATTATAATCAATAAAGTAGTTCTCGGTGAGAGGAATATTCGATTTATAGAAAAGGTTGCAAACAAATTTACGCTGCACCTGTTCGAGAGCATTTATTTGTCATATACTGGAGGCTCCAAACCGAAGAACAGTATTCCAGAAGTGGTTTAACCAACGCACAATATAACATTCTGATTAAGGCAACATTGTTGAAATCTTTGGAACAAAGCTTAATGAAACCCAGCATTTTCAGGGACCTTGGGACTATTTGCGATAGGTGTGGTACGAAACATAGAGGAGAATCAAGAGTGACTCCCAGATCACTGAATTTGGTCAGCGTCTCAAGAAACGTGTTGCCAAAATATAATTGTAATCAATAGGGTTGCATACTCTTGAAAAACAAACCATTTTATACTTAGCATCATTAAGCTCCATGCCAGTCAGCCCACACCACTCATTGAGCCTATAGAGTTCTGTTTGCAAACCCAGGCACTGATCAGTTGATGAGACCCTGATAAATAATAATTAACTTATAATTATATGACACAGAAATTCTAAAGTGGTGAGTCATTTGTAGCATGTGATATAGCTAAATTCACAATAGATATCTAAAATAGTACATTGAACTTAACACAATTTGTGCCTACGAATATTCTACAACTTTTGGCGAATTTTTTCTTATTAAGTATATTTTTGATATCTAAGGGAAGCAGATTATAAATTTTTGGTGCTAAGTAGTTTACTGATCTAATATAAATATGTGACATTAGTAGGTATTATTAAATTTCTATTAATCTTGCTGCGAGTTTCTTGAGAATGATTTACATAATTTCTTAGATGACTGTTTTTATAGGCAGAGACAGCTGTTGATAACACAAAAACTGATGTAATAGTATCAGAACAAGAACAATCACTTCATATACAATTGCTCAAATGAATCTTAATGTGCTGGATATGTGGTAAACTCCTGGTGTTCATTGAGAATGCTATAAAATTGGTTTTTGAAACATTTAACGTAAGGGAATTAAGATCCATTCACATTTTCACTCGAGTAACAACTGTTTCAGCCATTCAAAACCCTTCCTCCCAGGTAGCTTCATTATACAACAATACGGTATCATCCGCAAAACATACAGTTTTAGTAAGAGGACACAATCTAGATAAGTTTTTAATATATATTGAGAATAGCACAGGCCCAAGCACTGTACCCTGTAGAACTCCATATTCAACCTTATTTTCAGAACTTATACAAGAGGTCAGCTTAACTTTTTGGACCATATTAGTTAGGTAAGATTTAAACAGATTAAGGGTTACACCCCTTACACCAATAATATGCAGTTTTTTTAGAAGAATATGGTGGTCCACAGTGTCAAATACTTTAGAAAGATCTAAAAAAATGGCTAGAGGTTTACAATTATTATTGAAGCACCAAGTTACAAATCAAGTAATTTCATGCAAAGCACTTTCTGTGCCCATACCCTCCCTAAAACTAAATTGGGAATTAGACAAAATATTATAACGAGATAAAAAGTTATATAATCTGATCTTAATGCACATTTCAATAATTTTACAAATGGGACTTGTAAGATCAATTGGTCGATAATTGTTGACGTTACACTTATCACCACCTTTATGCAAGGGCACAATCGTGGCCCTTTTAAATATGTCTGGAAATATACCTGTGTTAAATATTAAATTAATAATATCGTTCAGAGGTAAAACAAGAGATTTGTAGTTTGATTTCAAAATAATATTTGACAAACCAAAATCGTCAACAGAGGATGAAACTTTCAAAGAATTTATGGACTTAATAACCTCATCATCAGTAATAGGGTTTAGGAATAATGAGTTGGGAAGTCGGCTCTCTCCCAACAAGAGATCCGGAATATTTCTGGGTTTGCGTTAGCCAACCTCGCACCAGTCAAACTAAAAAAGGTATTAAGTATCTGTTATCTCTTTGATATTACTATCAAGAACTAAAGCAATATTATTTTGAGAGTTTGTGTCATTTGCAGAGTTGGCATGATTTAATTCATGATTTAAGTCGTGATTTAAATCAGTTGATTTTTTTAATTAAATGACAATTTAAATCAAACACAGACTTTTTTTAAATTATGTATTTAATAAAAACAAATATATTTGTTATTATGAACATTCAAACATCCTGTTAAATAATATAAAAGTAAAAATTATTATAGAATTAAAAAAGCATTACATAAAAAAATAGAAATACAAATTTTGTTTATATATTAACAATTTCAACTTAAACAGAAAAACCAATTTTCTAGCCTTTTCTACTCCCAGTTTATTCCTTAGGTCAGAGTGAACCAGTCCAAAGGTACTAAACACTCGTTCTACTAACACGGAGGAAGCAACCGCGCACAGAAATTGTTTTAGTGCTGGTAGTTGTTTTTCAATTTCTGGCTCATCCTTTTGTGAAAGCCACCAGTCAATTGCCCTCACATTTGTGGTTATTTCTTCCGAAAACATAATTTTCTTAAAGGGATTGGAACGACTATTAAATTTTATTGCTAATGGTAGCAGCCCAGTGTTTCCATAAATCTCCTCAATGGCTTCTAGGGCCTGGTTCTTTTCATCGGCTGTTAACTTGTATTTTTGCTTGGATGGGTCCAACATATATGCCGTAAAATGGTATTGTGTTAATGACTGTTTATAACGGGCTTGAAACATCATAATGTTTCGTAGTGATAACTCTACATTTTCCTCAAAAATATATTGTTAATGTTTCCACTGTTCGACAGCGTTTCAAAGAGAACCATTTTTTTTCTGCAAATTATCAAGGGCAATTGATATAGGTTTTAAAATTTTTAAATACTCTTCTGCAGTGCCTTTCAGACCAATGTTTGAGATCTTTTGGTAGATTATAGCATCAATTCCCTCTTTGTTTTTGTCACAGATTCTCAGGATTATATCCCAATGAGTGACATACATTTGCAAGCAATCAGCAACACTATTTTCTCTCACATCCCTTGGAAGTATTAGTGTTTTGCCTCCTGCCAGATGAAATTTAGCTCTAGCTGAATGATTGTTTCGAAAGAACTTGACAATATTGACTACATTTTCCTTAATATCGTTGAATTTTAAACCTTTGCATAACAGGTTTAAAATGTGTGCAGAACAACCATATGTTATAATTTTTGAGCCTGTTTTCTCCTCCACCGTTTTTCTCATGCGGGCTATGTTTGCTGCATTACCTGTCACAAAAGACGTAACAGTACAGTGATATTTTGATTCGCAAGAAAAAATCAGGTCACAGCATATTTGTGTTAAATATTCTAAAGTATTTCCTGACGTATCAATAGTTTCATAGAGAAATGCTTCTCCATCTTCAGTTCTTATAGTTGCACCTATCAC
Source organism: Kuschelorhynchus macadamiae (assembly GCA_030620095.1). NCBI lineage: Eukaryota > Metazoa > Arthropoda > Insecta > Coleoptera > Curculionidae > Kuschelorhynchus > Kuschelorhynchus macadamiae. The sequence goes on from JAUTXW010000094.1 coordinate 1,152,372, forward strand.
TGGCTCATTGTGTACATTTGACCATCCACCAATAGACATATTCACACATTGCCCTGATAGTGAAGAAAAACATTTTGCTTTTTCCTCATTGTAAATTTTATCTAAAAGTGTTGTAGCTATTTTTTTTCGATTCGGCGGTGTATAACCGGGTCTTCTAGGCATGTCTAAATGTCTTGAAACGTGGTTCTTACAAAATAAATTGTGCGTAAATGCTACAAAAACACAGTGTATCTTTTTCAAAACCAGTAGAAGTAATTTTCAGTTCCCTGAGAGAATTAAGTTAAAGATAATTATATTTCTGTTAGCGAAAGTAGTAAACTATTAGGCGTACATACAGATTCATATTTATCATTTAACAGTCATAGCATCTATCTGGATAAGAAACTTGCGTCATGCTGCTATGCTTTAAGAACTCTGGCCCAACACTCAAACTTTGAAACTTTAAAAATAGCATATTACAGCACTTTTTATCCGCACCTGAAATTTGGCATAATTTTCTGGGGCAATGGCACCAACATTAAATTTATTTTTCCGAATCAAAAATATACTCTTAGAATAATTACAAAGGCCCAATCCTATTCAAGTTGCCGAGGGATTTTCAGGGCCAATAATTTATTAACAGTAGCAGCAATCTCGATTTTTGAACACATCCTGTTTATTAGAAGAAACCCTGAACTATTCTCCAAATACCTAATTAATCATTCTCATAACACTCGTGACCAGCAAATTCAATATAATTTTCCAGAGCATAATTTAACTTTAACTGAAAAAAACTGTTACTATTTGTGTATAAAGTTAGAATATCCAACATAAAAATGTCTTCCTCGAAAAGTTACTTGAAATAAGAAATATTGCATTTCCAGAGCGTCGCGGAACTGTTGGTGAATTGCATGCACCTAGGGAGGTTTGGCCCCTATCTTCAGGTAATGAAAGAAGAACTGCGTACCCTTAATAGCCTTGGCCGTGAGTCCGACTGTCCTCTGTTAAAGGAGGACCTTAGGTTAAGTAGGCAGAATTACAGAAGTGCAATAGTTGAAGCCAAAAAGAAAGCAAACACTGACTACATAAAGGATTCTGATAATCCCTGTAAGGCTGCATGTGAAGTTATCAACAACAATAGCAAGCGGGTGACTTCGAGTGTGGATCTGGAAGCTGGAGATCTGAACGATTTTTCTGCAGAGGTGGCGGAGTCACTCGTGTCGGCTTTGCCACAGTCTAATCATACTCATCAATGGTACATGGAGCACTTACATCCAAGTCTTCAGCAGAGTAAGTTTTTCTTTCAAAGTGTTAGTTTCATTGAGGTCAGGGATGCAATAGATGGAATAAAAAAGAAACATAGCAAAGACTTTTATGAACTAAACATAATTTTAATCAAAACTATGAAAAACATTCTTATTGTTCCCCTGACGAAGTTATATAATGCCTGCATTGAACAAGACGTGTACCCGCATGCTTTTAAAATCAGCAGGACTGTCCCAATCTTCAAGAAGGGTGATCCAGGTTTACCCGATAATTATAGGCCTATCTCACTAATTCCTATTCTATCCAAAATATTTGAGGTCCTGTTAAGAGATCAGATGTGCGATTACTTTGAGACAAACAGTATACTTACAGATGAGCAGTTTGGCTTCAGTAGGGGGAAGTCCACCTTAATGGCTCTGAATAGGTTATGGGAAAGCATAGTTGGAGGCTTTGAAAAGGGAGATTTTGTGTGTATCACATAGCATCCTATTGGAAAATCTTAATTACTATGGAGTGGAGCCATCAGGTTGCCGTTTGATTCAGAATTATCTCACCGAGAGACGACAGGTTACTTCTTTCCAGGGAAAAGTATCGGAGGAGAGAGTCATGAAGCACGGAGTCCCGCAGGGTTCAATTCAAATCTTATCTTCCTTGCCCCTTACTATTTCTTATATATGTCAATCATCTGCCATCCTCATTGCAGACTGGTGAGGTCACCTTATACGCAGATGATATCGGCTTCCTGTTGCGGTGTAAGGACTGTGAGGTTTTGAGAGAACAGATGAACAACTGTATCGTTGGGGTCAATGACTGGTTCACATCTAACCAACTAAGTCTCAATCTGGCAAAAACAGAGCAAGTAATTTTCTCACAGAGGCAACATGGGGTCGCCAACAATCCCGAACAAGTCAGGTTCCTTAGAGTCGCTCTGGATCCTAAGCTCACTTTTGAAAATCATGTCGACATTATTTCCAGGAAGATAGCCTCTGGAATTTTTGTGCTGCGGAACCTGTCAAGGTTTGCCCACCCAAGTGTATGTCTTACAGCTTATCATGCTCTTGTTCACTCTGTATGTGTTTATGGGCTACTTGCCTGGGGACACTCGGCTCATGCTGCGAGAGTCTTCTCCCTGCAGGGGAGGGCAGTCAGAGTTGTGGCTCAGGTTGGATATCGAGATGACACCAAGCCGCATTTTAGAAACTTAAATATCCTAACACTACCAGGACATTATATTTATGAGTCACTAATTTATGCCTTAAAAAATCAAGGTAAATTTGGTAGAGTAGAAAATCAACATCATTATGACACAAGATCACATAATGACTTATGTATACGGTTTCTGAGACTTGGAAGGTCATGGAATGCGACTCTGCATTTTGCGCCTGCCTTCTTTAATAAATTGCCTGCTGGGATCAAGGGATTGCCAATAAAAAAGTTTAAATCTGTGATAAAGAAGTATTTATTGGGGAAGGTAATTTATAGTTTTAAGGATTTTTTAAACTGTAATGTGATTGAGGCTGACTTTTCACTGTATTAAAAGAGTGGATGTGTAGTTTAGTGTAGGTACCTATGTTACTAGTTTTATAGATGTCTGCTTGTTTCAGTATTAAATTTTAATTCATATTAATGTTTTTCTGGTACTGTAGGACTGACTTTTGTTAAAAAACTTTTGTTTTGCCAATAATAAACTATTCTATTTTATTCTATTCTATCTTCTTCCATCTTTTCCAGCTTAGAGTTCAATGTAAGATTATCCTTTCTAAGCTGCTTATTCTCACTCTGGATATCTTTTATTGTATTGTTCATATCCTCAATGACATTCCATTTAAAATGTAGTGACTCCTCAAGGCCTCCAAATTTGTTAGCAAAGAATCTTAGAATCTCCTTCATAGACGGATTATCCATGGACAGAACTTTCGAAAAATCCATACTTTTCACTGACAGAGTTTCTGTATTGTCATCTGAGCTATCATTCAATATGTCAGCACATTTTTTACAAATACATTTTTCATCTGTAATCTTATCTTCATAGGCACTGAACTCTTCATTACTTAGGCCACTACAGCTCTTATGATAATATTGACCACACTCTCCATTACATAATATACTGTAGAGAGTTTTGGAAACACCCTTGCTACAAATTGAACACATCCATATCACTTTCTTGTTCTTCTTCCCATATCGCTAGGCGGTATTAAATCTCCTTCACGGGAAAGTAGTGCAAAAACTCTATTTCTTTAAAACGACCATAAAATGTCTATGCATAAAAAACATCGATTATAAATTACGATGTATTTCACACTCAAGTGGAAGTTATAAAACTTCAACACAGATCGGCAGATTATCATGTAACATATAACCAAGCCGAAAATTACAAAAGTCAATTCACTAAAACCACCGGAAATTACGGAGCAAAATTAACACGACTTATATGGGAAAGTACTATATTACCTGATTAGAATAAACAGTTTGAAAGTACTCGGCAAACAAATTGGCCGCTTCTACGCCTCCATCTACCGTTTTACCATTATAAGACACTTGAGGAGGTAGATAGGACTCATGGACGAAGTTCACATAACAGTCTCGTGATGTTCTTTTACACTGAGCACAGAGATCAGAAAACTGGGTATAATTCCGAGGCAAACCGCTTTTCTTCCACTTACAATGCGCGATTTTCTTCTGAAACACCAAGCTTTTCAGGTATGTTGAAAACCATCTTGGGAACCCTCTGCTTGATATTTCCTTTTAGAACAAGTGCATCGATTGTGGTATACAGTACATCATAGAAAACATTAATCATGCTTTCTACAGGTAAGGAGTCAAGCAGTAGATCCCAATCGACAAATCCAAGGTAATCATTTAAGGCATTATAGTTAACAGATTTGAAGTCTACTAATAAGAGTCAGGCTGTGAAGAGACGGAATTAAAATGGTCCATTGAGTATTTGATGTGGAGAGTCAAGGATGGGTGGAAATCATCTGGAGGGATGATGGAATCTTCAGTACGCAATATAACATTATCAGGGCTGTGCGAGAAAACCAAATCCAATATTGAGCCCTGATGATTAACAATGGTGTTGATTTGGAATAAATTATAGAAAGCGCACATGTTAGAAATGGTTTGTATAATCTCAGATTCTTGAGATTGCGCACCACAACTCGGGTTGGAGTTTGAGCTGAGGTTGTCAGACTCCCAAGAGGTATTTGGTAAGTTAAAGTCTCCGAGCAAATACATATCGTCGTCTTGACATGTCTCAAAGACTCTATCAATGTTTTCTGAAAAATGCAGGTACTCTTCAACAGGCGATCTCGGTAGTAGGTAGACTGTGCCAATGATTAGTCTCTTCTTAGATCCAGATCCAACAGCAATAAACAATTGTTTAATGCCTGTGGACGACTCACACAAAGAGGCACTAACATCTTGTTGGACCGCTATAAGAACTCCACCGTCCCGCGCACCACTATTTGCTAGGAGAGAACGATCCCGTCGATAAACAGTGTAGTTATAAAATCCAAGTTCTGAGTTAAGAATAGGACTAATACCCTGATACAAGCTCACACCCACTGCGCTTGCAAGAACATTTAGCTTAGTACGCAATCCTCTCACGTTTTAGTAGTACACCTCCAGACCATTAGTACTAGAAAGAAGGCATGGTCCCGCATTAGTTAGTTTTTTCTCGCTTAAGTTTTTCTCGACCTTTTTATCAGTTTCCCTCCGGTTACGAGTCATCATAACTGACAAATATCTTAGTTCTTTTCAACTTGTTACGGTTTTTAACAAGGTTGAGTGCACTAGCTGGGGATTGCAGTATTATCTTTAATGGACGTGCATTATTGTGGTTACCCTTTCCAACACGAGAAAACTTCAGTTTGTGTCAGGTTCATGGTCGGTTAACTTATTCAATACAGAGTGAATTTTTGTTAAATCATCGTTCTCATTGTCTTCCCTGAGATTAAATATCATGATATTATTTGATCTCTTTCAAGCACTGTGAGCTAGCCAATGGCCAAAATAGAAGTGGTGGCTGAACTGCACCGGTAGTCAACGCCAGTAAAATCACAGGAAAGGTTCTCAGTTAATGGCTCCAACCCAACTTCCCAGTGTCATAATTTTTGAAGGGAACAGTGTGCTGGAATTAATTAACTTTTCCTGTGGAAACTCAGTCAAGAAGCCAATGATCTTTTATCACTGGAAAAAGAAACCTTATTAAACTTCACCAACAACACTAAAAATCACGACGGGGCCAACACAGCTATAAAAATTGGCGCATCTTTGGAGAGCAAACAACAACACAACAAACTCGATTGACAATACACACATGATTAGGGGTTGGTTTTTTTTTTGTAAAAAGCATTATGGTTGGGCGCGTTGATATTTTTCGGCCTAAATTCTCTACTTACACAATAAATTTTCATTTATTTATTTTTTAGCGAAGTACTAGCTAAAAAATATTCATTTAATAATGATAAGTATATATATATATATATATATATATATATATATATATATATATATATAAAAGGGATTTTTCTTTAACCATATATTTATACCTGGAAATCTAATTTTCTGGGGTCTAGGATAATAATAAAACACAATTTTTCACATCAAGTCAACGTTTCGCTCATAGTGTTGAGCTTTTTTAAGACTTTATTTGTGATGGCTTAATTTCACAAAAAATTTTTTTCATTAAAAAAACGGGACATTAAATACAAAGACGCAAACATTATCATGCGTACTGGAAACATTAAAAGGTTTTTAATATTAATAATATTAATTTTAAAAAATATTTTTTGTTGCTTTTAATTCTTTTTTTATAGAGGCACAGCTTAGTGATAATTTAATAATATCAGGTATAGTACGTCTGACAAAATAAAATATTTAGATTCATTACATTACAAAACACACATATTTAAAACCAAAAACCATAAAAATAAAAATTTAGTATATATGTATAGATATGTTTTAAGTTTGTGTCCTTAAATATGTGTGTTTTGTAATGTAATGAATCTAAATATTTTATTTTGTCAGATGTACTATACCTAATATTATTAAATTATCACTAAGCTGTGCCCCTATAAAAAAAGAATTAAAAACAGCAAAAAAAATATATGTTTTAAAATTAACATTATTACTATGAAAATTTTATAGTTTTTAAACCTTTTAATGTTTCCAGTACGCATGATAATGTTTGCGTCTTTGTATTTAATGTCCTGTTTTTTTAATGGAAAAAAATTTTTTAGAAAATATATATCCCGGGTGCGGCAAAACTCCCTCCCTAGTTTCACTAAGGCTTTGTGACGCGAAGCGACGTCGTAGAGGAGCGGGGATGGCCTCGATAGGTGCATGCGGACGGGAAGTTTTCATGTTACAAGGTTTCAGTCGTAAACATGGTGTGGACGAACGAGCAGCGCGCCTTTGCTGTAGAAGCGTACATTCGCCAAAACGGTTCTGTAGTAGCCGCCCAACGTGCGTTTCGTACTCGGTTCCAAATTCCCGCTCGCCAAGCAGGTCCGGACCGAAAATCGATTATGTTGTGGGTGAAAAACTTTCGGGAAACAGGATCTGTTGTCAGAAAGACAGGTGGACGACCTCGAACGGCCCGAACACCCGAAAACATTGAAGCAGTCAGGCGTTCAGTTTTGCAGTCGCCTAAACGCTCCGCTCGTAAACATGCTGCCGCCCTTCGACTTTCTGACCGCTCTGTGAGGAGGATTCTTCATAAAGATCTTCATTTTCACCCGTACAAGATGGTCGTCACCCAAAAATTGTCAGAACGTGATTGGCAGAATAGATTTGTGGCATGTGAAAGAATGATCGAAACTTTACCGCACGATGCGGTTGTTTTCTTCAGTGACGAAGCACATTTTCATTTGTCTGGATCTGTCAATAAGCAGAACTTTCGATATTGGAGTGAAAACAATCCGAGGGAAATCCATCAAAGGCCTCTGCATAGTGATCGTGTAACAGTTTGGTGCGCAGTCACAAAACGGGATCATCGGGCCTTACTTTTTTGAAGAGAGAGATCGGGCCGTGACAGTCAATTCAGAACGGTATGTGAGGATGATCCAGAATTTTTTTGCCCCAGCCCTTGAAGAACTTGATCTACAGAATGTTTGGTTTCAACAGGACGGGGCCACAGCCCACACAGCGCGACCATCAATGCAGCTATTGAGGGAAATGTTCCCCGGGCGCTTGATCTCCCTGAGAGGTGATATTCCATGGCCCGCATACTCACCAGATTTGGCTCCTTGCGACTATTTCTTGTGGGGTTATGTCAAAGCCGAGGTCTATAAACATCGTCCAAGAACCTTACAAGATTTGAAGGAGGCAATCACCACGGAAATTCGCCGTATACCCCAAGAAATGCTCCAAAGAGTTGTGCGACATTTCAGAGATCTCCTGCAGGAGTGTTTAGACAATGACGGGCGCCACTTGTCTAACATTCTTTTCAAAACAGCATGAGAAAAAATTCCCATATTGTAGTTTCTGGAAATAAAAAGAAATTTGTTGTATCTCGAATAGTTTTTTTTTTATTCACCTGCAAAATTAGGGAGGGAGTTTTGCCGCACCCTGTATATATATATATATATATATATATATATATATATATATATATATATATATATATATACATATACATACATATACATACATATAAGTACATCATAATAATAATAATAATAATAATAATAATGTTTATTGGTCTGAAAAATACAAAGGTATTCATAGACAGGTCTCAGTTTTCGAAAAGATATAAAACATCAAAATAGTTACAAAGCAAACAAAAATACTTACTAAAATACAAAAATACAATTTCAATTAAAAAATATATCTATGTTAAAAGTTTTCAAGGGAGGTCATTGATATTAGATATTACATTATAATACTTTTCTCGGCTATATATACATGCACTAGTCAATACCTTATTTAGCTTATTCCTAAAAGATTTTTGACTCAAAATTTTTATTTCATGAGGCAATGCATTAAACAGCTTAATTTCGTCATCTTGGGTTCTTATTAATCTGTTTCTAGGAGGCACCAGGTTACTACAATGTCTTGTACCATAAGCATGAACCTCGGATGCAACTGTATACCTTTCTAAATTTTTCTTGACATGCAGTAGTTTGGTGAATATAACCACTGCATGAAGAGTCATCACTTTCAATGATTTGAAATGTGGTCTACAGGATTCATCACACTTCAATTTGGCAATACATCTTATGGCATATTTTTGAATTTTAAAGACTCTTTCAAGATGTATAGTTGCAGCCGATCCCCATGTTAGGATTCCATATCGCATAACAGTGTCAAACAGAGAATAATATGTTGTAAGGGCAGCATTTTGATTTACTGTTTGTCTAACCTTTCTAATGGCATATATTGCTTTGTTTAGCTTGCCACACAATACATTCACCTGTTCACACCATATTAAATTTGCATCCAACACAACTCCAAGAAACTTTGTAATGGGCCTATTTGCCAGATTTCCAGCAGTTCGGGTCTCAAACAACATTGTTTGGGTTTTACCTTGATTTAGAAAAAGTTGATTTGAAACGAACCAGGTTTTAGCATGCCTCAGCATGTTTTCAATGATTTCAGCTGTATCCGCTCCTCTGTCCGCTGCAAGTCCATATGTGGCGTCATCCGCATATAGAACGCTTGTCACGTTTTGATCTGTAAAAGTTCTTGGTAGATCATTTATGTATATGAGGAAGAGGAGCGGACCAAGCACAGAGCCCTGTGGTACTCCACTTTGAGACAATAAAGGATCACTTTTCTCATTTTTACAGCTGACCATTTGATATCTATCTGATAAGTATGATGTTAGTAGTTTGTGGGCCACGCCCCTTATACCATAAAAGTAAAGTTTATCCAGTAGGATTTTATGATTAACAGAATCAAAGGCAGCAGTGAGATCGGTGAATAATCCTATATAATTATTTCTGTTCTCAAAGGCTTCATTTATACATGTTGTTAATTTTTTTATTGCGTCAGTTGTTGTGACACCTTTTCTAAACCCAAACTGCTGGGGTATCAATATTTTATTTATTTCTAGATAGGACAAAACTTGTCCATGAATGATATTCTCGAAAATTTTAGAAACGATAGGCAGGGAAGCAATCTGCCTGTAGTTTTGAGGGAGACCCCTATCCCCATTTTTATAGATTGGGAAAATTTTTGCAATTTTTAGTAGGGTCGGAAAGCAGCTTTCCTCCCAGCAAGTATTTATTACATTTACTAAAGGTTGTAGCAGAAAGTCACTAACTATTTTTATACTGTACACATTTACACCATAAATGTGTTTTTTTATTTTTTAGTCTGTTTATAACTAGTTTTACTTCATTTTGATCAATGGGTTTGAGGAACATTGAATGACTTTGAGTTAAATTCTTATCCAGGAAAGTGGAATAATCTGTGGTTCCTGGAGGTAACCTTGTTATTAGATCAGTAGCATGATTTATAAAAAAATAATTCAATTCATTGGGGGTTAGGTTCTCTGGATCATTTTTAGATTTATGTTTTCTGTCCGTTTCAGTGTTTATTATATCCCACACTGTTTTGCTGTAGTTATCGGTTTTCTCCAGCTTCCTCAGATTATACCTTCTCTTTGCTTCAGTTAATATACTATTATAAACTATTCTGAACTCTTTATAAATCGCTATGTTGCCAGCTGTTGGGTATGACACTTTTATTTCATAATAAAAAAGAAGCCTATTCTTTGCCTCTTTAACCTCATCTGTGACCCAGCCTCTTTCAGACCTAGATGCCTTTCTACTGCTCAACCTTGGAAAGCACATATCATAATAATACAAGAAATGATTATGAAAAACCTCATACTTATTCTCAGCTGATATGGCAGTATACACGTTAGACCAAGTCTCTCTCGATAAGTAGAAAGAAAAATCTTGATATTTATTTTTGCTGTAAGACCGATTATTTTTGTGAATAATATCTATTTCATTTTTTACCAGCTCTATTCTTAAAGCTCTATGATCCGAGAAACCCATGTTAAACACTTCAGCAGATTCAGATAGAAAATTACTAAATATGTTGTCCAAGCAATTACCTTTTATATGTGTAGGCAAGCCATCAACATGCATCTGCAATCCAAATGAATGAAATAGCTGCGTCACAGACTGTACATTTTCATCATTCATATTATTAAAATGGACATTATAATCTCCGACCACTATTATTTTTATACATTTATCATGATTTCTATAAATAGGTCGATATTTTTAGATTCCGTTGACCTATAAACACTAACCACCACCAAATTTAGAGATTTTACAAAACACGCTGATAATTCACATTTCTTTGGTTCAGACAGTTGCACTATGTTATTAAGATTCACTGACTCTAAAGTTGGGTGCATAAAGATACATGATCCACCATTTTTAATTCCCTCTCTACAAAAATAACTAGACAGTGTATAGCCCCCTAGACTAATACATTTTAGATGCTCTTCATTGAGCCAATGTTCATTTAGACAAACTATTTTTATTTTTGGATTTTGTATTAAGAAGCACTCCAATTCTAAAGTCTTATTAGATAGACATTGTATATTTAAATGCAAAATAGAAATGACCTCCCTTGTTGTTTCAGTTAAAATCTTCTCTGTGTCGGTCTTCCCCTCTGAAAATTTCTCCTCATTCCACTCATGTCATGTCCCTTATTCCAACCAAATCTAAATGGCCTAACTAGGACTGATTCGGGCCAGATCTCATTGTTTAATATATAGTCAGACTCATCTGGCTTTACTGATATTTTAAATGAAGCAGCATGTCCATGTCCGCGTGTTATTTTCTCACACTCCATTGCATTAACTTTGTTAGCTTTGAGATGGTTAAGCACTGATTCACATTTGGTGTTTATGTCCAAATTCCCAACATAAAACCATTTTCTCTCCTGAGCAGCTATGATAGTCAGCTCTTTGCTGTTTGTTCCGAGTATTGATGCCTGAGGGGTAGCTGCTTTGATTTTATTGATCTTTTCATTACAGTTTTCCTTTGGTTTTGGTTCGGAGGGTTTAGTTTCCTTCCTGATACTTGGTATTTCCACGTCATCATTCAGATGAATTACCTCTCTCAGTTTATTAACTGTTTGAGCTTCCATTACTGCTGCAGAGACAAGTTTTGCTGTAGTATTACTTGTAGGAAGTTCGGGTTTATTATGGGTATGGGTCTTGATACTATGATCATTATTAAGATGTTTTGCAGAATGTGAATGTAACTTAATATTTTCACTAAGATTGGACATACTATCAGATACCACTTTTGAAAATGATAGAAGTAATTCTTTGATGGCTTCTGATATTGGTGATTCCTGAGTTTTTTCCTGCTTTTGTATGATTTCATCGTTTTTACTTTTGAATATTTCTTCTTTGAGCAGTTTAACTTCATCTTGTAATGTTTTCACCTGCTCGACGTACAAGGGAAACTGTTTGAAATTTCCAAGGCAATCAGGGCACATATGTAGCAGCTTCCTAGATTGGCTAGGTATTACCCTTATTTCGCTCGCCATGGACCCATTACAATGCTCGCAAATGATCTGACGGCAAACATCGCATGGATATCCGAAAATTTTTCCCTTTTCTTCTTTGAGTACGCATATCTCATCGCATTTAAAGCATTTCTTATTAGTAGACATTTTGAGGTTTTCGTCTCTGGTAGTGTTGATTGTGGGAGAGCAGGTTTAGGACGTTTTTGATTTTCGCTAAACTTGTAGCAGATATGAGATGCTGGAAAAGACTCGGCTCCGTGTCATATAATTAATAGTGGAAGTAGTTCCCATATGACGTCATAGTTGATATTTGTACTATCTTTGTACAATTTTTGTTTGCACAATAACCCTTGGGAATCGGTGTAATTGAACTATTGTGTTGAACAAAGGGTACAAAGTCCAATGGAGTAATTGTATTTTTCGCTTATAAAACAAAGGCAGAATAACTGGAAACCATGTGCAAAGAACAATGCGCGACAAACACTGCACAACAAAAAACACAATTCATAAGAATGACCCAATTATTTGGACCAATTCTGCTCAAAAATTGACAAAATTCACGACACCGAATGTAAACAAACGCACGTAACATAACCTACTTATAATATGGTAGACATACTAACTACAACAGTTTACTTTACTTGTATATAGAAGACAGAGACATATAACAATTACAGCTGAAAGGGTACAAAAACTAAACAACATGAAGGAAGTTGCTTATTGGTAAATATTACCAGTGGAGTATTAGTATTTTTATTATTAAGCATTATAAATTTTAAGCAATTCTAAACTGTTTGTCTCAGAGATGAGACTTTAGATATTAGCTTCATATTTCTATGCTGGAATTATAATTAGAGGTTTTTTATTTATTCTTAATGTTTGCCTTGGATAAAGTCATAAATTATTTATGTTAAATTTAGTAGAGGAGACCATAAAAAATGTAAAGAATGAAAAAACAATAATACAAAATATAAAATAAATCCAGAAACAGACAAGGCGCAGACACAAATTCAGTTTTAATTCTAATTATAAAACATTACTCAACCTGGTTATCATTATAAAACTCGTCTAATGTGTAATAGGCCTTCGCGACTAGCATTCTGTGTACTCCCCTTTTAAACAACTTCCGGCTGAATTTGCCGTAAGTATACCGGAAGGGAGTTAAATAGCTTTCTACCATTGTAAAGAATTGAATTTTTTGTAAGGGCTGATGTAGGAATTGGCAGCGACACTACATGACTGGTACGTAGAGTGTAATTAAGAAATTGTCTGAGCTCCACTTTCCTCTTGATCATACAAACCGTTTCAAGAATAAACAGGCAAGCAAGCAAGGGTCTGAATTTTATGCTGTACAAATAGTGGCCTGCAGGAGACGCAAGCCCTTGCTCTACACACAAACCTAACGGTTCTTTTTTGTAGTAAAAAAACCCTATCAAATAAAAATTTGGGACAAGGTCCCCAGAAGCAGATGCCATATTACAAGTGAGACTCCACTAGTGAAAAATAAATATTTCTTGGCATCGTGAAATTCAGTTCGCGTGCTACGACTCTCAATGGGTAGCACTCTCGAGATCTTTTTATTTAGATAGACAATATGCGTTTCAAATTTTAATTTAGAATCAATAAATAGACCAAGAAATTTATTCTCCTGAAGAGGATCAACAATCTAATTATGTAAAAAGATATTATTAATTTGACATTTGAAGGCAACAATATTAATTTTTGAGATGTTTATTTATTTATTTATTTATTTATTCAATAACAATACACTACAGAGAAGGATCTCCAAATGGTATACAAACATTAAACTAAATTTAAAAATAAAATAATATGACAAAAGAGACTTAAAATACTGACACCTAAATTGGTTTTAAATCCATGAGCTAATTCGTACTTCACAGGTATAAATCGTAAGACAAAACGGGAACGGAAACGTGGCAACAGAGCAGCAGTTTCAGTCGGATTAACCACCAATCAGAATTTTTAATTTATTCTTAAAAGTGAAAGACTACAATTTAGATTAAAATTCGACGGGATGTAGGCGTTAAATTCAAATTAAAAATACTTTATTGTCTAACAGGAAATCCCAATAAAAAGACAATTTAGGCACTAAAAACAAAAAGAAACTTAACATTGATATCAGCCTATGACTACAGTGGCTGGGCAGATATAAAATAATAAACAAAATTTAAATCTAAAAATAAGTTATACCACAAATAATCTAACCGGATGTACATGACTTAAAATAAATCAATTAAAAATTGAAATCAGAGCTACAATTTTCCTCTTGAAGGTACCAATAGAATCATTGAAAAGATCTACATTACCATTAATATGTATGTTAAACCATGAACAGGCTCGAAATAAAGGTGCATTTCTGGCAATGAGAGTAGGACGGTTTTCAAGATAAAATTTAGGGTGTGAGCGTGTGTTTCTTGGAGGAAAAAAAAAAATCAAGATTGCTCAATAGATCGGTCGAGTCTACCATATTATTACACAGTTTATAGATAAAGAGTTGGCTAGATAAAATAACACTTTGATTTAGAGAATGAAAGTTAAATCTTGTAAGTAGTAATTGATGATAACATATCCTTGGGGGTAGGCGCCATCCTGTTTAAAGCTTAAGTATTTGAGAAATCTGCGCTCAACATATTCAAGCCTGTCCAGGTGGGAGGTGTAATAAGGATACCATACCAGAGCTGCATATTGAAGTCTTGACTTGATCAATGAGTTAAATAGGGTAATCAAACTCTCAACATTTTTAAAATCCTTAGTTGCTCTGAAGATAAACCCCAAGGTCTTTAAAGATGATTGAACAACATCATCAATATGCCTATTGAAATTAAGTCTTTTATCTATTATCACTCCTAAATCGCGAACATGATCAACTTTAGGAAGAGCGCTATTTGCCAATCTATAACTGAAGTTAATTTCATGATGAAGAATGGATATTGACATAGACTTACATTTACTGACATTTAGTGGAAGTTTGTTAGTTACACACCACGTTGATAGGGTTTCAACATCCTCTTGCAACTTAAGGCAATCCTGAAAGTCTTTTATGACTCTAAATATTTTATGGTCATCAGCAAACAACAAGCAATGGGACGAAATATTCAAGGTGATATCATTTATAAATATGGCAAATATAAGAGGAGCAAGGTTGTTGCCCTAAAGGGCACCGCTTGGAACACTAAACTCATTAGATCTGAATCCATTGAATTCAACAAACTGGGATCGACCACTGAGATAGGAGATAAAAAGTTTAACTAAATCAGTATGAAGTCCCAGTCTAAACATTTTTGAAGCAACCAAACCATGATCCAACTTATCAAATGCCTTCGAAAAGTCTGTGTATACAACGTCAAGTTGATTTCTTGAGTTAATAGCGTGATAGGCTTTTTGTAAGAAACTAGCAAGATTAGTTGCAGTTGACCTTTTTGAAAAGAGGACATGTTGCATGGGTGAAATTAAGTTCTTTATTTGATGAAACAGTTTGTTATAAATGCAGAACTTAAAAGCCTTCGAGAAGTTGGATAGAATAGAAATTGGTCTGTAGTGTGTGATGTTGTTGATTTCGCCACCCTTAAATATTGGACAGATCTTAGATTTTTTCCATTCATCAGGGAACGTATTAGATGATATGGCGTTATTGAATATATGATAAAGGGGTGTCGCTAAGCATTGAGAACAGTCACGGAGTATAAAAAAGGGTACTTTATCATGTCCAGCTGTGTTAGTATTTTTGAGTTGCTTCAGTGCCCTATAAACTTCAGACTGAGAAATATGGTTATTCGTTACGATGCTTGACTCGTCCAGGTTAGTAAGGAGTGGAACAGAGGAATCTACATAGATACTATGAAAAAATTCGGCAAAACCATTCACAATATTTTGTGGAGTCTCAAGTGATGATGGACCGAGGGTCATACATCCCGAGATGCGGGTCTTGTTGCGTTTCTGCCGAATATATTTCCAAAATTGCTTCGGATCAGTTTTAATTGATGATTCAGTGGTGTCTATATGTTTTATAGGCCCCGTCAACCTTTGACCTTAATGGCATGTCTAAGTCTAGAGAACGACTGATAGTCGGATCGCAAGCCAGATAACTTAAATCTCTTATGAAGCTGTTTCTTATGCTATCACTTAGTATTTCCTTGGTGTACCAAGTTGGATAAGAGGTCTCATTATATTTGTTGTACTTTTTAAACAAGGGAACGGATAAATCAAGGAATTTGTACAATGTTTCATAGAAAAGGCTTACTTGGGTGTTAAAGTTAGGTTCATTCTTCAAAAAATTCCAATCAGTGTTTGATAAAAGTTGATACATCAGAAAGTTGGCTTTTTTAAAATTGTAGCTTTTGTTTGTGTTAGATGGAAAATGATCAAATGGGGTGTCATCGTTGGACGATAATTTTAAGGACACACTAAAGGGCGGATGGACAGGATCTTCCTTGACAAGGGGCAGATCCTCTCGGTTGACCTGACATGATAGATTAGAAATTACAAGGTCCAGAGTGTTGCCTTGGAGATTGGTTAATGGTTAATGGTCCCCTACTGACAGGAACTCGTTTAATATTTCAAGTTTAGTGTTGGCATTAGAGCTGATATTAAAATCCTCAATAAAAATTACTTTTTCATTTGAATAAGCTCAAAAGATGAAAGATAGCCAAGCAAGCTCTGGTAAAGGTATAGTAGTGAATTGGGCTGAATGTAAATAGTGAAAACAAAAAATGTACAATTATTAACATTAAGTTTACATCCCAAGACATCTACCTCGGGTACCAGTTCTTTAAGTTCGTGCAAGTCCAGTCTAGTAGCAGTTATATCATCCCTAATTCTAAGCAGGATACCACCTCCCCTGGTGGGGGAGGTTGTGGTCCTTTCTATATACAATGAAGTTGTCATTGAATAGTTCGCGATCATGAACTCCATCCTGGATCCAAGTTTCGGTAATAGCCACCAAATGGCTATCGCAGAAAGACATAGACTTGAAAAATTCATTTGTTTTACCATTTACGCCCCTGGCGTTTTGATAGTGATCGTAATATTCCTGCTAGACAAACCTATTAGTTTAAATTATTATTGGGATGAAGAGTTATGATTTTAGGTGAACCATTCTTGAATACTATTTTTATATTTTGTTCACCTGCTGCTTCAGCTTGTGATATTCGAGAATTTGTTGGGGGGTCCTGTCTTCGCTAACTGAGAGGTGTTTGAAGTCAGGGTTGCTCCTAATTTTCTTGGAGTTATATATAATTTCTGATGCTGTGTGACTTAAAGAGCAGATCACCATTATCGGTCTATTTTTCCCAGAAGACTGCCTTCCTAAATGAAAAGCCTGAATTACAGATTTCTCTCTCGGTATGTTCTTGAAACAAGCTCACAAGCAACTGATGAGGATTAGAGTTTGATTGAGGGCATGATGAATCAAATTCACCAACCTGAAATCCAGCATCTCTAGTAGCTCCAAGTTCAGATTCCAATAATTTGATTCTTTGCTCGAGGAGGAGTTTGTTGGACTTAAGAATATTGTTCTTGTCCTCCATTTCCTTATTTAGTTTTATGAGATAAGTGTTTTCAACAGCGATGATGCTGGTTGTATTATTGTGTGACGAGAGATCTTCAGTAGCCACATTGCTTGGAGGGGCATTAGCTTGAGTATTGATTTTTAGTAGGTTCTGCTCCTTACATCGCGGGCACCAAAATATGCAAGCACGACTTTGTAGAAGGATGGTTCTTATCTCAGTTGCAGTTTTGATGCCGCTACATGTCTTACATGTAGGTCTTTCACAGGAGTCGCACCAACAGCCAAAGGAATGCGTCTTGTCCTCCTTAAAGATGCAGGTAGACTTGCAGAGGTAGCAGCTGATCAGCTCAGACTGGCTCATTTTGACTCAGTAGATATTTAGTGGGTTAGTGGGTTGAGTTCTGATTTACGTGATTTTACCCAAGCTATGAGATATTAAAACAACAAAAAGAAAAAGTTCTGGTCAATGATGGATAATCAGTAGAGTGCAATAATTGATCCCCCATATGACGTCATAGATGTTCATTTGTAGTAACCTAGTACAATTATACATGCACAGTAACTACCTTGACTGAAAGGCAAGGTACAAAGTCCAATGGAGAAAATCCGAATATTTCAATGGGAGAATAAAGGCAGAACAAGCAGAAATTGGGAATAAATAATACTCACTGATGAACACTGGACAGTAAAAAACATAATCCACGAAAGTAAACACTTTAATAGGGTCAACACCCTCGCAAAAATCGACAAAAATCACGCACCAAAATGTAAACAACAACACGCCGTTATAGGTTAAAAACCTCAATTTCAATTAAAGTATTGCATCATACGATTCGAGGCTCTGTTGCGGCCTACATCCGTGCGACTCTTATTGACTAGGAACAAGTCAGCTAGTCGGGTGTTACGCGCTGGAACGCGGAAATTGAACTGCGCCAGAAGAGTGGGGCAGTCTATAACATTATTCAGGATCTTGTGTCCAAAAGCTAAAGTGAGATGAATTCTCCGTCTGTCTAGGCTATCCATACCAAGTGTTTGCAGACGTTCCTGATGGGTGAGTGTGTTTTTGTCGATATGAAGTTTGAATAATCAGAAATTGACAAATTTTAGTTGTACGCGTTCAATTCTCTTGACATGTACTTTGTAGAAGGGGGACCAGACCACACAACAGTATTCCAGATGACTGCGTGCTAAACTGAAGAATAGAGTTATCAAGACTTCGATGTTAGTGAAGTCCCAGCATTGTCTCATAATGAACCCTGTCATTTTATAAGACTTTGTCAGAACATGATTGATGTAATCATTGAATCTCAACTCAACATCAAAGATTACTACTAGATCGTTGATAAGGTTTACCCTGGATATACGCGTGTCATTAATAAAATACTGGTTGGTAATCGGTTCCCTTTTTTTAGTAAAAGTTATCACTTTGCATTTCAATAAGTTTATATCCATTCTGTTATGAGTGCACCTATTACTTAATATGTTAATATTATTTTGCAATTCCAGGCAGCAATTGGTATTTTTGATCTGCTTGTAGATTTTGAGGTCGTCGGCATAAAAAAGAAATGACAATCTTTGAATAAATTAGCCAAGTCGTTAATAAAGATAAGGAACAGCAATGGCCCCAGGTGTGAGCCTTGGGGCACTCCGGAAGATACCACAATTTCTCTGGAAACTGTTTCATGCATCTTGACTACTTGTGTACGTCCCTGAAGATAACTAGCAAACCACGACAATAAGGGGTTAACAACTCCTATAACATACCCAACCCATACTCTATTGGAGACACTGTTTTAGATTCTGTAAATAGTTTTAATGATTTGGGTGTTGTCTTTAGTGAAAATCTAAGTTTTAGCAAGCATGTTGATATTATAGTTCTGAAAGCCTCAAGAATGCTAGGTTTTTTACGCCGGACCTACTCTCATATATGTGATGTTAAAGCAATCAAATGTTTATATTTTTGTCTTGTGCGTAGTATATTAGAATATAATTCTGTTGTATGGTGTCCTTTTTACAATTGTGATATTCAACGTCTTGAGGCTGTTCAAAATAAGTTTGTTAAGTTTATGTTGTATAAATTAAGTTTTCCATACAAAGAATTATCGTTCCAGACGCGTCTTCAACTAGCCGGTATCGAGAGTTTGGAATTTTGAAGGCAAAACGCTTTAGCAATTTTCTTACACAAACTTGTAACTGGAAGAATAGAATGCAATCAGTTGTTGACAACAGTCAATTTTCAATACCTCGAAGAAATACAAGATGCAGAGATCTTTTCCAGCTTACATTCCATCGCACAAATTATGGTACGCAGCGTTTCTCAGATAGGCTTATGAAGAACTACAATCATAACTTTGAAAATATTGACTTTTTTGCATGTAATTTAAATACGGTTAAGAATTTGATTAAGATGCGTTTAAATGGTTAGATACTAAGTTTTATCCTGTAACAGATAGGATTAGATGACTTTTTTTTTGTATGTACAATTTCTCTCTGTAAGTGCTAAAAATTAAAAAAAAAAAAAAACAAAAACAAAAACAAAGAGCGCCCTGGTAAAAACCCGTGTTGATTTTGGGAGAACGTGTTACGAAAGTTGAGCAACAGCTCATCAACGACGAGACTTTCGAGAACCTTCGCTATACAGTCTAGACCTGATATCGGGCGGAAGTTACATGTTTGATCGGTCGCCACTTTTAAAAATGGCCGTGACATAAGCAGTTTTCCATATAGTCGGAAATACGCCAAGAGTTAAAGATAGTTGAAAGAGGTAAGTTAAAGGTATGGTCAGGGTTGGACTACAATTTCGTATGAACACTTCATCAGGACCGGCAGCTTTGCTCTCGTCCAATTCGATCAGCTTGGCAAAAACCAGGGAACTATCAATTTTGATTTCCGAAAGGACTATATTACTCTGAATATGGGACCAAGATGTGTCATCCGGTCGAGTATCATAGGATTTGTAAACTGAAAGGAAATAATCGGCGAACATATTGGCAATATCCTCGGGATTACTCGACTCAGAATTATTGTATTTTAAAGTTTTTGGATATTCGAAAGTACAGTACAACTTCGACAGTCCGGACACACGATACACCGGACACTCCAGTAATCCAGACGCTTTTATCGTCCGGACTGTTAAAGAGTTTACCTCTATAATCCGGACAGTAATTCGCAAACGTTTTTAAACGTCATCTCACATTCGTGTCCCTGCGTGTTTTCGACTTAAAATAATAGAGTCTAGTGTGGTTTACAGTTTCCAAGCGAGAAGCACGCGTTTTTTTATCTGTCTTGTTTTCGCGCTTTAAGTGTAAATATATGTGCAATTTGTAATCATGTCAAATAAGCGTCAACATATTACATTAACTCTTAGTCAAAAGTGCAAAATCCTAGATAGTATTGAGCATGGCGCTAAGTTACGAGAAGTAGCTAGAACATTTAAAGTACCGAAGTCCACTGTATACGATATCAACAGAAATAAGAAGAAAATCAGAGAATATGTAGCCCAATCATTTCAAGGATTAGAGAAACGGAAAGTAATGAAGAAATGTGAAAATCCAGAAGTAGAGCAAGCATTATACACATGGTTTTTGCAACAACGTACTAAACATGTTCCCATCTCGTCTGATATTTTGTGCACTAAAGCAAGATTTTTTTATGAGCAAATAACTGGTAGAAATGACTTTTTGGCTAGTTCAGGATGGCTGTATAAGTTTAAAGGAAGATATGGAATCCGTTTTTTGAAAGTGTGTGGTGAACGAGTTTCAACCAAGAGAGGGTGGATGACCAAGTGTTTGTTTTTAGAATGGTTTAAAAACCATTTCATCCCGAGTGTAACTAAATTTTTAACCGAAGCCAAACTTCCCATCCAGGAATTGCTAATTCTGGATAACGCGCCCTCACACACATCCCAAGAGGATATCAATTTCAACCCAAATTTCAAAGTGTTGTTCTTACCACCGAACTGTACCTCCCTCATACAGCCAATGGATCAAAATTTAATCCAAAACATTAAAGTTTCGTATAGAAAAAGCTTATTAAACCACATAATAAATTCGAAAGATAATGATATTGTTCAGCTTTTAAAAAACTATAATTTAGCAGATGCTGTGAAAAACTTAGATCAGGCTTGGAAATCGATCACCGAGAAAAATATTTGGGCAAGTTGGTCGGCGCTTTGACCTTCAGAATTAGTGGAGTGGGATGATGAAGACCTTATTCCACTCAGTGAATACCTTAAGCTGAAATCTGATGATGACACATGTTCAGACATGAAGGCCATACAACAGTCTTTGAAAAGTATTGACACGAATTTAACTGATAAGCAAATTAACACCTGGGCATTAGGATTGAATGAGAATGTCAAGGAGCTTACAGAACTGGAGATAATTGAGGAAGCAGTCAAAAATAATAACGAATGTATCATCAATGAAAATACTGTTCAAGAAAATGAAGTCGAGTCCAGTTCCAAAATTAAACATGGAGATGCCGTGAAAGCATTTTTTGTATGTCTTCAATGGGCAGAAGATAATGATGTTCAGCTACAGGACCGTCTACTTTTACAAAAATTAAAAGATGTAGCGCATGACAAATACTTAAAAAAAATTAATCAGTCAAAAATAACTTCTTTTCTACCATAAATAATGGATTTTTCTGTATTGTTGTTAAAAAACATGTCTATGTTTATTTTTCTTTGTTTATTTTTTTGATTAGTTAACTTTGTATTTGTACATATTTAATAATTAAATATGTACTGGTGTATTTATGTGCATTTATTGACGTTAAAAAAATACGTCCACAATCCGGACATTTCGGTAGACCGGACATGACGAAAACTATATATGTCCGGATTACCGAAGTTGTACTGTACTACGTTTAGTCTTAATGTATCTCCAGAAGGATTTTATGTTATTCCGAGATGTTACTTTGAGTATACTGGATAAAAGTGTTGTAGTCGTCATTTATTGAGAGTTTTGATTGTGACCGCAATAGCTTAAAGTTGTTATAGTCCAAATGAGACCTAGTTGTACGATAAGCTTTGTAAGCTTTATTTTTTTGTTTGATCAACGATATTCCTCTCGAAGAAATACTGTGGATATTTTACAGGAACTGTCTTTCTTTTTGGGATTGGGATAACTCAATGGCCACATTTAATACTGTGTAAAACATTTCAGTAGCATCATTGACGCTAGGATGAGACAAAAAGGCCCAATCTATATTCTCAAAGAAATCATTTAGTTGAACGTAATCAGCCTTAGAAAAGTCAAACTTAGCTAAATGATTCTCTGTTGCCATATCACATACAATGTCAATATACAATTCTAAAGCCAAAGCTGGGTGATGTGGGTCAACCCCAGTTAATAGGTCGTCATTATTACAAACCGAAATATTAGGAAAATTTGAGGAAATTAGGTCTGTCACAAATTCGGGACATTGTTGTATTGAGAAAAATCATAAAAGCAAATACAGCCATATAATATTTGTTCTTTGTCATTGTTTGAGCTAAAGATTAGGTTTTCGTCATTAGAACTAATTAGATTTAAATAACTATTTTAATTCAGACCCAAGGTTTCTCTAGAGTCAATAGGTACAAAGGACTTTGTATAGTGGGGCAATTAAAGTCATCAAATATCATCACCTTTGAGGCGGGGAATTGATCAAATATGCAGCTTACAGAGAGTACATAATCCTCATAAATTATCGAACCAGATGCAGGCGGAAAGTACACAGCACTGAGAATACAATCCAAATTCTGCACGTGAACACGAACCCATACCTGTTCAACATCGTTATCAGACACACAACAAATCGCAGAGTCAATTGTGCACTTCACCGCAATCAGCACACCTCCACCCCTGGTCTTGTTGGTAGATTCGTAGTTTCTGTCCTTTCTATAGACATTATAGTCCGCTGGGAATAGTTCGGTACTTGCGATACCACTGTTGAGCCATGTCTCGGTTATGACTATTATATCATAATTGCAGTTGATAACTTTCCGCTGAAACTCTACCGACTTACTCCTAAATCCGCGAACGTTTTGGTAATAAATATAAATAAACGGTTTTCGATGATTATCTGGTCCAGAGAAGTCCCTAGATCCAAGAGTGGGGGTGTGTTCTAATTTTTCTGTTATTGTCTTTGTTGTTCTCTTGGGAATACTGGAAAAGTCGACGACTCTTGTTTATCAGTGCTTGGTAGGCTGCTTTTAGATTGTACAATACGGGTGATATAATTTTCACACAGAAGATTGATAAGGTCTGCCTTTCCTTCATAATCCATAATATTTTCACATGCAATTAAAAGGAGTGAAATAAAGTCAATATTGTGTTTCTACCTGAGTTGATATTTCAGCATCATGTTTTGATCATAAAGAAAGTCATTTATTGTGGGTCTATTTTTCCAGCACGGAGCACTAAGAACGACGAGGTTTGTGTTATTGCATGATGACACTAAAAGGTTAATTTGTTCTTCTTTGATGGGTATTCTTCTAATGGCATTTTCGGACCCACAGAAAAGCACAACACAATCATTCTTTGTTAATCTGCTTCCGTATGATACACATTCAGTTACCAGTTCTTCAAATAAGTATCTGGTCCGCCACTGACAATTTAAATCAAAAATGCCCCGCGTAAACTTTCTAAAGAGGGTTATACAACCTCTAGCCATCTCATCACCTAAAACCAGAAGTTGGCGTGACCTTTGTACTGAATTGTTTATGTGGCTTACATTGTTGTCCACCGATGTTATGAGGGAGGTTTGATTTTGTGTATCCTCGGTGGGGGAAATTTCAGCAGCTACTTCAGGTGTTCTCTTCAGAAGTTTTTCTTCAAGTGTGAGTATTGTTTTGTTTAGCTTTTGTTAAGTGACAAGTAGTTGGCGTCACACCATTTCTTGATGGTAACCAAATCTAACTTTATAATTTCCTGAAGAACCTATTCTTGTGGCGCCAAAGATTGGTGGTATCATCCGCAAATATGGTGAACTTTCTCACAATGTTCAATTTAGATAGATCATTGATATATTATAAAAAGAGAAATGGCCCCAACACCGACCCCTGTGGAGCACCTGCAGTGGCTCTTCTGTTTGAACAGACTGGCAATGCTCAGACAGGTATGATTGAAACCACCTTAGCGAGATCCCTCTAAAGCCGTAGACTTCAAGCTTGCTCAGCAGTACCCTATGACTCACGCAGTCAAAAGCCTTCCATATACCACAAAACACTGCCGCAGCACACTCTCCATGGTTTAACCCCAGATATAAATCCTCCACAAATGCAAAGATGGCATCCCCAGTGTTCTTCGATGACTGAAACCCGAACTGAACATCCCTCTGTATCTCATGCCTGTCCAAGAATGCAGTCATCCCCTCTTTTACCAATTTTTCAATGAACTTAGACATAATCATAACTTAATCATTCCATATTTTGGTAAGTGGGTGTCTAAATGAAGCCTAAATGGTTCTCACCACTAATAATTGTCACTAAGGGTTTTTATGTAGGCACTAATAAGTAGCAGTGACTAAAAATGCTATACTTGCCTGGGTGGAGAGTTACTTGTCCAGTAGGACACAAATAGTGCGCTATAATAATTTAAAATCAAAAACCATACAAATTTCTTCTGGTGTTCCTCAAGGGTCCCACTTGGGGCCTTTGTTGTTTAACATTTTTGTTAATGATATTGGTACTTGTTTTGAATATTCAAAATTCTGCCTCTTTGCTGATGATTTGAAATTTTATAAGACCATAGAATCAGAGGTCGACTGTCTCCACCTGCAATCAGACCTCGATCGATTGGTCATGTGGTGTGACAGGAATGGTATGCAACTTAATGCTGGAAAGTGTCACTTTATGCTGTTTAATAGATCTAGAAATGATATAATTTTTCCATATACTGTTGAGTCCACTGAACTTGCTCATCAACTCCATTCGTGACCTAGGTGTATTGCTCACCAAAACTCTTAGTTTTGCAGAGCACATCAATGCTATTGCATTAAAGTCTCTAAAACTTTTGGGTTTTCTAAAAAGATCATGCACTGACTTTTCTAACATCGATTCAGTTAAGCTTCTCTACACCACCCTTGTGCGACCTCACTTGGAGTACGCTCCTTCAATTTGGACTCCCAATTACCAAGTCCACAAAAGTAGGATTGAACAAGTTCAACATAAATTCCTCCGCTACATACGATTAAAGTTTATCCTTAATCCTGACTTAACTTATTCTGAACTTGAGACTCTGCTTAGTATTGACACCTTGGAGGACAGGAGAGTAAAAAAAGATCTTAAATTACTCTTTAATTTATTGAACTACAAGCTGGACTGTCCCGAACTCCTTGAGGACATAGGCCTGCACATCCCGGCAAGGGTAGCCATGAAACCTTCCATGTACCCTTTCATCGCACAAATTATGGATATTTCTCACCTCTTCCTAGATTGTGTAGACTGTCTAATTCGGTTAGGATGGACAATTTCGATTTTTTTATGCCAGCGACCAGATTTTTTAATTTAGTAAAGTCAAACAAATTTAGTTAGCGAATAGCATTGTCTTTTGGTGTAGTGTAGTATTGTTCATGTTGCAATTTTTGTTTTGCGACTTCAGTTCAAATGTAAAAATGTTGTTTATATTATGTTTAAATTCTTTTAAATAAAATTGCATTTACTATGTAAAATTGGGCATTGCCCTTGGTTGATAAATAAATAAATAAATATTATTTGTTCTGCAAACATTGTCACCACCGGATCGAAACGAAATAGTATCGACCGGTTGTGCAAATAGCAGTGTTTGGTATTGGTACGCTTATGATGTGTACACTGATCGATTCGGTCGCCAGTAAATGATCGAATTACCCACCTCTATACTGAATCATGAATTTTACTCTTTCGATGAATTTTTAAGTTGTGATATATCTAGAATTTACGTTTTAATCTTGTTATGCCCAAAATGTTTTAACTTTCTTGTCTTAATGTTTATTTTAATTGATTCTTAGCGTAATAGTGTTTTACACAAATTCAAAGTGTCTAAATTTTTTTTTATTTCACATATTGTTGCTATTTTGATTTATATTTACTGAAGTGGGTAAGCACTTTGTACATTAACCTTAATAAAATAATAAGAATTTGTACTTCTATAAACTAAACCAATTGAATTAGACAACAATCGAAGCTAAAGCAACAGAATAATACCATATAAATATGAATGTGGTTAAGAACAGTTATGACAGAAAAGTGAGGCATCTGTAAAAGTTTTTCTTTTATTTTTATACTATATTTAAAAAGCAAAAACATCTTTTTACAAAAATTATATATTTTTAAACATTTTCAAATTGGTTGCAATTTATGCTAAAATGACAATTACAAGTACATCATTTTTTTTTTCAATTTAAAATTCTGATCAGTTCAAAGTGGCCATGACTGAAGAAGTAAGAACTGCCAACTTCATACAGAAAAAAAGTTGTGACAAAAAGAGAACCATTATATGACTTTTATCTTATCTTATATGATTCATCGTTTATTGTTTCTATTTTGTTTCTGTTTTTATATACTGACCAAATTGAACTTTTTATTTTCCTTCGACATTTTAAGGTAAAGTTCTTGTGAGTAAAAAATGTTGGTTTTTAGTCAAATATATATTGTGACTCATGTAAAGCCAATTGGAGTTTATTACTCTGTAGTGTATTGATACCATGGCATCATGTAACAATCTGATAGTAACAACGGCTTTGTTTTGAATTTGAATTTTTTTTTTATTAAATTATTTACAATCAACTATAACAGTTTATTACAAGGAAAATACTAAACTAGAAATATAAGAATAATAAGAAAATATTCATAATACAAAAAAAACTACAAGGAATACTGTTAAAATGTAAAAAAAATAATTTTTAACATCAAAAACAAATAATAGAAATATAATATATAACTTTTTAACTCATTACTTCAAGAAAAACTTTTTAGTACTTTCCTGAACTTCTCCAGATTATTTATTTTAAATTATAGTAGGTGATAAAGCCAGTGTATAAAATTGACCATTTTCCAAAACTAATTTTTATTAATAACATCTGTAAATCTTCTGTTTGTCTAGTATCATATTTGTCTTATGTATGTGATATTTAAGTGTTTTATTTTAAGAATTATAGAATAAATTAATATACAAACTTTTAATTTATAAAGCAAATTCTTAAGTTTATATAAATTGGATGTAGGTTCTAAATATGGTAGTTTGTGAATGCATGTAAAAATTTTGTTTTGCATTTTTTCTACGGGATTTAGATTATTTGAATAAGCAAATCTCCAAACTGAAATTAAGTACTGTAATCTTGAATAAACTAATGAAAAATAAATGATTTTTAAAAATTTTAAAGGTATATAATATATTAATTCATACAAAATACCAATTATAGGAAAAACACTATTTTGTAAATATTAAATATGTATTTTCCATCTTAAATTTTCATCAAAATATATTCCCCAAAATTTTAAACTTTAGAATATTCTATTACTTCATTCAAAAATTTTAAAGGAAAGATATTTTTATTTTTATTTGTTTTACTTATAAACATAAAGGTGGATTTATGAAAATTCAAAGATAATTTATGTGATTGTAGCCTTGATGATTGAATTGAGCAATTCAGATAATTACAAAAATTCCTGCACCAAAACATATTTCTGGCATAATCTGCAATGCCAGTAAGAAAACATGGTTTTTCAAAATTTCTGGATACCAAACTTCCTTTCTACCACCTGAGTACTCAATAAATATACATAAAATAAATATTAAGTTATTTTATTTATTTTATCAATTCACCAAATAAATTACAAAATTATGTATGTAAATATGCAACTCTGTTTTGTTACATAACACACCCAAACAAATTAACTATTTACAAAGAAAATACAATCTATAATCTAAAATTCAGGAACTACATTTAAAATTTAAAAAAAAAGTGTAAAATCACAACATATATCTCAATAATAGTAAGTAAAAAATCACCAACGTTCTCAATGATTCAAAAATCAAATTCCTATCTTTATCTATAAATTAAGATGAAAATTATAACAAACACAAGAAATTGTTTACAAAAAATATATCAAAAAATCCTAAATAACAATATTTTTATTTCCACCTTAGTTGCAGTTTTCAGTTAGTAAGTTAAACACACATGAAAGGAATATAAACATGTGGATATTTGAAATCACAATGTTGCAGAAGAGATATCTATTTGTAGTTGCCTGCCAAATTCTAGCAATAATAAAAAAATCGGAGCAAATTTTAAGTTAATTACTACACTAACAAATAAAAGAAAAACTTAAAAGTTCTCACAACTTAAGGGTTCTTAAGATCTGGCATGGAGAACATCCATCCATCAAGAATTAATATTCGCTGAAATTTTTTGGGAACAAATACAATGTAATTTTATTATATTTAATAATGTAATGTCACTATGTCTAATAAATATCAATTGTCGTAATATATTACCAGCATTTCCATGGATCAGTTGTAGAATCAGAGGGCGCCTAGTAACTATACCAGATCCTCTAGGCAAGAAGTCCCTGTAAAAAAGATAAATCAAAAGTCAATAAACTGTTGACCTTTTCAAAATGCAGCTTTAAACACCTATAACAGATAATATTGATAGGTCATTTTAGGTTTTGAGAGTAGAAACACTAAATTTAAAATAAAAGCAACCAAAGGCAAAAAATACACTTAAATCGTTGTTGAACAAAGGGCATATCAATGTTTGCCAATAAAATTATTCACTTGGGAATCAGGTCAAATATGTTGTAATTATTTCTCAAAACTTATTTAGTAAAAAATCCAAATTATTATTAGATCGTATAATTTGTAACTTACTTTCCCACGAAGTTTTCCAACACTGAACTTTTTCCTGCAGATTGTCCGCCCACAACTGCAATTTGGGGTAAATCCAGTGTCATATGCACCCCGAGCTGGGTAAACGCATCTTGTAGTTTATTTACTATGGGAATTAGCTGTTCCATCCCCGTATTCCCCGACATTTTTGGAACAACTAATATAGGCGTAAAAAATCAAAAAGTATTTTATTTAACTTTTACACTCCGAACATGGCTGAAATAGAATAACAACAGGATCAACCAACGGAGCTACGAAGCGCATGACTCATAGCAAATTTCAATATTGTGCTATCCTTTTTCAAACATGAGAACAAGAACATGCCTAGATTTCCTGAAAATTTTAGCATTTGTAGTAAAAAACAAAGCCTTCAATCTGCGCAGGGATGTGCGGGGCCAATAAAGTATCGATACACCGCCTTTTAAATTAGCTATCGATTCGTTAGCCCAAATTATTACTTAATTCAGCGCTGCCAATATTACGATAATTACCACACGCAATTTTTTTTATTCTTAAAAGGGGGTTTACATTTGATGCTATACTATCAAAAATATGTCGTGCAAAGTATTGCACAGTTAAACAATTTCATTACACAATAATTTACATATCTTGCAAACAATTGAACGCAACATTTCGAAGAGCAGGTGTGCTAAATAAAATGAATTTGACATTAAACTGCTGATTAATTTAATTTTGCGTGATAACTTAATCAGCTTGATGCTCTGTGTTGTTAAAAAAGTTGTAAAAAATGAATTTTGTTTCTGAAAGTGAAAATGTAGTGGATAAGCAAATTGTCCTCTCAATAATAATAATGACCATTTTTATATGTTTGTACTTCCCATTTCATCCTAAAATTGCGTGCTATTTGCAATAAAATTAGCTCCGGTTCTTAAAGGCCGTTTTACATGCTGCAATTCTTTCTTGCAAGTTGCAATAGTCTTGAACAAAAGCATGCGCAGTGGCAACACATTTGTACCTTCTGTCAAACTGCGCATGCCTTTGTTCAAGACTATTGCATACTGCAAAGAAGAATTGCAGCATGTAAAATGGTCTTTATTCGGCGCCATGCAAATAAAATTTCATCTGCTGATCGCAAAATCATTTACGCGCATGCCTGCTGGCGATTTTTCATTGCATTGCCTGTGCAATCTCCTAATGTAAACTCCCCTTAAAGGGGGTTACATTTGATACTATGCAAAAATATGTCATGCAAAGTATTGCACAGGCAAACAATTTCATTGCACAATCATTTACATATCGTGCAAACAATTAAACGCAACGTTTTGAAGAGCAGGTGTGCCAACTATAAATGAATTTGACATTAGACAGCTGATTAATTTAAAAAAGG
Organism: Kuschelorhynchus macadamiae; assembly: GCA_030620095.1. NCBI lineage: Eukaryota > Metazoa > Arthropoda > Insecta > Coleoptera > Curculionidae > Kuschelorhynchus > Kuschelorhynchus macadamiae. The sequence continues at coordinate 1,182,853 of JAUTXW010000094.1, forward strand.
CGTGAAAAATGAATGTTGTTTCTGAAAGGGAAAATGTAGTGGATATGCAAATTGTCCTCTCAGTAATAATAATGGCTATTTTTATATGTTGGTACTTCCCATTTCATCCTAAAATTGCGTGCTATTTGCAATAAAATTAGGGCCGGTTCTAACTCGGCGCCATGCAAATAAAATTTGTATCAGCTGATCGCAAAATCAAAATCACGCGCATGCCTGCGGGCAATTTTAATTGCATTTCCTGTGCAATCTCCTAAAGTAAACTCCCCTTTAAACATCTACACGAGTCCCGCCGCTGCCGTGTGTTGTTTAAAAAGTGGATTGTGTTTAGGTTAACCCTGGTTAGGTTCTTCTTTTTTTGGGATGATGTAAAAAAGCGTACTATATAAATAGAGTATCTATATTAAAGCAAGGATTGTCAAACGGAAGACTCGGAAAGCGGATGGACTCGTGCGGATGTTTAAGAATAAAAAATTTGCTTACCGCACGTACATTTTTTATTCTTAATTATCCGCATGTGGCACGTCGCTTCCGTTTGACAATCCTTGTTTTAGTTCACATTTTATATAAATACGCTTTTTTACTTCATCCCAAAAAAAAAAAGAAAGACTCGGCAAAAAGCGGGACTGGTGCGGAAGGTTAAGAATAAAAAACCGCAAATGTACAGTTGCCCTCAGATAAATCCGTGTTCCGTACAGTGTTATTTGAGCCTTATCTCATTTAATGATATTTTAATAATACAAGAGGCTTTTAGTTATACCTGATACCTGTGTTTCTAGCATCTAGATTTTTTTACCTAAATGAGAGATTTGATATAAAAAGAGATACTTTTTCTACTTTCTCCTACAGTGCAATTTAGTTGTCGATATGATTTAAATTTGTACTTCTTAAACTTCATGGTAGATATTATATTATAATGATTTTTACCAAACCAAATGTAGATTAATAAATATGAGTAAAGCTGTCGCACGGCCAACTCCAGATCAGGCCTTGAAGTAGTAAATCCGACAACGGTACTTGCGGATTTAGAATGAGCACGACCACGGCCGACTCCAGTACGGCAGTATGAAAATAACGGTTTGGCGGTTATTTGCTTACAATACATGCAGCAAGAAATAAATTAGGTTTTTTTGTGATCATATTTTCGTTTGTGCAAAAAAACGTGACAATTAACGGTAGAAAGACTGCTTAAGTAACGGGTAGAGAGAGAGGATAGACTTGAAATACAGAGATCACGTGCGAGGTTTACATATAGACTGAGGAAGTATGACCATATTTCGTAGAGAGAGAGGATAGACTTGAAATACAGAGATCACGTGCGAGGTTTACATATAGACTGAGGAAGTATGACCATATTTCTTTACAGTTCGGGCAGTTTCAGTGGCTTTGAATGAAAAATAGACGTGAGTATAATTTTGCTGTTTTTATACCCAACATATTGTTACTTGGTAGGCCTTTCTATCTCAAAGAAAAACTTATTCATCGAACTTCAATCCATAATAGTAACATACGTTTCAGACATAAATGTCTCACCGTTTAAGGTACTCAAAAAATAAAAATATTATCGAAATAATTATTTATTTCAAAAATTCGCTCGTTTAAAATCATCTGTACACTACCCCAATCCATATTCGTTAACAAAATATTTTTTAAAGTTTCCTATGAATATATAAAAAGCTTAAAATGGTATTGGGGTAGTTATTTATTTGATAATAAGGCCGCTTAAAACTATATGTCCAACTTCATGTTAACTAACAAGCTATTTTTTAAAGGTTTCTATAAAAATATTTTGAAATATTTTGTTAGTGAACGTGAAGTGGGGCAGTGTCCACATGGTTTTAAATGAACGCATTTATCAAATAAATAACTTCCGCAATATTATTTTAATTTTTTGGGGTCCGCCGACGGTGAGGCATTCATATCAGGGATCATTTTAAGTTTTCTATATAATCCTAGAAAACTTAAAAAAACAGTTTGATAGTGAACATGGATTGGATTGGGACAAAGTCCAGTTGGCTTTAAATGAGAAAATTCTTCAAATAATTAACTACCGCAATATTTTTTTTGAGAGGCTTAAAAGGTGAGGCATTTATATCAGCTACCATTTTGGGTTTTCCGTGTATGTATAGAATACTCTAAAAAATAGTTTTCTACCGAAAATGAACTAATGAACTAGGACAGTGTCCAGATAAATTTAAACGAATGCATATTTGAAATATTTATATTTTGCAATATTTTTTAATTTTGTAAATAACATAAATATATAATCATTGCCTCAGGAACAGTTTGCATTTATACTTTTTACAGTGTTGCCAATTTCCCTATATTTGTTGCAGACCGACTCAATCGAGAATCGCCTTGTCAGCATTTTTAAGTTGTTTGATGTTAACTAAAAATTTTTTTTATGTTTTAATAGGTAGCTATAATGTTCTTTGGTTTTAGCTAAAATTATTGAAAAAAAACTGTAAATAAAAAATAATATTTTCAATCTGCGGACCTTTATTAGTCATTAAACAACAACATTAAGTATATGTATAAAAATGTTTTCAAAAAGAATGCGAAATACGTATAATAAATAATTACCAAATTTATTTTTAATAAAAAGTCTGATTTTTTGAAACAAAAGTGTCGTCGCATCGATGTATTGATGCCGATTTAATTTATCTTTCCGTTTTAATAAGTGATGTTTGCACAGACCACCAGTGATCCGCGGACCAATCACTATGAACCACTGATTTAGACAGTTAGTTCTAAAATTAAACACGCACAAGTAGTTGTTAAAAAAAATGAAAACAATCGGATCAAAACCGCACACACGTCTAACTATGACGACGACCGATATTGGTTATCTCTTTGTGTATAAAACGCATTTTTTCACTATACAGGATAGGAAATAAAAGAGTCCCTTAAAAATGCACATATTTTTTATTTCCATAATTCTAAGCTTTTTTAAAACGCGGTAAAACAGGGCAAATGAATTTTTTTGGCATACATAAGCAATATTTTCCTTCATATAAGGTAATCTAAGAGGGCGAAACAGTTCCTTAAAAACCAAGTTAAATTTTTAAGTTTTTTTAAAGGGTGTAAAACGTTAAATTTTAATAAATAAATTAGACAAAATATTTTTGCCTTCGTCCTTTGCACTAGCCACAATGGCCAGTCCGTTGGCATTTTCTTCATCGTTATTTGAAGAGTTACTGTCAAAAGTGCGTATGACTGGCATCTGAAATCATCATACTGAAACTACGAAAAATAAATCGGGCGGTTCGAAAAATACCGACGAAGAAACGTCGAATTTCAAATCTATGTGCGCCATCTTGTTGATAATGAAAAGTAGCTATAAAGATATAAAATTTATTTTGTGATATCTCTTCAAATGCTGCCTGAAAAAAATAAATTGTATATAGTTGATTTTTAACCGACATTGTATCTCTTACGGTTTGTACCTCGAATTTGTAACACCCTGTATATGTTTGCGTGTTTGCGTGTTTTGATTCGTTTGGACCATTGCGCATACCATCACTATGGTTGAGATATTCCAAGTACAACTAAATGTAATTCTCACATTGAATGCTATTTTTTAATTTATTTTTATTTTTCAATCTAGAGTGCTGCGATTTGGCAAATACTATTAACTTACCTCCAAGAAGCCTGGGAAAAATAAAATTATCCGTCTATTCACTAAACATCTTTTATACCCCTTTAAATTTTAGTTAAACGATTGTTTCGCTCTTCGGGTTAGCCTGTGCGAGTAATATGTAATGATACCCCACAACAATATGCAGTATTTTAAAAAATCAGAAAGGCATAATATGCATTTAAGCCTAAGCAATTTCTAGTCACCCTGATATACGAAGGTTCTGTTTTGACACGTCATGGTTCAAGTTACAGTACCATAGTAAATCAAAATAACAAACAAATATAGGGCGTCCCATTTAAAAAACAAAAGTTAATAGCAGAAATTGAGAACTAAAAGAAGATATGGCAACACTGTTACAGTGATATATATCATAAAACAAAATAAGTAAAAACCCAAAGAACTACAGATAGAACGTTTAAACACTTTTTAACACATTTTTAAACATTTCAGATTTCAGATCATAAAAATAGCTTTTTGGATAAAAAATCAGATTCAGGTTTTGCTGGAAGAACATTCATTAGTTTATTTTACACCTACCAATAAAATAAAGGTTGTGTTGTTTGACCGAAATTGTTATATCATTGTATAAACGGGGGCTTAACAATAATGGACATATATATATATATATATATATATATATATATATTTTTTTTTTGATAGATTAAAAAATAAATCAGAACTCAATGGCCGATTTAGATTATAAACCTTTGATCAACAACAGAATCAGACACTATCACTAACCGAGAAAGTAAGTGTTACTTCACAGATTGTTTTGTAATCTGTGACAATAGCTTGTACAAATTCATTTAAAACTAAAATCTCGAAGTGTTGAAAGTAGTTTGCCGAACCGTTGGCGTCGCAAGTCATGCGAATACTATGTTTTATTTTCGCCCTCCCACTTCATATACCCAATACGCCACTGCCGTCGCGTCGGCAGTGACCCCAGCACAGAACTTGCACGTCATGTTTTTGCGGGGATTTGATGATTGAAATGCAAAGGCACAACGCGTAAGACTCAAATGTGGTGGGGGCCCCGGGAGACATCAGCGAGCGAAATACAAAACCGAGGATATTTCCTTTTTTTTATCATCATGTAAATTTTGAGTTGCGGCCGAAGGGCCCCAAATACGTAAAATCTATTGACCATTTTTTTGTCATCGCGAAACTTCGCCTCGCGCAAATGTGCCCCAGCCCTTGTAACTAGTTAATTCGGCCTTGTTGCTTCTAGAAAAGCAGCCTCTATAACGTAACATACGAGTCCCCTTTTAATACTCATTGTTTATAAAATTATGATAACACCACGATACACTTACAACGGTATGCCCACGCCCGTCTCTTCAGCATTCAGCAAGAAAATAAAATTGAAGTTTGCAAATATCAGATTATCTAAAGTGCTCATCGTGGGGATTCGTGAAATTTTAAAAGGATATTTATTTTGATTAAATATAATTAATTAATTTAAAACAAAAGTTAAGAATGCTGCAAGTAAAATAATTGCAGGGGAAACTTCCATTCATAATTTATAACATTTTTAGTTTTTACTTGCAATTGAAAAACACAAACCAGGTTCAGAGGTGCCCTAAACAGGTAGCTAAAACCATATTGTTCTATTATTATAGTAAATATATCCGAAATTACCATTTTTTATCTTAAAAGCTTGACGGTAAGTAACAATCCACATTTTTGAAAATGTATTATTTTGGAAATTTGAAATATTTTATATCTTTCTCTTTTGTTTTTCGATTATAATTTCAATCACGATTTTTACTGCCTGCAACTGCACAGGTAGGACATAATAAACAGTATTGAAAATAAAATGTATAGATTCAAAATAATTTGTTTAATAATTTTAAAAACATTTTATTGAAGCGTAAATTCTACAAACGTTTTTAAATGACAATGCATTACGGCCTATTTGACCCCCAAACGCTGTACACCGGTGTGGCGTACTTGTGCGTGAAAGACGGGTTTGCATTCGATCCGTATCATCGTCTTTTATTGCACAAATGATATTAAAAATTTAGCAAGCAAGAGTATTAGAATTCAATCCAATGTTAGCGCAATACGCAAACCAACGAAGTCGGCTTATACTTCAGAACACAGAATACCAGACCAGAGGAGCTCCAGAATTTTACAAAACTTTTTTGGCGCGAAGACTTCTTTTTTGTATGACGACACATTCGCAAATTAATTTGGTTATCGAACGCACTCACGCAATCACATTATATTTCCTATAATAAAAATGCATTCGAGGGCTTGTATTCAATCGAAATTGATATCAATGGAAATTGGTTTCAATGAAAATAGATAATCATAGAAATTGCTGTAAATGAAAATACAATTAATAAAAATTGATAATCGGTTATATTGTTTCCCACAGAATACTACAAAGGTATTCGTTAAATAATGGATAAATATTGATATCAACAAATTTGTTGAAGTAATAAAATTATATTAAAATAAAAAATATACATTTTAATTATAATAATATAATGGAAATTGAATTAACTTTGTAAAGACCCATCCAAATATCCTGACATACATTTTAATAGCTAAATCAAATTAATTGATTGTTTAAAATCTATATGAAGGCTTTAGCTCTGGATGTTCCAAGAATTCAGTTAAAATTACATTTTTATTGTTATATTTTAAAATAAATTGCCATAATGAAGTCCCATTCAATTTAAATTAATACCGGGCATATAGCAGACGAAAATGTAAAACGGCGTTTCATAGATCTGACCACATATCGAAAAGGTTCCATAAATTTCAAATTAGGATGCATCAGTTATACGCAATCTAGTTCAACCATCTAGTTTCAGTTATTAATACAGGTTATGAATCTAAAATCAAAGGGCCAAGTGATGGAAAGCTACCCTCCTAGTACTGGAAATTATGACAAAGCTTTACATTAGCTTAGGCCCAGGCTTGATAGAGAGACTTATTAATAGAAGTTTACGTGAGAGACTTATTAAATCTAGTCCTAAATAATCTGAGTAATACAGAAAAACTAACTATTCTTTATGACATGATGGCGACATAGTTAAGTGCTCTAGAAACTTTAGGAGTAACAACATAAAAATGTGCTACAATTTTATATCCCATAGTAGAGTCTTGTCTTCCTGAAGACCCTCCAGGTATGGCAAAGAAGTGAATAATTTTCCACATATCTTCTCCTCCAATCTCCAATTCTGATTAGAATAACTTGTACATTTTCTCAAAAAAGAAGGGGAAAACTTGCTGTTACCAATGTGAATTTTGACATAAACAAACCAAAGAAAATCTCAGGAAACCCATCAGAAACCGTTCCTACAGCTACAGGATTAATTAGCAAAATAGTATGTAAGTGTATTTTCTGTAAAAACGACATCTGTAGTCATTTTTGTCTTACAATTCGAGACATGACTTTTTGGGAGAAGCAAATTGCCATTCCTGTTTAAAATATTGAGTATATTGACCTTTATCGAGAAAATGCCGAACTCCTACTAAGCTAAAGCACATACATTGCTGCGAATACTATACCACTCTAATATATGTCCAAATCTCCAATACAAGTCCAATACTCTTCAACCAGATATAAAGCCAAACATTTCTTCATTGCTGTACATCTTACAGGAGGAGATATTAAAACTCGTCGTATTGGATATTGAATCGACACAGCGCCCCACAATCATATATCTTCAGCGATAAAACTGGGTTACAATATAGATAAACAAGAAGAAGCCATTTACGGACTTTTTGACGGTGTTTTCTCGAAATATGTCTCTCACAAGGTATACAGGGTGTTTTTAAGAGCGTTAGACACATCATGTACTTGTTTTTTTGAAGGACTCAACCAAGATTGGGCTTTATGCCTGTGAATGAAGTGCAAATGCAGTTATCGCATTTGGACGCGGGCGGTCCCATGGGAATAGAGCGTATACACGCGCAGTAGAGGGTACTAGTAGAGAGATTCCTCTAGCGATTCGAGGAATGGATTACAACCAAATATTTAGTAACCATATATTTTTTATAAACTGTAAAACAACTATTTTTTTGTAGTGAATGCGGCTAAGTGATGCTGTGTTACCTCTTTTGCAAATTTCCCTTTATAAGTAAGAGTTTAAAAGATAAAATTCATCCAAAAATGTGTACTTTGAACGTCACCGATCAACTGTTTTTGATGCCCTTAGGACCAACAAATTGAATTTTTACAGGAGAGTATATGAGACTTTTGTTATTTATTTTTATTTTTTACAAACAGTGTTTCTTTTAAATTCCAAAAATCACCAATTTTTCACATAAAAACGATTAAAAACTTTTTCGTCGGTAAGGAGGAAGAAGTGGATTACTGCAATAATGAGAGAGGATTTAACACTACTAAATTAAAATATGCCCAAGTCGGTGCAAAATATTTCACATTAATTATTTATTAAAAAACAAATTATAAACTAAAATTAACTTAGCTCAATAGGTCAATAACAATTACTGTATGTGTGTATTCTTAGTCAAGACTTTGGTCGAGGATATCTCCAATATTACATTTTGTACCTTTACATATTACAGTGTTGTATTTTTTCTTTATTTTTTTTACTAATATTAACGGTACATAAATATAATTAGCATTATTCGTAGGTGTCACTTTGAAAGAAAATTTTTACCTTTATACAACTGTGTAATTCTTTTTTTTTGGGAAACTGAGGTAATCCTTCTTAAATACAGACTCAAAGTTCTTAAATTCATTATTATTTTACATTATAGCTTAAACTTGCAAATACATTGTATGCTTGTCAAACTGTTTGGAATTTTATTAGACACCCTGGAACCTAAATAATGAACGATTTTCAGATTGATATTTTCCTAGCATGCGTGTATGGTAATTGTGATCTGCCGATTTTACAGAATTTGTATCTTTATGTATAAATGAGGCTGCGCTAACCATATACAGACTTTGTAGTAAGAACTCTCTTTTAAGTAAGAATTTCATACTTATTTAAAACTAAATTCTAAAACAAATTCATATTTTTATTGGATTTTCCACAATCCTATATGTATGTATATTTTGATCGTCCATATAAATCCCGGAACTCATAAAAAGTGAGTATATATTAACATTAATTTAAGAACGAAGGATAACTTGAAGTTTGATAGGTATGAAAATAATAGCTTGATTTATATAAAAGCTAAGCATAAGCCATATAGCATTAATGCCCTACATATATTTACATGAATTTATAACTGCGGACGGATAAGTTATTTTTGCTCTTAACTAGGAGATGACGCATTTTGATGAACATTTCTGGAATTTTATGCATGTTTGGTTAATGGTTATTAGGTTATTAAGGCTAGTAAATCCCCGGATTCTGAATGCTGAGTAGATGTGTTTAGTTGATATGATATTTTAATCATTGGTATTATTCGCAATTATTAACAAAGTTCCCTTGGATAATATTTTAAAAATTAAAAGTTAACTAGCAATGTCAGGAGTAGAAAAACAAACGAGCGTAGTGTGGGAATACTCTACCCGTATAACTCCTTAAGTTATAGGTTTTGTTTGCTTTGTAAATTATAAGTACTTAAATAAATATATTTTGTAATGTTCTAATCGTCATTATATTTTATTTATAATGTATTAACTTTATTCTATTGTCTATTGTTATCTGAAACTCTGGGGTGCAAGTATGAATTACACTCATTTGTAATCATTATTGATTAGCATCAAAATAAACAAATCGTCTATCAGTTACTTAAAAATATTGACAATTAAATTAAATAATATTTAATTCATCCGGGACCGACTGCCATGCATGAAACAAAGAACGGTTTACAGATTGTTCCGCTGTACAAGAGTAACGAGAGCTGAAACAGGAGTCAGAGAGTGTACGTAGTAAGTGTCCTTAGCAGTCGTTTGAGATTCGAGACTCGAGTGATTTTAAGATGAGTGATTCGAGTCTAGCCGCCTCTAGTGTGATATTTAATTTATTTTTTTTAAGAAAACTTGCGTATTCTCCAATTTTTTTTTTAGATATACTATTACAAATAGGTACTTTCTAAAAAAAAAAATGCAAACACCGACTGTCAGGATTGTTTACCGGACCCAAAATAAATATGATAAATTTAGTTTTTGCTTTTTTTAAGCTTGAAAGGCAAGAAATATTTATGATAATAAATTTATTATACAAAAACAGAACTTTTTTCTCTGGTCTCAAGTTCTTCGTAGCTTTCCTGACTGACATTTTTACCGTTCAATTTATAGATACAAAATGCAGTTATTAAAAAAGAGGTTAAATAAAAAACAAATCGTGACTAAAAATTGAATCCTTGAGGTTTTTGGATCTTCACTTGTATTTATCTAGAGTGATAAAAGAAACAAAATTGTACTAGCAAAAGTACAATTTTTGTCTTTTATCATTCTGGACATGCGTAGCGTCAAACTCAAAACTTCGATTCGAATGATTCGATTTCTAAATGCTCAAACAAACGCGTCTTTACGTTGGCTTTTTGTCTTGTTCTGCTGTTGTCATCTCGTGCTAGTGTAATTGGCATTTGCAATTTTGTTCACATGTTTAGTAGAGATTATTAATGTTTGTTCTTTAACAGTTTATTTCTTTATCCCAGGTACCTCCGTCAGTATTTTCCTCAGGCGTTGTGAATTTGACTAAAAAACTCAGGTTTGTTTAAAGGACAATAATGGGGAATGAATCGGAAACCATTATCGAAGACGAAAAACAACTCCAAACTTTTGAGGAAAATGGATCTGAAAAAAAAGACTTTGAGAAATCTATAGATACTGGAACAAAAAGAATATTGGATGGTAATTGTCAGTCTTTTTATTATTACAGTTTTGGACCCTATTTTAAAGCTAAATAGCTTTATTTGTTGCTTTAGAGTGCATTTGCCTCGCCGTTTGTTTTGTTATGATTTAAGCTTGGTTCATGATTCAGATAGCAAAATTTAGTAATTTTAGTCATTAAGAATATGCATTCCGATTGGTTTATTGAAGTTATATGACTAAAAACGAGGAATAAAAGGGTTGTTATTACTAAACAGTAAAGATAAAGTTAACACGAAATTTTGTTACATGAACCCACCTTAATAGGTATTCTTTTTCCATATCATTGAACAAATATGATTGTTTTGTAACATTTTTGTAAGTAAAAATTGTTAAGCTTAATATTATATCATGGTAAACAATATTAAATGCACCAGAATGATTTGTCCCACAGAGAACTAGAAACTTTTATTTTACAAAATTTATAAAAAAAACAGTTATATCCATGATGTTTTGTATTTCAACTCTTTTAACTCGGATAATAAATTTCATTGTTCCACAGTTAGTATGTAACTCTCGTCATAAGTTTGAAAATGCCTAGTAGTATTCTAATAAACTTTATGTAAGCATTTTTTTTGGTAATTATTAACTACTTCAGCAAAACATTATACATACATGTCATACTATAGGAAAGTGCTTTAAATTTATATCTTGGCGTGAATTCTTTTTAAAACGCCAGATTTACACAAAAGTATTAAATTAAAGGTGGGACACACTACTAATATAAAAAACTTTATTAAGTTTAAAATATGCGAAAAAAAAAATACAAAACCATATTTATATTCATATAATTTATTGGCACAATGTACAAAAGTGTTACTTATGCGATTCAACAGTACAGCCTTAAGATTACTGCATATTAATAATAATACTTAAAATTATATAAAATTTAGATACATTTATTTTGACAGTTTAAAACTTTTAACTAATACGTATCAACAACCACAGTTAAAATGACATTTACAAAGAGTTAGGTACATCAGATTTACATCTGAATTTTAAAATTCCTCACATGTGTGAAAAAATTATTTGGTTCAATCGAGTTAAAAAGACACACAGTTTTTACATTTTCATTTATATTTATGTTAAAAAATCTCTTCTAAACACTTCACACACAAATAGTTGTGAATTAAATGAAGATTTTGAAATTGTAAAAAAGTATTAAACAGATAACTATTAATTTATACCACCAAAATAAAACGATAACAACTGACAGCCTTATAGAATTTGTCAAATAAAATGCATAATTGCCAGATTTATTCAACATTTAGTAATATTGATTCTTTTCTATTTTGAATTGCTTGAATTATAGTGTTATTCTTAAGGGGCTATACATTAATTATGTAAAGACGAATTTGGCCATGCGCCCATGTAAGGACACAAGATTTCTCAGCCTCCCCCCCTCAACATTCTTACTTAAGATTTTACCTAGAATTTCTCAGAAAAAGGTTAAATAGTTACGTGACCTTAGAAAAAGTAGGATAGGTTTGAGGATTATGTGAATGTAAACATTGCAAATTTTTTATAGTTCAATTGTTTTCAATTATTTGTTATTTTTCCTGTTATAAATTGTGTATTAAGTTAATAATTGCTAATTATTTGTCAAAAATTCTGTGAAAATATTGGGAGATTCTGCTTTTAACTTGTTTAGAAGATACAAATGCCATGAGGTGCGCTAAGTGTAGAAAGGATGAACTAGATGCTAATTTGAGGGTTTCCTGTGACAGATGCTGTTGTTTTATCCATTCTTTATTCTACCAAAACGTTCAAGGGTTGAGAACTAAATCCTCTGAGATAATGACATTGGTCAGGAGCTGCGACTATGACTGCATTTTGCCTACCAAAACATGACTCGCCGAGGAACACATTAATTCCAAATTCTTTTGTAGTAACTATGAGGTTTACTGGCAAGATCGTAACTATGCTGAGCTAAATTGCACACATGGTGGTGGAGTTCTTATCGCTGTTGATAACACATAAGATTCGAATGAAATTGCAAAGTCGACAGTACCAGAGTACGAGTCCATTTGGATCCGTGCCTACTTCGAACTCCAGGCTTCGATTATTTGCTGTGTTTATCTGCCTCCAAATTCTTCTAATAAAATACAAAAGCGTATCATTTTTTTGTTACCGAGTGTGAGGGAGTTCGTAGCAGATATGAGGAAGGTCACTTCCTTATCTTTGGAGATTTTAATCTGCCTGGTGTCCGTTGGCTACAAAAAGATGGGTTTCTACTAACAACAAAAGTTCAGAGTCCAGCTGAGGAGGCTCTCATAGACTTCATGTATTTTTTGGAACTTCAACAGTACAATGACATTCAAAATTGTGATAACAATATTTTGGACCTTTTTTTCGTAAATGACGTTAACCATTGCAAACTTATAGAAAGTTAGTTTCCCTTTGTTCCTGCCAATGTACACCATACTCCTATAGAACTGAGTTTCGATTCCGGACCATCTTGAGAATACATAATAAGACTGACATAACCATATATCAATTTTCAAAGGCCAACTATACAAACAATCAAAAAAGAACAATCAGAATTCTTTGTAACATTGCTTATAGAGAATCCTGTAGAACTAGATTTAAGCAGCTTGAGATCCTTACAGTGTTCAATTTGTGCATTTATTAATGTTTAATGTTTTTCCATAGAAATAAGGCATTTTTTGATGAATTCAAGAATAATCATGATTTATATATGAGAATACAATAAACTCCCAACACATTACAAACTGCTGAATAATAGCCTAGATTTTAAGAGAGCCATACGCAAATACCTTGTTAGTTTAGAACCTTATTGTATTTCTGATTTCTTAAATAAAGAAGGTATACTCATTTATATTTATAATTAAAATAAATGTAGATCTCCATGTATGTATTCTAATTTTAACTTTTAATTACCGCAAATGTCTTTAAAATTGCTCCAACACTCCTTTATAACTCTTGTTTGTAATAGTTTGCATTTTTTTGAATAAAGAGTTTGTTATTGTATTGTATTGTAAAAAAAAAACGTTACTGCAGCTTTGGGTCAAGTGGATTGGTCATTTATTTTGGAGTTGGCCAGTCTCGAGCAAGTATTATTTTGGTTCTTTTTTCTTTTTCTTTTTTGTGTAATGTAAGGACGTAGCCAATGCACGGACATGTGGCCCTTCAGAAACGTACACTACAGAATGCTAAACATTCCAAATGGTAAGAATTTGCAAATGACGTCAAATAAATAAATAATGAAATCAATAACTCTAAGAAAAAATATGTCAGATCAGCAAACAAAAATTACCAACAAGAAAGATTTGCAATTGAAATAAAATAATACATGAATAATAATAAAACTACACAACTACATAAACAAAAACAAACATCAATATGGGCCAAAAAACATTACAAAACCAATCTGGTTAACTGCCTTTTCAGCTGCAAAGTGCTTAGTCTGAAAATATCATATTCTGAGAAGTAACAATTGTAATTGTGACCTAGTCGGTCAACAAATGCGCTAAACTCATAATTTGTTCAGTGATACCTTTCAACAAACAGCTGTGATTGTCTTGTTCTTCTAATAGGAACTAAAAACGGGACTGATCCAAGCAGCACTTCACAGTCAATCCCCCCATTCACCAATTTATGCAAAAAGAGCAGAAGTGCTTTCTTTTTTCTAAATTCAAGGGTTTGAAGGCCGTAAAGAAGAGCTCTAGTATTAGATGACAGACCTTGGTATGGGAAATGCAATTTATATACATTTCCTATATCAGGGTCAGGGTCAGAGGTATTTTGAAACCTATTTTGCACCTTTTCAATTTTGTCAATGTGACACTGGTATGATGGACTCCATATTGTAATGTAATTATGCAATAGCAGGCGGTAGAAACCAATGAAGCCATTGTCTCTTCTTTAGGAGTTCTGTTCTCAAAACAATTTAAGCATCTTTCTGCACTGTGTTTAAGCTCTAGGTCCAATCTGTTCTTAAATGCGTTTACAGTACCGGAGGTCACTGTATTCTCAGTCAATGCTTTCCACTAATAGACAACACGGTTCACCAGGAAGTTCTTTCTAGGGAGTTTGGCAGCCTTTTCTTTCTCCAGTTTCTTTGAGTGTCCTCGAAGTTGTTGGTTTTGGTGAAACATCCTTGATATGTCGCAGGTTAGGGTATCCCAGTTTATGTTGGGGTAGTTGAAATCTCCCAATATGAATGTGGTTTTTTAGTTGCTAGTGCTTTGCTTATCTGGGTATTGGCTGGCTCAGTCGTCGTGGTGCCTGGCCTATAAATGCATGCTACCAGGAATTTTACCTTATTTAGTTGTAGGTCTAACTATACAGCCTCTCTACTGGTACCTCTATTTGGTATTTGTTAGAAAGGGTGCTCTTTAACTCATATCCGCAAACTTGGTTTTGGTCATCTATATCATCTTTTAACCAAGTTTCTGTAACCATGATTATTGTCGGAGGAAATGCCGAAACCCCTACTTTCCATTGGTCAATTTTATTGATAACTGAGTTCATATTACTATACCAGAATGAGATTTCAACTACCTCCGCTTTCTTTAGTTTTTTGGAGTTTTTTCTATGATTTTGGGGATCCCATTGACATACTTGATCATAATGTTTTCTTTCCTTCGCAGAACCGGCTTTAAGTATTTTCTTTAGTTTTCTGTTTAGTCGCCTTTGATATATACACACCTGGGGTACTTGCTACGTTTTGCTCCAACATTTTTCTATTTTTCAGTGCACATAAGGCTTCTCGCCTAGTTGGCAAAATAACCTTTATGGGCCTTTTTTTGTTCGGCATCTCGATACCCAGTCTAAATACCTTTGCGTTCTCCGGCAGAGTTAATCTCATTTTTGCAAACAATGCACTGACTTTTTCCTTATCATCATTCAGCTTATCTTGTGGGTCTTATTTTATTGATTCATTCATGCCAAAGGCCTGGATGTTATTGGCTCTGCGTTCTCTTTCCTTTATTTCAAAAAGAGTGAGCTGAACTGGGTCAACTGCATCTTTTTCTCCAGATGGTTTCATTGTGTCTACTCGATTTTTCAAGGCATCTGTGTAGCTCACATCACAAGGGATTTTCTTATCTATCTTCTTTAGTTCGTTTTTCATATTGGATATTTCTCCTCTCATGGTCTCATTTTCCTTTCTTCTTCGGTCCATGGAGCCCATAAGGGAATCTATGTCTCCTTTTAATCTTTTAAAGTTTCTAACCGTTTCTTCCCCATTTTGCTGAGCCTTTTTAAGGTCCTCCCTTGCCCTTTGCATCATATCTTGGATTTGTGGAAGCTTTTTGATCGCTTCTTGGGCAAAAATAAATTGTTGTTCTAGAAGGGCTTGGAATCACTCTAATTTCACCAGCCAATGCGCCTGTACACTCACTGCAGATGGTTTTTTTGCAAGCAAGGGAAAGCCGAATCGTTTACCCTTTTCTTCCCTAAAAACACATGGGGTTTGGCATTTGTAGCAATCCTGCGACATCCCAACCTGTTTTTAATTTCGTTTTTTTTTTTGAGAACTATTTAAAGAGAAAACTGGAGAATTTATATTTATTTCAGTTCTCACAGTCTTTATACAGCAACAAACACAAACAGGACAATTTTTCGCGGATTAAATTTCTTTTCTTTTTCACTACCAAAATTTCACTTGTAAACAAAACTATACTCTTATAATGGTTCCGAAAAAAAATCCCGTAAACGGATAAAACGTAATGAATTTTTCAAAATATATGTCTTAACACTTCGCAGAATGTCTACTTAATGTTTCTCAAGAGTTTATTTGTTAAAAAGTTCTTTAATTTTCGCGATGATTAATGATTTTCCAAGATCGTAAGATTTCGCGTCAAACGTAAACAAACACCATATGTTAATTAATTATTGTACAACAATATTCTAGAACCCTACAAACCAATGAGTTATAGAGACACCCAATTGCTTTGGTATTAGTTACGTGTTTCGTATGTCGCTTTTTCAAACCCAGTAGTCTAAAACCCTTAAGTACAATGTTATCAATATGTAGATTAAAAGTTAGATTTTCATCAAAAATAACACCTAGGTCCGTGAAAGAACTAACAACTTCAAGGTTTACATTATCTTCGAAGTAGGTGGAGGGTATGATACATTTGTGAAAACGGAGCACTTTACATTTCGAGATGTTAAGAGAGAGATAATTAGTTCTGCATCATTTGACGAGTCTTTCCATATCAGACCGCAGAGGATTGGAGTCTGAGGAGACTGGTGAAAAGAATTTTAAGTCGTCTGCATATAAAAGACATTCAGAAAATTCAAAACAGGATATTATATCATTTATAAAGAGCAGAAAAAGAACTTGACCCACATGCTAACCCTGCGGGACACCCAATGTCACAAGAATCTCCCTGGAAACTGAACCGCATATGTTGACTTGCTGGTGATGATTAAATAAATAAGATTTGATCCACTCAAGATATTTTCCACAAAAACCAATTTGCTGAAATTTCCATAACAGAAGCTGATGGGAAACACTGTCAAAAGCCTTAGATATGTCAGTGTAAATTCTATGATCTGGTGTTTCAAGTAATCGAAATGTATGTTCCAAAGAAAACATTAACAGAACCAAAGTACCCGAATTGGTATTCCCAGCATCTAAAGAAGCTCATTGCAAGAAAGAATAAATTTTATAAGAAGAACAAGTATTCGGGTCAGCAACCAGCTGCTACACATTGTACATTAGAAACATCGAACACATGATTTCCGTCAACTTAAAGTATTTTTGGTCATTTATAAATTCTTTAAAAAAGGACAGTGGTCTCCGAAGGTTATGTATAGTCAAAGTCAAGTCAAAATGTCAAAAATCACTTTATTTGTAATAAAGCGTAAACTCTTGTGAATAAGTTTGCATAAAATTACAAGTCATTCAACTAATATGGTCTAAATTAAACATATTCAGTTATGGGGAGAGATTTTGAAATAACTCATGATAGTTTTCTCTGCAGACCAATAACTCAGAAGGGGTAAGTTTGCATTTTATGAACGAGTCCATATGACTGATTGGAGCTTCGTCAGTATGAATGACGTGTGTGTTGAAAGTAAGGTTGCTAGATTTATAAGTATACTTGAATCCGCATATTTGGAATCTTTCCCTGAAAAACGTTATCGGGTAAGATCGGATCAAGCGCATAAAATCAGCTGGTTCACAGAAGATCTAATAACAATTGTTATTTTTAGAGGATCTTAATAGACAATACAGGCATGCAGATATATCTAAAATATATAAAGATTAGATAGCTAAAATACAAGCAAATGACAACTTGATTCAATCCTCAAGTAATCCAGCTTGTACCATGTGGCAAATTATAAATAATCAAAGATGTATTAAAAAAAGCAATGCGAGGGCTAGTATCTCTGTCGAAACTTTAATGAATATTTTTGTCAAATAGCTCAAAAAATAGCAAACACCATCCCAATCCTAAGCGGGAAACCTCTCGACAATGTCAAGGATATTACATCCACAGACAAATTCTACTTTTCTCAACTTAGTTTTAACGAGGTAAGAGATATTATAAATAGTCTTAAAAATAAAATAAGTAAAGATATATTTGGTCTAAATATAGAGCTAATCAAATCTATTAAAAATCTTATAATAATTCCTCTTACAAAACTTATTAACCAATGCATTAATAATAATATTTTTCCTTCAGTGTTAAAATGTGCCACTATAACTCCAGTTTTTAAAAAGGGGGCTGCAGAACAACCGGAGAACTATAGACCTATATCGTTATTGCCAATTATTTCAAAAATTTATGAAAAATGTATGTCAGTGCAGGTTGTCAATTATCTTGAAACTAACAACTTGTTCTCTCAGTGCCAATATGGTTTCAGAAAAGACAAAAACACAGTCTTGGGTATTTTGGATTTGGTTTCCTGTATTATAGACTCTTTCCATGGGTTACAGTCTGATGCATTCTCCTGTGCGACCTAAGTAAAGCATTTGATTGTGTCGACCATGAAATACTCTTGCGAAAACTTACAAAATATAACTTTAGCCCCGAAAGCATAGAGTTAATAAAAACATATCTACTAAACAGGAGGCAGGTGGTTAAAGTTTGCGGAGTCTCATCACAGGAAAGTTTAATCAATATTGGAGTCCCCCAGGGCTTGGTTCTTGGTCCCATTCTTTTCCTCATATATATTAATGACTTACCTGACCAAGAAATACCTGGTAGGTACACTTTCTTCGCGGACGATACAACAATCTCTTGTGTATCTAATGATATTGAAGGGGCGTTTGAGGCTTTAATGGTGGCACAGGAGAGGGCTGAAGAGTGGTTTAGTCTGAACAAGCTGCATCTCAATAAGGAAAAAACGATCAATATAATGTTTTCTTGAGGGATGATGGAGGTGTGAATGAGGGAGAGGAGAGTGCTAAATTCTTAGGCATGCATCTGGACGCAAAGCTACAATGGGGCTCATATATTATTATTATTATTATTATTATTATTAATTAGAGGCGGTAGGCGGCAAAGTGCTGATGAAACCGCTATGAGTCTCTTTTACTTTTGAAGTTAGACTGTGCACTGTTGTTGCCTAATTCGAAATTAAAAGTAGTGCACCAGTTCCCGGTCGATTCCTCTGAGATTAGCATCTGCGGTTCTTGAAGGAGTTGACTGTAGAGGCATCTACTGTTCTCTGATCAAGTCTGTTCCAAACATAAACTATGCGATTTGTAAAAAAGTTTCTGCGGCAGAGCTTGGAGCATTTTTCTTTAATGAGTTTCTTGCTGTGGCCTCTGAGATTTGTGTGGTCAGCAATCTGAAGGAAGGCAATCGGGACACTGTAGTACCCAGATAATATTTTGTGGACCTGTATAAGATCGCCTCGCTGCCTTCGCTCTCGAAGAGTTGATAGGTTCAGACGAGAGCAACGATCCTCATAGGACAGCATCTTTAGTTCGGGTGGAATCTTGGTTATTCGTCGCTGGACCTTGAAGCTCAATATCTTTTACATAGTATGGGTTCCATGTGCTTACAGCAAATTCCAGTATTGGTCTGATATAGGTTTTATACAGACGCAAAATTGTGTCAGCAGAGTGATCTTTAAAAGCTCTTCTGATAAGAAAAATCATTGAGTTGGCTTTTTTGACAATTTTTGCAATGTGGCTCTCCCATTTGAGATCAGTGGTTATAAAGACTCCAAGGTCTTTTTGTTGATCAACCACCTTCAAGGGTTGACCCATCATAGTATAACTGTGCAGTGGATTCTTGGGGCCAATATGGAGAACTGTGCACTTATCCACATTGAGGGACATAAGCCATGACTTGGTCCAGTTTTCTATTCGATGAAGGTCAGTTTGGAGCATCTCACGATTGATTGATGGATCACAGTACAGTTTGGTGTCGTCCGCGAAAAAGCATATTTTCGACTTGATGTTTTCTGGCATGTCACTCACGTAGACCAAGAAAAGGAGGGGTCCGAGAACTGAGCCCTGCGGAACTCCACTTCTCACATCTCTGCTTGTTGAAACTGCTCCATCAGTTCTGACCTGATATTGACGTTTGGCAAGAAAGTTTCCGATCCAATGAAGCAATGCTCCCCTGACGCCGTAATGTTCGAGTTTATGCTGCAATCTTCTGAATGGTACTTTATCGAATGCTTTCTCAAAGTCGAGGTAAATGGTGTCCGTCGGACGTCCAGTATCATGTTGCAGCGTCCAATCATTTACACAGGTGAGAAGGTTGGTGTCAATTGACCGTTTTGGTAGAAACCCATGTTGTGTTTCTGGTATTACACCATTTAGGACAAGAAAGCTTGTCAGTTCTTTTACTATTATTTTTTCCATGCATTTCGAAAGTGTGGACGTTAGGCTGATCGGTCGGTAATTTTCTGCACGAAAACGGTCGCCCTTCTTGAAAATTGGGGTGACTATGGCATTTGTCCATAGATTGGGGACACAACCAGTCATAAGAGAGTTAGACATTGCCGATGCCAGCGGGACAGCCAAGGTAGCGGAACACTCTTTTAAAAATACTGGTGGAATACCATCCTGACCCGGAGAGGCATTGCTTTGGAGGGAGTGAATTGCCTCTGACACTTTCTGCGGGGTGAAATCGATATTGCTCAGAGAGTCAGCAACACGGGTCTCGTTAGGAAGATCCGGTAGTGCCCCATCAGGTTCAGCCATGAAAACCCCACTAAACTGCTCAGCGAACATTTCAGATGTTAGTAGTGGGTCTTGGACCATTTCAGCAGTTGTGGGATCCTTAAGTGTAAAGTTTGATAGTCTGGAATTCAGGCATCTGTTAACGTAGGTGTAAAAGCTTTTGTTGTTAGCTGCAGCTATATCATTTTCGTACCTTCTCCTGGCCTCCTCTATTATGATTTTTATCTTGTTATTTGCTGTTTTGTACTTATCATAATTTGCAGTGCATTTATTTTTAGCATAGATGTCCCATAGATTCCGTTTGTTTTTGATAGCTGCAAAAATTCGCTGATTCAGCCAAGGTTTTTGTGGATTAATCTTGGTTTCTCTGAGGGGGATGTAATTCTCGATGCAATGGTTGATGGTATTGTAGCATTCTGCGATGTCACCATGTATGTTGTTCTGCAAGTTTTCAGAGATAAAACTATTAATTTCCGGATAGTTTGCTTTCCAGAAATTTCTTTTCAGTACTTTGTGGGTTGGTTTTTTTCTTAATGTTAGCTGTGTAGTTGCTCCCACAACAATATGGTCACTTTTGCCAAGTGGAGGATTTTCTGAAATGTGGGATATCAGCTTCCCATCACTAACCAGTAGAAGATCCAAAAGAGAGTGCTGGTCATTTCTAAATCTGGTGGGGAACGTAATAAGCTGGACTGCGTTCATTTCATCGTAGTTTCTGATAAAATCAAGAGCTTGTACAGAGTTTGAATTCAAGCAAAGTGTAGCCCAATCAATCTCTGGGAAATTGAAATCACCAAACACAAAGCAGGGTGAATTAGTGTTAAATACAGCCATAAGGTTGTCGATCAGAGACTTATTTTCATGGTCCGTTGTGTAGCCAGGTCTATATATACAGGCAACTGTGAAACTGATTGTATCAATAGCAATGGACAACCACAGGTGCTCTGTAGGAGGTGAAATAGTTATTTCAGTGACAGGAGAAGCAACTATTTTCGTGTTGTTTAGTTTATTTTTAATGTAGGCACAAATTCCTCCGCCTTTTTTGTTTTTCCGGTCAACCCGAAACAACCTGTAACCGTCGATATCCAAGAGGGCATCACCAACTCGTTCGCAGAGCCATGTTTCACATATTAATATAATTGTTGGCTTATCCCTCAGAGCAATGACCCGAAGCTCGTCTATCTTGGTTAGTAGGGCATCAGCATTTGTATATAGAAACGTCACTTCCACTATTTGGGGAGTGCTCTCTGCTCTTCTTCCTGCGAGTTTTTTTTGATGAGGTGTGGCTGCATGAACAGACTGATTATCGTTAATTAATTTTATAATTTTTGGAACCCCTTTTATATATTTGACTTTGATGTCTGTCTCACCAGTTCCTTTACGCTTTTCCAGTTCAGTCATGACTTCTTTTAGATACTGTCTCTGTGACGGTGTTTGGTCACTCTTCATGTAGACTCCAGTTCTCAGCTGTTCCAGAGCAGACTTCCTTTTCAGAACTCGGAGAGCCTCCTGTCTACTAGCCAGTCTAATCCTTAGTGGCCTTCTTTTGTTATGATCGTATCTACCCACTCTGGATATCCTAGCATCGTTTGGGAGTTTTGTCAGAAAGTATCTTCTGAACTGCCTGAATATCCAAATTTTCCCTTTTGGCCCCATCGTTCTCCTTTGACTCGGCAACACCAAAAAGAAGGACGTTAGTAGCACGTCGCTCGCGTTCTTGAAGCTCATTAATTGTTGGCTCTACAACTGCAGCAGCCGTCATTGGTACCCTATGGCTAGTTTTTATAGTTTTAACCTCTTGCTGCAGTGTTTTTACAGCATCTGCATAGCTTTGATTTGACAGGCCATCATTTACTTTATTAGCAAGCTCTTTGAGCTCATCTCTGACTTGTTTCACCTGATCAGAAAGTTTAGGGATTATTTCTTCCAAGTCTTGTTGGTGTTGACTCACTTGTTTTTTGATAACAGGTAGCTCTTTGAAGCTTTCTTGACAGTGTAAGAGGCAGTCCTTGCATAAAAAGGGCAAGACCCTTGTAATAAGTAAAATAGCTCTCAGCTCGGTAGTAGAAATCTTAGTACAGTTTCTGCAAAAAACACGCCGACAAAAATCGCAGGGATATCCAAACAGATCCGATTTGGTTTCCTTGAAAATGCAGGCTTTATTACACTCAAAACATACGCCCGACATTCTGATGCCAGGTAATATGAAGGCTTGAGACTGTCTATAGAAGGTTAATTAATTTATTATTTCCACCCAGACAGAGTCACGTCACCACCTACTCGGTTCGACAATGACCCAACTCGCCCGAATGAGCTGGTAGATTACCAGCTTCACAAGTAGCCCAGGTCTCTAGCGCCACCAGACAGTTCAGAAAAAGAAGAAGAGGTTTCGGGATTAGCAAATCTAACCCTACTTTCAATGATATGAAAAACTGCTATTTGTTTAGGATATTTTCGCAAAAATTCGATTGATCCGCGGAAAACCAACAAGTACGCCACCACAGGAGCACACCACCTTCACTCTGGACACCAAAAAGTCTCGCGCAATTCCACTTGAAAGGTAAAAAGACAGCCAAAAAGACGCAGCGCAAACAACAACTGACACATGTAACTTGTAAATGTCAATTATGATATATATGATTATATAGATAATTTAAGCAAAAAACTAAGAAGTAGCATCTTTCTTCTGCGCAACCTTGTAAACAAAGTGTCCAGTGAGGTTGTGCGAACTGCTTATCATGCCCTCTTTCATTCGCATATCTCGTATGCTTTGCTTGTCTGGGGACACTGTGCCGGGACTAGCCGCATCTTTGCTTTACAATGTAGAGTAGTAAGGGTAAGGTGTCAGAGTGGCCCTGGGTACTGGGCTATAAAGTTTTATAATGTTCTACCTGTGTGTAAACATGTTTTTTTTTAACTTATAGTAAATACATATTCATCGAATGTAACTAAAATACTGTTAATAAAGTTCCTAATTATATTTTACGTAATAGGTTAAGGTTTTAACTTTCTATATGTGACGCTATGACTTTACTTATGTATACATCAATTTTTTTGTTTAAAGATATTTTGACTTTGATAGTTAAAAATAAAATAACCTAATACCTAAATAATACAAGTAGCATAAATACAGGTTAAAATTATAAGACATTATACTAATTATAAACATAAAAACTCATTAATTGCGTACTATGTATTTTCTAAAAGATTCTAAAGCATGAAAATGCCTCTATATTTTTTATATGGGGGTATTTTATTACAAATATAACGGCTGAAGTAGATAGGACTTTTCCTTTTTTTATGACTACTAATAAATTATGCAAATCAGTCAGAGGTAAATGTCATTTCAAAAAACCATACTTAATTGAAGGGTAAGAAAGTCTTTGTAAATGCAGATCTTAGACAAACCCAGAGGGTACAAGGAGAGGCAGCACGTAGAGAATTAATTATTACTATACTATTAATTCATCACATAAATGCTGCTCCTTCAGTAGTTTCAAAAAACTAATGGCAGAACAACAATATCAACTCCAACATGAAATAAGTATATTTTGAGACATGGCTAACACCAGATTTTCATAATTCTGAACTTTTCATTTTTAATTATAACATATATAGATACAATCAATGGCCAGAAACAAGTGTATAGTCCAAGGGGTGGTGGGGTTCTAGTACCGGTAAATTACCGAAATAAAGCAACAACTTAATAAGAGCGAACAAAGAGAACCTATAAACAATATAATTATATAAGTAATTCCATATAGACAAGACGTTAAAAATGTCGGAAAATATTTACAGGTGAATGTTGCTAACCAATTCACAGCCATTCGTCTAGGAAGGGATTAATCAAAGCTAAATCCTATTAAAGTTACATTTCAGAATGATGAAAAAAATGCACCCAACTACACAGAGCTTGGGATTCACCACTAACAAGGTGTTCCTTAGTCATGACTTGACTAAAACCAACTTAAAGTTATTAAAGGCAAAAAAAATTTTAATCAAACACGGATATAAGTATGTATGGGTTAGCAAAGGGCACATTTTCCTACTTAAATAAGATAATAGCAAAGTAATACTAGTACAGAATTAAGATGACTTAAAAAACTAAACAAAGAACATACATTTAAAATACTCTATATGAACATCCAGAGCCTGAAAAACAAATTTGAAGAAGTGCAGTGTTTAGTTAACGAACAAAAATGTGACATTCTGATGCTAGTTGAAAAATGTCTTTCTAAAAGAGAAGTAGGACTATTTGAAATCGAGTGCTTTGCATTCTTGCCATGAAAAAACAGAAGAAGGCGCCTCGATATATATGAAAAGTGAAAGAAAAGATATAGAACTATGTAAATCGTTGTATTATGATAATTTTAGCTGGATATGCTCACTCATAGGAGAAAGTGATATAAAAGTAAGGTTAATTTATTGACCACCACGTCCTAGCATTGAAATCAATGTTTGAATAATATGGAAAAAATATTCTAAGAATCACGTAATTGTTGGAGACTAATATAAACCTTTTGGAAGAGTCTAATTGGGTAACAATATAGAACAATAATCGGTCTAAACAATTATGTTATAAAAAATGCTACATATGAGGACAATGCTACTAGAGGAAAGCTTAACACAAAATATTTGATAGATTATGTAATCACAGATAAAAACTACAGCAATCACTGCCACATAGCTATAGAGCATACATTCTTTCTGAACATCATAGGTTAGGTTAGGTTACCATCTCTGAAAATATAAAAATTTATAAACCCAAAATAACTTCCCATATAAATGCAATAAATCACATCTGTTTTGGGGACTCATTTCATCACCATATAGGAATTATGTTAATAGAAACTTTCCAAGAATTAATAGATGTAATACAAACATCTAAAAGTGAAGCCGAATTTGTCAGAAAACTTAGGTGCCATGAGAATAATACATGGATAACAAACGATTTACTTGCTATGGTAAAAGAAAGAAATAGATTATATAAAAGTAAATGATGATAGAGAATGAAAAAGAGAATTTAAGAATATAAAAAATAAAGTAACCAACAAAATAAAAATTCTTAAAAACGGCACTTTTAAAAATAAATGGAATGTAGCTGGAGGCGATCCAAGGAAGCAGTGGCGCTTTATTAATAAACTGTAGGGAACAGTGTGGAACAACAATAGACTCTCTGACTGTAAAAAATGAGGTGATAAACAAACAATCAGATATAGTAAATGAACTGAATAAACATTTTACCAATGTAGTAAATAATATAATTCGGGAGATTGATAGGGAAATTAAACACTTAATAATAGGCAATCAAAACAGGGACCTACACTTTTATGAAATCTATTGGGATAATAGTCTGTATGGGCAGAGTACAAGCGAAATTAGGGAAATGATATACATGACATTTTAAATTTAGGGGATGATATAGTCTCTATCTTGAATTATTTAATAAACAAGGTTCTTAGGTCAAGAGTATTTTCACAGGAACTCAAAATTAATAAAATTAGCCCCATTTTTAAGTCTGGCTCTAAGAATTGTGTAAATAACTATCGACCAATAAGTGTACTTAGTGTATTCTCAAAAATTATAGAAACAATAAAAAGAGGATGCTAAAATGTATAGATTGATTTATCAGTACCGACGACTTCCAATATGGTTTTGTGAAAAATAGCAGTTCATGGAGTGCCACAATGGATGTTTTAAATCAGAACTAGTTAACAAAAAAATCAGAGAAGCCATTTTTGTAGATTTGATTGATTGATTTGAAGCATTTGATGTGGTCAGTATCATATTTAGCAAATCGAGAATAATATTTAAAATTAGGACCTGAGGTTAGCTCAATATTGACAAATCAGTGTGGTGCCCCGCTGGGTTCAGTGCTTGGACCGTTATTATATTCTTTGTACCTTTTTGAAAAAGATAGCCCATGATAGATACAAGGCTCCACAATGTGTTGAGGACTATGATGAATTTTCCAGAATCAGGCCTACATGTAAAGTATTGATAAGGGTGGCATGTCAGGATTTTGTGTTGTCTAGTGAAGTAAATATTAATTCTGACATTAGATCATTTTGGTCTTTTATTAATTCTTGGAAACACACATGAAAGACCTATGGAAATTAGCTATAATAATGTTAAAAGCAGTGATGGGTAGGAAATAGCAAACATGTTTGCATAATTATTTCCCACAGTTTATTCAAATAATAAATGTTATATTGACACCAAATAAATAACAACTGGCTGTTACAGTATATCAGATTGTGATATAGCAATATTAGACATTTATCTTATGCTAGTTTTATATATATATATATATATATAATCAGTTGGCAATTGATCCCCCTGAAAAGTTGACCACGAGCCGCCACTGATTATTTGATAAATTTTGTAAAAATAATTATTTATTTTGAAAATTTGTGTTATAATTGTAAGACTTCAAAGAATCATAAAGTAAGGAAACATATCAGTCAAAAAAAATACAATCCAGGATTACTTGGTGTACAGGGTTTTCAATTGAGGAGGAAAACGGTATTTTTCCGACTTCCCCCGTATTTCACAAGAAATTCAAAATAGCCAATCAATGTATTTTAGCTCAGAGAATTCGAAAATCGTTATTAAAAAATAATTGAATGAGAAACAAAACACTTAACGGCAAGTATATTGCGTTTTTTAAACGGAACACCCTATATATTATTACATTTTTGGATTCTATGCTCAGTTCTAAGTGTTTTTAATAAGGGTACTATATGTCTATCTTCAACTGTTTTTAATTTATTGATGTTTGAAAATTTACATTTTTGCTTCTTTGAGCAGTCATAGCACCTGAACGGTTGGACCTAGAGCAAAATAACTTTTTGCACAATCTTAGTTTTTGATAAGCTATCTTATGATGCCAATCAAACCAAAAAACGGAAATTATTTTGCTGCCCCTTTAATTGAATATATTCAATAATTCATATAGGTAGCAAAATAATTTCCGTTTTTTTGTTTGACTGGCATTATAAGATAGCTTATCAAAAACTGAGATGGAATGTGAAAGTTATTTTGCTCTAGGTCTAACCGTTCAGGTGATATGACGGCTCAAAGAAGCAAAAATGTCAATTTTCAAACATCAATAAATAAAAAACAGTTGAAGATTGACATATAGTATTAAAAAACGCTTAGAATTGACCATAGTATCCAAAAATGTAATAATATATAGAGTGTTCCGTTTAAAAAACATCCTTGACATAAGTCTTTTGTTTCTCATTCAATTGTTCTTTTGTTATGGTTTTCGAATTCTCCGAGCTAAAATGCATAAATTGGCAGTTTTGAATTTCTTGAAAAATACGGGGGAAGTAAAAAAAAATCCGTTTTTACTCCTCAATGGAAGACCTTGTATATGTCAGCTGAGTAATGGCTGCATTTAAAACATGCTTCCAGGTGAATTTTGACTCGTATTAAAATATTATGTAAGATTGACTTTTACCCCCCTCAACGCTGAGATAAGGTAAGGATTTTGGGTTAGGTTAGGCTTGGCTTGTTTTTAAAGTTTTTGTTTATTTGAGTAACTAGGTTAGATTTGATTATTTTATTTTTGCTTAATGAAATTAGTATAGTTAGATTATGCTTGGTTTGGTTGTTTGTTGTATATTCTATTGAGTTTTTATTACTATAATACATTTTTTTTTGGAATAGTAATAGAGTTTTTGATATTTGGCAAGACTCTCAAAAATAACTTTTCAATTCATAATTATTGAGAGCTTTTATTTTTTTTTGTCATATTTAGTAGATATTCTGCATTTTTCTTTTGGGTAAAATACACTTTAAGTAATATATTATCCATAAAAATTTTAAAAATTGTGTGTCTTTTTTACTGAGTCGACCTGAGTATTTTATTGAAATAGTTGTTAAAAAGTTTTTCATTTTTTTGTTGGTAATTCCCTAACTCTATAAGGACATTTTTTGTAGTATTTCAAAGCCAAATAATTTGGATTCCTTTGACATCTTTTAAATCTATATCTGGGTGTTATTAAGTCTTACTTATTACGCGTGTCATGTTCATGGATTCATGACTATCAAAGAGATTTAATTTGTGTTTTACGTAAATAATCTTTCATCAATAAATCATCCAATCTGTCTACATGTTATTAAGTCCGACCTATTACGAGTTGTTCTTGGATGGATTCATGACTATTGAAGAGATTTAATTTGTTTTTTACATAAAGACTATTTCACCTACATTTCTGTTTTTGTTTTGTGTTCATTTAATACACTGAATATGGTGGCTATTTGCAAAATAATTTGTAGGAATGTGAAAACATTGGTTAGCAATTGGGCACAACTTTACCTTCGCCATTGTCAAGTTTATTATGGATTTTTCTATATTTTAGTTTATTAATTTATTCTGCAACACTGCATATTTACTGTAATTTTCAGACTAAAAGTAAATATTCTTTAATAATTTAACTTTGTTCAAAATTTTCTTTCATAGAACAGCAAAAAACGCTTAGTTTCTTTTAGAATGCTATTGATGGTGCACTTTTATGTGGATTGAATAAAAATTGCAAATTTTTATTTCAATATAGTTGGATAGACCTATTTCAAGTTCGTTTATAATTAAAATCTCTCATCACATAGTATGGAAGGTACTGATTTGTAAAATCATAGTTGATCAACTTGAAATTATAGTACCAATAATCATATCCTGAAAAATTAGCTATATCATACCAGCAAAAATTAAACACTAGTGGTGGGTGATATGCATCGCAAGGTAAAAGTGCACAATCTACAAATAAAAAATTATAATTGTGTCTATGAAACTCTAGGGGATGTTTTTCTCATAAAAATATGAAAGAAAGTTCACACCATTACGGTCTACAAGTGCTTTATATTTGGGATATGTAGTCTTATTAATGTTAATATTTTTTAGTTTTCTTCATACATGTCATTAATTCTAGAGAATATTTAATAAAATTTGGTACAGGCATATTATGACTAATGTCAATAAAGAGATGACATTTTTTACTACTATGTCACTGGTCATTTTTACAACAGCTAAATTCTTCATTGTCTACTTTTTTTTTAGATCTTTTAAAAATATTCTGCACTGTTCAGAAATTATTTTGAAAAATGTACATTAGTGCATATCTAATTTGAATGTTATAATTGAGCTTAGAATAATTATGCATGTAAAAACCAAATATTCATGCAAATATATTTTCAGAAACATGAAAATATGCACTTAAATATGTGTTTATTTTAGAGCAATAAATAAATAAAACAGAATATTAATTTTATACAAAAAGGACTCATATAGACTAATAAATAAATAATGGTTACATCTGATAACAGTATGATGTAATAGATTTTCAAATTTAACTATTTTCTTAATATCACAGGAGACAATTGGACAATATACTAACAAACAACAATCACTGGTTGGTAGAAATTGCAGATTATTTTAGGTCAAGTACTCTTTCTCTTTATTATCTAAGAACACACAATAATTTTTGAATTGTGGTAACCAGTATTCTTTTGCAAAACACTGGTTAATTTTTGGAAATATTTTTATTTTTTACCGCAGTTTAACATGTTCTTCAATTTTGACACTTATTGAAAAAAAGTCTTTTCAGCTCATGTTTATAGCATTAGATAAACAAGCACATACACAAAATTTTAATAGAGAAATCTTTTTTCTATCTTGTATATTTTGTGCATCTTCATTATTTAATTTGTTTACCGCATCCTTTAATGCTTCAACATAATAGTAAATAGCCGCGTTTATCTTTAATAGCATCAGATAAACAAAAACATATTCCTTTTTTTGTAAAAAATGTTTTTTCATCTTGTATAGTTTGTGCATCTTCATCATTTAATTCGTTTACCACTCATGTGCCAGAATTAGCTGTGCGTAAATGATAAGATAGATAAGAAGTTTTAACCTTTTTTAAAATAACTTTAAGATAGGTACTTCTTTTATATCATCAATCATAATTTTTATTGAATTTTTTGTCAGTGAAAATGAAGGAACTGATATTTACAGATTTATATTAAGATGATGCTCTGGGATTTAAATTTATAATTTTTTTGAAGATTTGTAAAACTAAGGAAACAGTTATCACTAAGAAATAACAGATAAGATATTGACTAGCCAATAGGATTGCAGAAAAGCTAAATAAATATACGTCCTCACATCTGTACTGTTTACTGAACAGCCACCATTACTGCAAAACAATTGTCAGTTTCTTTATGAAAACAGTAATGCAATTAGTGTTATTAATTGTCAACTTTTGTACTTCAGTTTTAGGTATATTTCCATATCCTCTAAAAATCAAACCAGGGCAAGTTAATCAGATCATTAATGGTAAAAACCCAATTTCTGTACTGAATGAAATATTTTCCACTTTAACATATGAAGTTGAAAGTGTGACAGGTCCACCCCATGATCCATTGTACAAACTGTCTTTGAGAGTTAAAAATTTTAATAGAAAATTCTTTGGATCCGGCCATTCAAAAAAGCTCGCCAGGAATAATGCTGCTTTAAATGCTTTGTCATGTATTTTTAGTGTTCAGAATAAGATAGATGGAGATAGTAAGGCACCATTAATATCTGACATTGTGATACTAAAAAGCAATAATATTTTAGCTTCAGCTGATCTTGCAAATGGTAACAATATATTAATTAAAAAGAAAGGTAAATATAAGGGGTGTAATGTTTTGGTAAAATATTTATTTTTATATTTATCTAGGTCAATTTGTAGTTTATGTATATTCTTTGCTGATTTACATATAAAAATATTGTTTTTTGATTTGTATATAAATGAGAGTATCTTAACAGTTTGGTAGTTTATTCTTGAAACATTTATAGATTTTTTTCTGTCAGATTTCAAGAATAACGAAATTTAGTTGTTTTACATTATTATTATAGTATATATATTGTCAAGATATTTGTTAGTTTGGAACTCTTGGTTATGATCATATATTTTCACTAATCGAACACTTGGTCCAGTCCTCTGAATGCTACTGTCTTCTATATATTCTATCTTATATTCCAACAACATATCTTACTTTCATTCTAGTGTTACGAATATTTTCTGACCATATCCTTTATTAATCAATGGATTCTCTTTTTCCTTTTTTAAATTCTGCTCACTGAGAGTAGCTGTTATACAAATATAAGAATATTGGGAGGTGGAAGAATATTGAAAAAAAAACACAATGTTGAACATGATACAAGGCAGGTGGGGTAAGAGGTGACTACCTACAGATAAGCCTGGCTGCATTTTCAATTTAAAGCTTAGGTAGCGAATGTTACCATCAACAGGTTTCAATTTCTTTTCGTAATTTCTTTTATATTTATTTGTTTATGTGGTTATTTGTATATACATCTTATTGTTTTTTTCCTCCAGAAGTTGTGCTCTTACCAGAGTTTCAGTAGAGGCAAATTTGTCTCACTGCCTTGACCGGATAATAGCTTCTGGGTTAGTGGCTTTGTCAGAGTTTAGCCCTTCCTGTATTCATAGATATAGCTTATTTATTTTTTTAAAATTTATTTATATATTTAATGTTTTGTATTGTAAGAGTTCAAGACTATATGTTAAATGGTGTTATGTTTTTCAATTCATTTTTTTTCTCTTATAGGTCAAAGCCGGATATTTTCCTTATAGGACATTCAAGGAATGTGGGGTTTAGATTTTCGATTTAACCGCATTTTGTTTGTTTGCATTAAAAATCAGACTTGTTAATCTCATTTCCTGTCTCATTCTCTGGGATGAGTGTGTTTCATATGTATGTTTTTATGTCATATGGACAATTTTCTAGATATTTTTTCATAAAATCCTGTATTAATACTGCTTGCTTGAAGTATATTTAGATGTAGATGGTTTTGTATTCAGTATTTTTTTTTTGTGTTGTATATTGTTTTGGTTTTTAGAAATATATTCAGAATTACATATCGGTGGAGAATTTGTATTTGGAATTCTTCCTTCTTGATATGTATTTGTGACTTTGTTTCTTTGTTGTAGCTCTGATCAATTGCCCATTTATTTATGTTTTTTTGGTGAATGGTTTATAGAATGTTAATACACTCATTTGTTATTGTTGTGGGGCTAATCGTCTTTGCATAATCGGGATATTATCTTTTGTATGTGTTTTTGTATCACTTGGGAAATTAGCAAAATCAGTTGGGTGAAATATGAAATTTTGATTGCCATTTTTTGTTTGAAATATATATAGAACTTTTGCACTGATAGCAATTCACTTTGCAAGTATTCCGAGTCTATTTCAGGCTCAGTGGTGACCTCTGTATACTCAAAGGATTTCTTTTTTCCTTTACAGTTTTTTTTTGCATGGCCAAAAAGTAGGCAAGAGGAATATTGAGTTACAGGGATTATATAAGGTATTACTTTCCTAGAGTTATGCTATCAAATGAAATTAATATAAAACTCTTTGAATTAGATTCATATTTACTATGTTGGGTTTAGTTTTCATTACGTACTTCATTTACTTGCGTAATGGGGCCCTTGATTGGCATTGAGCCTCGGCCGACCCTAAATTTTAGAGTACGAGCCGTCACTGGATTAAATGTATAGTCAGAAATGATAGTTATACCTAGTTTAATAACAAGATGAAAATATACAAAAATCAAGAGCAATACAAAAGAGAATGAGGTCACAAAACTGTTTTAGAGGTTACTTAAACACTATAAAACATTTGACAATTTGATGAAGTTAATGTCAGGACCATTAATCACTCCAAGTTAAAGTTAGTGCGCATAATATTCATTGGATTCTAATATAGAATATTAAATCTGGCAGAAGCTAGTCTAAATATTGCATAATGGCTGGCTTCAGCATGGAGAATCTATAATGAGATTATACCAGGAAGAAAGGGACATATGATTATGTTGTATGTTGAAGTAAAAAAAGAAATTTGACGGATTGTAATTCCTCTGACAAGTGATTCTTTAGCGAAACAAGATATGATTTGATTATGATTAAACCCAAGCAAAGGGTGTATTGCATCTTCCTTCCTTAAACATACGATAGTTAAGAAAATGCCTTTGAATTCGTCCAATGTCCCAGATGTCACAATAATTATAAATTGGGTCATACAACTGATCCATATTTCAATTTTGCTTGAAATATTCATCTATTGTGTAGGTTTATAAGTGTTCTATTTCTCTTAACTATGTTGCAATATTTAATATTTTTGTTTTTTTTATTGGTACAAGGTTCATGGAGGGGATATATAAATTCGAAAAATTGAAAGGGATCTTTTCCATAACCGGCACCTTAGTTTTTCTAAAGTATTTTTTTGAATGACACTAGATTGTCCGAAATTAAATAAACAATTATATATTAGTTATACATTATAAATATTTCCAAATATTAATTCTAATCAATGCTTTTTATTATGTGGCCACAATGAATCTGGTTTGTGAGGTGTGGTTTCAGTGGGGGCAACTTATCCATTTATTTATTTATTTACTTTTTTATTGATATAGTACATAAAGAGTAACAACCCTAAATAGTACAATTGAATATTCTAAACTAAAAGCTAACTTAGATGCATTTAACTTATGCCAATTTTTAATTTTGCATTTAAATACCTTAAAACTGCATTAAAATAGGATCTTTTCTTTAAACTTACCATTGTAGTTCCTAATCTTGTCAGTAAAACATTGATAGATGTCATAATTATTACGATGATACATATTTTGAAACACGCGTCTAGATGTTGTTCGTCTTTGAGGTATACGAAAACATATTTTAGAGAGGATATGACTGCAATCAGTATTACCATTATGCAAAAAATATACTAATGCATTATGCCCTCGTTGTTACAGGCTTTCAGTTCCAGCAAGTTGAATGTGTGTTGAATAAGTTAGGTCCTTGAATGGATAGCTTAAATAAATGAAATCTTACATTTTTGTTTTGGATCATTTCCAATTGTATATGACATTTATAACTAGGACACCGAATAACACTGTTAGAATCTAAAATACTTCGCACCAGACAATTACACAATAACTTAATGGCTATATCACAGATCCTTAAATATGTATGTTAAATCTGAGATCTCTACAAAAAGTAACACCTAAATCATTAAAATTATTCAAATTCAATTCAAATCAAATTATGTACAGTATAGCCACACAGTTCTTAAAGCTTCTAAAGGCGAATTACAATTTTATCTCGTCGCCATGTAAAAGACACTCACACTCTTCAAATACAGTTGTAATGTCATTTATAAATATCAAAAACAATATTGGCCCTAAATCGGAATTCTGTGGTACTCCTGACGTCACAATTACTTCTCGGGCTACTACACTGTCAAGTCTTCCACACAGCTTGCAGTTAATGATATATAAAAATATGTGATCCAGTTACGTCCATAGCGGAATGTTTTGCAATGAGCAGTCAGGGGGCGATTTCGAAGATAGCAATCGCTAACTTAAAGATCGATGTCGCGGTTTCGGCTGTCAAGGCATTATATTTGGATTTTCCGCATCAGTTACCATTCGTGATAATAGGTATTTAATTTTAAATTGACATTGAGTTTAATTTGATGGAATATGAAATACTTTTCGATAGTTGTTACTTGAGTGCTAAACCATAATGTATAACCATATACACAGTAATTAATCAACAGATGCCAAAATATTCAAGAAAATCATAAAAACATGGAACATCCAAAGTAGCTGCAAAGTTATGAAACTCATAAAGAGTCCAACAAATTAAACAAGGTAAGCTAATCTGCCTAAAAGCTTTGTAATGTTATTTTATTGTGAAACCTATATATTTTATTCATAAATGCATCATTATTTAAATTTAATGAATTCTTTTCTGATTTAGCTCATTTTTAGTATAAGGAAAACACTAAACGCTGTGGTCTAAATTTTCTTCTATTAAACTAAACTTTTATAGGAATGTCTAACAAAGTTATGAAAATGATCTTTAAATAGTTTTTGTTTATTTGTAAATGGTAAACCTCTATTTCTCTTTCGTATTTCATTTTGAAAAGAAAAAAAGTGTTTATACTTCTGACTTCAAAGCCATCACCCTATCAAGTATGCAACCACATAAACATTTGTTTCAAGATATGGCATTGGCAGTACAAAAATGATTTTTGGCCTCTTGCTAGAGATGTAGAAAAAGTACCCATCAAATACTATTATTTTTACAACAGATACCTGGTTTACGTTTTTTTTTTTTTTTTTTTTTTTTTTTTAAACGCTTCTACCGCTTAGGGTTATTCGCGTGTATATACGTTTTATACTAAATTAATAGGCCTGTAATCATTCCTATACTACACTATGCTACAGTTTTTATATATCACTATATAGGTTGCAATCTTTGAGAAATCCCAAAACATTGTCCAAGTCTTTATTTAAGATTTCTTGAATATTGTTTTTGAGATTGTACTTGGTTCGCTCAGCACTGTATTTCCGGCATTCCACAAGGATATGTTTGACTGTCAGTGGCATAACACACGACTCACAAGTCGGCCGCTCCTGTCTGGCAAGAAGATAGCTGTGAGTCAGCTTCATATGGCCAAGCCTGAGGCGCGCTATACGGTTTACGTTTTGTAAATAATTAAAATAGAATTCTTTAATGGGTTGTATAATTGTTAATTGTATTAGACAATATTTTTATTTATTTTTTTATCTCTGATCCTTAAGCAGCAAGTTAACTTTATTTATTTTACAGGCAAATTTTCTCATTTCTTGGTGTTGAACAGACAAGTACTTATAAAATTCGAATGTACCAACACTATCAAATTTTTGTTTTAAATGGGTCTGACACTGAATCTTCCATTTCATTCCATTCCATTCCATTTGCAAGTGAGGGGGAACTTTATCAATATCGATAGTGAAAAGACCAGTAAATAGAGAAAAATGGTTTTCTTGGGTCTTAAAATCCTGAAAACGATTCTCAAATTCTGCCAGAAAGTTTCTCATTTTCTCTGAATATATTTTGTATGATATTGGGCCACTTGTGCTTTCCTGATATGCCTTACAAGTCAGAAAATGTGACAGATTATCCTCTGCTAACTGTTTTTCCCACAACATCATCTTACACTTGAAAGCTTTCACATGATCATGCATATCTGTAATAACTTGACGTGGTCCTTGCAATTTCGTATTTAAGTCCGACAAGTGTTTTGTGATATCTACCATAAATGAAAGATCTTGTAAAAAAGGTACATCACATAATAAGCTGACATCTTCTCCTTTTGTTTCCAACGCGTATTTCTTCTTTGAGTTTCCAAAACCGGTCGAGTACTGTCACGCATTAAGGCCTTGTGACCTTATGAAGTTTATACTTTTTTTCACTGACTTTAAAACACTTTCCAACTTGATCACTTTTCAGCATAAAACTTCTTGGTGGATTATACAATGAATATGATGAAAATCTGGTTTGTCACTGCTCGTTTCTCTGATCTTTATGTGTAATATTTTAACGAAGCCATTTTTCACTCCAGTCGTTGAAGGAGCTCCGTCTGTTGCAACGGAACACAGTTTTGACAAATCTAAATTGTACTTTTGCTGAAGTCCATAAACAGCATTGAATGAAATGGTACTAATTCCAGTAATTCTTCATACACATTGATATCTGTATCCGCACGAAGAAAAACAGCGAGTTGCGCCACACCACACACATACGTACTTTCGTCACAGGCAATGAGTCTGATTTTGTTTTTACCTGATCACTTATATTGGCAGCCAACTCAGTAACTCTTTCAGCGACAGTATTCCGAGACAAGGATATATTTTGAAATGCCTTCACGCTCCCGGGACTTACAATTTCCGCGGCCTTTACAAGGCACTCTTATAAATTCACCTTCAACAAATGGTTTTGAGTGTTTCGCGATCAACTCCGACAGTACGAAGCTCGCTTGAAGGACAGATTCATTTTCTTGCTTTGGACGTGTAAACATAAGCAGCTGATCTTTCAACCGTGATTTTAACTTATTTAACTTTTCGTTTCTGACCATGCCTGTATACTTGTCAAACATAGTTTTATGAATATAATAGTGACGTTTTATATTATATAATTTTGGGACACCGACTGTACTATTACAAATTAAACAAATAATGTTTTCTTTCACTTCACAGCAAAAAAACTCTATTTCCCACTTTTCTTGAAAGATACGATGCTCATCTAAAAGTTTCCTCTTACTTCCACTTGGTTTTGAAAGAGACATGTTAAAAACTGTATTCGAAATAAATTATAATAAGTACTGTTAAGTGTTGTAACAATAATTGCGCAACTCAACTCGAAACTCTATCGCAACTGACTCATAACTGACTAAACACTGAACGACTGAACTCAATCGAACACGGCTTATATACGGATTGTGATTTCTCGAGTTCTTTCCAGACTGTTCAATAGCGTCATCTGTGTTTTAGCGCGATAGAATTTCATGGAACAAGCCAGATAACGTTTGGCTTGTTTTAGGTTGAGTATGTGTAGTTCATCTTCCTAAACATAGATGGCACTAGGTGCAATTGTACATTTTATTATACCAATCGTTGTTGCAGCGGCGCGCGCTTTCAAAAACGGTTTTCAACTTGTTCGCGGGCCGCATTATCTGGCTATTTTCAAAACTGATTTGGGCCGCAAAAAAATGCTCACTGGGCCGCATGTTTGACATGGTAGGTCTAGAATTACAGCATATAAACAATTTATGAGATTTCACTGAAATTGGTATTCCATAAGGTTTATGGTCCTTCCATTTCCTATATGCTTCGTTCAGCATGAATTTTAAAATATAGTTACAACTAGAATATCATTTCTTCTTGAGGATTTAGATTTATTGTTTAACGAAAAATTGAAATGTATTTTATTTTGGAATGTTAATGTTAATCTTCTGAAAACTTACTGTAAAAAACATATTGCACTTATAACTTCACAAAATGTTTCTTTATGTTTAGGCCATAGCTCTTCATTACTTTTTTTTATTTAGAGCAGTGATTTTGAAAAACAAAAGTTTAAAGTTTTTCTATTCCATTTATTTGTCTGTTAGCTTGTGCAATAGATAATAACGCAAGAGCACAATATTATTCCAGTCAATTAAGGTCACAGTTAAGTTTATAGCTTTAAAATTTATAGGTGTTTGAAGTAGTCTAACCAAAATAATTAACAGGTAAATAAATAAAAATAATAATAGTGAATTGTATCAATAAAATTTTGTTGAGATAATTTTTATACTTTATAGGTTATTTTTTGAAAAGCAACTTTTCTTATATTACATTTTGTGTTTCTATTTTTAGGTATTTCAAGTCGAATCTAGTTATTGGTCCCTTGTAAAAGAGTGACACGACCTTGCATATCAGAAATCAGGATCACTGGATGCTATATTTCAACTTGAAATAACTTGAACTATAAATTATTTTAAGTCATATATTTTTTTTATGTAGAAAATTTGACTTATAAAACAATATAAGATATTCAAACTGGAAAACTATTTAATTTATATTTTAAATATTTGTGACTACACTTAAACCTAGAAAATGAATTTATATATATATATATATATATATATATATATATATATATATATATATATATATATATATATATATATATATATATATATATATATATATATATATATATATATATATATATATATATATATATATATATATATATATATATATATATATATATATATATATATGTGGGTGTTTATTCTAAGTCCTTCACGGATAGAAAAATACAATGTGTTTTCATTCCGGGTGTACATCCGTACACTACTGTCGTTCTGAAAAGAATAGTTTTGCTGACGTTTCGCCAAAATCACATTTGGCATTTTCGAAGCTTTCTTTCTCGCGTCCGAATAGAGAGTAAAGTGTTGGTGACTGCGACGCTTCATTTTATACTACTACCCGGGGCCGAAGGTTATATCTGTGCGGCCGTTGGTCGTTATTTATGTTTTCCGGATGGTGCTGTTGTTGCGCTAATTGCGGTTGACTTTTTGCGATTTTAGATTTGTCGATTATTGTCTTCCATACTGTTGGTAGTTTTAATGATTCGTCCCTTTTATTCAAATCACCTTGTTTTTCAATTTCTATGGCTTCTCGGATTATTCTGGTCTTATAATGTTCTATATTGGCAATCTCCCTACACCCATCGAAATTTATTTTATGCCCGGTTTCTTGATAATGTAGGAATAAAGTTGAGGTTGTTTATTTGTTTCTGATGTGTTTATGCTCTTCCACTCTGGCTGATATTCGCCTGTTAGTTTGCCCCACGTACGTCTTTTCACAGTCCAGGCACGGAATGCTGTATACTCCGTGGTTTTCCGGTTTGATTCAGGTAATTCTGGTCACCCAGGAAAAGGAACAAGGTAGCTTTATTTTCAAGTCAACTTATTAACTCGTGCCCTAATGGCTATTGTTTGCATCCTCTCCAACAGGGGCGGGATATCTGTATATATCTCGTTATACTTAATTCACAAAATTGATTCATTTTTTCAAAACAAATGTAGAATACCTTTTGATACTTTGGCAATTTTAAAAATTTTGTCAAAAAAATATAAGTATGTACAATGCATGTTAGCATTATGCTTATTTAATAAATTGCTAAATTGTAAAAAAATCGATTTTTCTCAAAAAATGGTTCATTTTTTCGAAACAAATGTAGAGTACCTTTTTCTCAGATGACAAGCATAAAAAAAAATTAGTTTTCACCTTTGCAAATTGACCAACGAATGTATCTCTGACTTCACTGTAGTATCAGTTTGAGTCTTTATTGTATACATACATTATTAAAACTGTATTAAAATATACAAGCCAGTTCAAAAGTTAAAGCCGAAAAGGTACATCAGTAGGTAAGCCTTTGTAGCCTTGAATCTCTTTCAAGGGACACCTTAGAATTGCGCCTTTGTGGCCTTGTATCTCTGTCAAGGGGAACCTTAGGTAAACATTTTGTATGAAACACTAAGGTTATTTGACTTCCCTACACAATTTCAAGAGTTAGCCATATACTCAAGAGACACCCTGTATTTATCCTCCAATGAGGGAAAGTTTAGAAACATCGTCATTAATTGATTGGCACACATAGCGTTTTTTAATATCTCATTTATTATTAGGATAATTATTTTATGCTATCATAATAATTCACATGCCTAAAAATATGAGTGTCTCTGTTTAGGATCATCGCTAAACGTTGTTAATTACTCTTTGGAGACTAGACTCGTACCAGCAGAGAAATATTTGATTTAAGTTATTATTTTAGGGGCGTTTAACAACACCACCGACTCTATTAGTGGGGCTGCTGAAAGTTTTGGATGAGCATCACCTCTGCTCGTTTGTTGTCAGAAGATGTCTACAGGGCGGAGTTCTCTCCCCGCTCGTTTGGTGTCTGGTTATGGAGTGCTCTTCATACTCTCAATGAGAGAGGAGTATATGGGCAAGGTTTCGCTCATGATCTTGTTATGATAGTAATTGGCAAGCTCTCAAGTACCATTGAACTGTTCATGCAGATGGCTCTGGCAATGTTGAAGAATTGGTGTCAAAAAAAGACATGGTCTGTCTATTAACCTGGATATGATCAAATGGTACCATTTACCCTTAAGAGGAATCTGAACCTTGAAGGGCACACCCTCTTTCAGAAAGAGTTGTAGACTTTCCAGGTTGGTGTAATACCTGGGTGTTATAATAGATTTCTGACTAATCTGGAAGAATCATATCGAAAGGATTATAAATTAAAAGATATGAAATTATTAGTAAGTGAAAATTAACAATGTTATATCATTAAGTGAGACATGGCTACGCAATGAAATCTACCACAGAGAATATTAAAAATGTAAATGGACCTATAATTTCCTCAGGATGTGCGCTTAAGGGCGCGCTGCACAATTGACTAAAAACTAATGTTTTGCAATTTATTTGACAATAAGTATTCTACCAGAAGTACCCAAAAGCTCGAAAAGAAAAACACATAGCTGACTTTTTGGAAAAACTAAAATTCTTCCTGTGTTTCTTGCCATGTTTCGACTCACTTAACATTTATTTTCAAATCTTATTTACAATAATAATAAAAAATTTTCTACATATTTAAATTAACTCAATAGATGATAAATGCTACTACTTTTAGAAAGTCACAACTTCTATTTGAACTACAATAGAACGAAAATTGTGAAAACATTCGGAACTAGTGGTTTACATAATACAATGTGCCTTCAAAATCATTCTAATTTGATCAATTATGTTGGTGATAGAATGATTAATCATATTTGTAGTCAAATTATTAATTGCCCTGTATATGCCTAGTAAATTACCTATGCCAGTGAGCTTAAGTATTTTAAAGCCAATAAAAGTACCTATCTAACAAGGAAATGTTTATTTAACATAATTATTTGAAAATTAGTTGTTTACGGAGAAAACAAGTAAGAGTGTTTCACCTTACGTATCTTTAGCGTTATTATGATACTACTACTAACATCGTTCTTAACTTTAACGGATACCATTACAAGGTAGTTCTAGAAGGTTCTTTTTCAGAACTAAGAAAGATATCTATGTCAGAACATGTGTGCCGGTGTGTTTTAAAAATGGTGCAGAATGAACTGAATACAGCACAAATTAAAGAAGTAAGAAAGATTGCAGAATAACTTAAGAAAATACGAGTAGACAAATTAAATACGTTTATGGAGACCACAACGGAAAGAGGGCTAGGGAAAAACAGGAAGAATGGGTCAGGAATGAGAAAATTCTTAATGCCTAAAGGACAAGACAGGATCAACTAGGAAAATATTCTAAATTAACAAGAGGCCAAAAAGGAAAAACAGGACTAAGAGACGAAAATAACAAACGAAAAACCATATCTTCTTAAAAACTATTGGAGCCTTGGCAATTTATGAGAACCTAGCTTAACCCCTCTTAATTAACATTATATTATAATTTATACAAAAGCTCTGAAATCACTTCTGTGATTTAAAACTAAATTTGGTGTGTAGTAGCTCTTGACTATGATTATATATCTATTAGGAATGCGAATGCTTTTTGGCCTTTTGTTAATATAAGCAAGAGAAATAAGTAACTTTTAACCCCGCATGTTGACATTCTAGGAGGTGCAGATGAATTACATATTTATTTTTATACACCATGTTGCCTTATATGGTAGTCTCAAGCCATATCTAAGCATATTTTTAGTTAAAAACTGTTTTGATGTGGAAATGAACATTTTTTTTGCTAAAGGAATGTGTAGGTAACCACCAAGACTCAACCCGACATACGATTAATTCAAAGGAAACAAAGGTGCATGCATCAGCCTCCGGGCATTATGAAAGGAAGATCGGAGGATATTGAAATTATCAAACACACTGAAAATTTCAATAGGTTCTTAGACTATCCACTATATTATACTCGAAAACCAATTATTACAATGAGTCAGTGAGCACAGATTTGGCATAAATACCTGAATTCTGCTCACAGAAGCTGAGTCGGAAAGCTCCCACACTGAATACATGTATTATAAATTATATTTTGGTTATTTTGTATTGCTCAAAATAACTTAGAGTGATATATTTTTTTTTAAGTAAAAATGATAAAAAAATTAGTTCAGACGAGTGTAAAAAGTTTTTCTCAAATGTGGTACTTCACTGTTTTTGTTTGGTTTACGAGATAAAACTACACGAAGGTGATTTCCAGAATTATTATTTACTGCATGTTGCTTAGGTAGAAAAATTTAAAAACAGTGAAATTAATATGATTGCAACATAATATATGGGAGCATGATTTAAATTATTTTTTTATAACATTAACTTCATGTATTATATAATTATCGTAAAAAGCTAAAGAATTTTTTGATTGATTTTTTCCACGAGTGTCATTTTAATAAGTCTCAAATTGGTATAAAATTGTAAAGCCTATATTTGGCATAAGACTGTCATTATCTCTAATACATATGTTTAGTTATGTAGGCGGAAG
This sequence comes from Kuschelorhynchus macadamiae, assembly GCA_030620095.1. Lineage (NCBI taxonomy): Eukaryota > Metazoa > Arthropoda > Insecta > Coleoptera > Curculionidae > Kuschelorhynchus > Kuschelorhynchus macadamiae. Next base: position 1,226,339 of record JAUTXW010000094.1, read on the forward strand.
ATCATCCATGATGCTGTTCACTAAATAATCGGTATCATTCGGTTATGATCCGAAGTAGTAAAAATCTGATGAAGTAGTAGAGGATGTTGGCAGACGAATTTGCTTCTAGTCTAGTCATTACAGACCGACAACATACGCAATTTGGCCCTCCTCAGCCCTCAATCTTGCTTGCTCGCTGTATACACATTCACGGCACGTTCACGTTCTTGTTTCACTAGCTGCACTATTGCTAAATTCGTAATTTATATTTGCACACATATACTTCTTACAGTTTCGCTGAATGTATACCGTGCCTCGTCATTATATGGCAATATCACATAGTATGTGTTTTGTGTTTTACTAGGCTATATTTGACAACTATAGCATGTTGTGTTTGATATACCCGGAATCCGCCAAATTTGCAGATTAGATTTATAAACATGTGCCTGTGAATCTTAAATACCTAACTAATAAGTAACCAGTATAGTTCATTCTCCTTAGTTTCTAATCTGTCGTCTTGAAACGAAAATAATTTTATTATAGGCAGCTCCAATCCGTTTTTGTGTTGTAAAAGTAAATTGTGTAACTGAAATTGCATTAGCACTGATAAATGAAAATTACAGGACTTTCATTTAAGTTTGGACACCTAGCTTTAAATATAAAAGATACAAAAATACTTTAAATACAAAAGTTATAGAATTTTCCTTGTATTATCTTTTAAAATATAAAAAAAAATAAAAATCATTAAAAAGTAGAAAAATATATACAACCTATTTTTTAAACGGTACACCTTGTATATTATTCTATTAAATGGGGATCTTCTTACTGATTATAAAAACATCAGGTTTGATATCTTTATCTTTAAAGGTAACCGAGATAATTGATAAAAACGGTGTCATAAAGGCACGTATTCCACGAGAGGTTAAATGCTATGTGACTCCATAACTTTTGTATAAATATTCTTTTTTGTGTCAATCCAAAAAAAAGTCCAGCCAGGAATAATTAAAACGCAGTGCGAGTTTTTAAAATATAACTACATACAAAATTTTTTGTTTGTTAAAAAAAAACTAAAAAAATCCATTGTCCGCCGGGAATCCCGGGGACGGAACGCAGGAGCTTTGCAGTGCTAATCCAGTTACCTACCACTAAGCGAGCAAATGTCATACCAGAAACATAACGAATGTTGTTTATATTCTAAAGTCATTTAATCAAAATGGAATCAGTCGTTAATATATATTCTTACTGTTCCACATTCATGTGTTAGAAGAGAATGTTCTCTCACGCATTGCGTGCCATTTAACTAAATAACAATATACATCTCATAAAAAAATATAGGTCATCTATATTTTTCAGTTGTTATGAGTTTTTTAAATACTTTGATGTTCTTAAAAAATAATACAGGAAAAATCGTACAAGTTTTTTGTATATCCAATAGTTTAAGCACTAGATACGTGTCAAAATATAAATGAAAGGCATCTATATTTCCTAGTATAGATTTAATATTATGATTTCATCATAAATCAATCAAAAGTCTGCAACTTTCATTTTTCAGATAGTATGTGTTTATAGCTATTTTGCTGTAAATGTTTTATTTTTAAATGGTCGTTAAATATCTCATATTTTTTAAAATTCCTTGCAAAATTCGTTAACAAAAAATCGAATTAGTTTAAATCCTTGTCCGTTCATCAAAAGAATTTTGGAAAGTATGGTATGGTATATTTTGCTTCGCGCCTAAAATTACAATATTATGTTTAAATTATACCCACGCGCGTCAAAAAAGCCTAATACAGTACATAAAACTTTTTTTTTGTATATTTCATTTATCCGTGAAAAGATGGGCCCAATATATGAAAACCTCACATCAGGATTTGTTTGAAAAATAATGACATCCAACACCCTATATAGGGTTCAGGGTTGAGATGATTTAAATCATCTGATTAAAATCATCGATTAAAATCATGATTGTAATCAAACGATTTTTATTAAAAAGAAATTTTCCGACAAAATGTCTATTGGCGAAAGCAACTTTTTTAAAATGCTTTCAATAAAACCAAATATAAATATAGCATCTTTCTAATGAACTCTTATATAAATAATATTTAAAACCAACTAATATAATATTAAATACAAAAATAAGTATGCTTTTAAAAATAACAAGTTGTCGTTAAGGAGTTATAGAGCTTCAAAATCTCAAAAATGTCAATTTTCAAGCGGAATTTTCTCGAAAACAGTTGAATTTAGGTATAGGAAACATCAATAGGGATTTAGAAGTAAGGTGCCCATTTGTCTAATGCAGTTGAGGCATAGAAAAAACTTATAACTATTTTTGATAATGTCGAAAATGAGAAATTTGTATCAATATCAGTTCTTCAAAATGAGATATAATCAAGCTTTAAACCCATTAACTTTTTGGCATATTCACTTGATCCTATCAGAAATAAAAATAAATACTCTCTATCAAGCGAAGAAAAAAAGCTGCTTTAGATATTGCTGGTAAACATTTCCGAAACACAGGATTATTACCATTAATAAAGTTAGAAGCCAAATCAGACCCCTTTTCGAAAACCTTGATTTTTAGCGAAGTATTACAAAATGTAACCACACTACAGTGGTGATCTCAAGAAGCCATTCTAGAAATCATGTTTTCCACATATGGATTTGTTCATTCTGATATTAGAAATAGACTTGGCAATGAAAAGCCTCTAAATTAGTATTTCTCTTTAAAACATTAATAGTTAATTGTTATTTTTAAAAGCATACTTATTTTTGTATTTAATATTATTATATTAGTTGGTTTTAAATGTTATACATATAAGAGGTTATTAGAAAGATGCTATATTTATATTTGGTTTTATTGAAAGCAATTTAAAAATGTTGTTTTCGCCAATAGACATTTAATCAATAACAAGGGCAGTTTTTGTCGGAAAATTTCTTTTTAATACAAATCGTTTGATTACAATAATGATTTTAATAAGATGATTTAAATCATCTCAACCCTGAACCCTGTTTAGGGTGTTCATATTGCTCAGAGCAGGTATCAACTTTCTTATTTTAAAAGGAACATCCTGTATATTTATAGATACTTTAGGAGATCTTCTAAAGGCAATCCCAACACTATATAATAATATAGGTATACCACGTTTCTGATTTCTTGGCATTTATCTTCAGAATTTAAACTATGTTTAAAGTGATGTAATAGGTGTCCGAAAGCGAAATCCTTTGAAATACAGGGTGTTAAAATTTTATTTATTTTTTACTTTTTTTCATGGACCTCGTACATTTCTAGAGATAAATCATTCCAATTTGACTTACACTGTACTGTGAGCAAGGTTTAGGAAATGGCTTTAAAGACACTTTTTTAACGATTTTTTAAATATCTGTACGAGTTGAAAAAATCTTTAGTTTATGAATTGTCCCACTTAAAGTATTCAATTTTTTAAACAAAAGAAATTATGCACAGTGTTGCCAAGTTTTGATCATTTTCCTATTTTTCTTATGTAACTCCTTTATATTATCTCAAATTTAAATGCATAATTGAAAGACTGATTCAACGATATATAATACTATGGATTTATGAGTCAACGTTTTTGAGTTATAACTATTAATCAATACCAGATATTATATTATATCAATTAACAAAAAGTAACATTTTTATTCTTAATCTCTTCTTTTGTTTAGCAAGCATCAGTGAATGAAAACAGTAATTATTTAAAATAATAAAAAATACGTAATGAATAACTCCTTTGAATCACTTATATTTGTCATCATTATCACTCATCGTGCAATAAATACTGTTTTACATGTTAATCATAATGAATGGGACAGATAATAAGGCAAATTTACCATTTGACACATATAGTTATAACCTAGCTATATCAACAAAACCGTTTGCAATCAGAAGTACTCATAACACCACCCAAATCATACCTAAGAACGCATTGCGGCCTGAATGAACCCTGGTGCTGTACCGCGATTCAACTATATTTAAGTTTTAATTTTATTTTATTTTTTAATAATTTTCAGAATAAATTAATATACATGTTTATATTATTTTACTTATCACATTTTATTTCATGTTTAACCTGGAGAAAATTTTGAGCCTGAAACCTGATTGTTGAAACATAGAGGCAATCCTAACAAATATTCCGGGATTAGTAGTTGTAACGTTTAGTCACGGACTCGTGCCGCTAATTACTTTTGAATAAAGTACATTTATGGTTTCAAAAAAAAAAAAACATTTTTGTATTTGTAACTCTCAAATTTTGACACTAGCTCCCAATGTTTGCATGCAGGTTATGGCTTTAATTTTTTAAATAAAAATAAAAATATTTTGAATTAGGTTAGTAGGATCAAAAAATGATTTCATACGGGTGTGCTCTCTTCTCGATATGTGACTAAATATAGGAAGGTTTTATGTGTGCAAAATTCAAATAACGTTTTTCCAGATGATACATTATAACAACATTGGCGTTTCAATTACACTATGGGGGTATTTTCTTAAAGAAAGGTTTTCCTGGATATAACGTATTGATAAATGGAAGCCTAAGTCAAAATCCCAGGACGTTTTTGGCAGATTTTTATGTACTGCCTTGTAACAAAAATGTTCTTTTCTGAAAAACAACTGATTACAGGCAAAAATAACGAAATGTGTAAATTGCAGGTCTATAATTGACTAATGACAACATTTTATTTTTAATGATGCTTCTGGCCCATGTTAAGAAAATTGTTTTTTATATAGGACTTTTTACTTATATTGATTGTCCCAAAATAGAGTTTGATCTAAGTAAGTAAAGTCATATGTAAGTAAGTGACAAATTACTAAACATTTGATTAAACTCAGGTTAGGTTTTACTTAAAATTATACACAGATGTTATTGCATATAATCTCGGATAAGCTATATGAAGTCGTGGTGTTCAAAATGGCGTATTTTGATCCTGCTTTTATAAATTGACAATATTCCCAATTCTTTCGAATATTTGCAAATAATATTTGATAATTAATATTAGATTGTTGATTTTTAGAATGGCGATCTTGATACTGATTTTATAAATTGATAGGAAATAAAATGCGTTGGCCTCTAGATCCCCGAATATGAATGTATGAATGCTATTGTATCCGTGTGGCGCAGAATGAAATTAATATTAAAACACAGTGAGCAAGAATTTAGTAATTTGTATTAATTAGCGAATGCAATACGAGCAGAAGATGCTCTTTCTCAAGCATTTATTTGAAACTTGGTGGGTAGCGTGCTAATAAGTGCTATTGAAAATTAACAATATAAATTTGAAAACGAAATACAAGATCCAGGCCGTATTTAAATAAATAATGAATAACGCATGAACGTGGATTCTAAGATTCAAATCAAATTGTAAGTAATTAAAAGTGACAATGATAATATCTTGTTTGTTTTTGTCTTCTCAAAAAGGATAAAAAACTTCAGTTAATGTTCATTTTTTCTTTTTAAATCTCCGAAAGAATTAATTTTCAAAACCATCTCAAGATCTTTGTATATATTATCCGAGATCACATGCAATTGATTTGATACAGTTTAGGACACTTTGTACTTTGTTAAACCTTTGTTCGTTAGACACTTTATAAGACCTTACTTAGGTCCAACCATGGAGTAAGAATAAAAATAGAGTTCTTTATTTACATATTTAGCCACTGCCAAGATTACCTCACAGTATAAGGTCGATCGTACGACGATGCCAAGCCTAGCCAGGAACACCAATGTTTATACCAATTTATATTATGGTGAATATGTTTAAATATGATGCAATAAAATTTTTATACAAAGAATAGTAATATGTTTCCAGTATTAGTTTCTAAGCAGTATAAAGAAATTACTTTTATTACAAAATAGTAAAATACAAACTAAAATACCCAAAGCGTCAGATCATATTACACCAGTAACAAGAGTTTTAGTTAGATATGGCAAACCCGATCGACAACTCCACGTATTAGACCATCCCACTGTGGTATTACACAATCCCACTTTCATTGACAACGGGTCCTTATAGTAAAAAAGCATTATAGTCTACAGTACAGATTGCTGCAGGATCACATGACCGGCGTGGCTTAAAAACCAATAGCGGGTCGTGGAACTACAATAAATTTTAACATTAAAGAAATTAATTTGCTAAAAAATATTTTATTGGATATCAATCTTTTCTTAGCGTCACTACTGCATGTGTTTTAATGTATTTTTGTGTATTTGCTGATATGGTTCAAATCTTCTAATTATATGTTGCCTTACTTCAAGAAGCAGCGTTCTAAAGGTGCGGTGACATTAGAAGAACATTGATTTTTTCAATATTTAATAAATAAGTTTTATTTACTTTATCTTGGACATTGCGAAACTAGGAGCTCCAGTGGACCTAACTGGTGCGGCAATGTGAGTTTGTAGAAAAATGGCCGTTTCACTTTGGAATTTTCTTTTAATCACTAAATAAACAGCAAGATTTCCTGTTCCAGGAGACATGTCTAATGGAAGATACCTTATGCACTTATTTTGGGTCACATGAGGTATTGACCAATCCGGTTCGTTCCATATAATAGAACTTTTATTTCGTCGGGGGTCATGTGAGAATCCTCACAAGCAAAATGATACAAGAAAGATTCTGAGGTGATTTTTTTGACGATTACAATAGTTTTTCCTATCAGAAAATTATAATAATTATAGAATATATCTATACTATATTAAAATAGTCAAAGGGCGTCTCACGCTCAAAAAAAACGTACTGCGATTTCGAAAATCACTAGATTTTGGATGAAACCTGGGGAAATAATAAAGTTTCGGATGATTTCGCGCCTTTTTTCAACTTTCACTTGAGTTGGGCCAATTTTTTATATAAGTGTTATAAGGTAAAGGAATTTAAATGGGGACTCTTTGGACATTAAAAGCAAAAGTGTGTTCGTAAACATGTTCTAAACTGGTTAGAATTTAAGATTTAGGATATTGAAAATTAAAAAAAATCTTTTATTTTTTAAATTTTAGCTATTAACATGGAAAAACAATATGACAATTGGCTATTCTATTCTTACTTATAGCGCTCGCTTTTTTTTTACTTTACTGGCTAGGAAGAGAGGAAAAGTATTCTAGTTGCAAAAAAAACATGTTTTCTCAGTTCCGTCGGTTAGTCTATATTTCTGTCCGCGACAAAGCTCAAGAACTGCTTGTCCAATTTATTTCAAGTTTTGGCTAAAAATTGAAGGTCATATGATGATGACGTGGTAACATTTTGGTAAAAATCCAATATGGCTGAACAAAATACTTAAATGTTAAAAAAATATTACTAAAAAACTGCTTATCCATTTTATCCTAATTTTGCAGAAAAATTAGGTGTGACATCACCATCAACTGAAGTTTTACTGCAAATCCAAAATGGCGGCCTAATAAAATCTTATAAAAAGTCAATGCAGAAAACTACTGCATCAACTGTTGACATTGTCATTTTGGCACCGCTATTTAGAATTTTTAAATGCTGACACTCTTAAATTTTCCTAGGCACCAATTTTTAGTACTACACAAGTAACAAAATTCGTTGGCCGTATTGGCGCCGCCATTTTGGATTTCTAAACGTTGACTAAAAAAACTCGGATTTTTTATATCCGAAAGTGTATGCATGTCAAATTTGAAAATAATCGGTAATGGAAGTGGTGAAAAATTCATTACAAGATTTGAACCAGACATACAAACATACAATCAGACGAGTAGGAAGCCAATAAAAGCGCGTTAAAAGCATTGATTATAGTTTAAAACTCTAACAATAGTATTCACTAAAGAGGTTTAAATTTAGACAAGGTCTAATTTGACAGTTACAGGTTTAAGATGATATTTTTAACAACATAAGGCAAACATAACTAAAAACTAAAGTTTAATAATATATAAATAACTAATTTCGTTTAAACTTACCTAACTTATTGGTTTGATTTTAATAGTGAAGTAGGGAACGATTATTTCTTTGATATTTGTAAAAATAACTATTTGCCTCATTAAGGAATAGGTAAGAATCCTCCCTTTTGTCAACGATAATGAAGCATGGCCCATTTCTTCATTTTCGCCATATTGAATTCATACCAATATTTTTTTTGTATCAGGCGTAATTTTTGGGGAAAATTAAATAAAATTAAAGTTAATCGAGTAAGTGGATTTTTTAGTTATACCGGAACAGACCGACCGACCGAGAGTAATGGAAAAACATGAAGATCTGTAAAAACCCAGAACGATGATTTTTTCACGTTTAATGATATTTCCTTATGCGGGAAGTGAAAACTCGCGCCGCCACTGGCATTCGTCAACAAATGACCACCGCTTGAACATGGGCCATCCCCACTTCTTGTTTTATCGTAAACATTGGTCGATAGAATTTAAAAAATAGGGGAACCATGTTGGCGCATACTCCTAACGTGATTTATGAATGGATTGTGATCTCTACTTTAATTCTTACTCTAAGGGTCCAACCTTATTTTGGGATACTCTAGTGAAAAGGTCCTAAAATGGACTATAATTATCAGCTATAGAGATGTGGCATTGCCCAATTATAGATTTGCTTATTACAATATTATTACTTAAATCAGTTGTTTTTTTGCAAGTAAACAAAAAACTGAAAAAAAAATCAACATATAACGAGGAAAATCTAAAAAAGCAGACCTTGTTAAAAATTTTAATTTTTTACATTATCTGTTTTTAACCCTGTATGAACTGAAATCGGTCAAGACTTTCGGAGCGGTCGACATTTAAATTTTTTAATAAATTAACTTTTTGCCTTTCTTTTTGACTATCAGTTTAGATTTCACTTAAAACTAACTACTATGAAGAGTTTATTTTTTCACAGTTACATTTTTGTACCATTTTGGCATAAATGTAATCAAACGGCATAATGTTGTAGTTTTTAGAAGTAGGTTAGAAATGAAGAAAAAAAAATTAAGATATCCTTAATTAAGATAGGTAAGTTTAAAAATGTTTTGCCTCAAAATATTTAACTTTACTCCAGCCTTTTGAGTAGATGGATAATCATTATTTTGTTTGGCAAATCTCTTAAACAATAAAAAGGGTTGTTTTATTGCTTACTAATAATCTGCTGCTAGCTTACTAGCTTCTTTGCATGCAATTTTGGGAGATACCTTATATTTCAGCATTTCGATGAATTAATCATTTCTTCCTACCATTATTGGGCCATATAAAATATATTTCGGAGAACTATAGAGTTATACAGAGTTGATATTTAGAAATAAAACAATGTATTTTTTTATATTTAAATATGTAATCGTACAAGTTTCACTATTTTTAGATGAAGCAAAAAATACTGAAAAGCCCATTCCATCAAAACGCAAAAAGACAGAGGTTAAACTAACTGACAAAAATCCAGTATCTATCCTGAATGAAATTCGAGTTGGCCTGAAGTACGAAATTGCCAGCGTATTAGGTCCGCCTCATAATCCCGTTTTCAAGGTTTTTGTAGAAGTTGATGGTCAGAAATATTATGGAACAGGTGCCTCAAAAAAAGTTGCAAGAGCTAAAGCAGCTGAAGAAGCTTTAAAGTCGTTTATTCAGTTTCCAAATAACGGAATTATATTATCTACAACTAGCGTAGTAAAAGGCGATACAGATTTCACGAGCGATAAAATTCCTGATGAAAATAAACATGCCAGTACTGTTGCACCAAGAGACAAAAACCCTGTAATGTTATTGAACGAACTTTATCCCAATGCGGTGTACACTTTTACACATAATGAATCAGACGTTGTCAACAGGTTTAAAACTACTATTTCCGTTGACAATGACACATTTTTTGGAACTGGTAAGTTGAGTTTTATTATGACCTAAAATTAGTCAGATAATTATTTCTATAGTTTTCTTTTATATGAACACCGAGCCAGATATACTATTTGATTTGCCTTCATCGTGTTATACATCACACCTGCTTAAATGAAAGCTTGGGGTAGTCTTGCCGATAAGGCACATACGGGGCGCTTTCAGTTGTTTCGATAAGGTCCTTCCTATGTAATCGACGTTAAGACTAAGTGGTATCACTAAATAAGGGGCCATTAGTTGTGCAAAGAAGATATCTAATTTAGGGCGATTTCTAACGTCATAGATTTTTGGTATTCAAATGAAAGTGTTTCGCTACAATAATAAAAAGGGTTGCCTACTCTCAGCCTGCCTAAAAAATGCGCAACCTGGTTTATAGGGTATTGGCATGTTTCAAAGTAGGCAGCATATTTTATGGGTAAGCCGCAAACAGGCAGGTCTTTTAGATATTCGTGTTGGGCTAGCCAAATTTTTTCATTAAGCCCTGACATCAAAGATGTAAGACGTCGCACAGTGATACAATACGCGTATCTAGAATTCCAGAAGTCTAAAAATATGTTCGCGGTACCTTGTCTGGCTAAAATCAAAGATATCCCCATATTTGATAAAAAATATAGTAATAAGATACTTATTTTTGTGTTTTTCGCATTTCTAATATCACTTTTAACTTAAAATGTTATATACATTTGCACTTCAGGTAAAATAACTAGTTTTAGGTATAGATATTTACAGATTAGCGGTTAAAATTAGCATATTTTAATCCCCTAGGATTCTTATAGTAAATTCTTAATAAGAAATAGTAAAATAAGCATTTTTTTATACTTATATATAGATTGGTTCGTTTATCTTGAGACACTATCTTACGCCAGAAACTATAAAAATAGAGAGAAAATTTAAATGCTAAAGTTACTTGGTAGAAAAGGATTTTTATCTTATGATATTTTTATCTACAGGATCATTGGTTTTTCCAAGGCGACTATCAACGTTCTTATTTTAATTGAAATATCATATAATAATAATTTTTTGGTTAGTGGAAAAAAGTAAACACTAGAGATAATGAAATCATAAAGAAATTTAATTAATATTTACGTTTGTTACTATACTAAAAGTTTTAAAAAAGCACAGATAGTAAAATTACATGTGTGTTTAGGTATATGCTGTTTATAAGCATAATATAAGTAACTTAAAAAACTAATACAAAATTAATCACGTTGTATTCAAGGGGTTACAAAACGTTGTGTCCAAGGGGATACAAAACGAATTTAAGAGTTTTTTTTTAAGTTATGATGCTACAGTTTATAAAAGTTAAAAATTTTAAACCATACTTGATCATACTAAGACAAACAAGACCATTTTATTAACTATTTCTTATTTATTTTGAAGTTTACCTACGTAAGCAGTTAGAATGATTTTAAAAAAATTAAAGAAGTTACTTTTTATCAAGTTCAGGGGCAACTAATAGATTAATGATGTCACGATTTAAAATACCGTCATGTGTGGGCGGTAAAATTCTTAACCTAGAAATTAATGAGTCGCAAGAAATTAAAAGTATATTAAGTAGATCCAAGTTTGTTTCCTCTGGAGACTTTTTGTTGGTATTGTGTTCACTGTAATATTTTGTTTCTTTATGCCGTGATTCTTTTGAATTTTCTCCTAACTGTCCTATTAGAAGTAAAAAGTGTTCGATCGCATCTTTGCTGTGTGGACAGTAGGAGGCATTGGATACCACTGGTATAATTTAACTTATAAATGAGCTGTTTGATAAGCATAATGACCAAAAAGCCAAGAATTTATTTTGATCGATGCCAATTATTTGGATGTCCTTTTGGGATCAGAAAAAACACTTCTGGTAGTGTTACTTTAGGAATATAAATGATCAGTAATCCAATTTGCTGTCTAAAAGATTCCATAATTTTTTTCTTCCTTTTATTAAATTCGTTTTTAAAATTTTTGGGAATACGCCAAACTTTAAAGTTTATTCTGTACAATTTTGACAATTCTAAATTAAGAGTATCTGGATCAGTGGGAAAGGATTTCACATATCCTACACTATTAACCTGTGCTGGTCCGGTTTTTCATAAGTAACATTTTTGAGAAGATGTGAACATCAAAGTATTGTAATTATACCATCTACCAATTGCTTTCAGCATTTCGTAGTGTACTGTCTATTTCAAATTTAGGTGGTAAGAGCTAAGTAATGTAACCTGTCAATAAAAATGTTTCGAGAACTTATAACTATTTAATAGATCTTCATCGCTGCGTTCCACTTTTTTTAAACGCGTTCTTTTTGGCCAGTTTTTGCTATTTTGGACAAGACTGAGGCTACATCTCGCTTTGCAACAGAACTCAACTTCATTTCAGCAGAAAAACACAGCTTCTCATCAGTTTTAGAAGATAAATCTTCCTGAACACTTCCTTCAGCACAGGAAACTTTAGAACGACCAAAAATTGACGAGCTGCTATTATTTGCTGTGTTAGCAACTGAAATCAAGGTTGATGAAGTGATCATTTCCTCCTGTTTCATTTTTACTACTACACGTTTTTCTAGGATTCAGCGGACTTTTCAATCTTACAACTTCAGATAAGTCAGATCGTCTTATATATATGTTATTATAAAATTAAAATACTTGTTTTGAAATTCACGCTTTTGGAAATAATATAAAATACTTTGACTATATTTTTGCTAAAATATACATTAAATATTGCAAAATTAAGAAAATCAACCTAAGGTGATATGTAATTCAACGTCACAGACATATTATCAAAGTCAAGTGTCAAACAATAACATTTTTCTTTATACATCTGTTGCCAAAGCCTACTGAGTTTTACTCAAATTAAAAATAGCGAGAAATTTGCTTTTTGGAATCCAAGATTGATTCCAAAAAGTCATTTTTTTAGTTAGGCTACCTGAGATAGCGACGAGAAGAGGCAACCATTTTTTTCTTTTACAGCTAATAACCCCGTACTTAATTGCACCATTACCGCCGATAACGTAGGTACCATCGAAACTCAACCGGAACCGTCCAGTATATTTCGACAGGATAGGGTTAGGCAAAAAAATACCACATAAGAATGACATGGCTGCTGAGGCTCTCAGACAGACCATCAACAGTTTTCGGGATAAAGAGCTCGTTCTAAAGATCTAGCTAAGCTCGATTATGCTATTTATATGAGAAATGTTGAGGATAGCATATCTGAATGCCCCAGAAATGTTTGTAGATAGCAATAACCGTAGAAAATCATTTGATTTATCTGGTCGCGTGTTTTATAACAACATAAAATGGCTGATGGCGGTCAGTATTGCTAATTTATTTTCGAAATTCCTCAACACTGTTTGCAGTTTACAGTACAATGTTCCAAGTATCGAATATTAACTAAATAAAAACTGATTTTCGAATCAAACTTATAAATATTCGAGAAAATAAACAAGCTCCCTAGAAAATTAGGGTGTGGTCTTGACAATGTATGTACCTAAATATTTAGTAGTCAATCTAGTCTATAGCATTACCAAACGCTTATTGACTACTGCAATTTTCTCTTGTTTGCTATAACCTAAAATTATACTGCGAGGTTAAGACAGAATGACTGTAGGTTGCTACAAAATAACTTGTGCTAAGTGGTGTAATGTTAATGGGATGTCATTGAACCCTAGGAAGAGTAATACAATTAGTTTTTTGCATATTGCATCAATGACATTAACTTAATATCTGTTGTGTTAAGGACTTGGGATTTAAATGGATAATTAGGTAACATTTAGAGATCACTATTAATTTATTTCGGGAAAGGCTCTTCAAATGTTGAGGCTTTTTTTGACTTATTGAAGATGTTATACTGTTCTTTAGTGAGGTCTCACCTCGTTTATTTGTCGATAGTGTGGTCAATCTAGGTTTATTAGCCATTGTTCCTTTAGACCTGTCCTGTTCAATGATCATGCAGTCCTTGATGATGTGCTTGGCCTGCATTCTTTGGACGACTTTTATGGTTTTAGGGCATAATTTAAGTAGAAATTATGTATTTTTTTTGTTGATTTTCATAAAGCTGACTATGGTATTCATTCACCATTAGTGAAACTCTTGAAGTTTCTGAATAATAATCCTTTCATAAATCCATTTGGAGGCTCGGTATCCGGTTCCGAGGGGCAGGTTGTTGGCCTATTACAGAACTAATAGCATATTGGTTGTCTATTAGTTAAGTATAATGAATCTTCTTCCTATGTACATATACATATTTTTTTTGCTTTGTCTTTTAATATTGTAACTTTTATAACAGGGTTTCCAGTTTATTGATAATAAATAAATCATAAAAATTCAGCCAATTAGATTTCCCCGAATTAGCAAATTATTCACCTCAAAAATTCAAGAGACACTTGTAAATAAATATTAAAAGCGCGTAAAAACACTCCGTTCAAATATTCTTACAGCAATATTTTGTTGATTTATCGTTTACGAAGTTTGTTCTTCGCATAGCTTGCTGCCACAACTTTCTTGCCTTTACATTACTTGGCAAAGTAATAAAAACTTTATAAGGGGTAATCGCAGTCGTGCTTTTACATCTTTGAATATAGTTCCATTATAATACTAATTCTGCTATAAAAACGAAAAAATTATCAAACATACATTGGATTCAACATAATAAAACTGAGTTATGTTCTCTTCATGTATTACAATAAACTGAAACAAACTAACGCTTTGTTGGCCTTCTAGCCTAGCGTTCGCAAGCCGCAGCTTGGCCCTCCCAATTGTAGGACGTCACAACTATATTCTCGGGGCGCAGGAGTACAAAATTTTGGCATTATGTTGTGACACGTCAATTCGGTCTTTTCGATAAGTATGTACTGGATAGTGGTTGTTTTGGAGAAAATAATTGTTTCTAGGGCGTATTATATCTTGCGGTTTCCGATGGTTTGATTTTATATTGAACTTGCCTTATATATTTTCAGAAACATCCTCGTTGGATTGATTCAAATTTATGACATTGAGTCTTCCGTGTATCTTTATCTTAGAAACTGTATGCCCCATTTAATAATAAATTCTGGATACTTGTATTCTACTCGCGGTTCTCATGTTGCACATCTCCCCATACTATCCTGCTCACTATAATAGCAAAAAAATATTTAATCATCTTCCTAATAATCTGTTGTGCAAAGAAGTTTTGTAAATCTATTAAATGGCCACTAGGTGCTAAGGCTTATTATTCTGTAAGTGAATATTTTTCAGAGTTTTACTTAAAACTACTTATTAACTGAAATAAATTCTATATTGTTAGTTCGAACGTCTTTTTCAGAGTTTATTTTTACTTCTTTAGAGGGATGTACCGTAATCCTGAAAAAATCACCCTCCGAGATGTTTGCAGATCTTTGCGTTTTAGGGTGCCTATATCCCGAAAAAACATGTTTCTCCCATTTCCGTTGATCTGTCATTCTATCGTTCTGTCTATACGCGGCATAGCTCAAAAACGACTTATCCGATTGGCATTTGGAGTCCAATATGGTGGAACAAAAAGACCTCGCAAAATATTAAAAATCGTTATATAAATATTTATCGAATTTATTTATTTATTTGCAAATTTTACGGGTACATCCCATTTTATTACAAAAGTACTATGTATCTATGTTTACTTAGAAACTATTTGAGACCTATTTAAACAGAAAGTCCGCATTATGTGGCGATGAGCAAATCTCATCACAGTGACATACTCAAAATATGTAAGGCTTTTCTTTTTACATAATTCAAGCCAGATGAAAAAAAGTCAAGCTCTTCATGCTGATTCGCAAATCTCATTGCCCTTGTAATAGGTGAATGGAAACCAAAATTGGTATTATGGTGTTCAATATAAAAAAGTTCAGTTCTTCTAAGCGATCTATATGGTACATTCAAGTTAATCAGCCGTAGAAGAGCTGAACATCTCACCCGGCCGTTTAAGAGGTTAAACAATAGGCTCACATCGTTAAAAGTTCTTCTGTTGGTTAATTTATCTAACTTAAGGATATTACGGATGTGTTCATAATTATGATCAACAATGATAATATTTAATTTATAGGCACATAGCCTGAGAAATCTGTTTTGAACTTTTTCTATACTATACTTATAAACTTCATAATTTGGCGACCATATCACAGAGGCATATTCTAGTACAGATCTTACTAGAGTACAATAAATTAGTCTTAATGAATTAACAGATAAATCTCCGCTGGTTCTCTGGATAAAACCTATCAATTTGCTTGATTTAGCAGTCACTGAATTAATATAGTCACTGAATGAGAGACGATAATCAAAAATCACTCCAAGGTCTTTCACTGTGTTAACTCTATCCAGAGGCGCACCAGCAATATTATAATATGTATTGAATTTTAATTGTCCTTTAAAAAAGCTAATGTAACTACATTTACCAGTGTTAAGAGCTAGTCCGTTTACTCTCGACCACTCCACAAATCGGTCCAGGTCCGATTGTAAAGCATCCGAATCGACAGTGGATTCAATCACTTTAAATATTTTAAGATCGTCAGCGAACATCAAAAAATCAGAAAGCAGTATAGAATTACAAACGTCATTAACAAAAAGGTTAAACAATAAGGGAGAGCAGTGTGTGCCTTGAGGCACCCCCGAGACGGCTGCGATTGGATTAGACCTGAAGCCACCAACTCTGACCCTGTACGTCCGCCCTTGCAAATAACTCCCGATCCATTGAACAAGATGTTTACCGAAACCCAAAGATGAAATCTTAGCCAAAAGTAGCTTGTGATTAACTCTGTCGAATGCCTTGGAGAAATCCGTGTAGATAGAATCTACCTGAACATTCCTCTCCAAGGCGCTCAGCAGACGCGACTGATAGACAGCCAAATTAGTGACCGTAGATCTGCCCAACACAAAACCATGTTGGTAATTTGAGATTAATTCTCTACCTTTTCATGAAAGCTGCCCATACATGAGTGCATCAAATAACTTAGGAATACTAGATTGGATACAGACACTACGATAATTCTTAATAGATTCCTTATCACCGGTTTTGTGGATTGGGACCAGAAAACCCTCTTTAAATGTATCCGGGAATTGACCAAACTTTAATGAAACATTAAAAAGCATAGTGAGAGCCTGAGACAAGGTGCAGACGCAATGTTTCAGCAGATAGTTCGGAATCCCATCCGTTCCCGAAGATAATTTATCAGGCAATCCATTGATCTGCTCAAAAATCTCAGATACTGAAAACAATCGATAGTTTATGTTAACATGAGGATTTGATATATAATCGGGTACAGGAGTGTTCTGGTTAGCAAAAACAGTTGAGAAATATGCTGCAAAAGCATTAGCTATGTCTACACCCCCTGAAATCCTCACATCATCCAAAAACATTGTAGATGGCAAATTAAATGATGAACGATTTTGATTTACAAATGACCAGAAATTGCGCGGATTGGTATTTATGTCAGCATCAACTCTCGCAAGATGTTGGGCATAACATAGAGTAGTGAGGTTTTTACATGTTGTTCTTAACTCGGAGAAGTGTAAATAATGATGGTATAAGCCTGATTCTTTATATAATTTATGTACCCTCTTTTTATCAACAATGCATTTTTTTAACTCTGTAGAGTACCACTTTGGAAAATTGCTTGAAACAAATCGTCTGCGCGGTACAAACAATTGGATCCCCTGATTAACAATGTCGTAAAAGGTGTTTGTCGCGGCATTGGCATCAGAAGAGTGATTTATCACACCATCCCAATCCACCGATGCAAAGAAACCATTTAAACCTATAAAATCAGCTTGCCTAAAGTCCCAGTACTCTTCATCCTGCTTCAATATATTATTACAAGGAACAATTTCTATAACAAATTCATAGGCAGAATGATGAATACTATCTGGGAGTACAGCATCTACTGATGTACGCACATCTAAAGATTCAAAACTGCTAAAAATTAAATCAAGGTATACATTACTTTTGTTAGGTATGGTGAAATTTTGGAATAAATTAAGGAACCCAAATGATTCACTTACGTGGACAGCCGAAGAGCCCACTGGACAATTAACTAGAGTCCCTAAGTTATCGTTATACCATGTGGCTTCTGGTAGATTGTAATCTCCGAAAACGAGCAGCTTAGTGTCTGGATTTTCCTGACGCAACGACTCCACAGTTGTGCAGTGTGCTACGTATTTACCAACATCACTACTGGGAGGTATATACAAGCCTCCAATAATGATGTCCTTAAACCTACATTTAACTAATACAAAAATTTGCTCAACTGAGGGGTTATCATTATGAATTAAGTTCGAATTTAAATTTGCACGAACTGCAATTAGGACACCACCACCACGTTTTTTCTCGCTAGATTCCGCTGATCTGTCTCTTCGGTAGATATTATATCGGTCAATCAGCATCTCCGAATCACCAACATCGCCATCCAACCATGACTCCACAATTATTATGATCTCGTATCCAGAATTCAGAACTGCTGTTTTAAAAGTATTTAATTTAGTCTTCATGCCTCCCACATTTTGACAGTATATATTCAATGGAATGTACCTTGCATGTCAGTTCATGGCACCACCCACTAAAATATTGTTATCATTACTGTTGTTATTTATTGTGACAATGCACGGAATCCCCCGTTTGAACCTTACAGCTAGATTCTGTTCTCCATTTTCCTTTCTTCTATCCATTTCTTTGTATAAATTCTTTACTTGATCTCGCTGAAGTTGAGTAAGATCGTTCTTTAGCTTTATGTTACAGCCGTTAAGTTTGTGTTTATTTCTTAAGCAGTTTTTAGTTAATTCTGTGTTAGCAAAGGTTATTTTTAAAGGCCTCGGTTTATCTGATATGCTCCCAATCCTTGATGCTCTAAAATCCACATCTGTATTTAAATCCATTTTTCCAAGTACACTCACAAAGCGGGCTTTATCATGGTCAATCCTTTCTGCAGAAAGCTGTGATGTGCTCTCTTGAATGTTATATGCAATAACGTTTTTAGCTCTTAACTGCCTTTCATAGGTTTCATGTATAATGACCTCCTGACTGCAGAGTGGAGTGGGGGTCATAGTGGATGACAGGGGGGGAGGACTGTTATTAGTAGACAGTTGATTTTGAATTATCGATTTTTTGTTGTTCAGTATTTCTTAATTCAGTCAGGAGCCTATCAGTCTTTTGTTGTTGATCTAAAAGCAGTGTTAATACCTGGGAAGTGAGGGAAACCACATCATTAATGGTCGCATTACCTGCAGTTTCCAAATTGTTAATTTGACTCCGCAATACAGATTCCTGTGTGATGTTCTGAGTGGGGTGAGTAGGGAGAGGGGTTGCACGATTTTTTCGTTTGCCTCCACTAGAAGTGGGATTATTCGAGGTAGTTGAGTTATCTGACGTGCCTCCGAACGATATACGTTTAGTTTGAACACCGCTGCAGCTCTTGCAAGACCAATCATGGGAACCATTCTTCTTACATTGGGAGTAGTTTTTGTCAAATTCAGAATTCGACAAACCTGAACATCCCTTATGGAACCAGGCACAACAACGAGTGCACTCAATCACATGTTGGTTTGATCTGATATTTTTTTTGCAAACAGCACAATTCTCTTGAGCAGACATTTAGAACGCGAAAATTTGAAAAGTTTTGTCGTTTATGGACACCTTTATTGACGAAACAACGTAACAGCTGATTCAGTACTTTGGAGGTTAGAACAAAGTCGTAATCGGTTTAACGAAATTACCGGAGTGGAATCCCCGTTTTTTAAGAAAATAAATAAGTCCAGTCGGTAGCAGGATTATTTTGAGCCCTAGGACAAGGCATTATTAAAAAGGTACCAGTATTAGTTACTGAAATTAACGATTTAATCACGACCGTTTTACAACACGTAAACACAATATAAAGGCGACACACAAATTGCACATTTGCACAATTAAATGTGATATAAAAATAAAGTGATAAAATTTTGGTGTAAGGCCATTATGGCGGAACAAAATGGCCGCCTAATGAAATATAGTAAAATTGAGTACATAGATACTACTTATTCAATTGACTTGAAATGTTCAAACATTAAGTGGAAGACAGGGTAAACTGGTAAAATTTTATTGCAAATCCTTTAGGGCAAAACAAAATGGTTGAATATCATTTTCTGGAACAAAACCTTTTTTTCATGGACGAAAACAATAAATGACAAAATTTTTTCTTATAGGCTATGTAAATAAAGTTATAAACATTTTTATTAACGTTAGTAAAAATAAATTTAAAACAATCGGTAAATTCGCCTTTACTCACAACTTTCTTCGTACAAAATTCCACCACACAGATTACACATTTTATGAATCCATATAGTTTTTTGGTAATAACTTACAAAGGAAATTGAAAACTTTACAGCTTGTATAGGATTTGTATAAAGATATTACCAAATGTTTATATGCATGTATAAATTGTATTATTTTCATATATAAATTATTTTATAATAAAATATTTAGCCTTTATTGCTGTCAAAAAGTCAATAGTTTTTTTTTTCAAGATGGTTTAAATAATTTTATAAAATCTTATGATACGTTTTTTATTCTGGAATCTATTTGCTTCATAAATACTTTTTAACAATCACGGTAATCTCCGGGTGCCATAAATTAGTGGCTCACCCCCGTAACTTTTTTCTTTGCCAAGATATTACATGAGATTATGGTTGGTTAAATAAGGCTTAATTTTATTTTTTTTTACGTGGCAGCGTTTCCATATCTTCTATTTCCGATTTTCTGCTGCTAACTTCATTTCTTAAACACAACACACTATATATGCTTGGACATTTTGATTTTTTGTATCGAGGTATTTTCATTTAACTTTTATTTTACAATCTAGAATGCTGGGATCTAGCAAAAAGATTAATTTGCGCCAAAAAAGCCTGAGAACTCTTGTAATTTAATTTTAAGTTACTAATATTAAATATAAATTCAATAGCAGAAATTATGAAATGAAAGACGATATGGCAACGTTGTTATCGTAAAAAAAACAAAACCATATTCTATTTAATTAACCAAAATTTCATTTTAATATCTTTAGAGTGAGTAGCAGTGCAGATTTGTGGCACACGATATACACTTACATATATTCCAGACTTATAAGTTTTTTGTTAACAGGGTCAAGTAAAAGAAATGCTAAGTCTGCCGCTGCAAAAAGTGCTCTTGCAAAGCTTATTAGTTATAATCCCACTGATGGATTGGTAAATCATCAATCAGATCAAGGAAATGTCTTTTCTGAAAGTATACTAAAAGCAGATGGAATTGCAAGGTAATATTTGTATTAGGTTTTAAGTAAAAATTCATCTTCATGTAAATAGAATTTAATTAATGTAACTCAATTTAATTTTAGAATGGTAAATGAAAAATTTATGGAAGTGATAGGGGGTGATATTCAACATTCGCGAAGAAAAGTTCTTGCTGGGATAGTGATTACTAAAAGTTCAACATTGGATGACGCAGAAGTGATATGTGTAACAACTGGTACAAAATGTGTCTCAGGTGGTCACATATGTCTGAATGGATCTTCTTTGAATGATATGCATGCTGAAATTATTGCGAGAAGATGTTTGGTCAATTATCTGTACGATCAGTTAGACCTTCTCACAAAGCCAGGTAACATATCCCTAAAGTATATTGCGGGTGTTGCTTTTTGATTTATAAAATTATGACTAGTGGTTTTAAATGTACGTTTAAAGTACAGTTTAAAAATGTATGCTAATCAGTTTAAAATATATGTTAATCAATTTGATGTGTTACATCTAAATTGAAAGCATCTTTTGCAATTTAAAAGTTATATATAGTCACAGACATTCCCTTTCTACAGAAACTCGTAAACTACTCTGTGAATCATTAGTTCTTTCACAATTCAATCACTGTGGTAGTGTTTATGTTCCTTGCCTGAGTAGCGCTGATCGCTGCCGAACCCAAAAAGTTGTTGATCGATTCAAGCAACAATGGGCCGCTTTCTACTTTAAATTAATTAAGTATACAATACCTGCATACCTTTATGAGAAAATCACCTTCAACACTCAAGTACACAACCTAAGTTTACGAAATAGGCATTCGTTAAGATCGAAAAGAGATATTTAAACTTTTTTTCTCATTTAATATTTGCAATCTTATTAATTCGATAGATTTTATCGATTTTAATTGGTCAGGCAACACCTTTAAAAATAAATTTAAGAAAGAGCTACTTGCGAGTAGATAAGTGTTCCGTTCTTGTTTTGACTCTGCAATATTCTTTTTTTCCTTTCCTCCTCTCCCTTGTTCTATTTTTATGTCAATATTTATATCTGTTTATTTGTTTATTTTCTTTTTTTCTTTTTTAAAATTAGTACCTTACTTACTAAAAGTCATTGACAGATTTTAATTTGTTTGTATATAGAAAATATTTTCGTAATTTAGGGCCTGAACAGTGTCTGGTCTTTTCAGATGTCTCAAGCAACAAGGTCTATTGTTAGCCTATCTTATTTTTTTACCCTTTTTGTGTTATACATAATTTTGACTTTAAACAATAAATGTATTATTATTTTTATAATAATAATAATAATAATAATTGTTATTATTAATATTATTATCTGTCTAAATCCACCGGAAAAGCCAATAGATTTAAATCCCAAAAATCAACAAATACTGCAAATAAAATTGCCACAAATGTGCTTGAATTCCTGCAAAAGTTGCAAAATATGTGCCAGTTTTGGGTTCGCGGACCAAAACTGTTTTAAAATATGGATATTTTTTGATTTTAACAGAAAGGGTAGCATCTTGAAATAAAAAATTATATAATATGTTCTATTTGCCGCTGGGAAGAAAATTTGATACTTGACAATAAACAGTTATGGAGAGTTCAGTGCTGCCTGGCCAAGTCAATTTAAAGTATTCTATAGACTTAAAAATGCATTTGTTTTATTATGGCAGATTTTAGATTATTTAGTGATTTAAATAAATAAAGTTAAATTATTACACTCGACTGAATCTGCTGTTGGCTTGTGAAATATTTTACACCTAATAAAAATTAAGTAAGTAGTCTACAACAATAATATACAGTATGCCCTGTGTCCACGGATTGAGTTAACAAGAGAAAAAGTTTTTCATTCTTCATTTTTCGGCAAAAATGTTTTATTTATAAAAAATTTTGCTTGAGAAATAAATATGATTAACATTGAATAATTTCATAAAATTTCGTTTTGAAAATATTACTAGGGAAGTATTTTAGTTGTGAAAAAATCACTCTCACTCTCACTCACATCGGTCTGTCTTTCTCGAAGCCTGTCTGTTCGCGGCATAGCTAAAAACTATTTATCCGATTGACTTCAAATTGTGGTCAAAAATCAAAGATCATAGGGGGATGACATGGTAACATTTTGCTAAAAATCTAATATGGTGGAACAATATGACGACCTAATAGAATGTAAAAAAGTCAGCATGAAAAACGACTAAATCAATTGTCATCAAATTTTGCAAAAAAATCATATATGACATAAACATATACTGATACAATTTTGGTGTCAGCCCCTTATGTCGGAAGCAAATAGCGGCCTAATAAAATGTTTAATATATCAGTATCAAAAATACTAATTCAATCGACTTCAAATTTTGCACAAAAATCAAGTGAGGTCCAGGGATAAATTGATAAAATTTTGGTGCGAATCCTTAATTGCAAAAGAAAATGGTGCCCTAATAAAATGATTAACAATTCGGTTAAATTCCATTTTTTAGAATAAAACCTTTTTTTATTGACAACAATATAAAAGAAGATGATGTATATTATACACCATATAAATAAAGTTGTAAAAAATAAAAATATACGAAATATTAAAAAAATTAAATTAAAATAAAAAAAATTGGTTAATTCGTTTTACCCAGACACGTTCCGGGGTCTCTAGATGCCAAAAAACATATTTTCTCGGTTCTGTCTGTCGGTCTGTTTATCTATGTGTCTGTCGGTCTGTTTGCGCCATAGTTAAAAAACTACTAATCTGACTTTAAATTTTGGTCAAAAATTAAGGGTCATTTGGGGATGAAATGATAACATTTTTGTTAAAATCGAATATAGCGGTACAAAATTAATTACTAAAAAGACTACCTATACAATTTACCTCAAATTTTGCACCAAAGTCGAGTATTATCTAGAAACGAATTGGTAAAATTTTGGTGCGAATTCAAGGTGGCGAAACAGAATGGCGACTTATATAATATTTAAAAAATCAGCTTGGAAAAACCACTTATAAGATCGATTTCAAATTTTGTGCAAGAATTGAGTCTGATATAGAGATGAGCAAGTACAAATTCAAGATGGCGGAACACAATGGTGGCCTAATAATTTAAAAAAACAGTATAAAAAAACTATTTACTAGATTTTTAGTTTGTATGCAAGAATTAAGGTTGATAGAGATAAACTGGTAAAATAGTGGTATAAATTCAAGGTGGTGGTTAAATAATTTTTTTCAAAAGTCAATGTAAAACACTTTTTTATTCAATTGATTTTAAATTTTGCGCAAAAATTAAATGTGATATAGAGATACTTTCTTAAGATTTTGGTACGAATTCAACATGACGGAACAAAATAGTGATATAATGAAAATTTTAAAAAAATCGGTGTAAAAACACTACTTATTTTATTTATTTTAACTTGTGACCAAAAATCAAGTGTGGCAAAAGTAGAAACTGGTAAAATATTGGTACGAACCAATATGGTGGAACAAAATGGCTCCCAATAAAAATTTGTGTGTTACTAAATGTGCGGAACTAAATTGGATGACGCTTCACTATTCCTAATAAAAGGAAAGATTCAATACGAGAAAAGTTCTGGGTAAAGGAAATTTTCATAACATGGAATACGCAGTGTAATTTTTTATCTTGTCCTATTCCTAACAAAAGGAAATATTTATTTTCTTAAATCAGTAACAGGGTATCTTTGCTATTCTTTAAAATTTTTGAAAATGTGATTTTAAAGCTTACACAGTTTTTTAACTGAATGCAAATATTAAACATAAAAATATTAAAATTATATTTTCAAAAATAAAGTAAAAATTGTTTTTACAGAATTCATGAAATAGAGTCTGATTTAACTAAATAAAAAGGGTATAATACGATCTTTAGTTAAATAGTACACCCCTGAGATTAAATTGATCTTTGGAAAACGATAATTTTAGCTTTTAAAAAAGGTGATTTAGAGAAAAAATGTTGAAAATGCATAATTTTAATTTTAATTTTGCACATTAGTGTATTTTATTTCACATTACACCAGCGTCATCTCAAGGATACTATGATCCCTCACTGGAACATGCTCTGCAATGCCATAGGCGCAATGTTCCATTTTAGTTAAACGACGATCGTGATCTCGCTCTTTTTATAGCTCATGAGGCCGCCATAGACTAGCGAGCCCCGTATAGGGCAAAGGCACAAAAAGGAATCACAGAAACAACTACTTCGCTGGCTAATACAACGACCATTATTGAATTGCACTGTTGACTCCTTGCTACACATAGGGTATGTGTTATGGCATTAAAGTGATTTTTAAATTTTAGCCAGAACAAATTCGTCCAACCAGTCAGGACTAATGTCTTACAAATCGAAAATCCCGATGAAGTTTAAATATTTTAATATTTCGGTATGTTAGAGATGGCTTGGTAAGGGCAGTTAGTACAAAAAAATAGATACCAGATATAGTCAGTGACGAATTTTTAGCAGTTTTCATATTGTACTAATTTACAGCACTGCTATTATTCCCTTATTTTTAAATATGAAACCATATTTCCATTTTGTTCATTTGTCTTATACGCTAGTATATGGCGGTCTGATGAGCCCTAAAAAGAGCGAAATAGCGATCGTCTTTTGATTAACATGGATCATTGCCTATGCAGTGTTGCAGGGCATGTTCCAGACAAGAATCATAATAATCTATCTTCAAGTCCAAAAACTTCAGAAGAAGAAGAAGATATCAAATATCTCTCAACAGTGATTCATATACGCACATAATTTAGCAACTAGTTCTCCCTATGCACAGCAATGCTTGATGCATAGCACCCTTTAGAGAGTTTTGCATTTAATATTCACATTTTGTTTTACATAAATGTAGAAGAAAATTTTATTTCACCTAACTCTTACACAATTGTGTATATTTAACATTATACTATTTTTAAAATCTTGTAATATAAATTGTTTCTGATCTTTTTAGCACTGGCTTCCACTTCAATATTTAAAAAGAGGGACAATGGAAGAGGATACAAGTTAATGGATTGTATTGAATTCCACCTATATATCAACACTGCTCCATGTGGTGATGCAAGAATATTTAGTCCCCACGAAGACTCTGGAGTAGATCGGCACCCTAATAGAATTTCCCGAGGACAACTAAGAACAAAAATTGAATCGGGAGAAGGAACCATTCCAATTAAGTGTAATTCTGGTATTCAAACTTGGGATGGCATTATTCAGGTAACTCTTAAAAGAGAGCCAAAGAACTACCAAGAAAACTTACTAAGTATAGTGTAATTTTTTCAGCGATTTAATCGTCGTGGATTTAGCCTGAAATGAGTACCTACCGGCAGGGAAAGCTAGGGCATTGTGTTCATACTTCATACTCATTATTTCCATATCTCTGATGAGACATGCTTATCGCCCACGTAAGCTACGCCATATTTAGGCTTAGCATGCACTGGTTGTCAACGTCACTTGCGTCATGTCAACGTCAGCTATCAGTGTCAAATGTCTTTTTCACATCCCAATCATTATTAAGATTTGGTTTCCATCGCATGACGTGTAAGGGATATATAGTTTTCCGTCATTAGGACCTAAACTATGTCACGTCATGGGTCATTATTTACATGGGGATAGAGGTCATATTCCTATTAATGAGTCAAAATATTTTAAAACGCGACAACGAGGTGAGGTAAAATATAAAGTAAAAGTAAAAAAAAATTTTAATATGTAAAAAATTGTAAATCCATAATTGAAAATTCTGTATCATTGCAGGAGACATCAAACAATGTATCTTCAAATTTATAATTTAAATACTTATATCCAAATTATAAATATGTAATTCTCTTACGGGTTTAATAAATAGGTACTTATTTTAAGTACAAAATCCACTTTTATCAGTTCCTTATTATTCACATGAGGGTAATAAGGTTATAGTGCAACTGCAACCGCACGAGATAAGACATAAAGGCTTAGTACAGTCAGTTTCTATTTGTGAATGGTGGTAATAGTTATTATTGTTTTAAACGCATCTATCACAGATCGAATAATTTGTGCTATTAAAAAACGCTAGACTGTTTAATCAAACGTATACCATAACTTATAAAAACTACTCTTGATTGAACAAGCCACAGATATAATCATACAAAAGCGAACCATTGATGTCAAACCTAAATCATTTAATAAAGCTGAATTCTCTTTATGATTATTTTAAATTTGTAGGAAAGCATAAATTTGAAGTTTGCGTTGTTCAATAAAGTAAAGCATTTATTTCAAATCGTTTTTTTCAATATGCACTAAACTGGACTATTGAATTTTTCAAAATTGGTAAAGTAAACATTATTAAACTTACTTATTGAATGATTTACAGTGTCAATAGCTCGAGCAGTGAACTTTATGGGAAATAATTAGAAAATAAATAGATATTTTTCTCATATAAGTGGTAAACAAAGGAAATAACATTTTTGTTAAATGGTTGGGGTTTGACAAATTACGAAATAGGTGTCTAAAAGCTGTAAAAACAAGGATACAGTAATCAATCAATGAACAAAACTATTATATCCTGATATTTTATGTGCAAAAAGATGATTAGTATTGTATATCGTAATGTTAGTATGAAATGGCTTATGGAAAATTTGAAATTCGTGTTTATTATTCTTAAAAGTTATTGTTAAGTCAAGTTTAATTGTCAGTACTAGCAAATTTTACTTGTATAATATCTGCAAAACGGGTTCGGGTATTTAAGACCTACAGTTTGTGTTACATTTTTATTTAAGATCCAACATATGATGAAGCCACAGTTTTGGCGAAACAATTGTCATGTATTTTTTAAAATAAATTAATTGGAAATTTTAAACAAGTGTTTTCGTTTACTTTGTTAGAATGGATTTCCATCAAGTAACGGCTAGTTCCATTCATTATTTGTTACAAGCTTCGACGAGCTTTTCAGCCTTGTGTGATTTTAAACTGGTGCTTAAATCAAGTGTGTATAACGAAACATTTGGTTTTTCAATCAATACTTGAAGTTCATAATTTTTCCATCATACATAATATTAAAAACTGACAACAAAACCCAGTAAGATACAGCAGCTCAATACTATGGACTAAGGAAGTGGATTTGTCATGACCGAAAAATTCAGCACATTAACAAAGTTATTTACAACGTTTATCCCGAGGTAGTCCGTAGTGAACTTCGTTGTAGGCTCTCTAGTTTTGACTTTGACATTTTTGATAAGTCGATATGATGTGTAGATCGTATTATTCATAAAAAATGTTTAGCGCAACTAAATAAAAAAATAAGTAATAAATATAATAACAATATTAATAATAATAAAAACATTGCATTCTCAGATTATAAAATTCACCATAGAATTATTAATTTTTGCAGTAGCAGAATCTAATTTGTTAAAGAAAGACTGTAGTTACAATTTTAATGTAAAAAATCGTAAAAATAGTAGAAAACATTTAGGAGTTGTGAGTGAATTAGCAGCACAAAATATGCAACTTACGAATGCTGAAAAAGCACCTATTATGAAATACAATAGTTAACCAAAAAATCGGCAGTTAATAAAAGTAACATACATAATATAATTTTTCCAAGAGCAAATAAAGTAGAAATGATTAAAGAATAAAGCTTAATATATTTCTAAAAGATAACTTTTTAAGTTTCGATAAGCTTGAAAAAAATAATTTTGATCCGACAGAACTTTCCCAAAACTAGTAAAAAATGTAGTTAAAGATCTTAGCATATTTACCAATGAAGAGAAATATCAAATATCATTAATGAATTCTCGAGCCTAAAATTATACTCTCATTAAGTTACATAAAAATGATATGCCAATTAGACCAGTTGTATCCTATATTTCAGCACCAGCAGTAGTTCTTGCTAATAAGTTAATAAACATTTTAATAAAATATTGCCATTTTAAACTTAAGTACGGTAAAAAAAATAGCGTTGAGTTAATAAGTAAAATCAATAATTTAACTATTCCAAGTAACGCGAAACTGATGTTCGTATTTATTCCCGAGTATACCATCATTAGTTGAGGAACTTCTTACAAAAAATAATGTTAATCCTATTTATAAACAGGATATCTTAGAGGCCTTGTCGACCTATTTGGATCAAAATTATTTTGAAGTTAACGAGACTATATATAGAAGTAAGGATTGTTTAATAATGGGAAATGCTTTAACTTCAATTTTTGCCGAGATATTTATGGATCATTTAGAAGCTAAAATCAATTAATATATTAGCATGTTTTACTGGTACTGACGGAAAATTAAAATAATTTATAAATTATATAAATAACCTACACAAAAATATAAATTTTACAATTGAATCAGAAAAAAATAAAGAGATTAATTTCTTAGACTTAACATTAACTATTAAGGATAATAAACACGAATTTCAAATTTTCCATAAGCCATTTCATACAGACATTACAATAAACAATATTTCTAATCATCCCTTTGCACATAAATTATTATCATATCATAGTTTTCTTTATAGATTGATCAACATACCTCTAAGCAATGAAATTTATTCTAAAGACTTAAATATAATAAAACATAATAGGTAAATTGTTATCATGAAAATCTCATAGACACAATAGTATAAAAGAAACAATATAAAAAAGCATTACAGTTAGTTTATCCTACTAATAAGTTCAGAGGAAATACTTAATTTTGTACTTTCACTTATACAGGAAAAATAACACCAAATGTTAAGTTTTTTAAAATTAAAGGTGCAACTGTTGCTTTTAGGACTAACCACAGCCTTGGTAGATTTATCAAAAATAATAAGACGAAAACCAAAAAACAAATAATCCGATGTTTACAAGTTAAATTGTGGAACCTGTTCGAAATTTTATATTGGACAAATAGGCAGATCGTTTAAAAAAGGATTAAAAAGCATAAATTTAGTTACAAAAAGCATAATGATGATTCCAATTACTCTAAACATTTAATTCAGAAAAACCATACTTTTTGACTATAATTTTAAACTCTGAATATTTGCCATTAAAATACCCAAAAGACAACACATTTAATTGGGGTGGGGAATTATGAGAAAAGATCTGAATGAATCGGACGTCTCAGATGGGTTGAAAAACAAGGGTTGACTGGTTTTTCGTTTTACAAGTTCGACCTGAATTTTTGGGGAATTTTGGTTTCTTTGGGACTGCTTCGTGAACTTTCAAATTCTTATTACATACGCCAGAATGTTAACAATACTATACTTGTTAGTGGAGTGATCCAGTGGTTTACTGATACTCCGGGTGTATTTAATGTGTGAAATTGGACAGTTGACAGGATCTTCTGTGCTTTGTTTAATTCTTCTATATTTACTTTTCGGAGATGTGGTTTTTGATTTGGTTTATCTTGATAGGTATACGAAAACTTAGGCAGCTCCAATACATATTGTAGTTCTGTCTTTTTCTCTTTGTTGTATATTTTGTCATGATATTTATTGAACATGAAGATATGACGAATATACGGGGTTCCTTAACTTTGTACAATCTTCTTTGGCATTTTATGATTGTCTTGCCAAATGGAATATTTAAAATTTCTTCTCAATTAAGACGCTTAATTGTTGTTTTCTTGTAGTGGATGTCGGTAAGTGGTTATTCGTTGTTTGTTGTGGTTGGCAGCTTGTAAAGATAGGGCTCGTCTTTTGGCAGTGTGTTCTGCTTACCGATGAAGATTCCTTCTATTTGCGAACATTCTTCTGTTATGGTCCAGTAGGCTTCTTTCGTGAGCAGAATGTAAGGATAGTTTATTGATATAGTTTTGTTAAGAATTGTAATAAGGTATATTTTATATAATACAAATTGCATGGGAAGGACAATTGATGTGTGTATAGAAAATAGAATTATATTGTCTTCGATTATTATTGGAAATGTATTTATAGTCGTTAATTAGTTCGTTAAATTTAGTGTCTCATCTGAAACAATTAGACGACGTTGTTGTTTAAGCACATTTTTGTAAATATTTTTGTTTTTACTAGAAATAACGTTTTCTAGATTTACG
Organism: Kuschelorhynchus macadamiae; assembly: GCA_030620095.1. Taxonomy (NCBI): domain Eukaryota; kingdom Metazoa; phylum Arthropoda; class Insecta; order Coleoptera; family Curculionidae; genus Kuschelorhynchus; species Kuschelorhynchus macadamiae. The sequence goes on from JAUTXW010000094.1 coordinate 1,257,340, forward strand.
ATCGGAATATTTACTTTTTTATCCTTAGAAGATTCTTTTAATTTTGATCTTTGTAGAAATGTTTTTTTAAATATCGGTTTTTTGAGATCGACAAGAATTTTGTCTTGTCTGTTTTTATTAGCTTTCTCTAGATTTGATTTTTGTTGGGAGATAGTTTTCCGTGAATTTCTTGATTCATAATTTTTATGTTTTCTGAATGTTCTTGCATATATTGGGATAACTTTTGCTCCTCGGAAAACTCTCAGGTATTTTTATAATCAAATTTGCTTGTGTATTTTAAAGCACTATGAGTAGAATTATTATATGACAAAATTGCGTAATTCAGTGTCATAATGTTTTCTTTAGATTTTTTGTCTTTTATTGTGGGTTCGTCCAATGTTGAGTGCAATCGTTCTATAGGGCTGTTTGAATTTGGGTTATGTGGCGTACAATAATATATTTATATTTGATGAAGAGAATATAGGTCTTGAATGACTTCGTTCTTAAAAACTCTGCCATTGTCGGTTGTTATTTTTCAGGGTAATCCGTAACGATTAAAATAAATTATTAATTTAATAGCAATTTCTGTACTTGTTGGAGTTAGGAAAGGAAATGCTTGTCCTAATTTTGAAAAACTGTCAATTAAGGTTAAAAATGAGGTATTATGTGTTTCATATACATCTATGTATATATGGTCAAAAGTTTAAATACTAACTTATTTGGGTATCTTTCGTATTTGGATTTTTGACAGATTTCGTAGAGGTTTACGTACGTTTTTACTTCGTTTTTTAAATTAGGCCAATAGAAATTTTTCTTTAACGCCATAATATTTTTTTGTATAGTGCGGTGTGATGTCTTCGTCTCATGATAGTGTTTTATTTTACGTTGTTGCTCGTCGGGGTGTCTGTTATATCTTCCAAGAGAGTGTTCGAAATGAAAGAGTGAAAGCATTATTTTTAAAATATTTTTGGAAGATTTTCAAAACGGTGGGTTCTATTGTTTTATCTTTAAAATGTAAACAATAGGTGTTTTTGGGTCTAAAATGTTTTTTTATTATTTTAGACATTACTTTTTCTGATGAGTCATTATTTAAAAACATATTCGGTTGTTTGTCAAAAATGTGTTGTTTTTGTACTTTAATTTGGTTATTGTTAGAGTATCTAAAAACTACTTGATTTTTACATTAAGACATTTTTGTACATAAGGGGCTCGGATGTTCAACTCTAGAATGTTGTGTTAAGTCACTAGTAGGTTTTTGTTTTGGTTTGATTGTTATATCTGAGATTAAGTTTATTTTTGGACTTTTAGGTCGTTCACGGGATCTCTTTTTCGTTAGCAGTTGTGCTTAAAATTTAGTCGAGATTTTCCCATGGTAGTGGTAGAATTTCGGAGTAGTAGTGATATTTGGTTGATAGAGTTAATTTGAATTCCTGAGAATGAATCTGCGTTTGAGTTCTGTTTACCTTTTTTGAAAATAATTTCGTAGTCGTATACTTTTAGTTTTTAAGGTCATCCCAATAGTTGGGAGTTAGGCTCTTTAATTGAAAATAGCCATTGAAGAAGTTTATGGTCGGTGATTATTTTAAATCGGGTACCAAAAAGATACGGCCTAAAATATTTTGTGGCCCAAACTATGCCTAGTAATTCTTTTTCAATATTATCATAGTTAAGTTCCGCAGGATTAAGGGTACGTGAAGCATAAGCTATAAGTAAGTCTTTCGTATTGGACCTGGTGATAACATGAAAAATCGGGGTGTTGAAGAATAGGATCGTTGATAAGAATATTTTTACAGGTGTCGAAGCTGTTTAAAAATTCGGGTGCATGTTCGACCTTATAATTTTCTCAGGCAGTTTGTTAGATGTTTAGTGAGATGGGGAAAGTTTTTTATACATTTCCTGTAATATCCAACTAGGCTCAGAAAATTTGCTATTTCTTTGGGCATTGGGCATTTTTGGATTGCTTTGATCTTTTTGGGGTTTGGTTTTATAGCATCGGGTGTTATAACATGGTCTAAGAATTCGGCTATTTTATTGAAAAATTCAGATTTGTCGGGCTGAATTATGCTATCGTCCATTTATACTATATATATTTTGCCTTGGAGTTTTTTTAGGACGTTGTCCATTACTTGGTAGAAGGTGGCAGGGGCATTCTTTAGTCCAAATGACATACGAATAAATTCATAATGTCCGTTTTCGATAGTAAATGCTGTTTTAGAAATGGAGTCAAGATGCATCTCGATCTGATGAAATCAGATGTTTTTCCAAAAATTATCTGTTGGAAAATAATGTTGCTCTGACCTACTTTATAGGCTGGGTAGGGAAAGTTGGTTTTGGGGTAAATTGTTACCCGAACTTGGAAACTGGCTCTGGAATGGTCTCGAAATCATATTATTTGTATTCTGTATTGAATTTGTAGGCTGTGAGTTTCTTTGTATTGGAATAGATTTATTTTAAATTGGGATATTTTGTTTGTAATTCAGTCGGGGAATTTGCCCTAAGAATAGTGACTGCTGTTAATTCTGTTTGTTCAATTAAAGCATATTTTGTGCTGCTATTTTTAAACTTTAACGAGTTTTTAATATTTTGATACGTTCAAAAAAATCTAAAACACTCATTTATATTCCTACTTACAAAGTTTAGTTGTGCTAAAACTTGCTTGTTTACACGATCTCCAAATTTTTGCCCAAGGACTATTTTAATTTGAGGCCAAGTCGTTAGATCTGGCCTACACAGTAAAAAATCACCTGCTTTGTCAATTATTTTTGAACATATTGTTACGAATTTAGCCCTAGTCATAGATTTGTTAAGATTTAGATGAATTTATTTATTGTTTGTTATTTTATTGAAGTAGACTTACCTTAATTTTTATCCATGTAACGACTATGTTAGTGTCAAAAATCGTTCTCGACTGTTCTGTTAGGCTTAATTCATCTCACCCTGTACTATTTAGATTATTCTAGAACTTTCTAGATCATTCCATCCTTTTCTAAGACCCAAGAAGAAATGAAGAATGAACTTAAAGAAGATATGTAGAGAAGTCAAGAAGATATGAAGCAGGAACTTAAAGAAGACATAAAGAAAACCCAAGAAGACATGAAGAGGGGCCAAGAAGACATGAAGAGGGGCCAAGAAGGCATGAAGTAAGAGCTAGGCTACCTGAAGAAAAATCAAGAAGACATGAAGCAAGAAATTAAAGAAGATATGAAGAAGAACTAAAGCAAGAAGTTACAGATGACATGAGGAAGAACCAAGAAGACCTAAAAAATGAACTTGAAGATATGAGGAGGCACCAAGAAGACGTAAAACAAAAAATGCAAGAAATGGAAAAGAATCAAGAAGAAATCACTAGAAAAACGTTGCTTGAACTAACGCTAACCAAAGAAGATGTAAAAATGGAAATGGGACAAATGGAGAAGAAAGTGCAAACGCAAGTTCAGGAGGTTCATAACCAAATGCTGCAAGAAATCCAAAGTTTACGATCCCAGATGCAGAAATTTGGAAAACAAAGTGAGTTCAAATCCGACGTTGTCTCTTTATCGCATGTGATAAAGCCACCTACGTTCGATGGTAAGGTACCGTGGGTTACTTACCTGAAACAATTTGAAGCTGCCGCAACAGAAAATTGTTGGGATTTCACCGAAAAGGCACGAGCGCTGGTTTGTTCCTTGCGTGGCGAAGCAATGGAGGTGTTAAGGAACATACCCGAAGATAAACAAAATGACTTTGGGACATTAGTAAGTAAGCCATCTAGAAATACGTTATGGGGAAGCACATCTACAGGAGGTTTATAAAGCACAACTTCAATGTCGAAGACAAAAATATAACGAAAGTCTTCAAGAGTATGAAACAGATATTGTGCGACTAATTAACTTAACTTATTCGTCCTACCCTGAAGAGAACAAGCAAGAGTTGGCAATAAGCAGTTTTATCGAAGGCCTTCGTGATCCTGATACCAACCAAGCTTTAAGAATGGCTAGAATAAAGAAGATTTCAGAAGCTCTGGCATATGCCCTTCAGTTCGAAACAGCTAAATAAACATCCAGGGGTCAAGGAAAACTACGTAGACTACAGTACACTCCAGAATACCAGACTACAAATGAAAATGCTTTGAACCTTTTAAAAGAACTGCAAGACATTCTTCTTAAACATCAGAAAGACGAAAATAAATCTTTAACTTTCCGACAAAGAAAAGGCATCCGTTGTTGGAAATGTGGTAAAGAGGGACATGTGCAAAGCCAATGTACCAGCAATGGGATTCCTGAAAATATTCAGGAAAACTCCCATTAGCCAGTTTTAAGGGACGAAAGCTGGCTAGGTGCTACCAAGCCCCATCGACATCAACAAAAATCAAAGTATCCCGGCTGCAGAATAATGGCTCTAGCTTGGTAGTACCGGAAGATATGCGGTCGGGCCTGTGAAATGGTACTGGATACCGGTTCAACACACACCATCGTGAGGCCAGACATTATAGCTCCTTGCAGGACAGAAAATCCATACAAAAAATATGTCTTGGAAACCGCCAACGGTGAAATTATACCTCTGAAAGGCATTCATGAGGCCGAAGTAACCCTGAGGAATACTACCTTCATACACGCTATTTTCGTCGCAGATATAATGGATGATGTCATACTTGGTCTTGATGTTATGAACCAAATAAGTTTATTCTTGACATACCTCAACGAGTCCTCCGTACAAAAAATTAAGAAATAGTTATGAACCTTCCACAAACAAATAATTCCACTATCCGAGAAGTGGTCTTGCTAGAAGATACTACCTTACCTGCCTGTTCGGAATGTGTAGTAAAAGCGACGTTTGATGATTTTGAGGAAGAAATAATTTTATTCGAACCAGTTTAAGAAATCAAAATGTTTTCTCTCTGTCTGACAGCGACTTAGGAAAAACTAACATAGTTCAACATCGAATTAATACTGGTGATGCAGCGCCGATAAAACAGCCTCCAAGACGAATATCTTTGGCAAAGCGACATGAAGTTAATCAGATGCTTAAGGATATGGAAAAACAAGACATTATAGAACCATCTCAAAGTCCATGGTCGTCACCAGTAGTCTTAGTTAAGAAGAGAGATGGCTCCACCAGATTCTGCGTCGACTTCCGCAGGCTCAATGACGTCACAAAGAAAGATAGCTTTCCTTTACCAAGAATTGATGATACCTTGGACACTTTAACAGGATCAAAATGGTTCTCAACCCTGGACCTGAAAAGTGGTTATTGGCAACTTAAGCTTAATCCAGATGATAAAGAAAAGAGCGTTTTCTACTGGGACTGGACTGTGGCAACGCAACGCCCCAGCAACTTTTGAACGTTTAATGGAACTGACATTACATGAAATGACATGGGAAACATGCCTAGTATATTTAGATGACATCATTATTCTTGGGAAAACATTTGAAGGTCATTTAAAGAATATTGAAGCTGTTTTCCAGAAACTGAGAACGGCTGGCTTAAAACTCAGTCCCAAAAAGTGCCAGTTTTTTCAAAAAGAAGTGAAATATCTAGGCCATGTAATTACCGAACATGGAGTAAAAACCGATCCTGAGAAGACTGAAACCATTCAAAATTGGCCAATACCAAAGGACAGACATGAACTAAGGAGTGTTCTGGGACTTTGTACGTAATACAGACGATTCATAAAAGGTTTTGCTAATATCGCTAGACCATTACATCGACTTACTGCAGTCACAGCTATCCATGGACCCAAGAATGTGGAGAAGCATTTAACAACTTGAAGCAAGCCTTGTGTAATCCTCCAGTGTTGTCATATCCTGAGCCATCCCAGATGTTTATTGTAGACACCGATGGCAGCAATGCCGCTATTGGTGGTATTTTGTCACAAGTACAAAATGGCGAAGAAAAAGTAATAGCCTATTTCAGCAAAGTTCTTTCTAAACCTGAACGCAACTACTGTGTGACAAGGAAAGAACTACTGGTTATTGTTAAAACATTGGAGCACTTTCATAAGTACTTGTATGGGCAAAAATTCCTTTTAAGGACGGTTCATGCATCACTCAAATGGCTGCTACAATTTAAGAATCCCGCAGGACAAATAGCGAGGTGGTTGCAGCGCCTACAGGAATATGACTTTAAAGTTGAACATCGCAAAGGGTTAAATCATAAAAATGCTGATGCTTTATCAAGAAGACCATGCCCAGAAAGTTGTAAACATTGCAACAGACACAAGGAAAGAGGAGATCCTGACGATTTTCATTGCCGAAGAACAGCACTTCAAAGCCCTCCAAAGTGGGACTCTAAAATGTTATCCAAAGATCAGCAAGAAGACCCAGATATTGGCCCTATAATTAAACTGAAATTAGAAAATTCACCAAGACCTTGTTACCAAGAAATTGCAGCCAAATCCCAGAAATTTAAAGGATACTGGGCTTTATGGGACTCTTTGGTGATAAAAGACGGCCTGTTAAAAAGAATCTGGGAAAGTTCTGATGGCAAAAATAACAAATACCAAACTATTTTGCCGTCATAGAGAATTCCTGAAGTGTTGCAAGCCATACACAACGGTGTAGGCGGAGGACATTTTGGTGTTATAAAGACTCTTGAAAAAGTTCGAGAAAGGTTTCATTGGTTAGGAAGTCGTACAGATGTGAAAGATTGGTGCTGAACCTGCGAAGACTGCGCCACCAGTAAAGGACCCCAAACTCGTACTCGTGGCAAAATGAAGCAGTACAACGTGGGAGCACCCTTCGAACGAATTGCCATAGATGTAGCAGGACCATTTCCAGTTAGTAAGTCCGGGAATCGCTTTGTGTTAGTACCGATGGATTACTTCAGCAAATGGCCAGAAGTCTACGCAATACCCAATCAAGAAGCCATCACTGTCTCCGACGTACTATTTCATGAAAGGATTTGCTGATATGGAATTGCAAGGGAAATACACTCCGACCAAGGCAGAAATTTTGAATCCGATGTAATCAAAAGCTTGTGCAGCCTATTAGGAATTCATAAGACAAGAACAACACCTCCTCATCCGCAGTCAGATGGAATGGTTAAAAGATTTAATAGAACTTTTCCACTGGAAAAACACCTGCCAGTGTAATATTTGGATCTGATTTACAACTTCCAGTCAACCTCTTGACTGGACGACCTCCGGACAATAAGATAACTACTACGGATTATGCCAGCCGGGTTAGTAAACGCCTCAGAGAAATCCATGAAGAAGTCCGCCATAAATTACAGATAGAAAGCGATAGAATGAAGTCACGTTATGATCTACGAGCCAATCACACTGGATTTACAGTTACAATTTAAGCCCTAGTCATAGATTTGTTAAGATTTAGATGAATTTATTTATTGTTTGTTATTTTATTAAAGTAGTTCTCGAATGTTCTGTTAGGCTTAATTCATCTCACCCTATACTATTTAGATTATTCTAGAACTTTCTAGATCATTCCATCCTTTTCTAAAGGCTATATAAGCGCGCCGCGAGGCCTCATTTTGATTCAGTTGTAATTGAGATTTCGAAGTGTTAAAAACCTGACATTGACAAGTTTAAAGTTACCTTAGTTACGATTGTTAAGTATAACCAGTGTCTACCTTTGATACCAGTAACCTGTGTTTGAATAAAAGGAGTGCATTCAGAATCACCGTGTTTGTGTACCGGCAAATCTAGAACAATATAGATGTAAAAAGAAATTCTTTTAGAGAATCATCTGAAGTGCCCTCATGATATCTCTTGTAAAACTTGTCTACACTATCTATACAAAATATTAAGAAATAATAAATTATATTCAGATTTAACCTTGATTAAACGAAAAATAGAAATAAATTCGCAAATTTAAGAAAAAATTGAAAAATCGACGCAATTTACAAAAAAAATTACGAACTACAATTCGCTGTTTTGACGGATCGCAACTGTGGATTTTTCTTCGTGAAGGTTCTTGAATCTCCGCAATTAGTTGAAACTGATGATCTTCTGGAACAGGTCGTCAGGAATACACTTTGCAAACTCTGCCAGATGGTCTTCTGAGATCCTACAATTACCACTATGCCAGTTAAAAAAACTTACTTTTGAAAATCACTTTAAAAAAAATAATCAAAAATAAACAATTACAACAATTTGACTAACAAAATAACTACATGCATAAATGATTTAAAATTTAAATATGTACAGGGTAACAAATAAGCGAGGTAAGCGGCTGTATCTCGGAAACCACTCATCGTAGAAACTTGCGGTAAAAAAATTCTATAACCAAAGTGACCACGAGACAATTCTGGAAAAAAAATTTAAGTTTTTAAGATGACTGCTAGGGGGCGTAATTACTATTCTTAATTATAAAAAGCAGTGTTTCTCGGTATTTCGCTTTATTGATAACACAAAAATGTATGCATATTAAAACTGAGATACAACCAATTCTTTTTGTTATTAACTTTTTCTTCTATCTCCGAAAATAACATTTTAATAAATTTGGTATCGCTGAAAAAAAGCATTCCTTGGGGATCCAACGTTATCTAACTAATTGATAATATAACAGAAATTAGAAATTTTCTATCACTATTAAGTTTTTTATTCCGTTTTAGGCATTTGGAGTTTTTGTTATAACTTACATTGGCCAAAATTTCAGCTTAGGAAAAATATATTGACATGTGGTTTGCGCGTGCTTATTTTAGCTTTATTTCTTATATTATCAAAGTTATTATAATTTGCCGAGCTGTTTTTAAGTCGTAGACTTGTTTGGAAAAACATTTGAATATCCCCCATCTTATCTTAATAGGTTGAAATTCCGAGGAAGACCTGTTTTTACTTAAGTTAAGGAACAAGATATCGACATGCGGTTTGCGCGTGCTTAATTACGCTTCATTTTGCTATTTTTTCTTGTGAAAAAACATATCCATGCATTTAATTCTTTTAGAAAATTTGTAATTTCTGTTACATTATCAAACAACGCCCTCTAGTGGCAAGATTCCAAATTAAAAACACAATTAGTTAGATAACGTTGGATCTCCAAGAAATACGTTTTTCACCGATAAGTGTATTAAAATCCGTTGAGCCGTTATCGATTTATAGAGATTTATTTGGAAAAACATTTAAACACCCCCCCCCCATCACTTTATTTTCAGAGACAGAAGAAAATGCATACATTTTTGTGTTATTTTAATAGTGCGAAATTTCGAGAAACTGCTTTTTTTAATTTAGGATGGTAATTACCCCACCTAGGGGTCATCTCAGAAACTTAAATATTATTTCCAGAATTTTCTCTTGGTCACTTTGTATGTGTAATGTATGTGAAAACGGTATATTGGGTGCTTCAGAAAAACACGTTACGCTGTAGTTGTATTTTTTTATGAAATACCTTGTTTATTTGCAGGTATTTTAAAAGAGCTTTTAAGAATATCATAACGCTTAGCTAGTCCACTGTCTATTTAAAAATAGAGTATAGACTATAAAAAAATCGATACTGGGTGGCTTAAAATGAAATTTGAAATCGTTTGTATTTTTCTGATCAAAGTTCAGTCAATAACTCTGTATGTACATATATTGGGAAGTAATATATTTGCAAAATGACATTTTTTACATTATAATTGACCAGATTGGTCAATACATTTCTGTGAGCCTACCTTCTAGAAAGAGAGATGTCCGTTTTGTTTAAAAACCATAAGATGATTTTCAAATTATTTCACCGGAAACAATTTGTTTAGTCTCTATTCTCCATTCCTGTTGCAATTACCCAAAATGTGTTTTATATCTTTCTAATAACGGATGATTCTGTATTACCGAATCCATAACAACACAGTTCACAGCTTCGATTAGTATGTAAAATCTATCTATATAAATTAAAAAATCCATACAATTCCAAAATGGTACTTTTTAAGAAAATTAATGTCAGAATTATATTGGCTAAGCGTTTCAGGAGAGCCTCAATTGTACAAATGATACGATCAGATACATACGGCTCATATCCTGTCGTTACAGCTATTTCCTGTACCTTATCTGCACCCTTGCATCCACGAAAAGAAAAAACGTTTAGTTATATCAGAAACGCTATAGTGGTTATTTTTAGGTTTTCTGTTCTTACATCGTTGTCTGATGTATTTTTTGAAATATTTGTTCACCTCAATCATGACGTTGACAACACAGCCCCATAATATGACTTAGCCCACTTGGGCGATAAGCATCTGACTTTAGAGATAAGGACGCAGGGAGCAGAAAGCCTTATATTCTCCTACTTCTGTGCGGTATTTAAAACCTAATGTAATTGCTGTTGCTTAAAGCATAGTGCTCGCTATCTATTGAGATGTAAAAACTAAGATATTTATTTGCTTTTTGCTTTTGGCGAACGGCTTCTTTGTAACGAGCACAATAGCTCGTGTATATTAAATAGTTAACATTGCTTCAGTCTGGCTTAAAAGAAAAACTCTTTGGTTGGTTTCTATTTTTTCTACCTGGATTGTCTGAGAATGAGAGTGTTGCGTGGCTGCGCGGCCCTCCCGAAAAGTGTTAACCTAACACAATAATTTCAATTTTTATGAATTAGCAATAAAAATCTGTGTCTATCCTATCTCTATATCGTAGAGTGACTGCGAATGGTACCAGCTATGATTCGAATAACACTGGAGGGTTTTGCCTTACTTTGGCGACAAATATAATGTAGTTTGCAATTCATGATTCATGAGTAGGTAGTTAATTAGCACATGGTGATCGGGTAAAAATTCGTTTTCAGGTTACAGAAGTCCGTTTGCGAACTATCTGGTATTGATATTGTAAACAATTTGGGATTGATTTTCATGGAGTTAAATACAATAGGCATAAGTGGCAGTATGAATACACTACACTTGTGTAAACAAATTTGTACAGTTTTTCATTAACAGATAAAATAGAATTCAAAGAGCTGTTCAGTCGTCATTTTTCAAAAGGGATTATTTTAAAAAACTGGGTATGTAGATGTGACGGTGCAAATTTATTGTTTTTCGTGTTTTTTATTTTATAAAGCCGATTGTAGAATGAACCCAAAAAGGAGCATTAAGTCAGTTATTGAAATGTGTCAAATTTATTATAAGCTGTTTTAGAAAATAAAAGGGGGATATTAAACAACCGCTCTGTATACAAACATTATATAAACCCGTAATTTTTTTGTACATATAAAGGTAAAAACCATGACCTGTACAAGATAATCGAAAAAAAAATAATCACGAAATTTTCGTTACTTGTTATTGTGCCGCCACTTATAGTCTTCCTTGAGATGGTGGGTTTTATTACCAGAATGCAAGGATTTTTTCATATCACCTCTTTTTAGAAGGAGTTAAAGTTGCAGGATTTTGAAGTTTTGTTTATTTTGCTGTTATGGTAAATTTAACTCTCAGACTAGACTTCTAAGTATTTAGTAGCTGAAAAAATAATTGGAATTTTTGGCATTTTCATAATTTAGTAATGGTCATAGAGAGAAATGGATTTAAGAGATATAATATTCGTTTGTTTTTTTTTTCAGGGAGAACGACTTCTTACAATGTCATGTTCCGATAAAATATGCAAATGGAATGTTTTGGGTCTCCAAGGTGCGCTATTGTCACATTTTATTGAGCCAATTTACCTCAAGAGCCTTGTATTGGGTGGTTTGATGAAGGAACCTCATTTGTACAGGTATTTGGATAAAAGCTCTTTAAAACAATATTTCCTAGGATACTTAGAAAAGTATACACCGTAATAAGACTATATTATTTCAGTAGTTTGCTTTTGCGTTTGCAAAATAGGAAAAAGAGGATATAGAAAATTCACAAACCCTTCATTTTCAAGATAGGTGTTTATTATTTATATTTAGGTAGATTAGTAATTTCTACTTTTAGTACATATTATTAGTGCCCACTTCGATAAATCATTAAAAATAAGATTTTAGTAAAATAAATAGGTTTTTCGGAGGTCATTTTTAATGGATTTTAAGGAGTAATCAGCCAGGGTTGAGGAATCGGGAGGCTAGGCATATCACAAAATATAAGGCAAAAATTAAAGATAATTTATTACCATCCGATATCATGAAAAAAGAGGTTTGTGAGTCGCAATATATAACTTGTTCCTATTTTATTTTTGTGAGAAACGCCAATTTAAATATGTAGTATAATGTTTAAATGTCTTATTGTTGCATGAATTGTATCACAATTATAATAGGAATATTATCGACGTATATCAATTATTATTTTGTACTTCATTCTGAGATATCTATTCTTTTCGTTTTTCAAGTTTATACAGTGCAAAGTGGTGATAAAATATGTAATAAATTAAATATCTTTAAAAACTGAAGAATTTTCAAATTTATAATTGCTAAAGTACCTAATTAGTTGATATGTTTTCCAGATACATTTTAATTGTCTGTCACGAGTGGTGTAAAGCCGAAATTTGTCTTGAGTAGTCATTTCGTGTATATAGAAATAGTAATTTTATTATTACACATTCATCATCTTCACAACTTTTATTTGTCAAGATCGATCGAAGTATAAAATTATTTATATTTTGTTTTAAAATTATATTTATGTTAGTGCTTTTATTATTTTTTATTTTTAATAACCAGATAACTTATGTCATTTAGTATTTTTCTCCATATAAAGATATTTTATTTAAGAAAATGGTATTTTGTCGACTTTATTAAACCGCCATTTTGTTCTGCCATCTAGGATTCGTACCTAAATTTTACGAGTTTTCCCTGTTTTCCAATATCACTGAATTTCTGTTGTTTGTATAATTTGAGGTCAATTGTATATTCACTTTTATAATATTGCTTTTATTACGCCGTAATTTTGTTCCGCCATAATAAATTTTTACCAAAATATTATCATTTCATCTCCATATTATACATGATTTTTGAGCTGTCATGCCTACAGAAGAACGACACACCGATGGAAATTCAAGAACTAGGAAACTAAGGACCCTAAAACGCCAAGATCCGCAAACATCGCAGATATTTTTTTACGATTACAATAAAACAATATTTGAACATCACATTTTATATGACAAAAAATGTTTACAAGTTTCTTATTTAAATAGAACATACTACTTTTTGTTATACTACTGAATTCTATGTAAAATTCATTTCATTTAACATACCGTGTACTTCATATACTTGTAACATATCTTGTATCTATTTTAACAAAATAATCACATTCCAATACCATATTTCAGAAGACCACAAAAATCCCCTAAAGTGTCATCTTTCTGAAATAATCCTGCATAACGGCAGTTTTAAGTTGTATTTTATCAGACCTTTTAGATCCAAATTGTCTTAATATATATGTATAGTCACTGGTCGACCTATTTTTTCCGAAAATGGGTCTTTATTTACGGATTTAGGAAAAAAGGTTTTTTTTTCGTAAAAACTTCTTGTTATTTTTTTACAGTGTGGAAAAATAGAAAGTTTTAAAGCCTATCACGAATAAAATATCATAATTTTTGTTAGCTCTTTAGAAAAGTTTTCCGCTAATTAATTTTGTCTATATTAATGCTTTTAAAATCTTAGTTTATTTTTCCAAACAACTTTTTTAAATAACTGTTTTTATCTGACTTCGGTAAAAAAACATTTTACTTGTATTTGGTTTGCACACCCTGTTTAAACCGAACGTAATTTTTTGCCGCGTTTATAAACATTTTTTCATACATTCTTAGTAAAAGTGGAACTCAGACTTCTGTTTACATGTGCTTTAAAAATGTTAGAACCATTTCTGTGCCAGTTTTTTGATATTAGCCTGCATAATATAAGCAACTTGACACATTAAAGAGTCCTTGATGATAAGATATCAACGGTTTATTCTAATTTATTAAGTTGATAACTATTTTCTGCAACTTGTTTTTTTTGAAAATCGATATTTTAATTTATTTTGTTTTCATACCTTTTCACAAAATTTAATAATAAAATGTGTTCGTTACTTTGTTAGCGTGTTAGGTCCAAATACTAATCTAATTATTCAATTCTTAAAGGTATTAAATTTATTTCAAATTATATCATCACTATGCATATGTATAATTGTAAATTACCACCATAGAGCTATATGTGGAAGAATAGAGAACACCCTTCAAGGGCTTCCTCCTCCGTTTCTTTTAAACCGCCCAGATATGTTAAAATCCACCTCTATAGAAACGAGGCTAGCTCAGAAAGCACCTAGTTTCGCCGTTATTTGGATGAAAGGCATGGAAAAACCTGAAATTGTTTCAACTGAAAGAGGAAAACCAGACATAGATGTTTCTATAGTCTGCAAAGAGAAGCTGTCACAGCGATTTATCAATTTGGAGGGAAAACTTTCCGCTATTAATAATGAGAAAATGTATTTGTCATCATATGCCGATGCGAAGTCATCCGTCAAAACATATGTGGTAAGTAAACGAATTGTTTTTGTATTTTAGTTAGAGCTGTTAAAAAATGTTCGACACACTGCTAGAAGAGATGTGTCTTTCAATAATTCTGTTTTGTAGTTTTCACAGCGATCCATCTGATTATTATGCTATAATCTAATCTTATTTAAAATCTGTTGTGATGTAAATGTTTTATATAGCATGTAATTCTCGTTATTACCTAAATATGGCTTTTACCAGTCAGTTGAAATCGACAATCAGCCTAACTAAATAATCTAAACTTAATTGTGTACACGGCCATCCGTAGAAAACGTGTGTTCCGTTGATTTGTATATTTTATAATTTATTCCAGAATACCAGTATAGTAAAATTTTACTTTATCTATAAAAAAATACAACTATAAGATATGTTAATTTTCTTCGGAATTCAACCAAAATATAGTTTCCTATTAAGTCTTCCAAATTGTACCCATTTTTTGAGCCATCTGCAAAACCATGTACAGGAAGTAAGATGACATACTGCATCTCAGAGCCTGACAGACATTTAAAAACTTCTTGTCTTAATTTGAATATTAAAATTATGATATTTTTGCAAACATGGTATGTATTTTTTTCTATTTTAAATAGGATACTTGATATATTGGATATGTTAATACATACTTTGAAGTCGAGTCTAACGATATATGATAATATGGATATTATTGGCGTTTCTTCAGTATTTTATGTATATTTTAAATGATACAACTAAGATAATTAAAAAAAAAGACAAAAAACGACAAAGCTCTAATTTGTGGTATGTTTTTTAAATTAGGAAATTAAAAATAAGATGAATCAAATCGGATGTTTGAGAGCTGTCAGAAGTACTAATAAAAAGTATTTACAAAATCACAAATCAAATAATAAGTACTTTCAAATACTTCAAAGTATTTGAAGTATCAAGTAACTAGTAATTGTACTTAAATTTTGTCAAGTAAAGTAATTCAAGTACTTTTTTAGTATTTCATGTTTATAAAAATATGACAAATACATTTTAATAAATATGTTTTAAACCAATCAGAACCAACCAGAAAACTGTCAGGTGCCGTATAAATTGGCTCGAAATGGTTTGTGATTCTTATTTATAACAGGCCAAAATAGGCCTTGTAGCGGGTAACAGTTACTTAATTATATGTACTTATATAATTTTGTTTCTTGTTACTTATATAATTTTGTTTCTTGTTACTTATATGAACTATTTTTTCCTCATGGGGCTTATTTCTATAGTTTACTTTTGGTTTTGACAAGAAATTGTTCATATTTATCGATGGATCCTAACCATCCATTTAAGAGATATTGATTTTCCATTTGTTAAATCGTTTATTCGGAGTGTAATTAATTCGGCCTTTGCCACTACCAAAGCATAATGTAAATATAACTAACAGCAAATCTTCTTTTTGTTTTTTTGCAGACTTGGACAATCTACTTGAGTTGTGTAGTAAAATAAAAACACATATCAATATTGGGTTGCTATGTTTTAGATTGCATAACTGTATATACAGGTTGCGTAAAATATACAAATTTTGACATTAATATAATACATAATATTTATTATTACTGAATTATTAAAATCAGAAAATCAAGTTGGTTAGTTTAAGTAGAAAAAATACATGAAGGGGCAAAAAAGAGTGTATATAAAAACAACGTAAATATCTCTCTTCATAAATAAAAAAAAACATTTTTGTAACTTGAAACTAAGTACAGGGTTTTCCCGTATATTTTTCCACCCACCTAGAGAGTCTATCTGAATAGATACGGAAATGTCGTAAATACAAAAGTTGTTGGGTTTTTTATGAAGATTTAGAATATTATATCATTAGTGCGAAAATATTATTGGAAATGTCAAATTTTGACAGGTTGTCAGTTTTTTTAAATGAAACACCCTGTATATTAAATCATATTCTTAAAGATCTTTTTTTTCTAATTTCAAATATATATACTTTTAATATATTCTGTCAATTAGTTTTGGATGTATAAGCGTTTAAACATTAAAGAAATGGTAAGGTAATTTGCGCTAACATGGTGAGCCATGGTCAAGACAATTGCATTGAACGACGCCTTTTTGACGTTTACCGGTCAGAAGTATCTATTTACGAGCATTTTTAATATCTAATACGTTGGACGATGGCTTATTCGGAAGAAGAGACCAACACCGACTCGTAGCATAATATTAAACATCGTTAAACAATTGAATGGAAGAAAAAACAATACCATAAAAAATCAATAATATAAAGTAGATAAATAGTAATATTAGCTTAAAGAACTAAGTTTAATATTTCTTCTAAATTTTCTGTGTATGGATGCGCAGCTAAAATGAGGAGATTGGGTGTTTAAATTGTCGATTGTCTGGACTATATTTTGCTCTAAAGCTTGGATGATTCTTGGCCTATTGTAGTGTATCTTGTTTTTCAGATAACCGCACAAAAATTTGTCAAATGGAGAGAGATCGGGACTGTTTGCTTGCTTTATGTTTAATGGTCCATGTCTTCCAATCCAAAATGGATACCTGTCATTTAAAAAAATTGGGGACCGGCTGGACATTATGAGGAGGGGCACCATCCTGTTGCCATATCAAATTAAGATATGAATTAATCGGTAGTTGTTCTAAATGCCCTTCGATTTCGTTTTCTAATAACTCCTGATACCTTTGTCCGGTTAAATTCCCATTTAAAAAATAGGTCCAATAACATGATTGTTAAGAAGGCCACACCAAACATGTAGGGATCTTCTTCCCTTAATTTTGACCGCCTGAAGAGCTTGCTGGTTTTCTTTTAACCAAAAATGCTTAATTTTTCCGGTTAAACATGCCTTCAGTGGTAAATGTTGTCTCGTCAGTGAAAATTATGTTTGACAGATTTAGTTGGTTTATCATAACACGTCTTTCTATTTCTTGGCAGAAGTGTAATCGGTCTATTTTATTTTGATCGGTTAATTCTTGAGTAGGTAAAAACTTATATAGCTTATATTTATAATGTTTTAGAACTGAGTGGATTTTATGCCATGATTTGTTAAAAAAAAGTGGCTGCATCGGGAATTGAGCGCTCAGGATTTTCTAAAACAAGAATAAATTATTTTAATACAAAAGTTTAAAAATTACCTTCAAAATATAATAAAATGTTTAAATCTTCTTCAACGTTTCTTTCCAGTATTCTAACTTTTCGCTTAAGTGTTTTTCTTTCATTCAATTGTTTAGCGATGTTTAATATTGTCCTACAAGTCGGTGTTGGTCTATCTGGAAACCGTCTATGATATTCGTTACGAGCTATCGATGCGTTTTTACCTTGTAAATAAAATAATTCTATCATGTCGAGTTTCTCTTCTTCCGAATAACCCATCGTCCAACGTATTAGAAATTAAAAGTGCTCGTAAATAATTACTTCTGACCGGTAAACGTAAAAAAGGCGTCGTTCATTGCAATTGTCTTGACCATGGCTCACTCTGTTTTAGCGCAAGTTACCTTACCATTTTTTTAATGTTTAAACGGTTATATATCCAAAACTAATTGACAGAATATATTGAAAGTATATATATATTTGAAATTAGAAAAAAAAAAGATCTTCAAGAATATGATTTAATATACAGGGTGTTTCATTTAAAAAAACTGACAACCTGTCAAAATTTGACATTTCCAATAATATTTTCGCACTTATGATAAAATATTCTAAATTTTCGTAAAAAACCCAACAACTTTTGTATTTACGACATTTCCGTATCTATTCAAATAAACTCTGTAGGTGGGTGGAAAAATGTACGGGAAAACCCTGTACATAGTTTAAAACATTTTTAATAGTCTTGGCAAAAACATAGGCATACAACCGAACACAACTAAAGAAATTTTAAAAATCGTATTCTTATGCAAACAGAAAACAAAATATTAAAGTTTATACAATTTTTATTAGCTATACTAATACCTGAAAAATACTTATAAATATGACGTACGCCGATATGGTAACTCAAACTTTTTAGGGAAGCAGTGAAAAATCTTGTTGAACATTTTTGTGGTTACGTCAAAAAATAAATACTTATTTTGTTGCTACTCTTGGTTTAATTATCTTTTGCTCGGGAAATTCTCTATCAAAATATAACGAGTGCATTTTTTTTTTGAAAAAACGCTTTAATTCCGCCATAATAATATTTCTCTTATGCGCACTAGAACTTTTTCATTTTCGATCTTACTATGCTTATGCTTATTGCTGATTATAAATCTACTAGGTTTGTACCTTTATTCTTAAAGGCAAACGAAAAATGTGAAAAAACCTTGCTATAAGAAGCAATGTGTTCCCGGCAGGGAGGGGGGGAGGAAAAAATGTCCAGTGGGGGCAAGAATCTTCAGATGCAGGAGTACGGTGTGCCTTATGTAAGTTTAGCGGTTAGAGCACCTTTTCCAAAATAAAGGGTGAGGCAACCTCCCCCCTCCGGGCGCTTATGGACCCCACTATGTAGTAGAACGTTTTCCGACTCTCTCTATCACTCCTTCCTCTTTTCTCTGTATATCAAAAACTAGCCTCAGGATTGAGTTGTGCTTACGTAAACCTGTGATCAGGAGGTCGAGAACGGCAAAATATCAAATCGTCAGGAAAACTGGCTGAAAGCCATTTCCCATAAGGATTGTGCAGGGTCCTTACTCGGTGTCTAAAGAAAAAACTACCAAACCTGGTATATTTTTATAATTATCAGGAAGACACCCACTTCACTGGAATTGCTTTTGATTTTAGAAAAAACTAAACACGGTGTATACTATACGCAAACTGCACAATAAAAAAAATGTGAAGAAACTTTTTATTTAATTTGTTTTATATCTACAAAAATACGAACATTAATGGGGGCATTTATAACCAAAAAACCTGTTAACTGTACTAGTTTTTAATTAATTGAATATTTTTATATCTTACCATACTTATGTAACGGTACCCCATAAAACTAAAATTAAATTTTTTTTATCTAATTTATGTCGTTCACGGCGGAACGACTAATTCCTAGGAGGCAAAAAGGGGTCATAGCTTTCCGCTATTAAATGAGCTGCAGTGGCAAATGCAAACGGATCACCTCTATTTCTCGAATTCATATTTAAATGCCAAACAACAGTAAAATTAGAGTATTTAAAATACTTTAAGAGTATTTGAGATATAGATATATAGACTTCAAGTAATGAGATACTAGTAATTGAAGTACTTTTGATAGTACTTCAATTACTTTTCTATTTTAAGTTAAACTAATATATATTTCAAATATTTTTTTTGTAAAATACGTATCAAATACATTTTAGGGAGTAATTGAATTTCAAATACAATTTATATAAAATAAAATGTATTTGAAGTACAGTATTTCAAATACAAAAAAAGTATTTGAATTACTTTTTCCAAGTATTTTACTTGAAGTACTGACAGGTCTGCCTACGGCCAGCAGTCTCGAAAAAGTTACCAAAAATTGTACTGAAAAAATGTTTTTACAAAAACGTTCTGTATACACCAGGGTCACTTTGATTAAAATCGGTTGATTTAAATCACACTATTTTTTAAAAATATTTAGCGATTGCAATTACGATGTTTTTATAACTAATAAAATCTGTAAATTTTCCTTCAGCCGGAACATCCCGGGTACAAAATTCCACTACAAATAGGAAACACAGTTTAAATATGCATTTATTTGTTTCGTAATACACTTTATATAAATCTTATAAATTGTATTTATTTCATTTTTTTTTAGTTATTGGCAAACAACGATATATATTTATTAATGTATTATCTGTGTGTAGTGGAATAATGTACGATGGAAGTTGTGTGTAAAGCAGAAATTACCAATTTTTCTTATTGGTTATTTTTAATGTAATTTATTTTTATATTTGTATTTTTTTTCAAACCTTTATTTACAGCCTAAAATAAATTGTCATTTATTATTTTTCTCCATAAAAAAGTTTTATGCCAAGAAGTGGAGTAAAAGTGGAGTTATTACTGCTCATACTATATTGGTTTATTGCGTCTTCGATCAATAAGACTATACGCAACCACGAATTATTCGTTATAGATGCTTCTAGAACTTTAATAACGTCAATTTCAGTTAAGCTTGGAAAACACGCATTTAAAAAATATTTCGTACGAACCTAATATCGACAATAAAATCAAATTATTTAATAATTATATTACTTTAGTTTAAGAGGCGCACGCGCCATATCGCGATACTAGAAATACAAAACCTAAAGTTCAGCGCAAAATTAAAGACTCTTATGAAGCAGAGGGATTCTGCCCTTTCAGAGAACAAAGATCAATGATGACTGGAATAGTTATACATTTTTACGTAATTTTACTCTTTCAGTATTAAGAAAAGAAAAGAAAAAATACTTAGAAAATCTGCAAACACTGTCATATCCTAGCAATATGTGAACGATATTACGCAATGAAAAAATAGCGCTATTCCTAAAAGATTAAGTGACCCTAATGAAATTAATATTTTTTTTTTAGTACTTACGAACTATTTCGAATGACGAAATATCTCCTTTAATGTTAAAGTAGTGCAGCCCACTAATTGATAATTATATTATGCATATTTTTACGGCTGCATAGAAGCAAACTATTTTTCAGACGAATGGAAAAGATCAGTAGTTAAACCCTTTCCTAAGACTTTCAATCCAAAAGATTTTAATGAACTTCGAATTATAAGCATTCTCCCAACTATCGGAAATTCAGTATTGCGGTAGTCCTAACAAACGTTATTGACGATTTCATACATGTAGCTGATAAAAGACTTATTACTGTGTTAATCCAGACTTTCCAGAAAGCTTTTGACACCATAAACCATACACTTATTGTATCTAAATTAAAATATTACGGTTTTAATGAAAATACATTCAATTATTCCTAACACAAAGGTGTATATTCAGATAACAGGTTTTCCGAAAAGTCGCAGATTCTTTCTGGGATTCCTCAAGGCTCAATATTATGTCCTTTGCTTTTCTTGGGTTATACTTCTGATATTCCCCCAACTTTATCGACCGTTTTTGAAAAAATATATAATCAAATGTACTTATTGTTCGTTGATAAATAATTCCTAAAAGTCAATGTGGATTCCGAAGGAATATCAATATGGTAGCCTCAAAAAATGTTATTGACATTTTGATATCAGACGTGCAGCTCATAAAAGGCTTATTACTGTGTTAATCCTGTTCAAAAGTTTTTGACACCATAAACCATCAAATTATTGTACCTAAATTAAGATATTACGGTTTTAATGGAAATACAGTCAATCATTCTTAACAGAATGGTATTAAAGATATATATTCAGATAACCGATTTTCCCAACAGTCGCAGATTCTTTCTGGGGTTCCTCAAGACTTTGTTTTTCTTGGTTTATACCTCTGATATTCTTCAGTCTACGGTTAACTGTCGGATCTAGGCATATGCCAATGATACACAGGTTTATTTTTGTTTTGATGGTGACGATTACTTAGAAAGCCAGGCAATATTTAATAATGGCCTTTTACGTTTTACAAACTTTGCAGTGATCATAATCTTCATCGTGATTCTAACAAATCGTGCTGCCTACTATTGTGTGACAAAATATTTATTACCCGCCCATGGAGAATTTTGTATCGACCGGCCCGGGTCCGAGTATTGTAAACAAAGTAGTGAGTCATGGAGATAAGAGTCAGGCCACCTAGCAGATTATTAGGGATATTGACATTAGAGTTGACGGAATGATGTCTTGTGTCCTTTAAAACTAAATAATTTTATTAAATTGGAGTTTGTTTACAAAAATTGTTATTTTTGTTATAAACTCTACAGTGCAGCGGTGGGATCTAACCACTTCTTACGAAAAGATTGGTGAAAATTGTTTTGTTTTGTGTTGATTGGACAGTTATTATTTTTTTTTTTTTTTGAATTAAAATGGGTCGGAATAAAAGATACAGAAGCTCCTCTAGTGATTCATCATCAAGTTCTAGCTCTTCTAGCCAGGATACAGGACGGTACAAAAGGAAATCAAGAAAAAATAGAAAAACTGTAAGTCTAGATGAGTCATTAACAGTGGGTAGAAATAGAAGAGGGTCAAGGGAAAATTTAAATGTGGAAAAACGTACACAGAGACGCCCCATGGTGGAAAGTGCTGTTGTGCAGGTGCATAGGCCAAGTTTAACGCCTCCTAGGCGCGATATTATTTCACCCCGTCACCGTGGCGGCTCTTCAACAGGTAATTTTAGTGAACAACACCAAAACCAGCGGAATTCTGACATAATTGAACAGGCCAATGATGTAAACGTTACATCACAAAGTGGTAGTTCAATTATTGAAGAAAGCGATTCGCAGAGGCGAATTAGACAACTGGAAAATTTGGTGAACCAATTATTACACAAAAATCGTAGTGGCAGCAGCTGGGGTAAGGTTATAAACCCAAATTGTATCCCAGAGTTTAATCCAAGTTTAGAGGCCCAAAGTTGCAGTAAATGGCTTGATAAAATTGAACAATTGGGTCAAATAAACAACTGGAACGACAATATTAAAATTTTTCATATGCAAAACAGACTAGAGGGTCTTGCTAAGACATGGTACAATGAACTTGACAATTACAAACACACATGGAGTGAGTGGAAGAACATCTTAATTCACGCTTTTCCAGATCACCACGATTTTCCTACTGCTCTTAGAAACCTTATCGACCGCAAAAAGTTGGCGGAAGAATCATGGACAGAATATTATTTTAATAAAATGCAACTACTTCGCCAGTGCAGTATTTCGGGCAATAATGCAGTAGCGATGATTATTGATGGCATACCCGATAAAACCATTCAATCTGGGGCAAAAGTTGGCAGATATTCTACCCCTGAACAACTTTTTAGAGATTATCTGTCTAAGGTTCAGTGTTCCAATTGCAAACAACTGGGTCATCTCGCTGCCAAGTGCCGCAAGCCTAAGTCAAATGCTCCTCACAAGGCCTTAATATGCGAAACCAAGCCAAATCCAGACAATGACAAGGGCTACTACGTTATGTGCGAGGTAAATGGGCAGACTTTGCGAGGCCTTATAGATTCAGGGTGCGAAGTGGTTCTAATAAGAGAGAGCGATGCCAAAACAGTTGGTTTAACCTGGACAGAAAGTGATGTTCATTTGAATGGCTATGGAGGGGCTGTTTGCAAGGTGTTGGGTACCACCAAAACTTATCTAAGAGTAGATTTGTTTGAGGCTGAGGTATCGGTGTTTGTTGTTAGCGACAATTTACAGACCATGCCAATTCTGATTGGCAGATCAGTTTTAAATCAGAATGATGCTGTAACTGTCGTTCAAAAGGGGGCAGTTAGACTTTTTACCAACGAAATTTTGGAGCTACCACAACTTGACGACCTTCCCCCAAAGAAGGTAGTACTGATGACCAAAGAAACGACCACAATTCCTCCTAATAACATTGGTTTTGTGAGCTGCCTACCCAGAGAAGATTATGAGGGTGATGTTTTTGTGGAGTTGCGAAACAGTTTTGAGCCTGGCAAGGAATATGTCCTACCTCGGTGCGTGGTAACCTCCACAGAAGCAAAGATACCAGCTCTTAACCTTTCTGAGAAGCCAATCTGTTTTAAACAAGGCCAAGTGGTGGCAAGAGGTGCTTCATGTAGTCCTGAATCAGAAAATGTAAGTATTTTGCATAAAGTTGATATTTGTAAGTTATCAAAATTTGGTCCTGAAAATTTAAATAGTTGTGTTTCTAAAAATCTGTCCGAAACCGAGTTTTATAATCTCTTGCTACTTCTAAATAAATTTCGCGATTGTTTTGCTGAAAATGTGCATGAATTCAGTGAAATTAAAAACGTAAAAATGCAAATTACTTTGTCGGACGATAAACCGGTAACCTATCGACCCTACCGACTCTCATTTCACGAAAGAGAGACTGTAAGAAAAATAGTTAACGAACTGCTGTCAGCCAACATTATTCAAGAATCCAGCTCGCCATATTCAAGTCCCATAGTCCTAGTCAAAAAGAAGACCGGTGAAGTTAGAATGTGTGTTGACTATCGTGCCCTCAATGCAAAAACAGTGAAGGATTGTTACCCGTTGCCTAGGGTTGACGACCATTTGGAGGTTCTGGGGGGCTCTAAATATTTTACAACTCTAGACATGGCATCGGGCTACCATCAAATACCCATGGCTGATGACTCCAAAGGTAAAACGGCTTTCGTGACACCGGATGGGCAGTATGAGTTCCTCAGAATGCCATTCGGATTGGTCAACGCTCCAGCCAGGTTCCAAAGGACAGTAAATCAGATTCTGGGGTCAATGAGATTTCTAACTGCACTAGCCTACTTAGATGACATCTTAATTCCTAGTCCAAGTGTCTCATCTGGTCTCATAGCTCTTGCTGAGGTTCTTAAAATCTTTAGGGAAAGTGGTGTCACATTACGTATGTCAAAATGCAGGTTTTTCCAAGAAAACATTGATTACTTGGGTCACGAAATAAGTGCTGCTGGCATAAGGCCCGGTACTACGAAAATAGCTGCTGTAGAAAAGTTTCCTGTTCCGAAAAATGTGCACCAAATACGCCAATTCATTGGGTTGTGCAGCTATTTTAGGAAATACGTAAAAGACTTTGCACAAATTGCTCGTCCATTGACTTCTTTAACTAAAAAAGATACTGCTTTTAACTGGGGTGTAGCGGAGCAGAGTGCTTTTGAAAAACTTAGAGGAGTTTTGATCAAAAGACCCTTGCTTGCTATATATGACCCTAAGTTAGCGACAGAGGTTCATACCGATGCTTCGAAAGTCGGACTCGGTGGAATTCTGCTTCAAAAACAGGTTGATAACAATTTAAAACCAGTTCTTTACTTTAGCCGGCAAACGACACCAGACGAGCAGAAGTACCATTCTTACGAATTGGAAGCGTTGGCTGTGGTAAATTCCCTTCAAAGGTTTAGGGTATATCTCCTAGGGCTACCGTTTAAAGTGGTAACTGACTGCAATGCCTTGAGAACAGCCATGACTAAACGCGATTTAATCCCAAGAATTGGAAGATGGTGGCTTAGTATCCAAGAGTTCAACTTTACGGTCGAGTATCGTCCAGGGTCAAGGATGGCTCACGTGGACGCGCTCAGTCGAAATCCGGTCGAAGATGCTGTCACCTCAGAGTCCCTAGATAGACAGCAAGCAGTGGATATCTTACAAGTAGATATAACGACTGATGATTGGGTTTTGTCGGCACAAGTAAAAGATGACCAATGTAAGCAATTATTGAAGATACTTTCTAGAAAACCGACTGATAACAACGAAAAGCAAGTACACAAAGACTACGTATTGAAGGACAACAAATTATATAGACAAACATCTGATGGTCCAAAATGGTATGTACCCAAGGCAAGCAGACGGGTAGTGACAATGTTCCATCATGATAATATGGGCCATTTTGCTGTTGAAAAGATGCTTAAGAACATGGTAGTCAAATATTGGTTTCCAAGGATGAAAAAGTATGTAAGCCGTTACATATCTGCTTGCCTACCATGTACATATAACAAAGCTCCCACTGGAAGGCAAGAAGGATTCCTACATCCTATTGAAAAGAAGTCAACCCCAATGGATACCATCCACATCGATCATTTGGGGCCATTTGTCAAGAGCACAAAGGGGAATAATTACCTTATAGTGGCTGTCGATGCTTTTACGAAGTTTCCACATGCCAAGGCTGTTCCCAGTGCCCAAACTAAACCTGTTATTAACTTTTTGGAAAACATATTTTTTACTTTTGGAACTCCAAGACGCATTATTTGTGACCGAGGCTCTAGTTTTACCAGTAAATCTTTTGCTAGTTTTGTAAAAGATTTGGGTATCAAGCTGACTTTTAATGCGACAGCAACCCCAAGGGCCAACGGGCAAGTGGAGCGGTACAACAAAACGTTATTAAACGCCATCTCCACTTCCCACGATGATGAAAGAAAATGGGACGAGTCGTTACGTTCTATTGTATTTGGCATAAATTCGGCCATAAATAGTTCGTCTGGGAAGAGTCCCTACGAATTATTAGTTGGCTATAGACCAAGAGCCATGAGTGACTCTTTTCTGAGTGTAGTGGTAGTTGAGGATGCTGTCCAAAGAGACCTTGAAAAGTCAAGGCAAGAGGCAGCTACGAACATCCGCAATGCTCAGATTAAGCAAAAGGCTTATTTCGATGCTAAAAGAAAGAAGTGTCGTAAGTATAGTGTAGGGGATGAAGTTGTCCTCAGACGGGCAAATGTTTTAAACGATGGTAAAAGTAAAAAGCTTATACCAAAGTTTAGTGGTCCTTACCAGATTAAAGAGATTTTAGATTATGATCGATATGTTATTGAGGACCTAGTGGGGTCAAAGCGTGCACAAAAGAAGTATCAGGGTATCTGTTCTGCAGATAGGATAAAACCCTTTGAAGCTGCATTTATGAGCAGTGACTCCGAGTCTGATTCTGGGTCTGAATCTGAGAATGTCTTAGAGAATGATAAATCTGAGAAAGTCTCGGAAAACTAATTTTTATTTTCAGGCAGATTATGTATTTATTTTGTAATCATTTCCAGTGATTGCTTTTATTGTTTTCTTGGGGATTGTAGATGTTGTTGATGACTGGCTATCATTGATAGCGTTTGCAAGGCTTCAGAAAATAATAATATACATTTTCAAATAAGTTGCATTAATATGTTTCCTTATCTTTTATTTAGATGTGAAGAGCTTTTCCGGGACGGAAAAGAAGTAGCGTGGTCGACTGTGACAAAATATTTATTACCCGCCCATGGAGAATTTTGTATCGACCGGCCCGGGTCCGAGTATTGTAAACAAAGTAGTGAGTCATGGAGATAAGAGTCAGGCCACCTAGCAGATTATTAGGGATATTGACATTAGAGTTGACGGAATGATGTCTTGTGTCCTTTAAAACTAAATAATTTTATTAAATTGGAGTTTGTTTACAAAAATTGTTATTTTTGTTATAAACTCTACAATTGGTAAACAGTTGGATTCTTGCGTAATGATATTAATATTAATATCAGTGGTACTAGCTCCTTGTGGTAGATTCGGCGAAAAATCTTGGAATACTGGTGGATAGTGATCTTAGATTTTAAAAAACTGTCCAAAAAACATTTTTTCTTTGAAAATACTGTATAGTAATAGATATATATTATCTCTAAACTTAAAAAAATCTTTGTGCGTGTCCTTAGTCATATCAAACTTAAACTATTGTGTTTTTGTATATGATTTTTGTCTGGTTGCTATGAGTCAAGCTAGAATACAAAAAGTGTAGATCTCCTGTATCCGTTTCATATTGGGACGAAGGAAATTTGATCATGTGTCATAAATGGCATAAATTAAACTGGCTAAACATGGAATCCAGAAGGCATCTGCATTTGTGTAATTTTATTATTAGCATCTTAACTCTCCTGTTTCCATTAGGGACCGCCTTGTCTTTCGTAAAAATGGTCATAACGTTAATGTTTGACAGTTAAGTAGATTAACAGTACCGACTCATCAGAGTGCCTTGTTTGGAGGTCTTTCAGCTATAACGTCGTTCTTTAATATAATTCCATTCCGGAAGAATTGGTAAACTAAAATTATTTAAGTTTTAGACATAAATACATTATCTTTTAGATAATCAAGGCAGATAGTTAAATGTGCACAAGTTTTGTTTATTTTATATAACTCATATCAGTTTTTCTACTCGGCTTCTTTTTCACATCTTTTTTTTTTCTAAAAATCATGTTCTATATACAGAAGTAGGTATATAAAATATTGTAAGTGCCATAATATATTTTTAGTTAATATAATAGTGTCTTAGTGTCGTTTATTAATTTAAACATTTTTATTAATTTTCGTAAGTAATAAATTGGTTCTCCAAAATTTGTGGAGATTCTCTGTAAAAATAGAGGGATTATTTATTTATTTATTATTTGTTTAAATAAAAAAATATCGGTATAGTTACTGATAGTTATCCGATAATGTCAATAGGTATTGCATCGACTGTGTAAGATAATCTAATAATTAAGCTCTGGAGCATGTAATTTAATCAAATATTGAAATTAAATTAATAAAAATGTTATATAACCAAAATTTATTACAATTTTAAATGATGATAGGATAAAATGCGGGCTTTTATATATCAGTCAATATAATTAAAAATAAGAATTATCTCTCATTACATTAAGGGACTCACCCGATGATCAGGGGTTAATGCAGCAAAATTAAGACGTGCACGCTTGCTACTAGTCGTACAGGCCCTGCTAGTAGTTATAACGCGATTAATTTCTCGGCTCCTCGAGTGGTCCCCGATCGACTCTTCGTCACTTCCAATTTATCCTGCCATTACCATTGTAAATCTACTAAATGTGGAACATACCGCCCGACCAAAATGCATACCTTGAATATGCATTATAAACTAAAGAAAAATATATATGTATATGCATTGAATAACACAACCACAAAAAAACTAAAATGTTTATATAGTCTAGAAAAAAAAACGTGAATCAATTGCCAATGCGGTAAGCATTTATTGGAATATCTAGGAAATTAGGGGTAGGTAACGGCGAAAGGGGTTGAATCGTATAAAAACGACCAGGAGGTAGCGCATTAACATCCTCAACGCCAAAACTCATAGCGATTAAAGTCGAGAATTTAAAACTGATTCTATCAATATTAGAAGGGTTAAAGTTTTCATATGTCTGAACTTGCTCACCTATAACACGATTTAAATGTTGTTTAAAAACTTTAACCCCGGATTCCCCTAGTCCCCCAAAATGCAGATCAGGCGAAAAGGTCTATTTAATCATTTCAAGGGCTGCTTGATGCAGGAAGTTATTTATTTCCTTTGAAGCAGCTTTGAAATGTGTGCCTTTATCGGAAAATAAATCCTTACAAACAGTAGGCAGATGCATGCCTTGCATGTTTTAGAACCTCATCTGCGATTGAAAGTAATGAAATAAGAACCGGCATAATCAAGGCCTGTATTTAAAAAATATTTGGCCTCTAAAATTCGAGAGTGATGAAAATCATCCATAGGGGGTTGAAATGGTTTGGGGTTGGTTTTTCAATACGTGATAAATTTCCAAAGAACATGAACAAACATTTTGGCGAGTAAAAACCGTATGGTGCGAAACCGAGCATCTAAATATTTTGTATGATAAAAATTAATGAGATGATTAGTTAAAGGACATTGCCGCGTTAACAAAATAAGGTGTTTAGCGTCGTAATTTAGGGTTGCAAGGGCTGAGTTTTTTTTAACATGTTTATTTCAGGCTTTATTTAAGCCTAGTACACTATGAAAATTTATTTAATAATAAATGCAGAATAGTTTCGTTTGCGTCCAAATTATTGAAAAGGGCGATTTTTTCTCTTCGATATAAATTTGCGATGTTGATAATTCGGAACTAAAATTAATTAACATTTATTCAGGAGTTTTCCGAATAGGGTAAAACAACTATAGCTATTAAATCAAACTGGCGAGGCTATGTCGGGCGGATTGTCGGAAGAGCATAGGGTGGCAAAAAGAATATAGGAGACACGATTAGATATAAACATCTTCCAATTGTGCGGATGTGACAATATAAAACAATCTCGAAATCAGTATAAGCGAAAATTTTGCCAATACAAATGTAATTGCGATAATTATTTACAACAAAAAACAGCGGCTCATAATTCGATATGCGGAATTGTTATCCTGGATAGAAGAACAGCTTTGGTTTTAGAACAAAGATATTGGGTAACATCATTCGAGGCATCGCAAAAACTGTGAAGATTATACAAATAGACTAAATTTTCAAATATTTGTCTTGGAATATTTAAACTGTTTAATATTGGCAACTCATTTTTATACTATGTTCAAGCACGAAAAATGTCAGGGAGGTTTATCGTCCCAAACTAACCCAGATTACCACAACCCTTGTATTAAAGTTTTGGTACGAGAGATGACCGGTGCCAATATATCAAGCAAATTAGAAAATCACGCTAACTCTGATAAGAGGTTGCGACTCCTCGTTTTAATCTAACTCACATGACCACAACCCTTGTATTAAAGTTTTGTTATAGAAGATGACTGGAGCCAGTGTACCAAGCGGATCAACAAATCGTGCTAACTTTGACTAGAGGTTGCGTTTTATACATGGGCGATCAATAAAAGTGACAGAAAATAAGAAACAAACTGGCGGGATTCTATTGTAACCCTAAAATCTTTATAGCGGTGTTTGCGGGTTGGAAATGAAAGTGCGAGTTGAACTACGATACGAGTTGGTGTGCGAGTGAGACTAGATTTGCGATGGGTAGTACTAGTAGAGGTGCGAGTGGGTGTGGGACTGCGATGATGTGTTACCAGATAATGCGGTTGTTTGTGGGGTATTTGGCGAAATACATTTTCATATTCAAATATAACGAAAAATAATGTTCAACTCATCAGGTTCATTCGCTTTTTCTCAAATTTCTTTCGTTTAAAAGAATTTTTGAAAATAAGTCACTGCCAAGTAAAATGTCAATTTTTGTAACCCTAAACGGTTAACGCTTTTAAGCGAAATAAAAGAAGAGGTACTTCCAGAATCTAAAAGGCATCTAAATCTTTACCTTTATTGTCTATGACGTCAATAAGTGTAAATAGTAAAACACTTTGCCCCGTCACTCCTACGGTAGTTAAAGTGCTGCTAAAATTGATTGGAGCTTCGGGTTCTGGATTTTGCGAACTGTTATTACTCTGACAGCAATCAGAAAGAGAATAAGTAGAAACTTCTTACATATTTTGATTGCAATTATTATGCGTATTAGAAGCTGCTGATTTAGACAAATGCAGCAGTGGATGGCGTTTATGACAATTTTCACAAGTTGGCAAAGGCTGACGAGACCGATGGTCCGTATATTACTTAGTTAATTGAAACAGGCGCAAGCATTTACTAAAAATAAAACGTTCAAGAGTCGATTTACTTAAAATTTGGCTCACTAATATAAAGAGTGATTATTTTTAAGCAAATCGCACGTTACAGAAGTGCTTTTATTAAGGAATACATCGACAGTGTTCCTTTGAAACTTTTTTTATTTTTATCATAATTAGTAGTAATATTGACCATAACTTCTAAAGTGAGATCAAAATATTAAAGTGTTAGCGAGCGGTAAGTGTAAATGAACCAAGGCGCTAAATAAATCTAAAAATTACGTAAATGTATCACCCTTTTGGCTATTTATTATTTAGGCAAGAGCACTTGAAGAGAAGATAAATTGCCGTAACAGCATAAAAATGGCTTAAAAAGCCCTCTCTTATAGTTGCGTCTTCATCGGCTAACAGAAGTGATATAATAGAAAATTGAGCCCTGGCATCGTCCATTTCATAATATCGAGCTCTAAATAAATTTTTTACGCAACTGTCGATCTGCACTCGTTCCGCTAAATTGCATAAATGAGAAATATTATTTAGAGGTCTATTTTTAGAAATTTTTTTTTTTTAAATTTAGCCGTTAGCTATTCTTAAAAAATTATTTCAGTAAACTGCAAAGAATAAAAGGAAAAATCCTACTCGAAAAAATATTAAAAAAGATTTAAATGTTAAAACGTAAGGTAGATATTTCAAAATAACTTGCAAAATAATTAAAGCTATTCGAAATAAAAATGTTCACAAGTGTACAATATAGCGTTCTCAGCAGAGTAGCTCGGATACAAAAAAAAATTTTTTCATGCGTTAAAGAATTCCAGGAATTTCAAGGTTATATCTGCTTGAAAATATAGAGAACAAATTGATCCCGAAGTGTGTTTATAAATACAGCATATTTAAACGTAAAACATTAAATAATTACCAAATATAATGAAATAAAGCGAGGTGGTCAATTTAGAGTAAAAAAGAAGTACATAATTACCGACAAATTAACAAATCACACCAGGGAAATGGAAGGTCGAGTATTATTAACTTTTAATAATTATCATTAATAATATTAAATAAAAAAAACAAAGTACGAATTTTGGTTACATATTCAACAGCTGGTCGTACAGGCCGTGCTAGTGGTTATAACGCGATCAATTTCTTGATTCCTCGAGTGGTCTCCGATCCACGCTTCGAAAGTCAAGATACCCAGCACGTAAGGGGGCAGTGAAAAAAAAAACTTATAATTTATCGTGCGATTATAAATGAAATAAATATGGAACATCGATAGGTATTAAATTAATATTTATGAAGGTGATGACATTTCTTTAGTCGGCCATTTTTTTTGCCATAATGGTTACACATTAAAATCAAAATGTTACCATTTTATACCTATTCTGATTTGATTTTTGTGCAAAATTTGAGGTCCATTCTATAAAAGGTTTCTTAATGATTTTTTAAAGATTTTGTGAATCTGCCATTTTGTTCCGCCATATTTGATTTTTACCAAAAAGTTACCATTCCATCTCCATATGGAAACTGATTTTTGACCAAAATTTTAAATCAATTGAATATGTAGTTTTTGTACTATGCCGGGTTCAAACAGAACGACAGGCCAGCGAAAATGGGAGATTATGTTTTTCGGGATGTAGGGACCCTAAAACGCAAAGATCTGCAAAAATCTTTTACGAAGGAAGTGAAAATATATTATGAAGATAAATTGAAAATAATACAATTCTCTATGCTACTGATTTAAATTGACAAGTGAGAAAAAGAGAGAGCGGGCGAGATGTCAAAATTATCAGATACCCTTCGATTATTTGAAAATATCAAACAATGCTAGCAGAATAATTTTTCTCGTTTACTAGAGCCCGTTAACCACACGTATTTGTCATACCAATCTGTAGTAAAACCACGATTTTGGCGATTGTCTGCTGATGATTTCTAATAAATTAAATTTGGCCGAGGTTTTGATTAAGTTTTAACAAGATACAACTTGGTTTCAATACTTAAGGTACCAAAACTATTATCTAAAAGCCAGTTTACAATATCCTCACATTGTTTGATTTCCTGTAGTTTATCCATCACTATCATTAATGTCACTTCACTACACTGCAATAATTCGAAACAATCTCCGTATACAAAGCACAAACAGAAAACCCCTAAAACTAAATCAAAACAAATCGAAAATCGACTGCATTTCATTTGGATACTGGGTCGGATTTCCGAATAAATATGTACACAACCCGATCATAGACGATTGAGGCTAGCCGCCATGGGCCGGAATAATCATCGCATAAAATTTCCCATTTTAATAGATCAGTAGCAAGTAGGAATAATGTTATTCTAAGTTAATATTTTAAATCCGCATTAGGATTTGAGATAGTTATAAGGTAATTATAATTATATTATTTGAGTTGAACCGTAGAAATTGGTGAGGAGGCTTAGCCTCCCTTGCCTCCCCTGACGAGCCGCCACTGATTTATATATCTTGTTGGATAATTGTTAAACAAAAAACCAAGTAAAATTATTTCGTTTCGAGGAGACTTCATCACAACAATACTATATGGGATTGCGATATTTTTAATTGGTATCTATTAGTTATTAATTATTGAGGCCAACAAAATACTCTAATTTTTCAGTTTTTTGTTACTTTCAATAATTAATATCCAATAGATTAAAACAGTTAAAAACATGACATTGCCATAATTTCGTATAGTATAGTATAGTTGTGATAAAGTCTCCATAAAGCGAAATAATTTTAGTGATTTTTATTAACAATTATCTGAAATAAAAACGAAAACTCTAAAAAAAATGTTAATTAACAAAAGGCCAATTTTATAAAAAATCAGTGAAAATACTTTTTTTTTTCTGCGGAATGTTGTCCCTTCAAGTGTCTAGATAACACCATAAATTTTTAAAATTTTTCTAGACGTTATTCCGATTCTGGTGAGCCTTCACTCATATTTTTAATCAGTAGCAAGAATTAACACTATTTTGAGTTTGTGAACTAGACTAAAAATTAAACAAGGACCATTCAAGAATTTTATAGAAAAGTGACCAAATTCTTTAAAAAAATTAAATGCTGCGGTTTGAGCAATAGTTACCATTGTCGCGACAAAATCGTTCGAGCGTTTTTCGAGATCGGGGAGCTTGCTTTTGCTCAAATCCCATACAAAATATATGGAGGAAAGTGGAAGACGCAAAAAAGCCTTGTATAATATTTTTAACGTAAAGTACCTTTCAAAGTAAGAAATAAATTATAGGGTCAGAAAAGGTCCGTGAAAGCTTTGTTAGCATTATGTTCGGACCTACAGGGTGTTCCAACAGCGCGTTCAAGTTAAATAGCTTGGTTATTGTGGGAATTAGAAAAAAAATATACGGAAGTTGTAAGGACCGCTCAGATTCTTCCCTTTTTGTCCATTCACCCAATATAGAGTTTGTGGGGTCTATACTGAGTCATTCAAGATTTATGGCTACTTTTCGAAAATATTAGAGGTACATTTGACGTTAAGAGACCTTGTTTTTTGACTAGTTGTGCGTGTATAGTGAGGTTGTTCAGTAGTGTTATAATGAGAATTATGTCTGTTGACATTTCTGTTTTTGTGGAATGTTGCTTCGTCAGTAAATAACACAAAAAAAGTCAGCAAATCTTGGCTCTCTTTGAATTTGTTGTGCCCAGTGACAAAAATGAAGTGGGCCTTACTTTTATAAATGAAATTAAACTATCAAAAATACAAATTTTTATTTTCAAGTAATGTGGCATGCTTCTAGAGTAAAAAACGTGCGTATCGGTTCTCCGCATTTATTTCAAAAATTTTTGGTTTATTTAGCGTTTCAAAAGTTGCCCTTTGTATAGGTTACTATAGTTAGTGCAGTAAATCTCATAGTTTCAGTTTTGTGTCGAAAAAAACTACTGTGAAAAGCATTTTCATAAGCTTTGAGTCATTGTTACTATATTTGTTTGTGAATATTTTGTACCACAGCGATAGAGGGGCTGGCTCTCTAACATGGGAGGCCCGAATGCTAATACTCGTTCCGGTAATGCTTCTGCGTCAATTCAAATGTATGAAGATTTAGAAAAACTAACAAAGTTTGCAATAGTTTTGTGCAACAACTAGGGAACAATTTTAACCTAAAAATTGAAAAACTATATCGAAGACTATTACAGGTATGCGATTCCTTTAATATTTTATGTAAAAGTGTGTCGCAGTGTAGGGAAGCTATAACCAAACAAAAAAGGTCGATTCCTTGGAGCAGATTACTACTCTGCGAATCAGCATCGGGGTTTGTGGTGTTCTCGAGTCTGATGAAAATCTCATACCTCGAGTAATTATTGCTAATTTTATCCGCAGTAGTAAGAAACATGAAGTGTTGAGTGCGCGAAAAGTGTTAAAAGGTTCTCCGTTTTCGCTGTTTGCAGATTTGACAGCCAGGGATACCAGTTGCTTGCCGACGGAAGAAAGAAGTATAGCAAAAATAATTTATGGCCCAGTGGTGGAAAGATTTATGTGTTTCATTCTAAATTTAATAAAAAGATTCTAATAAAGTCAAAGTCCGATTTCTAATCTTGGACCTCGAGTATATCAGCATGGTGCGACTAGACTTATTGCTGCTCTCTCTACGTATTAGAAATCAACACTTTTTTTCCTTACTACTGTTCGGGAGCTATGTTATTTTAACTTGTTTTTATTAGTGGAATTACCAAATTGTCATTTACACTGAATTGTATTTTTTTACTGAGTTCTTTAAGAATGTATATTTAGTCTTAAAATATATTTTATTACTAAGCTGAATGTTTAACTGATGGTTGAGCTACTACGGATAAATATTTGGTTGTTTTCAGAACGATATTGGTTTAATCTTTAATAGGACACTCACGAATGTGTATCGTTCATTTGGATCTTGGTATATACTTTTGCTAGTTAATTTACGTAATTGGAGAATTGCATTATCGCAGATATTAATTGTAGTTCTTTGAAGACATATAGTTGGTTATTTTGTGTTTAATTTATATAATTTTTGACCACGTTTGTTGTACAGGTTGCGGGGCATTGATGCTGCAATAAATCGTATTTATGCCTTGTAATATAGATAGTAATTTTACGTTCTGTCATCTCAACTTGTAATCTTTGTGCTAAAATTTTAATTCTTTTGTTGAGTTTGTAAATTCGAAGAAATACGATGTCTTAGGTTTGTCTGAAACGTGGTTAAATGCTGATATTTCGAGCTCGTCAATGTCTGTGCCCGGTTTTAAATTGGTGAGGGGGGATAGAGACAGCAAAGGAGGAGGTGTAGCGTTTTACATAAAAGACAATTATGTATAGATGATGTGGAAACTTCTCTTACTCTCGTGTATCGAAACCATGATTTTTATTTGGTGCTGATTTTAATGTTAACTTTATTTTGAATAGTAATAGTGTCCAATATATGAACAACCTACTATCTAAGTATAATCTTAATCAGATTGTCAAGGATCCTACGCGTATAGCCAACAATAGTGTCACACTAATTGATATCATAGTAACTTCTTCATTGCAGTTGGTTAGCAATTCTGAAGTGGTTCCTTTAGATAATATTTCTGATCACTGTCCAGTTTCATGTGACATCAATGTAAAAAAGCAACCCGTTCAAATAAAGTATAAAACATAGGGATTATAAAAACTTTAATTATGAGCTATTCTCAGCTGATTTACATGATACCAGGTTCGATGTGTTGTATTCTATGAATAAGGTAGATGAAATGGTAATTTTTTTTAACAAATCCGTTATTAATCTTTTTAATAAACATGCCCCATATAAAGCATCTCGAATTACTAAACCTCCCTCTCCTGGGATTACTGACAATCTAAATATAATATAAATTTTTATTACATCGACTGGATACAGGCATTTACTTAATTTGGTTACAATGACGGTGAATAACGAAAAAAAGGCTTTTCTTACTCATCAGTTTGGTATAAGGACTGCTGTTTCTGCCGAAATTGGTGCCGACGAATATAATGAGTACTTTATTGAAAGTGTGCGGGGTGTACTGCAGGGTAACATTTTAAGTCCTCTTTTGTTTTCCAGCTATACCATTCTTTGATTGGGGTAAACATACAGTTGTCTGAAGATTAAGTTAATTCAGACTTAGATTCTGTATTCAAAATATTGTCTGCACATGCTTTGATCCTAAATGAGCCCAAGACCCCTACTTCTTCTATTTGGTTCACCTAGATCTAGACTGTCAGGTGACCATTTGAATATTAAATTCAACAATAGAAAACTGAATGTTATGGAATCGTGCAAAAATTTCGGCGTTCATTTTGACTCATCACTCCGGTTTGAAAAACACAACTCCTATCTACTTCAAAAAAGTTATGGAAAACTCAAATCATTGTATTTGCATAAAGATTATCTCAGTCAAAACTTAGGTTGTGCAATTCCTTAAATTTTTTCCTTGGTATCATATTGTGATACATTTTATTGGCCAGAATTACTTAGTAGGGGGTAAAGATAGCCTGCAGAAATTACAGAATGACTGCCTAAGATTCTATTATAATGTTAGAAAATACGATCATATTTTTATATCATATTATATTTTAATGCCTTAGCCTTCACGATACCAGTGTATCATAGTTCAATAAACAAGTTAAAGAGTGTGTTAAAAATATGTAAGATTTTTATCTGTGTTGAGCACTGGGATCGCCGTTGGATGCGAGATTTAGAACGTAAGATATATAAAGATGTTCCTTTCTTATATAGTTCGTTTCTTTGCTTTTCTATTTATACCTATGTGCATTCAATTTCTGTTTTTGATTCGTTTACTATCTTTCAGGGTTTACTTAAGTATTGTACAATAAGTGTTTTCCGTTGATTGATTCTATTTCACTTTTAAATTGTTACAAGAATTATGTTGTTGTTAAATATTATTTTAAACGGGTGGTTAGATGAGTAGGCCTGCTAGATCTCTACACTATATTATTTCATTTTTCGTAATTGTATGTAAAAAATCTAAGTAAAGGCATTTATTATTTTTATTATTATTAATGATGGTGCTTGAGTTTTGTATTTAAAACTAAGTACAGTTTCTACTGTAAGACGCAAAGATGAATTTTAATAGACACAATTTAAATGTTTGATATGATTTATGTGTTAGGAGCAAGTGAAGAGAATTGAATCAGGAAAAGGTACCGTTCGGTTGTGCTTTGTTTTGCGTTCCTCGAGGTCGAGCTGCTTCGCAGTACGTGTGTTTGTTCTGTTTAGTTTTGGCTGTGTATTTTTGTTTCGAATTTTTCATTTTCTAAATATGGCTGAATACAAGTGCGACAATTGCCGTAAAGAGTTTTCTGAGAAAGACAAATATAATAAACTTCGTTGTAGTGGCGAGTGTAAACGATCTTTTTGCATGAATTGCACGGGCCTTGATAAGGCTACCACAAAAATCTTGATATTACAAAAATCAACCCACCTCCGATTTTTCTGCGCCCTGTGCGACTCCCCTAGTTTGAAATATCTCAACGATAAAATCACAAAGGTATCTCAAAATTTGATTCCACATGAACTTTTTAATTCAGTCGCAAACCGTGTATCCCAATTGTCAAGTAGTGTACCGACAATTTCTGAAATGTATGACATTTTAGTGAAGAGTGAATCCAGGTGGGATCTCATGGAGAAAAAGATTGACGATATCCACAATCTCTCGAGGGAGTTTTCCGCTTACAAGCCAGATATGTTATTAAAGTCTCTAAGGGATACAGAGAACAGAACAGAATATTTTCAATATTTCCCAAATCCTCTTCAACAATGCCGAAGAAGCGATAAAAATCCAAGTACAGGACTCCTCTTCAATTGAATTAAAAGCAGGTATTGCTAACATTAAGAGCAACCTAACTTGTGTAACTGACTTGGTAAAGGAGTTATACTCCAAATATGAAAACCAACATAAGTGTAAGCATATCAAAAATACATACCCTACCACCATATCCTTGCCTACACCAACTATGGAAACTACCTGCTCCACCGCCTCTACACAAACTGAGGTAACACCTACGGATATTCCCAGTACTACTGAAGGCTCCAGCAAGCTGGCTTGTAATAATACACAACGGTGGCACTATGTAGTCGTAAGAAATCTTCCTGCAGGGTTTACGCCTAACAACATAGTTCACTACGTTAAGGAGAAGCTTGGGACCACCTAATCAATCATATCTCAAATATTGATTTTAAAATTGGAACTCAGTCAAAAAAGTCAGCTGAAAAGCTTTTAGACAGCAATCTATGGCCCCATGGCGTAGTAATAAAACGGTCAGCTGTATCCGAACTTTCAGAAAAATCTACACCGAACCTCCCACCTCCCTCCACACCGAAAAAACTGCCCACCAACTCGAGCTCCGTCAGTTCACTGGTTGTCTCCTCTCCAATTTCTCAAAAGGGCACTATAATATCTTCTGACAAAGAGGCCATTGCTGCCTGCAAAGCAAATGTCTTGTTGAGCGACAACCGCTACAGTCTTTCCAAGAAAGCTCCTATTGACCAAGAACCTATTTTTGATCCAATGTCTCCCCCAACAGTGAAGCTTACGCGAACCGAAAAAAGTTCTGATAACCATTTCCTCATGTCTAGACTAAGAGAACCAGCCATTTTAAAGGCCTTCAAGTTATATCTCGCCTTCCTGCACGACCAACCTGCGCCAATTCACTTTGAAGGGTTTACAAATACAAGCACCAAGCTGTTTTTGGCTTCTGAAGGCATTCCTATAGATTATAGAACCCTACATAAGATATATTTCGATTTTCATGCTGCTTACGGATTTAACGCAGCAGAAGTGGAAGCGGATCTTGCAGCCTATGGATCCTATATATCTTCGGAGAGAACGATCCATCTTCAGAGGACCAGAGAATGCCATAAAAACTATTTTACCAGCAATTCTCCTAAAAAAAATTTTTAGAAAACACGACGTGTCCTGAGGAACTAGATTCCTCAAAACTTCCTGTTGTTACTAGTCTTAATATGGTTCTAATTAATATTGCTTCTCTAAGAAATAAAACTGACGAGTTGTACCTATTTTTGGAAGAATTGGAGTTCCCCCACCTTGTTGCAATTACTGAACGAACCCTTTCATATTGAGAGGTATACCACAATAGCTAGATATGACAGAAAAAACTCAGCTCATGGGGGAACATTGATTCTATCCCTAAATGGAGATTTCATGTCGGTATCTAAATATGATCATTTGTTAGCGGATAGCTCTTTTGAATTCTCTATGGTATATAATCAAATCTTTATGTAATTTGTATTTATAGATCACCAAACTATGATGTACAATCATTTTTAAATAGCCTGGTAAGTTTGCTAGACAGTCTACCGATTAAAGGTAAAAAAATTCTATGCGGGGACTTTAATATTGACTATGCTACTATTTGTGCCATCCAAAAATATCTAATTTCTATATTCGACTCTTTCGGTCTTTCAATGCATATATCCTCGCCAACTAGAATTTCAAAAAACTCTTCTTCTATCATCGATTACATGGCGTCTGATTTTTCTCCATCAGAGGTGCATTCACAGGTCTATAACTCAGGTCTTTCCGATCACGAGGCGGTAATTTCCAGGTTTAGTTTACCTATTAGGCCCTTACCAAGATCTCGCCATCGGGGCAGAATTTTCTCGGCCGCAAATTTCTCAGTATTTCATAATATTTGCTTTAACACCGATTGGAATTTTGAATCTGATGTCAACACAAACTTCAGAACTTTTTTAAATAAAACTTTAAGTGCTTTTAACAAGGCCTTCCCCCTTAAGAATATCAGACCTAAGCGGCATAAACCGTGGACCACGAAAGGAATACGAATTTTTGCTAAAAATATGCGCTCGCTCTCATATATAAAAAAATTCACCGACTCCTTTCTTATTCTCGACTATATCTGTAACTATAGGAGGATCTACACTACTCTTATTAAGTCAGCAAAAAAATTACACTACCGAAAACGTCTAACAAACTCAAATAACGTTTCAAAAGAAACCTGGTCCATCATCAATAACCTCAGAAACAAATCAAACCCTGTGACTCAGATCTTGCCAGGGGCTAATGATCTAAATGATTATTTTATTAATGTAAGCAAAAATGTTACCTCTAGTATCTCGCCAAGTTTGGACCCTCTTTCGTTTCTCCCTCCTTCAAAAAATTTAGCTGATAGCTTTTTCTTAAGGCCCGTTAGCAACACTGAACTATTGAAGGTAATAAATAATATCAAAAGTAAATCTTCGTGTAGCACTGATGGCCTATCAATTAGAATATTCCTGAACTTGCCACTCCCAGTCATAGAGGCCCTTACAACATTAATAAATGAGTCCTTTATAAAATGTGTATTCCCTGATTGCATTAAAACAGCTATTATTCCACTTCATAAAGGCGGCGATAAAACTAAGTCTTGCAATTATCGCCCAATTGCACTACTACCAGTGCTTTCAAAAATCATCGAAAGGCTACTGAAGAATCGTCTTATGCCATTTCTCCTGAAACATCAGATAATATCCCCGGAGCAGTTCGGATTTCTACCCAACAAGTGCACCAGCGACGCCATGTTCACGTTGCTTAGAGGCGTCTACTTATCTCTCAATAACAACCACCCAACTGCCTCAGTTTTTTGTGACTATGCGAAAACCTTTGATTGGGTTAGTCATGAAATTCTGATAAACAAACTAAATTTTTATGGAATTCGTGGTACTTCTTTAAATTGGTTAATGATTCTGATTGTAAGTTGATTACAAGTGGAGTCCCACAAGGTTCAGTCTTGGGACCTATTCTTTTTTTGTTATACATTAATGATATCACGAACCTTAAAATTAATGGAAGAATTTCCCTTTTTGCTGACGACACAAGCATAACTTGGAGTGATTTTGATACACCGTCTTTACACTCTAGTATCTCCAAAGACTTGGTTATAATTAAGGCTTGGTCTGATTCCAATATGCTTTGTTTTAATGTCGATAAAACGATGGCGTTATCTTATAAGGGAACTTTACAACCACTTCAGGTACATAACAGCAATATTGAATACGTAGAGTCGGTTAAATTCCTGGGTTTAAATATAAATAACAACCTAAAATGGTCTAATCATATTGACACCTTAACTAAAAAACTTTCTACCGCCTGCTTCGCCATTCGATCAGTTTCAAAAGAACTAGACGTTCCTTCTGCCAGACTTACTTATTTCTCTTTATTTGAATCCCACCTCCGCTATGGCCTTCCCTTTTGGGGCTGCTGTACCACCGAGCAATTTCGTAGTATTTTTATGCTTCAAAAGAGAGCCATTCGTTATTTGTTTGGTCTAAATAATAGAGCTCACTGCCAATACTATTTCAAAAAACATGAAATATTAACACTTCCTGCATTATTTATTTTGGAAACGGTATGTTTGCTGAGAAAACATATAAACACCCTCCCAGAAAGGCCACAACATGTATACCCTACCAGAAACTCTAGGCATGATATATATCTTCCCATTCCTTCCTCAGAATTAATAAAAAAATCAATTATTTACAACGCCATAAAACTTTACAACAATCTGCCAGTACATTTAAAATCTATCCCTATGCTTGCACAATTTCGAACAAACA
Organism: Kuschelorhynchus macadamiae; assembly: GCA_030620095.1. Classification (NCBI taxonomy): domain Eukaryota; kingdom Metazoa; phylum Arthropoda; class Insecta; order Coleoptera; family Curculionidae; genus Kuschelorhynchus; species Kuschelorhynchus macadamiae. The sequence continues at coordinate 1,300,069 of JAUTXW010000094.1, forward strand.
CCAAAGCATACCTCATTGAGAGACCATTTTACAGCGTTAATGATTTTTACAGCGAGTAAGTCTCTTTAAATTGTCACTAAATTCGCTTGTTTACTTAAATCTTTTGTGAGTCATGTCCTAACTCGTAGCATAGAATTTTGAAAATCATCATATAGAGAAAAGAACTGTCGAACATTCACTTAAAACTTAATTATTTTTGTTAGGTATTGGATTAAAAACAAAATTTAATTCTTTTTAGTATACTACATTCTACACTAGTTCATTATCCCTTCTGTTTAACATCACAATTATTTGTATAACTATAATAAAATAGAGTTTAAGGTCGCATAGTTGCAATTTTGATTTCAATGTCATCGAAATTATTCACCTCGTACATGTGTGTTTGTTTACTTTTATAAGGTTATTAGGATTCATTAACTGTTTTGCGGCAATGTTATGTTATATTCTAACGTGTGTTTTACGATTTGGTAAATTGATAATTTACATTTTTAAAAAGCATTGACCTATCGAAATTCTTTTCGATTAATGTTTTGATATGTCTTATTTTAGGTATATTTTGCTTTGTCCATAAAATTGTAAAATTTTTCTGCGGCAATAAAGTATACTTTTGTTTGTTTGTTTGTTTGTTAGAAGATAACCACACAGATGCGCTTTTGGAAGCATTATGCAACGGTTTGATAAGACGGAAAATGTAGAATACAAGAAAACTGTTCGAGCCAAACCTGTTTTCAATGAGGAGCCGAGTTAGCGGTAAACTTAAGATACAGAAGACTCACATATTGACTCTAGAAAAATTGCAAGGGAAACAGATGTAAGTAAAACCACTGTTCTACGAATTCTAAAAAAAAAACAAGTTTCACTCATACTACGTTCAACTCCTTCAAGAATTGTATGAGGATGATTATCACAGGCGACTAGATTTTTGACACTGAGCACAATAACAAATTAAAAAGAGCCAAGCTTTACTAATTTAGTGTTATTTAGTGACGAAGCAATATTCCACAAAATTGGAAATGTCAATAGACATAATTTTCATTGCTACACTACTAAAAATCCTCACTATATTCTCACAAATCGTCAAAATAGGTGGTCTCTTAACGTCTGGAGTGGAATTGTTGGAAATTTTGTCATCGGTCTGCATTTTTTTGAAGAAATGTTTACTGCAACCGATATTTCCAGTTGTTGAGAGAAGATTTTAGAACACTATTATACCAAATCCCTATTAACGTCCATGATCAAATATGGTTTATACATGACGGTGCCCCAGATCACCATATGGCTGACATTCATGCGTTTCTTAATGAACAATTTCAAGAACGCTGGATAGGAAGAGGAGGACCGTTTGCGTGGCCGCCTAGATCCCTGACTTAACAAAAATGGATTTTTTTTTGGGACTTCAAACTCCTGTTACAAAAGAAAATATGAAGGAAAGAATCCGAAGTGTATTTAATAATATTAATTTTAATACATTAACGGCCGGTTGCAGAAAGCTCCATTAAAGTTTAGAATGTTTAACGGAATGTCATGTGACAGCGGGTTCCTAGATTTCTATAAGCAGCTTGTCAAATCCGAAAACTTGGTTAAATATTATAAACAGCAATTAAGTTTTGTGCAACCGGCTGCAAGTTGTTAGCGTACCTTTTGAAAATCGTTTAAATATTTGTGTCGAACAAAACAGTGGTCATTTCGAACATCTAATTAAGTAGTGTTTGTTGTTTATACTATTTGATACTTAGTATTGTTTTTTAATTGTTATTATTCTTTTATTTTTACATTTTAATTACTTTAGGGTGGACAACTTAATAACTTGTTTAGCGGTCCTAAGTTTAAAACCGGTTCAGCTCAGTTTTCGTGTAGTCTATAAACCGTTGCATAATCTTTCAAAAGCGCATCTCGTGTTTGTCTTCTATTAGGATACTTTTCATGATATATTCTTATCGCCAACAAACAGTTCCTTTTACACATACATCACATCGATCATTTCATCATCGATCATTTGTGAAATTTTTGGATTAAGTTTTTTTTTTATTAGTGATAATTTTTATTTTTTGAAGTTTTAAACTTTCTCGACCCATCCATGCTGGTATGAATAAATTAAATATAAATAGATGTTGAAGGAAGAACACTGCAATATTTTGCCCTAATAAATTAAGATGTCCCCCTTTAATATTTTCGAATAGTGGCCATAAATCTTTAATGACTCTGTGTAGACCCCACAAACCCTATATTGATTGAATGGACAAAAAGGGAGGACTCCGAAAATATAATATACCATACCATTCCATTTAAATTAATCGAGAAAATTTGCATCCACGATTTGTATTTACCCTGTATACCGTTATTAAAGAATACTAAAGAAAAATACCGCAATTGAAAGAAGGTTCCATTTGGAAGTTTTTACTATGCTAAAATGATTTATGCTAACGCAATGAAAAGAAAAACAGGGCGTCAAATGTACTTCTGATATTTTTGAAAAGTGGCCATAAATCTTGATTGACTCTGTATAGATCCAATAAAAGCTAAATTGGGTGAATGGTCAAAAAGAGAGGAATCTGAAAATTAAACAATATACAGGGTGTTCTATTTAAAAAATGTAAGTTTTGTTTGTGGCAAACTTATTCTCAATTCTGTATAAGCGAAAATAATTTTATATTGTAGCTCTCAGCAGTCTCTACAACTTTTGTGTATTTTTTTTCTAATTTCCACAATAACCGAACTATTGGACTTGAACTGAGTATTGGACCACCCTGTATGTTCATATAACCTTTTTTTCATATTTTGGACAGTATTAAACGTTAAATATGTTAAAAAGCTTATCTCGTGTCATCATATTTTCTCTCTGTATTTGTTATATAATTTGAGCAAACTTTAACGCCCTGTTCTCTAGAGTCGCTCGAACGATATTGTCGCTACAATGGTAACTGTCGCTCAGACAGTTGCAAACTACAAAGGGATTCCATAAAATCCGTGTGAATTCCTCGGAGATATAAAATTGTTTAAAAAAGCCATCAGAAATTTCTTGAGTTTTTTCCCGAGGGCTCTGACGGTATTTGATATTTTGTCTAAAATCTTATAATACGATATAAAAAACTAATTCATAAAAGTTGCCCAAGATTTAAACAGTAAATTGTTATAAAAACGCGTGCTTCTAAAAAGGCCTGCAAATATTTTTTTTAATATTAGGAAAATAAATTCTTTAAAACTTCCAATGGCAACATACATCTAGAAAACAACTTAAAATAATCTTTATAATGTTATTTCAATAAGTTGAAAATGGTCACATCTAATCATCTTCGAATATTAGGCGATTTCGCTCTAGTTTTATATCTAGCAGTTATTCGATTTTTTGAATTGCATCAATATGCTAAACACATAAGATGCCCTCATAGAAAAAATACAATGCGACGCAATAATCTGGTTAATTACAATCGCTCCAAATACAAACTTTATTGTGAAAATTGAATTTTAACCTTGTTGCCTGCTCTTATTTATCCTGACTGATTTCTATCCACTTTTGTTCCGTAACAGTTTACGATTCGACATATTTTTTTTTATCATTTTTATTACTTTTTGTTATCTACAGTATATTGCCATCATTTACCGCTCGATTTATCAAAATTTCAAGATAGAGGCGCCAATTTTCTAAAATTCCATGTGGGGCCTGGACAACTATATATGTATATACATATATTTTCTAGTTACGATTCTTATATTTTCAAAATGTGTAATTTGTTTTATGATTACCCTACAATAAGCACTAACGCGTCTTCAACCATTTGGTCTTTTATACCAAAACATATTATTGACTTAAAAGATCGTTAAAAACTCTAAAACTCCGACATTAATAAACAAACTTTCCATAGTTTTTCTGGAGACGTCACAGAGTCCCGGCCAAGCTTTTGCAATGACCAATGTATGAGGAGGGAAAATGAGCCCACTTAATTTTTAATATACGATTTGTTTGCGAAGTATACAAAGTTATTTTGCTGCAGTCAGGAAAACTGAGCTAATGTAGTTCACAAGAATCCAATAATGGATAAAACAGTCTAAGAAGGACACAAAAGTTTTATAACTACGAATGATTTTAGACCGCCATTAACCTAATAATTAAAGGTATTACTAAAGAATTTGTCCAGGTATGCTTTTGCTAACAGAAGTTTTTTTGTTTTTTTTTTTAACACTACGCGATTATGGAATTCTCGTAATTTTAGAGGTAACTTATTAAGCAATGGTTTTTCCCCACGTATTAAAGAAGTTTAGAATATGGTGTGGGTAAGTTAAGAGTTGATGTATGGCGGGTATTGTAACTTGACTGCAACTACAGTTCATATTTATATTTTTTGTATACTAAATAAACATTTTTCAAAGTGTACAAACCATATAAAGTTAAAATTAAATTCCTGATAAATAATTGGCGACATGACACACGGTACCCAACACAACACGCATATCTAATTGCTTTCTTTTGATGTATAAAAACCGAGTTAAACAAACACTGTGAACACGAACCCCAGAAACATATACCATAACGAAGATGCGATTCTGTCCGTGCAAAATACGCATTTCTTGTTATATTAAAATCATCGGTTCATCATCTCTTCTCTTTGTGTGTCCAGACTTTGACATTTTTTTATTGTTTTGTAGTGGTTTGTCTGATTTAGATATAAAAAATACCAGTTATATTATTTCAGAATTGAAACATAATATAAAAGTAAAATAAAGCTTAACTAAAAAGACATAATCTACAATATCGTCAGACGCTTAGTCAGCCAACAACCCTTCTATTACCCTTCAGGTTAATTTTACCAATCAGTTGGTGCAAGTTGACAGATAGTTGGCATTCGAACTCAATTTATAAGAAAGGGTCAATATTTTCCATATTGATTTTAAGCTAAAAATATATGAGTTTTTAAAGAGAGCTTAGAGATAGTACTTACTAAAAATGTCATGTAATTTCGAAATATACAGTGCCATTGACGTTGAATCTGGCAAAATGTTATTTTTGCTGATATAATAAACTACATTTTTCCAAATATCTTAATCTATTTTTCAATTACTCGAAATTTTAAGCAGGTGTTTTGCATCTCACGGTGTTGTTGAATATTAATATTGTCATCCCAATTTATTTAAGATCAAAAGTGTAATTAGTTTTTTTTGGGTTAAAGATACACAACTTTCTAAAATTTCCTATATGTTTGGAGGACTGCATTTGTAAATTACGACTGAAAGTGTATTTTTAAATGTTTAAAATATTAAATAATACGACCTAACTAGAAAGATAATTGTGAACATATAAAAGTGGAAGTGGGTGAAAAATGCAAGATTTGTACCAAATGAACGTACCATCGCAATCATAAAATTCTGATGCATCACTACAGCTCACGGTCTAATACAAAACGCAGGCTCAATCCAATATATTTGGCCAACAATTATTATTATTTTAAAATATTTTAAATATTTTGCCATAGCCGTTCTTAGAGATGCCGCGAGACGCTCGTCTGGTGATACTAGTGAAACGTGTCTTCTCGTCTCGCTGAGAATGCCTTTCCTGGTTCTAGAGAGACCTCTCTCCCGTCTTGCCTCGTTTCTCTCGTGATATAAAAATCAGAAAAAATAGTACGAAATATGGCTGGAGTCGTTTAATAATTGGGTGTAGACTGTGTCAAATTGGAATTACCTTCCGACGTTTCGCCTGCGATTGCATGAGGTATCTTCAGGGATTGTCACTGCACGTGATCAAAATACTAAATGAGCTCCCATGAGCCCACTTAATTTTTAATATACGATTTGTTTGCGAAGTATACAAAGTTATTTTGCTGCAGTCAGGAAAACTGAGCTAATGTAGTTTACAAGAATCCAATAATGGATAAAACAGTCTAAGAAGGACACAAAAGTTTTATAACTACGAATGATTTTAGACCACCATTAACCTAATTAAAGGTATTACTAAAGAATTTGTCCAGGTATTTATGCCGGACCTGTGTTCATCGACGCGTGATTTACTGCGATGATTTCCATGCCTGATATAGCACGTAATCCGCGTCTCGGTTGAAATTTTCAGGGCGCTTGATTTCAATAGATTCACTAATTTTTCGTTTGTAATAATCCGAGATTGATACAAGAACCTTGGTATCTTTTAAATTAATCATGTGTCCTGTTGAGTGCTAGTGTTCAGCGACAGCGGATTAAATAATTTGTTTTTTACTTATTCATATTTCTTGTTCCTTAAATCTAGTAGACACAGACCTTCCAGTTTTACCTATACACTTTACCGCAGAAACACATATTTTTATAAACTCCTGATTGCAATGGAATTGCATCTTTTGGAGACCTTAGTCATTGCATTTTCACTGTTTTGATATCGAACTGAATCTGTCTATTGTTATGGTCGTTTTCGGATGATATTCTCTACACTTGCTGTTATGTCCACTGGAGTGGTTCTTGGAGCAATTGCGAAGTTATGTTCTTTGGAGAGAATCGAATTCCTCTGCTTTTGTTAGTGAAAGAGGTGATACATTGATTACCGGATTCTGTAGTGGCTGAACTGGTCGAATCTGTTTGTGGAGTTTCGATTCTGTTGGTTTGCTGTCAGTTGCTGTTAATGCGTTTCAAAAACAATCCGTCATCAATTCATTAATCGTTAGGGCTTTGTCAATACGTGATGCGAATTCAACTCCGAACGAAACAGAAAACTTACTGAAGCTTTAAAATTAAACGGATATTACACAGAAGATATTAGGCGTTTGATTAGGTATTATAATAATCCCCGACCTAAACTAGATCCAACATTCGCACAATTTTTAATACACACAAAAAATTGGGCAATGCTTAAGGTCGTCAAAAAATATAATTCCTTTGCAGTAAAGAGTGATAAAATCCCTGCGTTAAGGTGAAAATATGTGAAACTGAACGGTGTGTCTAGTAGACTTACGGTACAAGAAAGATGTATAAGTAAGAAACAAAATGTTCAATCCGCTGTCGCTGAACACCAGCACTCAACAGTACACATTTAATGTGAAAGATACCAAGGTTCTTGCATCAGTCTCAGGTTATTATAAACAAAAAATTAGGGAATCTGTTGAAATCGTCAATCACCCTGATAATTTCAATAGAGACGCGGGGCAACCAATCATCATAGTGAGTCATGTGTCGGCGGGTACAGGTCGGGTATAAATACCTGTACTGTGCTCATCGGAGCTCATTCAGTGATCCATGATTTCTTAGCCAAATATATTATTAATACATTATGTAGGCTATACCTACCTATAGGGCAAGTATTGGAATCTCAAACATTTTCGAAAAATATAAATTGGGTTTTTTTCGACGTTTTAAAGTTCCTAGAATACGAAAAACATAAAAAAATATGTCTGTTCGGATGTATGTGTATGTGAACAAATTTGTGACGAAACATGTTAAACTTCCTTTACTTTTTTTTTTCTTATATACGAGCCCTAACAACTATATATTCGGACGATATACGAAATGTTAAAAAAAACGGATTAATGTTTGATTTAAACCGTTTTTTTTTGTCTTCCTGACTGAGAAATTAAATCACATATTCTTTATCTAACACAAAGTCCGATCGTAAGGAATAGTTATTTTATTTTGGATAAACTAGATAACAAAATAACAAAAACATAAACATTGCGTGACAAATATTCGGACGCTAATCTTTATTTACAATAAAAATCAATATTATGCGCGCAGTTATTGATAAATCTAGTGTGCGTGGGTCAACAGTTGCCAGTTTAGGTTTTGTCCATCATGTTTCCTATAAATTCATAATAAAATGTCGCGTGGTGTTGCAACGAATAAAAAAGTGCCAGAAATGATTATCTCTGTACTGCAGAGGTAAATCAATGCAAAACATTTCAAATGACTTAAATATTGCAAAATCAACAGTAGGTGATATTATTAAAAAATATGGAGAGACAGCTAGTGGTAAAAATCAAGGCCGACCTCGTAGAATCACTAATAGAGAACGTCCTGTTCTGGTCAAAATTTGCAGAACTAACAAAAGGGGAACTTACGAAAAATACCAGCCTAATGGAATCACGAGGCAAAATTAAATATCTCAAGGGAAAGTTGTAGAATATGGCTTCATAAGTCTGGTTACAATTTTTATAAGGACAATTTGTAATTTTTCGTGGTAAAACATTAACATTAATAATGATTTTATTTCAATTTCTTTAAGGCCAAAGAAAAGTCGTTATTAACAACCATTCAAAAGAAAAAAACGTTTGGATTGGGCAAAATCGAAAATATCCTGGACAACAGAAATGTGGAGTAATGTTATCTTCAGCGACGAACCGAAATCTTATGTCTGCGTAGATGATTTTCGAAAAAGGGTGATTCGTACAAAATCAGAAACATTTCATAAAAACTGTTTAAAGCATACGGTAAAATTTGCCCAGGAGGTTATGATATGGAGATGTATGAGTAGTGATGTGTGGGTAGTAAAGAAGTTTGTAAATATAAGTTCATTGATGGTACTGTAAATGCAGAAAAGTACCAACACATTTTATCACGAAGCTTGATTCCAACAGCAGAAGAAAGTTTTGGAAATGACAATTTCATGTTTCAGCAAGACGGAGGCCCTGCCACACTGTGAAAACAACAAAAAAATGGTTTATTGGGACTCTATCACTCCCGAATATTGCAAGACTTTAGTAGATTCCATTCCAAAACGCATACAAGCCGTTTTTGCCGCAAAAGGTGATGCTGCCTCTTATTAATGTTCGATTTAAATTATCAGGACTTTTTGTTATTTTGTTATCTAGTTTATGCGAAATAAAATAATTATTATTTACGATCTAACTTTATGTAGGTAAAGAGTATGTGACTTCATTTTTCAGTCAGGAAGAGAAAAAAAGCGGTTTAAATGAGTATTTGTTTTTTTTTACATTTCGTACATCGTCCGAACATATTATAGTTCTTAGAGCTTGATGTGAATGTGAATTAAAACAATATTTTTGTCTCCAGATGTCATATCAATGTAAAATTTTTATATATTTAGTCAACACGTGGTTCTTTAATTTTAGCAACATAAGATCGTCGAATTTTATACAGAGTATCCTAAAAATGGACTGCAATTCAGATTTTATAAATTTGATTAAAAGTGATTTTTTTAAATGGAACACTCTGTATATTTTTGAAGCGTTGAATAGAGTGGACAAATTGATTTTTTTTTCATATAAGGTGTTTCTATAGCTATTTTGAACCGCATTCGACATATAAGCGATTTTATGAATAATTACTATTAATATTCGACAAGACATTAACATCCGTATTCATTAAAGAGGTTTAAATTTATACCAGGTCTAACTTGACAGTTATAGGTTTAAGTTGACGTTTTTAACAACTGAACAAATCATTTTTTCTAAATATCACAATTACAAAACGACAGTAACATAAGCGAAACAACGAACTCGAAACATAATGAACTAAGAGTTTTAAGTACCATGGCAACTAGACCTGGTCTAACTCTTAAACCTTTTTAGTCAATACGGTAGTAAGGATCTAAAACGCCAAGTGTGCTATGATGTAACAACTGCAATACGTAACGATGGTGGCATGACGTCTCGCTTTTTAGTTGATGTTAGATTAAGTTAGCGAAAATGAAGAATAATAGTTATTCAGATATTTTAAATTTGTTTTATATTCACGGCGAGTGTCAAAGAATTGTTGCAAGAACCTGCAGAAGATTTAACGCTCTTTTTCCGAATTTCCATGAACCCAAGGAAATTTCTCAGAATTGAAGGTAACTTTTTAAATTTTGGAACTGTGCAGGCCCCAAGAATTCAGTTTTACCCTATTGGTGAAAACGAAGAAAATGAAATTAACGTTTTGGCTTATTTTCGTGCCTATCCTCATGCTTCAATAATAATTTATGTATATCTGTATATATATATATATATATATATATATATATATATATATATATATATATATATATATATATATATATATATATATATATATATATATATATATATATATATATATATATATATATATATATATATATATATATATATTATATATATATATATATATATATATATATATATATATATATATATATATATATATATATATATATATATATATATATATATATATATATATATATATATATATATATATATATATATATATATATATATATATATATATATATATATATATATATATATATATATATATATATATATATATATATATATATATATATATATATATATATATATATATATATATATATATATATATATATATATATATATGTATATACATATATTATGTATGTATATATTATTATTATATTTTACACCACAGAGTCATCTGAAAATATTAAAGACACGAAACAATAAAATGCCCTTATCCCTTCGCAATCACATATCCAGTCACATAAATCGTACATATTTTTACTAAAAAAATAATTTACTTTTTTGTTTTTGTCTTTACTTGCCGAATTTTAAGTTCCGGCCAAGGTGGACATCTGGCCTTAAATTCGAGACATTTCTCAAAGTTCTGCTCACTGGCGGCTTTTAAAATCTTAAGATTCTAAACCACTGTGGCTAACACTATTTAAGACATTAATTTTTTCAATTAATTTAAACCACAAAATCAACAAACAAGTCTTGAAAATAAAATAAATTCTATAAAAATACGCTATCTTAACCACAAACTATCACAGCATTCACATTAAATGCATCAACTGACAAAAATGTTTAAGTGTCCTCGGCGCGGCTGTTGACCCAAAATTTGCCAATGCGCCCCTAAGCGAATTCAATCGGGAACACTCGGGAAAAACTCGCCTCTGTTTATGACCACGAGGACATCGCCGGCCGCCAGCCTCGTCCAACGAAACGAAACCTTCGGAGATCGCTGTGCGAGGCATCGATAGTGCGACTGCCGCGGAATCAACATGAACATTCGAGTTTACACGCTTAAAATAATAGAAGGAATTTCCAAATTTAAAAGAAATTAAAAAAATATAAATTATTTATTATTTTCTATTTGGAAATATTTATTGAGGGGTCATTGACCATATGACCTAATGGAGGAGCCCCCACTGTTCAATACCAAGTGCCAAAAATGATTTAGGAATAAGTCGAACATCAATATGGAGAACTTGACATAAATATAATATGCATGGCTACAAACTAACTACATTACAGACTTTAAAACCAGATGATTTTCCAAAACGTATAGATCTTCGCGAAATGTTAGTAATTCGTACACAGGAGGATCCAGATTTTCTAAAAAGAATTATTTGGACTGATGATGTAAAATTCTCAGGCGAAGGAGTCTTTAACCGTCAAAATAAACATTTTTTAGCTGCAGAAAATCCACACTTTACAAAAGCAAAAGGTTACCAACAAAAATTTGGTTTTAATGTATTTTGTTTGTTGATGGATAGGCAATTTTCAATATAATTTATGCCCAAAATTTAACTTCTGCAAAATATATTGAAATTCTGACTATACGACTTTTTGGATAATCGACCGTTTATTGACTTGAGATGTGGTTGGTATCAACTGGATGACATGAAGAAGACGTGAAGGACCATGGAGTTGGCCACCGCAATCTCTTGATCTTACTCCGTTAGACTTTTTTCTGGGATAGGATTAAAGAAATGGTTTATAAAACACCAGTAAGTTTAAAAGAAAATCGAGTAAGGCGCGTTTTTGAACAACTTATCCATCAGAACTTCAAAGAGCTACCTGTCGTGTGATAAAATAGGCGATCACCATTGCTTTCATGTAAATGGTTAGTACTTTAAACATCTTATGTATCAGGTGAAGATTCCAAAAGTTTAAATTACTGACAAAATCGGTTCTTCTCAGAACCATAATTTATATTAAAAGAAAATCGTTTGGCATTGCGTAATCTGTGGTTACATGATAAAAGACTTAGCGTTTCTGATATTTAATGTCTATTTCTCGAATATCAATATCATTTATAGAATCGCTTATAAATCGAAAGCAGTTCAAAATAGGTATAGGAACACTTTATATAAAAAAAAAATCAATTTGTCCATTCTATTCAACGCTTCAGTAATATACATGTTCTATTTAAAAAAATTTATAATCAGAATTTAAGTTAATTTTTAGGACACTCTGTATAAAAGTCGGCGATGCTATGTTGCTAAAATTAAAGTACCACATGTTTCTGATTTTTCATGTTTATGAAGAAAAATCACGAGTTTAATTTTTCTGATACATGAATTTTGAATAAAGATACTATCAAAAATTAATCATTAAGGAGATGTTTCATATCAAAAAAGAAAAACATTCCGTAAATGACAAACAAGATGTCAAGAAACTGAGTCAGATTTACCACGGTTTGATATTTTAATTATTTAATTTAGTATTTTACATATAATAAAATGCCTATATACTCTATACTACACCATCATAAATATAATTTCTATAATATCAACTTGATTATACACCAATATAAATAATGTAAACATTGTTAATCTAAATAATCGCTTTCGGCCAAAAATAAAAAAAAAACATATCGGTAGTATTTACTTAATTTCCACAAGTCACAACTGAAACATCATTGCTACTATAATGCAGTGAGTTGTTTTATTTCCAAGGTGCGTATACCAATGTATTTTAACATGATTTTAACATTAAGTTTAAACTGGAGTTTTAAAAATTGTAAAGTCCTATTTTAACGTTTTATTGTAATAGTTTTTAGTGTGTCAATCGATGTTTTATAGTTTTGTATTTATTGTAGGCTAATAATATCCTTTTGAAAAAGCTCTCTATGAAGCGCGAAACATTAAGGAAATAAATAATTCTTTTAAGAAAATAAACCAGTACCCAAGAATTTTTAAGAAAAAAAAATATTAGACATGGTTTAAGAAAACGCAACAAATGGGTAAATGTGGTTCAAATGGTTGGAATGAAATTAAAACAATTTCAATATTTTACTAAACCTTTCGATCATTCAGGCTGGTCTTCATCAGTAGTCCTTTTTATTTATTTATTTATTTTTTAGTCTGTAACAATAGGGAAATAGACTAAGTGGTGTTTTTCCAGGTATTGGGTTTTAATATTTTTTTCTCGGAGGACTTACCATAAGAAGGATTTTTCAATAATTACATTTACATACAACATTTATAGGTTTTGTAGTTTAAAAAAACACAGAACATTTAAAACAAGCACATTTAAAAATATTGCATGGTACGTCATCATTTTAAAATATAAAGCTATATATACATATATTCAAATGCTATGTCGACACGAAATTATTTTGCAATGACATGACGGTAGGCACATTAAGGTAGAGGAATTCCATGCATCTTTTTATGTTTTTATTACACATTGGTTTAAAAGCAGGGATAAATTGATTAATTCGGAATTGTTTTATTATTTTTATGGAATAGCTAAAAATAATTAATTTTGTTTTAATTATTAATTTATTTATGGAATTTATTTTATGTATCTGTTTTATCGTTTATTGCATTATTTTCACGTTTAATAAATACCACTTCCAGAAACTCTTTAGTTGGTTAAATTCCGTATTTAGAATTGTAGTATTTTGAAAATTAAAACTGTATATTCTTTTTCATGTTTTGTAAACGCTGTTTTATTTATTTTTATCATACTTATGTCCACTTAATCGGTTTTTAAGATACTGTATAGTTTGTCCTATGTATACTTTTTGGCAATTGTTACATGGGATTTTATATTTGGTATGTATTTTCTGAAATGAAGGTCTTTTTGATTTTAGCGAAGAAAAGAATTTTTTTTTGTACATATACAGAGTTGTACATATACAGAGTGTTCGGGAACAACGTCATGAATCTTAATGCCGCGGTTCTACATGAAAAACTAATGGTAGCAAGTCATTTAAGAAAATTTCAAAATCTCAATGGTTTCCTAGTAACGGCTGACCAAAGTTGCATTTATAATTTTAAATTTTGGGAATATTTAATGTATCTCTTTACGGATCAACTTGATATTTGACACATAAGTTTAAGGTAATGGATGCTCTTATCCAAAGGTAAAAATGTTTATTTAAGTTGCCACCAGAGGGCACTTTACCTACAACTGAAAACTTATTTCCGTGAAAACTTTTTTTATTTTGGAAGAAATTGTCAAAATTGAGTTCCGACTTTAAGCCGTTTAGCCGCAAATCGATATTAAAGTTTTATTCAATTAAATTATAACAATACAATTAACAGCGTAACACAACTAACACACTTTATAATAAATTCTGAAAATGTTCAGCATTCACTTCGATACATTTTCTAACGGCTTTTAGAAAATGTCTCCGAACACGATGAAAAATAAGGTTATTGACGGCAGTTTTATACACCAACATCTTTATATATCCCCAGAGGAAAAAATCCATTGGGTTAACATCTGGGGAACGGGATGCCTAAGGGAGTGCTCCGCTTCTTCCTATCCAACTATCCGGAAATACCTCATTCAGATATTCACGGACGTTAAGGCAGTAATGTGATGGTGCGCCGTCTTGCAAGAGCCACATCCTTATTCGTGATCGAAGGGAACATCTTCCAATATGCCAGGAAGATCATTTTGTAAAAATCTTAAAGATTTCCATTCAACGTCCTATCAAAAAAGTGAGGTCTTAGGAGACAATCGCCTATAATGCCGACCCAAACATTTAACATGAGTCTTCGCTGATGTTCCCCTTCTACATAAGCATGTGGGTTTTCAATAGCCCACTGATGTGTGTTATGTAAATTCACTATTCCATCGCTTGTAAAACCAGCTTCATCAGTAAATAATATGATATTAATGAAAGTATTATCATTTTCATATTTATGTAAAATAGTATTACACATGTTTAGGTGTAATACCTCATCACCATTATAAAGAGGTTGCACCTATTACAAGTGGAAAGGATAAAGAAGTTCTTCATGGATTACCTCCCAAGCTGTAGATTTCGCCATTCCTTCCGCAACGGCAGTTTGCTGAGAACTGACACCCGAGTTTTCTTCTATCTTTTGAATTATTCTTTCTTCTGCCTCAACCGTTCCAACGGACTTAGCTCTTCTTGTGTCATATTTGCGATGCGTAAATGAATCTTGTTCTGTCTTGTCTTGTCTTCTATGAAAACTCACAAAGGTTTTAAGCATAAGAAACATTTTGATCAGGGTGTGTTTGTATATAAAGCCGACACGCTATTTTTGCATTCCCATTTGCTCTCCCATAGCAAAAGTGTATGTCCCGATATTCTACATTCGAATATTGATAAACCATTTTTTATATAAGAAATAAATTACTTATGTTTAACATTTATACAAGTTTTTCAAACTGAAAAACAGACTAAATGCCAAATTTAATTTCTAGTGGTATTAATAAAAGTACTAGGACATTTTAATCATAATAATTTAATTGAATAAAACTTTAATATCGGTTTGCGGCTAAACGATTTGATTTATCGATTTGAAGTAAGAGTACATTATTTGAAGTACATTCCCTCGGCTTAAAGACGGCAATTTTGACAATTTCTTCGAAAATAAAAAAGTTTTCACTGAAAATAAGTTTTCAATTGTAGGTCAAGTGTCCTCTGATGGCAACTTAAATAAATATTTTTACCTTTGGATAAGAGCCTTCATTCCTTTAAACTTATGTGTCAAATATTAAGTTGATCCTGAAAGAAATGAATATTACCAAAATTTAGAATTAAAAATGCAACTTTGATCAGCCCCACTAGGAAACCATTGAGATTTTGACATTTTTTTAAATGACTTGTTACCATTTTTTTTCATGTAGAATCACAGCTTTAAGTTTCCTGACGTTGTTCCCGAACTCCCACATTAAAATTGTCAACATTTTTACGTCTGTCTGGACTGTCTACTTGACAATTTTAATGTGTTTGTGAATCGCCCAACTATTGTACCTATTTTGTGTATATGTATGTCAAGAATATTTAAATGTACTTATTAACAATTTCCTAATTGTGCGATGGACCCCCTGAAACCAAAGAGCAAGTAAAACGTCGTCTGTATATATATATAAATATATATATATATATATATATATATATATATATATATATACCCTTTTATTCAAATCGGTTTATTATTATTATTATTCAGGATAACCCTAGAGCTATGACGCAGCCTTCAAAACACGAAAAGTTTATTTGAAAGCAGTTGGTTAAAAAAGGAAACGCTGAAACATGACAAATTTCTTTTATCTCTAATCTCTTTTTATATAAAACATTTTTTCTAATATACCGGGTAGTTCTAGGATATACAAGAGTCCCTTAACAAAAGAAATATTTTTTATTTCTATAACTCTTTGACTTAAAAAAAAACTTTAGAACAGGGCAAATTTATTTTCTTTTTTTTACATACATAAGCAATTTTTTTCCTTAATAGAGGGTTAATCTAATAGGGTGAAACAACTCCCTAAAAACATTTAAAATTATATATTTTTAATGGTGTAAAACGCTAAATTTTAATAAATACGGTAATACACACAAATAATAAACAAAAATTTTATTGTTTTTCAATCTTCGTAAAAATATAAGTCTATTTTATTATATGTGTAAAGACATTTTCACGTACCCTATATATTGACATTTGATCAATCTAAAGCACTTGTAAGTTAATCTAAGGCGGTATTACATTAAAATAAATTAATTGTTTCCGGTACGTTAAAAATATACTTAATTTCTTAGGATCAGTTTACAATAGCAATCCGGTATTTTGTTTTATTTAACATTAAAAATATTAAAAATAGATATTTTTTATGCTCGAGAGGCATGAGAAAGTTCCAGGGATTCTCGGCGAGAGAAGACCACTCTCTTCTCTCGTCTCGTGCTGCGAGAGAAATTTGCTCTCTCGTCTCGGCGACATCACTAGCCATTCTCAATAAACTTTATAACTTTTGCCACATTTTTGAAATTAAATTATTTGAAATAGGAATTTTAGCCTTATAATTTTAAGCAATCTTTCGTTTAGTTTGTCTTGATGTCGGGCATTTTTGCCGGTACTTTATATAGGTAACAATTAATCTAATAATTAAACGCTAATATATGTCTATCTAAAGTAAACCCGGAACGAAAAACAAAAAGCTACAATGCAAACTTGTCTAAAGGATGAGAATATTATAAGAAATATTGTTGAAAAATGAAAATCAGTAAACGCACGGTTTTATTGGCAAAAAGGAGAATTGTCGAATACGGACAAATGCAAGGAAACCCCGATCACATCAAAAATGAGTTACCGGCTAATTTATTGTAAATCTTAGTCTGGCAACAGATTTTTATTTGCCATTTTTCGGTATAGAGTTTGATAAAGTTCAAATTTTGATATTGAATTGTTCAAATACAAATTCTACGAGAAATATGTTTCTTTTTTTTAACTCTAAGCATTACGAAACATTTTCAGTTTAATTTGCAAGAGTTCAATCCACAAAGCTAATAACGCTGATTATCATTAAGGTCAGCGACTTGCGTCTTGGTGAAAAAAAAGCTTAAAGCTATCCAAAAGAAATTACAGGGTTTACGACACACCAAAGGCGAAACTTTGAAATAATTTTTAAATAGGTTTTAATATGGATAAAGAGGTCATGACGACGTTCTAATATTTGTGTAGAATAATTTAAAGATGCTTATTAACTTATGTCAGCTGTGAACCATAAAATAATCTCAAAACATCGGGTTCTTACTAATATAATAAACTACCGTCAAAGTTTTTATAGGTATAGGTAATTAAAATGTTTCATCACCGACATCAACTCGATTTAACGGAAATGATTGAATTAAATTAAAACGTATGATGTTTATTTCGTGAATTTAAATAATTTAATTGAAAAGATGTGTCAAAAGTTTCAAAGAATATTGAGAAGAATGGCAATATCAAAATATTTATAATCTTACAAAATAACGATATCTAATTCTGACGGTCAGGTAAAAAAGCCTTAGAAAGACATAACCAAAGTTTGTAAAATAAATATTTGACAGCCTGCATTATTATCATATCATCCCGATGGCATAGGGTTTTTCAATAAGAATAGTATGCTTTTAAAATTAATTGGCAATTATCGAGTCCTCGTCGTACTCAAGAATTAAACCTTACAAGAACGACAACGTGGCGTATTAAAAAAAAAATGGGTTTTCACCGCTATAAGATTGTGTTGACCCAAGAACTGCAGCCACTGGACCATCATAACCGTCGTGGCTTTCCTGCTGGGACTTTAGAGCGACTGGAAAGAGAAAGGAGAATTTTTTAATAGAGGTACATAGAATGCAATTTACGCCTATTAGCCATATTTAGCCAACCACTCTCTGAGCTGTTTCTGGATTTTGCTACTCTATCCACATTAACACAAAGCATGGACCATAAACTTTGTCTCAGTGATTGAAATATGATAGTACAAGTGAATCCCACAAAACTTTTGACAGTGTCAGTGAGGGTATATACTTTTCAAAGAGCAATAAACTTTTTTTAGTATATACGATACATGATGGTCAAAGCACAACTGTGAGTCAAGAACTAAGTCTAAATCTTTGCTTTTATTGACAAAAGGTAAAATGTTATTCACCATTCGAATGCATATAGCGGCCTTTAAAATGTCAATAATTTTATTGTTTCCGAATAATAAAACCGCTGATTTTGAAGAATTTATTCTCAACATATGATCAGTAGAAACCTTAAGAAGCGTGTTTAAGTCTGCATTAATGGAATGTTCCGCCAACTCAGCTTACAAGGGTGCAAATGAAAAGTAATAAGTGATAGCTGCCGCTTTTGAGGAAAATTTTGAGATGTAGATGCTAAAAAGAAGTGGCTTTAGGATGCTTCCTTGAGGTACCCCGGTCAGTTGATACTTAAAGGATCAGATGTAGTTCCGTCAACACAGACACTTTGATAGCGATCTGTAAGGAATAATTTAATGGAATTTGGCGAACTGAAAAAACCCGCAGTAGTATAAAAGGCAAATAAGGATTTCATGATTGAAAAAATCAACGGCTTTGGGGTAGTCAAGTAAGACTAGAGTTGATATCTTATCGGCATCGCGGCCCTCAAGAATATATTCAAGAGCATCCGCCATAGATATACAGCAGCTGCATCCAGACCTGAAACGAGATTATTTTAAAGGCTGCAGACGAAAATTGTTTCTATAACTACTAACTTTTTTTTTCAAGACTTTATAGAGTCGGCTGTATGCTAATGCTAATATATCTGCAATGGCCAAACTCAGTGGGGTTGCTATCTTTAAGCAATGATGAAACTAGTGCCTCCTTCCAACATTTAGAGAAATAAAACATATTCATTTATTATGTGCGTTACGAATTCTGCGGTATACGTGCAACAAAAATATATAAGTGTGATATTAAGTAAATGAGAACCAAATGTTTTGCTCTTAAAACTATAAAAATAATTTTTAAAATATTATTCTCTACTTCGTGAAATTATATAAATTATTACTACCCTTACGTAAGAGCAATACAATTCAAGCAGGGTAGGGCCCCACCAGCCCCTATAGGATTTTCCTTGCCCGACCAAGTTTGAAAATTCTGGCTAAAATAAGCTTTTTTCATATCGAATTGCAACTGTAGTTAAGGGGGAACTGCACGCAGTAATATGGATCATTTGCAAGCCTTCCGCCGCTGCAGTATTATGTTAAAACTATAAGAGATATGTATTAGCTTCAATGTGACTTTAATAAGGAAATATGTGTAGTTGGGCGCTAAATGCAAATTTTTATGAAAAATTCAAATCTAGAGTTATAAAAGTAGATTTGTCCATTTTTGACCATTTTTTGGCCACTTTTTGATGAACATGCCTTCGCATATAAATTTTTTCTATACAAAATGGCTCTTTACCACCTTACATTGATCCTTTGTCTACGTAACTGCAAAATTTGAAATGGTAAATCATACTAATATCTTTGTATTTCTGCAGCGCGTGAACCCTTTTGAACCCATTTTTAACCGAAATGTAATTTAAATTACCTATTCATAACACATTTTTTTGAGGTCGGACGTGCAGGAAGTTTTTTTTTAATGCGTAGGTACCTTTTCATCTTACTTTTAACTCGACTAGACATTGTCGCTGGTTTTTCACTTTTTGCGTGCAGTTCTCCCTTAAGTTACGTTACTTATACGAGCCCAGTCGCACATGTATTGGACCAAGGGCGTATTTAAAATAATTTTATTTTTGTCACCTACTATTTACTGCATGTTACGTAGCTTCAACAATTGCAACTACGTTTATTTGATAGTATCTGGTATTAACAATTAATTAACAATATCGCATATCTATATCACTACAATAAATATTAGGTAACAAAAATAAATCTTACATATTCCTTTGGTCCAATAATGCGACTGGGCTCGTGTATAGTAAACCCATTTAGTAGAGGTTCTATTTATTCTAAAGGCTTTAGGGGCATTATCTCGAATGTTATTCATTAACTTTATATTGTCTGTTATCCATAGATTAAAAGACCGATTAATGTTGCATAGTTGAGCATGAAGGTCAAATTATGCTAATATATTTTGAGTTTTTATGTATATCTTCAATGTTGTAAATCATGTAAACGGGAATTTGCTCAAGATCCCTATTAAATTGGTGAAAATTAATATTTTTTGCCAACATTAGTACTTGCTTTTTCAGTTTCAAAATATAATACAATTAATAACTCCTCCTTTAGTCAAAATATTACCTCAGTTTAAAAAGTCAATTAAGGCTAATGCTAAGTCAGTAATACGTGTAGGTTCTTCATTGCAGTTAAAAACATACGCCGCCAGTTGAGAAGTGAGTGTATTTGTAACATTGAACATGTTTATGTTAAAGTCCTCAACATAAAATAAATTATCGTACTCCGAAAAAGTGCTAGTCGGTACGCCCTCAAGCATATCAGAGACATCAGTGCTGACCGAATTCGACGGTCTATAAAGAATTTCAACAAATGTTTCTTTTTTATAATAAAATTTAATCCATATATGTTCCAAAAAATCATGAATGATGAATAAAACACCGAATTTTAAAATAACTGTGATCTATACCGCCATCCCTGCGGTTGCTTCTATCAATTAGAATATAATTATCTAATCTTACCGTTTCGTCAGGAATGTCTTTTTGTAGCCAACTTGCTGTACGATTCATCGTTAATGGTTTGTAAAGAATTCCGTATGGTACTACCTACAGTACACAAATAATTATTAAATGTTTCGGAACTAATATCACTGGTATTAGAGTTTTTAGATTTAATATTTGCTAGAATTTAATAAATAGTCATATGCCGGCATTTTAACAGTTGAAATTTCTTGACTATTAAGTATTTACAATTTTTATAATTCATAGAATCCCCGGCTAATGAGATAACATCGGCATCATTTTAAATCTTGAAAGGATATGTCTTTGTTTTCTTAAATATTTATAAAACCTAAATGCTTTTCAGTCAGGTCAGAAAACGTAGATAATAGATACGAAGTTAAATTATCAATGCTGCTAGTCCGTAAAGAGATTCTATTCTTATTTAACCTTTTAGTAGACATATTTTTTATTTTAATATTCTGTTTAAGTGAATTACTATTTTAAACTAATTAACTAATAAACAATCCAACAACATTAGACATGCAAGGATCAATAATTCCAAACTGAAAGGGTTCAGAATCAGTATTTGAAATTACATTATCAATACAGTTCTGACAATATAAAGTGATTCTAATGAAATCTGAAATCATAACTCCCAAATGTTTTAAGTAGGTTAATTAATTCAACTAGAATACTATTAGTATAAGGCATTTTAATATTTATATTAAAGCCACTCAAAGTTGCCATTGTGTTGACAAGGTAATAACATAATAAATAATTCAGAGTATCTTCGAGTAAATCAAGAAAATCATTTGGCTTACCCAGACAAGATCTATATACGCAGTTCACAATTGTATTAGATTTCTCTAGTCATTTCGTAAATAAATGGAGACACTACCATCTATACTATTACTGCTGCAGTAGTAAGATAATAAATTGCTATTAAAAATATTAATAAACCTTAATGATCATGATCACTAAAGCAAAGAATCCCATAGGGGTTATTTTTTAAAAACAATGAGAGTTGAGGAATTTTATTACCGAAGCATTGAATATTTAAATGGAATGAATGTTCATTTGCCGCTTCCAGATTTTCTGCAAGGGGAACATCATCTTCGTCGCTGATCTCTGTTTCATATTGACTAATTGATTCATTTTCGTTGTCTAGCCGGATTAAAGTGTTTCTAATTCATATTTAATGATATAAAGCAGTCATCTTGTTGAGAGTTTATAGAATCTGGATTTGTGAGATAGCCAAAGAATTTTAGAATAAATGGTTTTGCATTGCTTGATTTTGGTTCTTAATGTCTTGGGTAGGTTTTAATTTTGGATAATTCCTTCAACATGAATTTTAAATATATGTTCAAAGCCGCAGGTATAATAATACAATCAACAACACATCAAACTCGAGCAAAATCAGTATTATTACGTGAATTTAGAACGGGGAGTTTCCGATGTATTAAAAAAATCGGGATTAATCCCGGAATTGATCGGTCTAATCCCGGTATTTCCAAGACAGGTTTTTTTCCTCCGAGACGTTGGGATTCCGGGAATGACATCTCTAGTTTCGCTTTATGCAGTTATCAGAATGTTTCCATGAAAATATTCTCTAGTGATAAATCGTTTATATCAACGTGGTTTCGATTATTCCATAGGCGCAGAGCTCTTAGTATTTCAAGTAAAATACTTGAAAAAAGT
Organism: Kuschelorhynchus macadamiae; assembly: GCA_030620095.1. NCBI lineage: Eukaryota > Metazoa > Arthropoda > Insecta > Coleoptera > Curculionidae > Kuschelorhynchus > Kuschelorhynchus macadamiae. The sequence continues at coordinate 1,322,813 of JAUTXW010000094.1, forward strand.
AATTCAAACACTTTGGTATTGGTAACGATTTTCGAAATATGGAAGGTTTTCGAAATAATACGATTTTTTAGATATAGTTGCTTACCTATTTAGATACCTGCTGTTGCCTGGAGATAAAGTTTTATTTTTTGGATGTCATGACATTGATCTCTCTTAAGTCTAAATTACTGCTTTGCTGCCAATGATATAAAACATTTTACATAGTTTTTAAATTCTGTTTACTATATTTGGAAATAACGTTAATAATTCAAACTTATAATCAACCATAAACAAGAAAATAAAACCTATAATTTCTAGCGTAAATGAAATGCTCCGCATTTCCCCCATTAACCTCGTCATATTTATCTTAGATCCTTTTTTGGCGTTCCAGTGCATTTATAGTTGCTTCATACCCATTTTGATTAAATTTCTTATTTCTTCAACAATTGTTCTTTGAATTTCTTCAATATTATTATTCCTTTCTCTATAAACTGAATCTTTCAAATAGCCCCAAAGGAAGGTATCCATAGACGTTAGATCTGGACTGTTCGCGGGTCAGCTGATTTTTTCCATATCTCTCCATCTGCACTTGTTAATTATTTTGAAGAAAGTCTCTTACTGCCAGAGTATTATGAGGAGGTGCCCAGTCTTGTTGCCAAATTATATTTTGCCGAGTTTGAAGTGGTAGTCCATCGATAAAGTGTTCATTTGATTTTCTAAAAATTCCAGATATTTTAACCCATTTTAGTTGCAACGGATAGAAACCGGACCTAACGCCTTTTGCCCCAAAATGCCTCACCAAACTTGTATTGAGGATCGTCCTTTGAAAGCAACTGGCTCGACAGCTTCTTTCATCGGACCAAATATGGCAGTTTTTCCGATTATAAATACCGGCAGTGGTAAATAACGCCTCATTGCTCCATACAATTTTATTGAAATAATTTGGATCATGTCTCCTTTTTTGTTCGTCATTTAATTGTTGAACTGGCCTAATTTTAAAAAAATTGTAAAGACAGTCTCTGATAGATTTTCTTGAAAATAAAGTATTATATTAAAATCCCTTTCTTCATTTCTATGTTTCATCCTTTTCTTATTTCTTAGAGACGCTGTTTCGTACAATAACTTCTTCGTATGAATTATAGTTGGTACAGATGGTATTCTGTAACCATTCTGAATATTTCCTCTATACTGTTCTCGTGTTCTTGTGGCATTATTATTATTCTTGAAATAAAGCACGACCATTTTAAACCTTTTAGCAAACGAATAGCTATTTTTTTACGTATTAGCACAAAATAAAATAAGTCAAGCAGTAAATCAGATTTCAAACATCAATGTCATGACATTCGAAAAATAAACCTTTATCATCAGGTAGCAGCAGGTATCTAAATAGGTAAGCAATTATATCCAAACATTCGTAGTATTTGGTAATTCTAAAACCTTCCATATTTCAAAAGCCTTTATTTTTTTATACATAGTATATTATACACAAAATATGCACAATTTAATATAAAATTCAAGAAGAAATGAAAAAGCAGATTGAATCAAATAACTTTTATTTGGAACATTTTTTTCTGGTTTCAAAAATAACCGATATATTTCTATTTAAAGAGTTATCTGGATCACCCTATACTTCAAAAACATTTTATTTTATGGTAATTGTACTTAAATTTCAGTTACACCCTAAAAACTATTTGGTATTTGATACTTGACTTCCCAAAAACGTATTTGAAGTGTATATGAATTTTACTTGATAGACAAAAGAAATTGAAGTACTGCCAAAAGTACTTCAAGTAACGAAAAAGTATTTCAAAACTATGATGTTTTTAAATCAAGAACTTTGTTTGCGCGTTTAAATTTGAGTTCAAGAAATAGAGGCATCCGTTTGCATTTTCCATTGCACCTCGCTTATTGGCAGCAAACTATGACCCCTTTTTGCCGCGTAGGAATATTAATCGTTCGGCCGTGCACCGACATAATTCATAAGACGGTCAACATCGAAAAAAGAGACGACGCGACTACTTTTATAGTGTCCTCTTATATCTAGCACTATACTTTCGGTAGGTAATAAGTATATTCAATTAATTAGAAAGTATAGTTACCGGGTGTTTTTAGCTAGGTTTGTTGATAAAAAATGAAAATGGCTGAAGTAGTACATCAATATGTTTAACATAAAAAAAAATATTGTTACATTTTTATAGGTAACAAATTAAAGACCTCACTGAGACAATTCCAAATATATGTACATATTCTAATATAGTATACAAGGTGTCCCAAATATAATCAATTATTTCACGTTCAGCCTTTGGTTTTAAATCTTCGTACCTGCGTATTGGCACCTTCTAGGACAAAAACGATTCAGAATATCAAAAGTATGCCATATTTTTGCTATAAAACATAGTGTCACATTTTTATTGTCCTAGGTCAAGAAATTGGGTAAAATCAAGTTTGAAAAAAATGTATAAATTTTTTATTTCTAAAGAAACTTTTCTAGGAATGCCTAGATGATGCGACGTAAAAATAGACATTTTGGTAAGACAGACTTTTTAGTGCGACATGTGTCCAAAAATTCACAAGCATATTCAAAATAATTTTAGGTGCTGTAAAAATGGATAACGATCGATAAGGAGAATAAATTATACGGACCCTTCCTAAATTTTGTTAAGTTCTAAAATATATTTCATTCCAACTTTTGTTAACCAAATGAACTTAATTATAATAAAAATAATAACGGTTAGGGGTGCAAACACGATATGGGAGGAGACGTTATCCTGGGTATATTCAGAAGTAGTTTTATTTTTATTTTTTGCTTTATACGAGATACCGGGTACTTATATAAAGTGTAGCTTATTTTAATGTTTTGTGTGTGTTTTTTTTTAATTTTATATACTTGGTCTAGATATAAAAAGTTAAATACAAAGTTTATTCAAACTGTACTTTTTTGTAGTGTAGTCTGCATATATACACCATGTAACTTTAAAGATAAGATAAAGGTATCAAATCTATTATATTTATAATTAGCAAAAAGGAACGGAATATAATAAGATCAAAAATAAAAAAGTTCATAGGAGTAATATTATCTGGTGGAATTAAACAGTTTTTCCGAAAAATTGTTTTTCCGAAGTAAATGCTAATTCAACACAACACAAGAGTAACAACAAAATAAGTATTTATTTTAAAACAACAGTATTAATTGATCAATAAATTAGCTTTGTTTTTTTTTCTGTTTTTGGCTGACTTTGAAGTAAGTGGAAAAGATGCCCAACAAGATTCGTATTTTTTAGGTTTTAGTATCGCTAATAAAAGAGGCCCCTTATTCAATATTTTGTTTTCTGTTTACATAATTAAAATATTTTTATAATATATGTAATTGTGTTTATTTTGAAAGTCCATGTTTTTGTCAAGACTATTAAAATATTAAAAGCAAAAGTGTTTTTCATTAGTAAATAATTTTAAAATGTTTATGTTGTTTTTATATTGTCTATCTTTTTACCCCTTCCTTTTTTTTCTAATTATACTCTAATAAACTTGATTCTGCGATTTTAATAATTCAGTTAATAATTTTGTATATTTTATGCAACCTGTATATTATTTTTTTTATCCGTGAGCACACCACGAAGTCCTAAGTACTAGGTAACGTGGTTGCTTTAAGTGAGGACATAGAAAGTTCATTGATGCGGGATTTAAAGACTTGCGGATTAAGACAAGAGGGGCAAGGCATTGGCTGGTAATAAATTCCATAATCGGGACATTCTGGTAATAAAGTGAGAGGTCCTTGTTATTTGCAGTTGGATGGTGAAGAGATGTATGTGGGTCGATGCTCGTGTCACCCTGGCAGGAATGACTAAGGCTGACATAATGGATGATAATTCATCAGAAGAGAATCCATGGTAGTATCTGTAAAACAGAGACATCTCCCACAATTCGACGATGCTCTAGTGAGGCAAGATACCTTGTGATGTTTAGATCATTAATCAGGAGAAGAGCTCTTCTTTGATCAGAGTCAAGGATTGAAGGAGAGGCTGCTCCCCATAAGTGCAGGCAGTACTTAAGGCTGGGTCTGATTTGCGACGTGTAAAGGGTGTACAAGTTTTCAGAAGAAAAGTATCTTCGAGCTCGGAAAAGGAAACCCAATTTCTTCGCGGCTGCTGTGGGAATTGAAGTGACGTGATCATGCTAGCAGAGATCTTTCTGAAAATTGATAGGCTAAAGGAATCTTAGGCTTCAACATTTGAATGGTATGGGTATTGGTATAGGTTTGGGAAGTTGTTTGTGGAAGAAACACAAACCATTTGGAGCCATTTTATATTTGTTGATTTTGGTTTGTTTGAAGTTTGTCTTAAAAAATTCTATATTCGTCAATTTAAAATGTATTTGTCATATTTTCCTAAATATGTTGGTGCTTGAAATAGTATTTAGTACTTAATTACAATTTTTACTTCAAATACTTGTCAAATTATTGGAAATACAAAGTACTTGAATTACTTTACTTGACAAAAAGCAAGTACAATTACCAGTTACTTAATACTTCAAATACTTTTTGTCAGTACTTCTGAGAGCTCTGTATAGGCGTAGTGCCTACTTCTCGTTTTAAACTTGTTTATTCAAGAAAAAAATAATCCCTAGTATTTATTGCATTAAACTTTATAATAATTTATCAAAAACCAAAATAAAAGCAAAATACACTAAATTTCAAAAAGGTTTTTTTTTAAATAATTTTTTTGTTAGTAACACTATTCTAATTTGTGGTAATTGCAGGCCTCCCAATAGAAAGATCTTTAAAGTCCCTGTTTTTAAGATTTTGATGTATTTCTCTTCAATTAATTCACCTGAGGAATTTTCGTTTGATTCTCCAGATTTTCGCACACTCTCGTGTTTCTAAAATCAGTGTTGGGACCGTTAAGTGTGACTATAATATCATAACTCTTACAGTCGGTTGCAGAAAGCTCGATTAAAGTTTAGAATATTTAACGGAATGTCAAATTTCACCGCGAGTTCCTAGATTTCTATAAGCATCATGTCAAATCCGAAAATTCGGTTAAATATTCTAAACTGCAATTAAGTTTTGTGCAACCGGTTCTGAATATTAGGATTTTATTTTTTATTGAAAATAATCATATTATAATAAAAACATTTTACAGTCACCATGTCGCTTAGATCTGCAGAGTCAAATAAGTGTCTGAATGAAATTAGCCGAACTATAGATAATGGAATATTTATATTATAGAGAAAAATAGTTTTGTTTAAGTGTTAAATTATTTGTATTAATGGGAAAGTACTATGTCCAAAGTGAATAGTAAAAATAAATTAAACCGACTAAAAAAATGTAAACAAATAAAATTTTAAACTATCTTGAAAATTTGACTTATTGCGGTCGACGTGAAAATACTATCGGGTTTCTAAAAAAAAAGACATCTGTTTCATATTAAGTGGTTCGCTTTAGAATGTATACTTTTTAAATGCATAATATGGTCTAATACCTTAAGTAATTCCTATACTTTTTATTAGTTTGAAGTCGGTTTTAAACTTTTCAAAAATCTTTAGGTATGTATATTTATTATTTTTAGTTTTTTATTTTTATTATTTTTACTTTTTGTTTTGTTTTCTTATCTTTATGTAAATCAATAGATAGGTACTTACAATTTTTGGTTCGATTTGTACAATTTCTTAATTATAGCAACGGAATTTAAAAATTATTATCAACTGATGAGTTTTATTATTTTAATTTTAAAGGGAACTAATTTCTTTTCTGATACGCCAAAGTTATTGGTTTTACGCAACTTCATTAATTTATTACCGTTCAGAGCACTTTCTATACAAGTAATTAAAGTAATTTGTCATTCTGCGCATGCCTCTTACATTGTTGCGAGTCACTGAATTTTTTAATAACATTATATGCGTGCAGCTCGCCCTCTAAAAGCTATTCGAGGTCAAAATATAAAATTTTCGGTTTCTCGCGAATATGTCGGAACCGAACAAAGATTGAGACATTTTACCTATTATCAATCTTATAAATCTCGAAAAGCTCTACGTTTTTCTGTTGTCATTTTTTCGTTAACACGTAATTCGCGCATAATAGCTGCACAAGCTATTCAACTCGGGTGGTAAACAAGTAACTTTAGATATGAAATACATTCGAATAAAATCTCGTTAAGATTTGTCTTTTTTGTGGACCTTGGATATTTGCAGTGTATATATTTTTCTCACTGTTTAATAATTCAAAAAATTAACAATAATTAAAAAAAGAGTCAGCAAAAGCATTTCATTTTTTTCTTTTATCATATACCTAAAATAATACAATCTTACTTGTTGGCATATTTCGACAACTAATATTGAAGGATTAACAAGTTTGGAAATTTTACAAAAATATTTGTTCAATTTTAGTGCTAAAAAATATTCACGTTCTTCCGGATATGTCCAAGTATTACCGCTAATTTACTATTAAACTTTGTAATCTGAACTTTGTAAGTGTAATTGCCAGTGTCTAAATTCAAAAATGATTAAATAGATAACAAAATAAATACTTATTGGGTATGTATATTAAAAAAAATGTATGTAAACTAAAAAACAGTCGTGTATCTATTCCTAACGGGCAATTTTTTGGTTTCTTTTTTTTTCTATCAAAACCTAAAATTTTGTATGTAGTTGTTTTTTAAATATCGGATTGCGTTTTGGTTAATCGTTTTTTTTTTGAGTTGATGTAAAAAAGTGTATCTCTATTAAAAACAGTAAAAATATGTTGAAGTTATAATTATTATTCTCTTTGCTCCGTCCAATATCATTTAATTGATGCTTTTTATATTATTATTAGTTTACTCCTCTGCAGATCGCCTTCGAAGTTATAAGTTGACTGTCATAGTTAAGGTAACCAGACAAATCAGGTGTATGTATCGGCAGGCCATGAAGAGTAAGTTATTCGTGCAAAAGTTCGCCGAAATAAGGTGGGCGGAACATCTTCAGATCTGGAGTCAGGAGGTCAAATGTTTGGTTTGCGACAAATTTTAACGATTATCATTTTTGATGATCTTACTGGGCTCTACATTTTTGATCTATTGACATTTTCCCGGTAATATCAAACGTAACTGACGCGTGAGCGTTGCGCAAGAGGCTCCTGGGGGCGGTAAACATTTAGAAAAGAAGAGGGATGAATACATTTTAGTACTGTTTTTTCAGATCTCAATGAACTCTCTTATGAGTGAAAATACACTTTTATACACTGTATGCTCGAAAGTTTTTATAGTTTTCAAAAACACTCCGATAATAATAGGCACATTTTAAATTGTAGGTCAACATTAATTAAAAAACAAAATTGAAGAAGATCACATCTAGCAAAAGAGATGCGGGACAAACTAGCCTATTATACACCTTAGCACCCAGAAATTTGTTTGTTGAGGCAAAAATTTTCCCTTTTATGATCCCTAATTTTTCAGGAAGGTCACTTATTGATCCCTATTTTTTTTTTAATTTTGGCTCCTAATATTTTTACCCTAAACTGGCACATGGTTAAAAATTTGCAAGTAAATTTGAAAATTGGGTTGTTTCTGTATGCAGCCCAGTTCAGCGGCTCTAAGATACAATGACGCTTACAAAGCTGGGGTATTGAATACACAAAAGTACTTAAAGTAAAATAATTGTTCCTTTTGAGACTGTAAGTATTTTACTTAAGTACTTTTGAATTGGCGTTACTTGGCACAATGTATTCAGTACTTTTTTAGAAAACATATTTAAAACTTCAAATTTTAAAGTATTATTGTTTACTTAAAAATATACTGTAAAATATTAATATACTTAAGTACTTTATAAAGGTACTTAATTATTTTTAATACTACTAGTAGTACTTTTAGTTCAGTACTTAAAAATAATTAAGTATTCCGAAAGCAGTTGCTTCAGTATTATGTATTTTATCAAAAATAATGCTAAAAAGACATTTCGCCTCGCTTTGAGGTACATATGTCCCTAGGAGATCTATTTTTTACGCCAGATCAAACCGGTAGTTGATATCAGGTGATAGACCTTTCTAAACTAAGAAACAGAAGTTTAAATTATTTTGCTCAAAAAATCCGTTTAGATTCTACTGATCGTTAAAATGGTAAAAGTAGTAATTTTTAGATATCAATTAGTTCAAAATAAATGAATTTAGAGATATATAGCCTACTGCACCAAACTTTTAATCACGGAATAAATTTAACTGGCGTTTAGAATAATTTTTGACGTTGACACTCTTATGTGGTCTGCACACTCTCAGCCGTCAGATTAGTTAATGCTTAGTTAAATGCTTTGTGCAACCCGCAATAATAAAAATGTCTGAATGAGCTACATATATAATCAATCACCCTGTAGATATTCATAGTACTGTAAACTAGTTTTTAAATCATTAGTTTTACACATATGTGCAAAACTAAAATGGAATGAGCATATCGACAATATCTGCAAAAATATTTCGACAAAAAAAAAATCGTAATAAAACATCTTTTGTTACTGTTTAGAAAACGTATTATGCTCAATTATATTCAAGATTTTCAAATTATTTTATTGCGTGCTTGGGAGGATTGCCTTCAATTAGTGAGCCTTTATTCTTCCAAAAACGTATAATTACAACTAGATTGGCCTCGTGAGGGAATAATTTAAGCAACTGAAAAGTCTAACACTGTATATGATAGCTAGTTGTATGTAAATATAAAAAAGAGCTCACCATTTGTTTACTTCAGACAAGTTAATTAAAATTTGAGACATTCTCTAAACTAGGATATAATAAACCGATCGTGCTCTAAACGTACTATTACTTAACCAGAACCTGATTTTAGTCGCGAATAACTCTTATTATTCGACCATTGAAATTGTTTAATAATTTTCCAGATAATAAATAAATAGCTTCTATAGCATTCAGCAATATTTAGACTGTGATAATTTATAATATAATAAGTTTGTGTTGCCACTTTTTTATGTGTTTATGAAGTTTAAAAATAGGCCATATTTCATTCATTATAAAGCCTATTTCTCTTATTGATCATCCAGCAACCAATCAAATTTGCTTTACATGTTTTTATAGCAACATTTTTCTTTTCAATGTATGTTTATGAACTCTGCACTGCTGTTCGTACTTGCATTTCTTTAAATTATGTTTTAAAAAAATCCTTTTTTTACTCCAGTTAACAATCTTACACACAAACCATAAAGAATATTTTAATTTAAAATATGCCTTTGAATACGATTAGGTAGCTAGATATTGTTATAAATGTATGCGTGAAATACCAAGGCCTATTTTTTTTTAGTAACTAATGGGGGTATCCTAATCTGTAAAGTTTCTCTTATCCCTAAAGCAATCTCCTATGATAAATATTTCATTAGTGGAGTTTCTTATGTGTCCATTTCGTATTTTTTGTATTTTACTTATCATATAAAAAAATACATACGGGATTCAAAACCAACCGTCATTTTGCCAGTTTATATCTTATTACTAAATTGTATAGGATCTTTGACTGAGTTAACAATAATAATAAAGTTGCTTGAGAAAAAAAAAGATAAAATCGTTGATTGACGAAAATTTCCTAAAATTTCTTATACCTATTTTTTGTTATTTTCATTTCGTTAGTATTTTTTTTCTACGATTAGTAAATAAGTTGAAAGAACTGATTTTTACTGTAGGTACAAAAAGCATAACTTACTTAATCGCACTCTCTTGATGAATGACCACTGGCAATTTAATATATGTGGAAAAGTTTTTATATAGCCTCCATATTAATTATTGCTTGTTTTATTAGGTAGCGAGGCGAGCCCTGTATGAAGCATTTAAAAAAGCCCAGCTGGGAACATGGGTAACAAAGCCATTGGAACAAGATATGTTCGAATTTCCAGATGCAAGTCCATAGTCGCCCAACTTCGATTCATCACACTGGATTTCTATTTATTGTTAGGAATTTAATTTGTGATTTTTATAGTTGGCGTCGATAAACTTAGAAGATAACACGTATCCTGATTTTAAAATAAGTTTACTGTATAATGTCTCTTGATTAGGTGTAATAGTTCAAACCTCGCAGTTCCTGAATAATTAATGCTGTTTTTGGCAATATCAAACTTTATTTTATAAGTGTGTTATACAAATACAAGTTTGATAATTGGCATGTATTGAGCTTCTGAATGTCATACAATTTTGTAGCTTCTATAAGCAGATTTTGATATACCAGATTCGAATAATGTACTAGAATAGTTGATTACCTCAGCACCGCTATCTTAACTAAATTTCGTTCTAAGGAATAATTCAACATGTTGGATTTACAAAATGCCGCCAACGCTGCCACATGTATTCCTGCTGACGTCTATTTACAAGATTAGTTTTTATTCACTGAATTATAAGAACATTTGGTACAATACCTAATTGATATATTTTTCTGCTATTACTGTAACTTATTATTATTATTTTTAATGCAAAATATCAGTTTTATTTCTACAATTTAGATAATGTAGAATTGTCAGGAAAAAGAACAACTGTCCACTCTTTTAAAAGCAAAAATATGTTTCTAGCACAAATTGAACAATTATTTTAAGATAGGATCAACGACTTGGTGGTGTTTTATTGTTCAAACTTGGAATTTAGTCTAAAAATACCACTTTTTTATTACCTCTTTATGAGATCTGAACCAATCAAAAATCTACCCCGTTTTGTCACACGTCTATATTTTTTGTAAATACTGTTAAATTTTTTGTACTTAAATTAACTCAGGAATAAAAATATTGCATAATCTTTACTTATTCTATTTAAATGTTTGAATTATAATTGGATTATTATTAATTCTTCCACAATTTTATTAAAACTTGCAATATTTTTGTGCATAAGTCTAGAATGGTTACTGCAGTCCGCTACTATGCTCTTCTATAGGAAAGCATGAAAACTTAAGAATTTGATGTTGTTAAATACACATGTAACCAACATACAAAAATCCAGAAAGAACCACGCACAAACGGAAACCCGTCTTCGGTGAAATTAGCTGTTTTTTAACGTAGTTCTTGACCTCTTGTAAAAAAGATACCATGGGCACAATCTATTCCTACGACTAGTTTTTAACGTACATGGTGTTTGTCCAAATCCCATATATCTAAAATAAATGGGTAAAACAGGATGACACCAAATTAGTTTTTTTAGCAAATTTAACATATAGTACTTCTCATATTAAAAAAATAATTGTTTGTGAACATAGATCCGCAAATGTTGTATTCTTGATTACAGAGTGTTATTATTTTTTGTTCTTATGTTGAGAAATAATATTCTTTAAAAAAATTAATTTAGTGTCATCCTGTTTTCCGCATGTATTCTATATGGGATTTGAGAAAGTTTACTTTTTTCTGAAGGTTTGTGCATGATCATTTGGTAGTATTACTGAATTTTTTGTCATTGTGTTTAATGATCCCTTTGCACAAAATTTTGTTAAACAGGTTTGGCGGAGGACGTTATAATGAACCGTTCCAGTTCTGTTTACTATCCCAGTTTTGTTTACTGTCCATCCAATAATTAGTGTTGTCTTTTTTATATGTATTTTTAACGATCTATTTATTGATGCCTCTAATTATCAGTTGGAACACTCAGTTGTACATTTTTATCTCAATAATTATTTTGAAGGAACTTTACCTTATATAGTTTTTATAGTGTAAATAATTCACTGTAAATTACATAATAAACTATTTGCAGCATAATATTGTTTTTTAATTAGATGTAGTTATTCTAAAGTATTAACTTCTAATACATAACTAATATTGTTGATTGAAGGAAAAAGGAAGATGCGCAACCTTATGGACGAATTCGTGGCACAAAAGGTGTCCGAGATGTAGCTGGCGACGATGTCGCCGCCAGGAAAGGTCTCCGAAATTTCCTTGGCACCGCCCGCTGCCAGTCGTTTACAGCGAATAGATCGGATAGTCGGCGGAGATGTACGAATCGCTTACCTGTATTGTTTACATCATAGTGGTTATTGTTTTTTGCTCGTTTTCGAGACAAACTCGTGAATTTTTAACTCTACGAAACTGGAGTACGTTTCATTCTTGTGAAACTGTTAATTAAAGCGATTATATCTGCCAGAAAAATAATTTGGTGAGCTTTTTAAAATTTGCCGTGACGAGACCCGACATTCTTTGTCAATGGACACAGAACTGTGGCAATGTTGAAATATTTTTAATGGACGAAAATTCTTTAATAAATAAATGTTTATGTGAAAATCATTTTTCTAAACATGATATGTATTCAAGTGGCGAAAGACAATTACTGAAGAAAAATGCCGTTCCTATATTTTGGACAGGTAAGTGTTTTTTATTTTGTATCTTATTTTTCGAATGTCCTTGCTAAAATTGAATTCAAATAAAGAATAAACTATACAGAGTCCTAATAATTTTACAAATGTTACATCGCAGGAATTTAATGTTTTTCGAATCTCTTAGTATTGGAACTTTCTTCTCTTGATTAGTACTCTTTAAAATAAATTAATTGGGTCATAACCTTATGGCGCCTGATATATATATATATATATATATATATATATATATATAATGTGCTTGTAGGTAACGGCCGCATACTAGCAATAGCATAAAGAAATAACGGGGATTCCGCCAAAAAGTTTATAGTACATTTTTTTCTCTAATTTCGAAATAATTCATTTCTTCTTCAGAAAATTTAAGACTTTTTCTACAATTAAAAAGTACTTAAATTAATTAAAATGCAAAGACAATTTTCAGAAAATATAAAATTGGATAGATGTTAGCTACTAAAACCAATTGTTTTCCTATGAAATAATAATGACAGAAATAAGTTAAATATGTCATGTGTATAATTTTATATTTTCTAAAAATTCCCTCAAAATTGTATTTGCATTTTAATGAGAGTACTTTTTAACTGTAAAAAGTCCTAAATTTTCTGACAATGAATGCATATTCACAAAAATAAAGATTTGGAAAATAAACCACATAGAAAAATAAGAATTTTGTGGAATACATAATTTTTTCAGTTTCCTTTCCTGACCGTGATGGTAAATTTAATACTTACTATTTCAATTCAGTGAAACAATTTATGTTTGGTTTGTTATTTAAAAAAACGTGTTAGTGCTTTTTAATATTTGTTGTAAAATCTATATATTTAAAACACTGAGCGAAAGTTTTCAGCAAGTTCGTGAGAGAGTTGTACTACACCGATTTATATGATTTTTTTTAAATGATCATCTGGTAACCGAGACCTTGCAACACTATTTTTTGTATTGTATACAGGTTGTTTAAAAAAATCACTGTCACTGATTGATCACGATTCTTCTGAAACTGCTTGACGTAAAAAGATGCATTTTGGCACACAGATTGATAGTAGAATATAGAGGTTGGATAAGAAGGAATTTTTTATTTAAAAAAACGGTTTGTTTTTCGGAAAAACGCTTAAGCTCGTGTATTTTATTTGGTTATTTAACATATTTTAAGTTTTCTTAAAAATTTATACAGGGTGTTCCAAAAAATCGGGCCACTGATTAATCACGATTCTGATCAAACCGCTTGACGTAAAAAGCTGAATTTTAGCATACAGGTTGATTGTAGGGTGTGGATGTCCGATAAGAAGAGTTTTTTTCAAAAATCAAATTTCAAGGGGATGAAACTGCCCCCCTTAACTAATACAATATTTTTAATTAAAAAACGGTTAATTTTTCAAAACAGCGTTTGATCAGGTACATGTCATTTTACTTTTTTTTAAATGTATACAAAAAATCGGAAATAATTTATAAACAAAAATCTCTCAAGCCCTTGTTGACAAAAATTGAATGAAAAATTTATAAAAAAATAAGGTGATCTAAGTACCAATTTATATCCCTTTCGTTAGCGTCATACGCGAACGAAATCGCGGGTACTTCGTTAGCATGTGCTTAACTCACGAAAATAATTTAAGGAAAAAATGTCCCAAGCGAAAATTTGGACATTTCGCATAATTATTTAAGTAATAGCAGCAAAATGGCATTAACAAAAATATACTATGCTAATATTTAATTTTTAAATTTAATATTTAAAAATCTAATTTACAGGTATTTATAATTAAGTATCTAAATATAACTTTCATATTGTAGTATGTAAAAAAACAACACCAGTTGCGTAAAATGTTTGTATTCAAAATTTATGGATAGTACCTATTTAGTAGTTAAATGTAAGTTTATTTTCACGTTTTTTCTAAATTTTCATTTTATTTTTAATGCAAACATTGCATATTTATTTACGTTTTGATTATGTATTATTTGTAAATTATATGTTTTGTTTGAAATAAAGTCATTATATTTCAACTTTGCTTTTACTGATTTATGCTCTAGTCATTGCAAAACAAAATTAATATCTTTTATGAACAATATTGTTCCTTAATTTTTAATTAGTTCCGAATAATGTAAAAAATAAATTTTGTCTTAAAAACAATAATTTGTAAATTAAAATTTCGATTTAAACGTAGACCTAAAACAATTTGCTTCATTTTGTAATAATAAAGTAGCACAAGGTTTTTTTCCTATATTTACAGAGAAAATGAAAAAGTAATAGGAGCAAAATAGCGTTAACGAAAATATATTCTTATATTTAAAAATCTGCCTGTATAGCGCGCGTTATAAATATAACTATCATGTTGTAGTATGTAAAAAATCGGTAAATTCCTTGACCGGGAACTTCGTTATCAATTATTACTTTTATTAGGAAGAGTGAAGTGTGATTCAAATTAGTTAAGTACATAGAGTGTATATGTGTTACATATACTGTCTCTTCATTTCTATTGGACGCCATTTTGGATTCCTACCAATATGTTTACCATTTTCTTTCTACCTATGACACACTTGACTTTTGGGCATAATTTAAAATGTATTGAACAAGAGTTCTCTACGTTGATTTTTTAAAACTTTTATTTTGCCGTTTTTTTGTTTCCCCATCTTAAATTGATATCCATATCATCAGTCTTTACCTATTCCGCTGGTCAGCAGATATTCCAGATATTAAGTTTCAGAATGGTTTTCATTAACAATCCTCTTGTTGTTATGTTACAGTGGTGTATTATTTGCAGTTAAGATCCAGTAAAAAAAACAAAGGCCCTTTTTTAAATTGTCGACGTTTCGCCAGTTTATTGTTGCATCCTCCGGGCACATATACCACTCTAACAAACATTTTTTAATGTTGTTCCGCTATATTGGATTTAATCCAAAATATTATCAGGCCATCCCCATATGACCCTTAATTTTTGGTCAGAATTTGAATTCAATCGGGTAAGTAGTATTTAGGCTATGTCGCGATCAGATAGACCGGCAGACGGACCGACAGAATTGAAAAAATCATGTTTTTTTGGCATTTAGAGACGCTAAAACGCAAAGATATGTAAATCCTGAGAGGTTGATCTTCACGATTACAAAAATTTTATTTGGTTGCAATTTTGTTCCGCAATCTTGAATTAGTAACACATTTTTACTAGTTCAGCCCTATACCACAATAGTTATGGCACACAATTTGAAATCAATCCATTAAATAGTTTTTTCTGGTTGAATTTTTAAATATTTTATTATACCGCCATTTCCAACAGAGTACTTGATGTTTGTGACAAAAATTTGAAATACATTGGATAAGCAGTTTTTTCATAATAATTTTTTAAAAATTTCACTAGGCCGCCATTTTGGATTTTTATCGAAGTATTACTAAGTGTTACACATATGACCCTTAATTTTTTATAAAAATTTTAAATCAAACGGGTAAATAGTCTTTAAGCTATGCCGCGAACTGACAGACAGACGTACTGACAGACCGACCAACGGAATCGATAAAACATTTTTTGGCATCTAGGGACGCTAAAACGTGAAGACTTGTAAAACCTGAGAGAGTGATTTTTTCACGATCGCATACTTTTTATTTGGCCGCCATTTTGTTCGGCCACCTTGAATTAGTACCAGAATTTTGCTAGTTGATCCCTATAATACCACATTTAGTTAGAACACACAATTTGAAATCAAACCATTAAGCAGTTTTTCAGGCTGAATTTTTGTATATTTTATTAAGCCGCCATTTTGTTTCGCCATCTTAGATTCGTACCAAAATGTTACCACTTGATTTCAACATAATACTTGATGTTTTTGCAAAATTTGAAGTAACGAGTAGTTTTTTAATATTAATTTTTGAACGATTCACTAGGCTGCCATTTTGTTTCGCCATATTGCATTTTTACCCAAAATTTGAAGTCAATCAAATAAGTAGTTTTTTAGCTACGCCGCGAACAGACAGACAGACCGACAAAATTGAGAAAACCTTTTTTTCGTCATCTAGGGCCCTAAAACGTGATCCGAAAAAATCTCGGAGAGTGATTTTTTCACGATTACCTACAACACTTCCCTGACAATTTTGAAATAAAGTCAGTATATTTCAACTTTGCTTTTACTTATCTATGCTCTAGTCATTGTAAAAAAAATAATAATCTTTAATGAACAATATTTTGTCTTTAATTTTTGGATCAAAAAAAAGTTATTTTACACGAAAAATCGCTCACATGGTTTACAGGGTATGCCAATTTCTAGGGTGACAATTGGTAGAAGCTATACGAGATATGGAAAAGTTTAAATGGTGGCAAAGTTGCGCAATTTGTACTTAAGCAAATGCCGTTTCGAAATTGAGGATATTTATAGTACTTCCGAAGATATCCGGAAAAAAGGAAAATTTTTGAAAATAGTTTTAATTTTTTACCGAATTTTTTTAAAAAGATATTTTCAATTAAGTGTCACATCATCCAGCCACCTTATTCCCTCTACCAAAATATGTTAAGTTTACGATTCGACGATTCATCTCCGAACGATCATCATAAACTGTGCATTTTAAATAGTCAGCAATGTTGAGTTCTTCTTAATAAACAGTAATTTTAATTCTAAATCCAACAGCGTATCACACTTAACATTTTTTCGATATTTCGGAATAAAAAAATATCAATGCTAGTTAATAATGATTGCCGAGGAACGGAAAGCCCCCGTCGGGCCAAAAATTCAATTATCTGCGTTATCTTCAAGCCAAAAATGTGGTAATGGAAATGTAAAATTTATTTATATCTACCTCTTTTATTAGAATCAGAAACGAAGTACCTAATTCAAAAATATTTCACTTTTTTGTTCTACTCCGGAAGTTATTTAAAAATTCATTCTCATTGCCATTTCCTTTCTTCGACAATATGACGTGATTAGATTTTTGACCCGATGTTTCGTTCCTCATCATGAAGAAGCACTGATAAAGGGGTTTATTTGTCAGAAACATTGGAAAAGCGCTCAATTTTGGGATACTCTGTACCTTTATTAGTTCAGAATAATGTAAAAAATAAATTTTGCCTTAAAAAAAGGTAAGCAACAATACTTTGTAACTTAAAATTTAGATTTAAACGTAGATTTAAAATAATCTCCTTTATTTTTTAATCATAAAATAACACAAAGTTTTTTTTCCTATTGTCAAGACCTATAATTGAATCGGTGAGTTCGAAAACAGTACAAGTCCAAAATTTGACATTTTAAAGTAAGATAGCCATTTTGTTTAAAATGTGTGTTTTCATTGATTGAGCTTAAAAACCGTACGACATGCAAAACCGTAAACGTAGTATAGCTGGTGTAATCCGTAAAATGAGAACAAAAACTGTACATGTCCGTGACTTGTACGGGTTTTCATCTCAGCAGCAAAATATTGGGCAGTCGTTTGTTTACAAGTACAGCGTTTGATTCGTGTGAATGTTTTTATCGTAAAACAGAGCTCACAATTTGTGATTTTTAAACAATTTAAAGTAAATAATTATGTCATCCAGTGATACTGAAGAAGAAAATATTAGTATTGGTGGCAAAAAAAAAAGAAAGAAAACACGTTATTGAAAGAACTACAGGATCTGCTTGTAGGTAAGCTTATTACGTCCTACAAATTTTGAAGTAGCTATTTTGTTTTTTAGCTGTAAAAATAAATGCATGCAGCAGTTTACCGAGCAAGAAAAAAAAGATGTTTTATCTAAGCTACTCGGCGGTATGACAAAAACGAGCAAGACACATATCTACAGGGACTCATGGAAGTGAAACCAATCCAGAGATATTGTGTAAGAGGTGAAGAAGGCAAACAAGAAAGAAAATGAAATATTTCGTACTTCGTTTTGAAAGGCCCAAATCGTATTTCTGTGTGTAAGCAGGCTTTTATAAGTCTCCATCCTATAACGCATTACTAATGGCAGCCAAGTCGCCAAGGCATCTAAGAGGCCGACATAATAACAGACCTCGTACAATATGTGACGAATGGAGTTAGAAAATTAAAGAACACATTGAAGCATATCCGGTAAAAGTTTCACATTATTCCTCCAAAACCATTCGTTATTTAGATGTTTCGTTGGATGTGAAAAAAATGCATTGCCTTTTTATTAAAAAATTTCCGGAGTTCGAAAACTTAGTTAAGTATGCATTCTATCCGAAATATTTTAAAGAAAACTTCAGTCTTAGGTTTGGTAGACTACAGGTTGATGCATGCTCGGAGTGTGAAAGACATGGAACCAGGCTTAAAGATGCCAACCTTAACGATAATGCAAAAAGAGTTATTGCAGTGGAACTAATGGTTTATAAAAGGCGGGCGAAGAAATTTTACAACAAAATTAAAGAAGTTGAAACTTTGTGTGCTGAACGATCAGAAGTAATGGGTCTAGCTTTCGACTATATGCAAAATATGCCACTACCGCATATTCCAGTACAGGAGATTTTTTATTTCAGGCAGCTCTGGGTATATGCATTCCAAATCCACAATCTTAAGGAGAATACCGGTCAATTTTATACTTACCATGAAGGCCAAGGTAAGAAAGGACCTAATGAAGTCTGTACATTTCTTAGTGACTATATAACGACTCATATACCCCCTAATATCACTGAACTACACTTATTTTCCGATGGATGTGCGGGTCAGAACCGAAACCAAACGATGATCCGTTTTCTCTTGGCATTACAGGCAACCAAAAGATTCGACAAAATATATCATTATTTTTCGATACGAGGTCATTCGTCTCTCCCCTGTGATCAAGATTTTGGCGGTGTGAAACGGAATTTTAGAAAACATGATCGAATCTATACTCCAGAAGAATATGAAGGCTTGATATTGAGTTCCCGAAAAAAGCAAGCATTTACTGTGAAGCAAATCCGATACAGTGATATTATTGATTTTAAAAACTGGTGGTCTGAATACTATAAAAAAACGTGTAATACTTTAGCTCGAAGTGCTGGTTCCAAGAAAGAAATGTTTGCTGTATACAGCTACAGGCAGCTCCTGTATGAAAGTTCAAACCCTGGATATGTGAAAACGTGGGAATTTATAGATGGCTTACACTTCAATACTTTTAAATTACTAAAAGAACACAAGGAAAGCCCACTTTTACCCAATAGTGCGGCATATAAAGAACATATTCCAATCAATGACAAAAAAATCGCAGACATCAAGAAGGTAATGTCTTATACGCATGGTGAAATATTGGAATTTTATTACCATATCACATCATGGAAGACGACAAATACTGAAAATGATGATTAGATGATTTACTTAAAAGTTTTGATCTTGTATTTTTCCTCTGTGACTTAAATAAATAGACTTTAAAGTTCCCACTAATTGTTTTTATTCAGTGTTGAGTTCAAAAACCGTACAAGTCAATCAGCTGTTTTTTAATCTGTCATTGGTAGATTATTGTATATTCAGGATTTTTTTTTCAAAAGTATGTAGCAAACCACGAGGTCTAAAACTTTTATATGCAGGCAAATTGTCCATTTCAAGTAGTTTCAATGTTGGGAAGTTTTTATTGATTTTCTCGAAACGACGATTTTGGACAAGTACGGTTTTTAAACTCACCGATTCAATTGTTATGGCTCTGTTAATGGCTAAAGCGATAGAATTTTTGTTAGATTAACTAATAACGTTGAGTGATCAATAAAGCATAATCGGCACCGTCTTCCACGAATCTCATCGTTTTCCGATCAACGCCGCAGCCAACGGTCATCACGGGGAGAGCCGAACGGTTGCGAATGGGTGTTTTATACTTTTGCCGTAGAGCGGCTCCACCGTACAACAGCCGCGCATCTTCCTTTTTCCTTCAATCAACGCCAATATCAATTAGTTTTTTAATAAGCATTCATAATGTTTTATTAAAATATTGTTGCATTGTTTGATCAGGTACTCTGGTCTTTCCGCCGCGTAATATAGGTGTGTATATTATGGCCATTTTATAGATATAACTATAACTTACGGTTTATCATGGGTCAAATTTGAATTGAATGTCTCAAGAAATGTACAATGTAATGAAAATATGTAGAAAAATAATAAATATTAAAAATTGTATCTTCAAATCGAACCTGTTTGTGACTTATTATATGACATTTTCTTCAAAAAAATTATTGTACCCATTTTATATCCGTTGACCATTTTGATATCTTGCTCTGTTTTGAAGTAATTTAGCAAAATATGTTTCAAGGCATGGTGTGTTTAAATGGTTTAAGCATCAGCTTTTATTATTAAAATTACTTGTTACATTACATTATTGATGTGTCTCCTACAATTCAAATTTGGGACACGATAAGCAGTAATTAATATCTATAAAATAGCCATAATACATTTTAGAAAATTGTACAGAATGCCTTTCTTTTTAAGGGGTGACGACCCCATTTAACAGCCCAAAAAAAAATTCGTAGCGACACTAACTCGGTTTGGTAGTCCTGTAGGACTTCCTGCTTTATTTTACACATATTATGTCCCGTGGACTTTTTTGATATATTGCACTATTTTTGAAGTAATTTAAAAACTGGAGATTTTTAATAATTTTTAGCTTGTAATTTATATAATACAAGCTCATACTAAAACCATTATGGAGATTGTCACACAGGATTGTGATCGATCGCATACAATCAAGTGCTGATGGCTAAAAACGCATGCTTTAAAAAGCGTTAGCATTCAACCTTCAAACTATACTATAAAATATAATAAAAATAGTTAAAAATAACGTACTGTTTGATTTGTTTCATTATTCATGTTTATACTAAAATATTTTAAATGTTGTATTCGGACATGTGCAATTTTTAAATACGATCGAACGCCCACGGTTATTATGGCACTAAAAAATAAATATTTTTCAAACTGGTCAATGACACTTGGTCGTGCTCTATCGCGTGTGATTGATGTGATGCTACAGTTGATTACAACTAGCAATTTTTATTTGTTAACATACTTTGCTTTATTTTTAGTTAGTTTTAGACGATCGAAGAACATAGACCAGATTTAAAATTTAGACTCCCTAAACCCGTGTCAAGTTTAAGATTTAGACCATACTAGCTCTAAAGTTTGTCCAACAGGTTCAAAGTAAAACTCATATGTAGACCTCTTGAACAAAACACTATCCATAGCCTACTTGATTAATATTATATGTTTGCTCTAGTGAACATGAGGGGTCAAGGGCGAAAACGCAAAGCAACATTTTTTAAGTGGAGAAGAGATTTTAGTAAAAAAATATAAAAACGAACAAAATTATTTTATTCGGAATATTATCTCCAGATATTCCGCCTTTAAAACGGAAATGCATGGACGGGATGTTCAACATTTCGTGAAATCGGTAAGTGCCCAAAAAGAACACTGTATGAAATAAAGGCGAAGTGAAAAAGATACAAAATACAGACTAAATCAAGACGTAAGTACCAATTTTTACATTATTTACTTAAGAAAAACCATATGTCTTAAACCACAGTAGGTATTTATAAAAAACATCATAGAACACTAACAATACCGTACGGGTGCGTTTCTAGGTTGCTCATGAAATATTTGCTTTATAGAACGGATTTCGCATTTTTATTCGATGCTTTATAATTTTTCTCTTTTAAAACTTCTAATCATTCTTAGCGACTTTATATAAACTAGTATATAAATATATTTAAAACACAAAACGATTTTTTTCCGGTTTCTCCAGCAGCTCCCACTTGAAGAATTGTGATTTTAAATTAAAGTGCTTTACCCAAACATGTAATCCTTACTTTTTATTATTTTTTTTTACTATAATATTCACATGTAATGTCAAAAATAACTTTATTTGAATTTAGGGAGAATCTTATACATGTATTTTTACATTTTTATATGACAGCCAAGGAGGTGTAGTGGTCTGTGGTTTTGGTTTTTACCAAAATAGCCTATATTCAAATTCCACCGCTTTTTATAATTGTACGAAAAAAAATTCCCATTAAAAGAATAAGTTAAAAACACATATTGTAATTGTAATTTTTCTTTGTGATACGGTTTAATGGGGTTTAAAGCTTAGACTTATGGTTTAAAAAGTAAACCTCTTTAATGAGTATGGCTGTCCATGTTTTAAAACACCTTTTCTAAATTACTTCAGAACAGTGCAAGATCAAAGGACATAAAATTTCTACAATAAAGTAAGAACTTCCTGAAAAGTCTCAAAGTGGGTTAGTGCTCCTACCGATTTTTTTTTGGCTGTCAAAGGAGTCGTCAATTAGAAAATATAATAATCCTACACTACAAAAGGAAACTATCACCGAGTTACTGATAGGAAGTGTAGTTGCTCCACTTATACAAGGAACCACTGAAAATATTGCAAGTAGGTTACTTCGCCGGTCCAACATACATATTAATTTTTAACACACCCAAAAAAATTGTGATTCCTTTCCAAATGGAAGGATTATATGTATTTCCTTGTTCCTATGGCGATATCTTCATTGGAGAAACTGGATGATCCATATCTACTAGGTTTAAGAATGATGTATTAGAAAGAAACAAGTTGTACAATCTGCTGTATCTGAACACCAACATTCCACTAGATACGTCATAAACGTAAGCAGCCAAAATTCTTGCATCGGTCTGGGGATTCTATAAATGGAAAACTTGAGAACCTATTGATATTTATAAGCATACTAACAATTTTAATAGACGTAAGGGAACAGTCTAAATGGAAACCGATCGTTACATCGGGCCACGGTTCGGTGAACGCAGGTGGGGTATAAATAAGCAGCACGAATCTCTGCGAGCTCATTTACTATTCCGATCTCGTGTAGTAAAGATCCTTGAGGATGCTTGTGCAATTGAAGGGAAAATGTCGGAAATTTTGTCACGTTTAAATCCCAAGAACCATGCTTTCTTAATACAGGGTGTTACATTTAAGAAACCAAAGTTGATATTGATTTTAGAAAAATTAAACTCTGTATATCTGCAAACAAATTTTCACGGTACGCCACTTATATTACCAATGTAATTTTATATAAGTATTTATTTACCCGTATTATCAAATTATTAATACATTTTGTTAGGTTTTGATAGATATTAAAAAAGCTTAGGGTAGGTATGTGTAATTTTTAAATAGTGCCTCATAGTAGCTATAACGATCACATAAAACTTTTTTAAATTCAAAATATTTTGAAACTTGGATCACCACTGACAAATTTTAATTATACAAGTAGTAGTTTTGTAGTATTAACCTTTAGAATTATAAAATGGGATTTTACTAATTGAAAACCAGACTAATATTACTTAAAAACTAGAAATTACTGGAATTAATATCTTGTTTTATGAAGCAATTTACTGCACTAATACTGTTAGCAAGTTAGGCTATAAAAAAGAGTCCGCCATTATGTATTTTTCGAGCCAAGATTATCGAACATTGCACATTATAAACTCCTTGGTCCCAATGTTGTCCCAAAATAGATAACTAAAAAATATATTGTCAAAATATAATATCGCATATATTCCGTCTATAAAAACTTTGTATTTCAAAATAGTAAAATAGAAAAACAATGTGGTTTCAAGAAATAAGTACCCGTTTAGTGAAACACCTAAGATAAGGAAATAATAAAATTAAATAAACAGTTGTAAAGGTTTGTGCTTGGCGTTATTGGTAGTTTTGTGTTAAGACGTGCTATTTTCCTGCATTCAAAGTGATTGGTTTGTGTTATAATTAGTAATAAACTCGAGGTAAAATAAAAAAAAACATATGTTGGGACCAGCTCTTCGAACCGCTTCGTATTTCATTGATAAAGGTGTTGTACTTCTATCGTATCATTTTTTACTTTTGAATGAGTGGGAGCGTCTATTCTTTATTTAGTTCTGATGATAGCATTTTCCACAAGTCAAAACAATAATTAATGTAAGTCAGTTGTTGTGCCATCTTAGCAAAAAACATAACAATGTGATTAATGCATTTATTGCAAAATCAGTGAATAGTTGTACGCCACTCTTGAGAAAATTGCCTTGTATTACGTCATTTGTAACGAAATATATTGGACGTTTGACTTATAATTCAAAATCGTGATGTTTTTTTTATTTTTTTATTTTTAATGATCCACGGTTTAATGATGTACAAATACAGGTCTTATTTCTAATAATAATGTTTTTCTATGGGTATTTCTCGACACAATATTACAAGATATGGTTTTATTAAAATTAATGCAAAATTCAGCTACAAGTTGAAATGAAGTAGTTACTTTTAAAGAAAACAGTGGAATATTTGCCTGAAACTATTGGTAAATATTCAGAACTCAAAGAACAAGCCGTCAAAAATGAATTTGCTGCCAAAAGCACAAAAGGTAAAATCGCATTTTGATAAATTTAGTTAGGATTTCAGATTCGGAACACAGGTTTAAAGTAAGTATATTTTATGCAAGATTAGACATTATATACGTTCAAATAATCTGCTGTTTTAAATCATTTTGTCAGGTAAATGAAATATTTATTTTTTAATCCATCTGTTTTCTTTTTATTAACACCAGAAAATATTTCAAAGTTACAAAAATTTTACAAAATTGATTTTAATGAATCAGAATTCTGGGCCTTGAACTTGTTGCCATAAAAGATTATATGTAGAGATATTCAAAGCATAACTGAGTTTTTAAAATATTTGTTAATAGAAAATTCAACATGTGCATCTAGCTTTCCTAACGCAATCAAAGCGTTAATCGTATAAACTTTACTTGTAAGCGTAGCTAGTAATGAAAGGTCATTTTCAAAATTAAAAATTATTAAAAAATATCTTAGAAATAGTATTTCTCAGGAGAGATTAGACTAGAAAAAAAAAATATTTTTATTCGTTAGGTTTATTTGTTTTTATGTGTATTGCGTTATTTTTAAATTAGTGTTTGTATTCTAGTAATATAGGTAGACATATTTGTTCAGACAAAATAGAGAGTTTTTTTTGGCTTTGAAATGGATATAGGGGGCCCTTTCTCGAAAGCTGCGCCATTGCGTCGCTGTGGTTAAAGGTAAGGGTGATTTAATAATCAGTTACTAGAAAGTCGCTGCCGTTTGCAATAATAATGATATTTTGATATTAGACAAACCGTGATTACGGTCACTGTTTAAAAGAACGGTGAATGAGTAATCACGGTAAGTGATAACGATGTTACCGAAAAATCACCGGATTGTTCACCTCTAAGAAGCAGTCATATTGTTCCTCCAGCATTTGTGGACGAAATAAAAAGCGGTTTGAAGAGTTGGGTGCCACGTGGTTTTGTTGACATGCTGTGGTCCACTTTAATTTAATGTTGAAAAATATAAAACCACTTATTTGTATGCAATATTATTTCAAAATAATTACATTTCGTGAACTTTAGTAAATAAAGTTACAATAAGTTATCAAAAACTGACGGAATAAAAAATATCGCATTCTACAGTTCTAGAACCATCTTAAATTGTTTAGAGTGCAAATGTAGGTTTAAAATGTATCAAACATATAAACTGCGTTTAGTAATTATTTGAGGTAGGATTGATATCACACCTCACAGGGACATTTAAATACACAAATAAATTACTTCTCATAGCCGAAGTAAATAAATTATTTTTTCTTACCACCACAGGGCGTAAAATACCATTTCACTCCCCGATTTGAGGGTGTAAAATTGGACTTTTTGGTCTTAGATAGCAAACACCTCTTTTAGGCCCAGAAATATACTTAACATTAAAAATAATGTTTTTTAGTTTAAGGCGATACAATTTTTCGCTTACAATTCAGGCGCTGAATGCCTTTTTAGTCCTTAAGTAAATTATTCGCCTATTTTAATAAATATATCTCAGGCTAAATGCGTAAGACCGAATTTGCGTCGTCACACAGCTTGCGTATATGTGCATGCACACTGTACAAGAAATGCATACCGTTAAAAAAATGAGCTACGTAGAGGCAAGGGGCAAAACTACAGAATTTAATTGCTCGGTGATTTTTTAAGTTTTTAAATTATTTTTACGTAATAATTTTCTTTAATCTGCAACTACAGTTTCTAATTTTTAGTTGAAAAAAAATACAGAAACTACAGTAGTTATATTTATTAGTTAAAGCATATTAATCTGCTAAGAATTACGAAAAATTTTACCTGGTATTATACCTTCAGAAAATCTAAACAGACAATTTCATTAAAAATATATTCAAAGTATTTAAAATTAGACATGTAAATAGGTATTTGTAGTTAGTAATATAAAGTCACATATCGAACAAATTTTTGGATTCAGTATACTAAATGCTTACTGTCTGTAAAATTCTTTTAGGCTGATTACAATACTATATCTGAGAATAAAAAAGCGGCTCATTAGACAGAAATTCGTTAATTTTTACCTCAACTTCCCTCGTAATAGTAGGGGCCATATAATTATGAGTGCGGATAAGAATAGTTATGGCCGAAAAGTGAAGCATTTGATGCAATTCTTAAATAATTATTATTGGTGAGGATGTAAACATTGGAAAACTCGTTTTGGAAAAAATGTTATCGAATTTTCACATTTTGTTAAAAAAAAAAATGAAATAGTCTTTAAAAACTAAAGTTGCTTTTCAAACTAAATTTTAAGTTGCATTCGTTTTGTTTTCTGAAAGATCAGTATTGAATGCTAGATTTTATAGAAATACGCATCACAATTTTAAAGATATGTTGTTTATCGATTTTACCGAGAAAATATAAATTTTACGTTAATACCTTGGAACGTTTTTGATTTTTAACAAGAAGAAAAATACAACGTAAGGATACGAGAGAACGACCACTGCACTGAAGATAATCAAGACATCTGGCCCAAAGGAAGAAAGAGAACTATGGGAAAAACTAAGTAGGCTGAACGAGTAGCAGTGGCGGCTCGCCAGGGGACGCGGGTGAAGCGCCGCTTCACCTACATTTTCTAATCAATTTACTTAAAAATAAAAATATTTTTAAAATATTAAGCATTCTATAATCTACATTTCTATTATAAGAATATAATATGTTTTATATAATTTCACATTATTTAGTTAATTATACCACCATTTTCTATCAAAACTAGTGCCTTGTATACTCAAAAAAATAATAATGACTTAAAAACGTAGCGCGCTGAACACCTTTTCATTAGAGCGACCAGTTGAATTACAATCAGCAGTAAAAAATTTCGCTTCAGACTCCCCCCGCACGCCGGCTTTTGTGCTTAGATTTGTTTACTGCCGTTGCTATCGCAACGCCATGATGAATATCCATAAGCCAAATAGAGATTAGGAGCGGCATAAAATGCTGCTGCAGGCTACAGGCGCTTATTCGCTTGTTATAGAATTAGTGCGTTCGGATCATCGGAGGCGGAAGCAGTTTTGCATTGTGTCGTGTATCGTGGTATTTGTGGTACCGTAGGTACAAGTTAGACGAAATGTTTCCGTTGTACAATCCGGCCTGCATTTTATTAGAAACACCATTTTCCCGGTGGAAAACTGAGGACAAAAGAGACTTTTTAAGAATCTAAGCCTGTCCTTGAAATCGAAAACAAGGGAAGTCAAAAGACAGAGTTTTCTTTGGTAGGTTTCGAAATCAGTGGTATTCGGATTATACGTGGATGAGTAGAAGTATTTATTTAAACAAACTATTTTGTATACCCTGTTTAACTGTAGGTGTAAAATCAAGCATATGGAATAAAGAGGGATTTAATAATTTTGGGAATGTGACGAGAGGTTGTAGTAGGCATGAAGCTTCTTTAGAACATATTCAGTGCACTATTTCGTTTGCAAATTTAAAGAAATGCCTCAGGACAATTAAAGACGTTTCGAGGGAAAATTCAAGGTGGTATATAAAAATGTTTAACGGCAATGTTCTTCTAAATAGAAGGTTTATGCAGATACCTATTCATGCGACTGTTTTTTTTTTGGGTAAACAAGAAATGGCATTTCGGGGGCACGTTGAATCTGATTCTCCGGACAATCGTGGGCATTCAAAGAACTTTTGGACTCCTATATAGCGATAAGCAATATAGACATGCACGAACACTACAAAAAGATATTTCCTATTTTTTCTGCAAATTCAAAGACAATTCAAAACGAGTTGACAGGTTGTATTTCGGAATATATCGATCAACATATAGATCGCGAAATAAGAGTGTTTTTTTTTCTATCTAAGGGGACGATTCTACAGACTACCATCTTAAATCGAAATTAGCTTTAAGATATAGGTAATGTTTTTTAAGAACAAAAAAAATATATTTAAAATCTTATAAATTCATATTATTTCCCCTGAGTATTAAAAACGCTCCAAAGCTATGGATAATTAACATCATAAAAAGATAAAAAAAAATAGCCATTTTGGGCGTGACACTCCGAAAAATTTTCACCCGCGACGCAGTTTTTGACTGCGGCGCTTTGCACCTAGCTCACCCGTTCTTAAATCCACGAGCCGCCACTGACGAGTAGACAGCGACTGATCACTGTGTAGCCTTACACTACATAGAAGCACTAACCGTAGGAATATTAAGGAAATTTAGGGAAGCGGCCTTCAGAAAGAAGACTGTGCAGATCAATATATATACAACAGAAGAAAGAGCAAAGGGGGACTTATGCGCTGGTGCGATAGTCAAGATTAAGTTGAAAATACCACACGCATCAGTGGTACCTCAATCGATAAAGATAAGGCGCAAGAATTCCTTACAAACGTAAATATTAGTAGACATTGTTAAATGATCCATTGAAAAAAATTTACATGTTAAAAGATGCTGGGGTTACGATCAAGAGCGAACCGAATGCCGGGGGTGGACATGCAAAGAAAATGTTTTAATTGTGGGGAAGGACATATTGCAAAAACCTGAAAGAACGAGGCAAATATTTCCCTGTATGCGTAAACAGTGGCCACAAGGCGCACATGGGCAAATGCGATGTCTTTCGGTGAGCGCTATCCATCAACAGAAGAACGGCTGACAGACAGCGCCTAGTACGTGGTAGAGCTGGCTGATTTTAAACTGCAGTGTCACCCTGTATATCAGTTTATAGTTGTTTAATACATTACCATTTGTGTAATATACACAAGCTGAGTATGCAAGCTGACGAGGCACCGCGCTCGCGATGTAGAACGAGGGCAGAGTGTGAATAACCAATTTAGATAACAACAGCTAGATCTATAGAAGGTGTAGTCGTAGGGCGGACCCTGTGGGTCCGGCCCGTGGCTGTAGTAGTACCATCTAATAATATAATGTGTTTTTCCAAACAAGTGATTTTCCTTCATCGTCAAATTAAGAACTAAGTAAAGAACAGGAGTACAACGGCACATCGAACAATACATGGCGATCCTGCCCTAGAAGACCCTGCCAAATATATGGAATGTATAAGAAACAATATATACAGGCATAACAGTGCAAATGGAGATACGGTATTATGGCGACATAATGATGGGCAAATTAATAAATAAACCACGCAAAATTACTGCCAAACTAACTAACCATTGTATGATGATGATGATTTCCATATGGACCAAACCGACGTTTCTTTTTTAGGGTTTTGTTTTAGGTTCAAAAAAAAAAGAAAATTTAAATATGGAAATGGGAAATTTAGAAATTGATGGGAATTTTAGTGTAAGGAACTTAAACTATAGAAACTGAAATTGTAGGAAACGAGTTTAGGTTTAAGGTACTAGATTAATTATTATCAGAACTTAAGGTATTTTGATTTAAGTAAGAGCATGTTTTATTAAAATTTTGTTGTTTTTTAAGTGTAAAATCGTAAATTAGTGTATATTTTGCAAACAGATGAAAATTCGTGGTAATTTTGTAGATACCAAATTTATTTTAAAAATATTAACTCTGACATAGCGAATTTAATTCTTTGTCTAAAAGCAATTACGAATTAATATTATCTCTTATATCTCTCTTCTCTACAACAAAAACAATAAGGACTCAAATTAAAAATCATATTCAGAATTTATTATTCTAGGATAATTACGGCGTTATCGTGAATTATCGGGTTAAATTGCAAGTAAAATTAACCACTTTCCGTAGATTAATAGGACACTATGCATACAATTTATAAGTATAAAAAGGCATGCCACTGATTATATATATTAAAACTAACAAATGATACCAAATTTAGCTAATTAATGCTGGAAAATATATGTAACTTTGGTAGAAGTACGACTAGCTGTAAATACACATAGTAAGGAAATATCGTAACAACAATTTTAAGCTAATAGATATGTAAAATTAAAATCATGATGAGCAAGCAATATACGTACAATTTCAAATACTATTACAGTATTAAATTCAAGGCATTTAAGGTACAAACCTTCTGCAACAACAAAGTTCCAGTTATAAAAATGGATAGCTAAACCTTAAAATGTTTTCTCTATAACATTATATAAAATGTTAAGTTCATTAACCTACTTTTGACAACGAACAGCCGACCTACATAATTGTGCTGACAAAGAAATGCAATGACACCGTCGCGTCGGTCGTCATCGCGTATTACAATCGATTTAAACCATCAATAACATAATTAATATTTATTTATTTACATTAACATATCCGAACCATAATAATATATTAATAAGATGATTACAGAAAATGTACTAAATTTAATGAACATATATGATACTTAAAAAAAAAGCACAAATAAAATAATTAAAATGTTTGTTATATAATAAGAAAAGTTTTATCATGTTTTTATAAAAAAAAAAAATATTATTTATTGTTTTATATTTTCTAGTAAAAGATCATATATTAGAACAATATTAAATGTGGCCTCTGTTTTTGCGTGTTATGTTTGTGTATTGTATCGAATTGCGAAAATATAAGTTTTGAAGGCCTTTCTTTAATTATTATAGAGTGAATCAATTTCCATGCTTTAAATCATTTAGGTACGCTAATTATATGCAATAATGTCAAAATCATCTACAGTAACGAAATAGTATGTTTTGTTATACTCTACCCAAAGTCAAATAGTCTATTATAACCGAGTGCTTATCTTACGAAAAAGGTAATGAAAAAAAAACATACATGTATGCATCAACATGTACATATGCAAGTAAATGCAACGCGAAAATATAATATTATGTATATTTTATTCAAAGCATAAACATTCGTAATGTCTAATTAATAACGTACATACATATATATTTAATATTTTAGCAGTCTCTACAATTTACCTTATTATTATAAAATTTTTATGCAAAGTAAATGAGTGCTGTATTCTTTTTGAGATGTTACAATGTCTATAAACAATATTAAAAAAAAACAATGTAAATTTCACGTGAACTTTCAAAAGTAAACTCGATAAAACTATATTTAGGATTGCAAGTTTTAAAATCGCATTACGGAATCACTGATAAAGTCCGTTTGTAATGAACTAAAGCCCAGAAAAATTCATTTCTCTGTGACTACAGTTAAACATTTTATCCTTATAGGTAAGAGTATATTTTAAGCCAGATCATACGTTCTAACATGTAATTTTTCCAAGGCACTGAATTTTGAGTTTTACAAAGGAGTATCCATTATATCCAAGTTCATATAAGTGAAGTTCACTATAAAAGTCAATCAACATTATTGCTGAGACTTTTTCGCACTTTTGGATGAATGTAACAAAAATGTTCTAAGATTATTTTTAAATGATTCTTTTAATGGTTATCAGTAGAGGGAAAAAAACAAAATATGTTCAAAAAAAATTACAAAAAAAAAGAAGCAAATTAATTAGTAGATCTTAATTGAAATAGATGCAGCATTTTAAGTATTTAGACAATCGGTTTAAAACTAGCTTTAATTTTATGAAGCCTACGACATATTAATAATTAACCAAAAATGTATTTTTCTTGAGCAGCATAAATCCAATGTTCAATTCAAATTTAAAATTTAAGTGCATTAAGGTAGAATCGAAATTCCAAAAAAAAAAAAAAAAGATTACCAAATGGCATTGTTCGAATAGTTCGCAACTACTTATAGAGAGTTAACCAATGTTGTTATGATATATAACGGATGAACAAACATAACGAAAAGTGTTATTTTGGTTCAGCTATAATGGTACTAATTAACTTTTTAAAGATTAACTAAGGTTTAATAGTATGCTTAGGTGACGTAGCAAAATATATATTTAATCAACATGCAAAGATTTGAACTAAACATGCGCCACAAGGATCGTTACAAAGAGGTTAAGCAAACGTTTTTCAGAAAAAAGCAAAGACGAAAAAATAAACTAAGTATCTCGTTTTTGTTTTAGTAATTATGGTTTTCCAAGGTATTTGTACGAACATTCTTGGAGATAGGTTGTTTAAAATAATTACTCCCAAACATGAAAAAAAAGTCAAGCTAAAATAAGCTAAATATGTCACATTTAAATGGTTAGGTAAGAAATGACCAAAAGAAAAAAGAAGGGAATATTAGTTTTATGACAGGAGAAGTATATGACGCAAGTCGTAAAAAGCGAGTTGGATTAAGAATGTATGAGTTTATAAAATGGAATGTACAACAGTAAAGATCATACTTAAATTGTCAGGAATTATACGGGAACGGCTTGATCATCCGCAAGCGTATAAAAGTCCTTGACGCGTGTAGATATTAACTAGTTAGCATAGAGCGTATGAAGATACAGTTGTAGAAGTCAGGGCACTTACTTATTCAATAAGGGTAATTTTGGCGCTAGCGCGATTATCTCAGCTATATTGGGCTGGTTGAAAGGGAGTGTTACCTAAAAAATGATAATTAAAAATGCACAATGATGCACATAGTGCAATAAGCACTCTAGGGTACCCGCAGTCCAAATAACGGTTTTGTTTATATGAGCTTTGTTTCAAATCTTTTTTTGGAATTGTACGAAGCAAATATTTTAAACATTATATTTTGCCAAACATATAATGAAAATCGTTGAGGTTGACTGTTAAATTGTTTAAAATGGAAATATATTAATGAAATGCATGCAATATATATACGAAAGGTATATAAAATATATAAAAAGATATCAACAAGAAACAGAGTATGAGGAAAAGATTAAAGAATATTAGGTATAAGTAATATTAGAGTTTGTAGCTTTCTTTTGGTTAATTCGCTAATCTCAATTGTGGAGAGCAAAGTATGACGAGTTATGACGTAATAAAAATTAACCTCTGATGATCCGAATTTATTAATCTAAATATGATTAGATTTAATGATCTAAATAATATCTAAACATGATAATTTAAGTCTGAGTAAGGATAATACGCCAATACATAATTGATATCTAGAATTAAACTCGTTAAAAGGTACTGTTGTTGATGTGTAAGTTGCCAAATTAGACCATACATCATGAAGGAATTTTCAAACATTTTAAATTTTAGGTTTTTAGCATAAATTATAATATTTAATTTTAATTATTTTAATTGGTTGACAGAAGTATGCAACGAACATCCTTGCTTTATTTTTCGTAAATCAATTATTTTGTTTACTCTTACAGCAGTGTCTTTCACAAGTGGCCATAGTGAAAGCCATTAGCTAAGATACATATGGCATGGTTCTGTCAACAACTATTATTGATTATAAGGTGATAAGTAAATAATAATATAAAAAAAAATATTTTAGGTTAGTTAAGTTTTAGTTATTTTAGGAAATTTCGCAGTCTGTCTAATTCTACAAACCGAATAAAATACATTATTCATACACTCAGCATTATAAATGATAACCGAAATTATTCTATTGTTTGCAGAAATGATTCAATTGGTCGTTGAATCATTTTTCCCAAAGGGAGGAGGTGCAGTGTCACCCTGTATATCAGTTTATAGTTGTTTAATACATTAACATTTGTGTAATATACACAAGCTGAGTATGGGTAAAATTCACATTGCTGTATAAGTATTTTTCAAGATATAAGAAAGTGACTTGCCTCTATTGATATAATGAGATGCCATAAAAGCCTTCAATGACCATTCTGTCTTCCCTAAGTACCTGGCCGTGGCAGGGTCGTATTCTCGGAAACAGACAGGTAAAAATATTTTATCTTAGAATCTATCTAGACTTAGAATCGAATATTTGGAAAAAATAGAAGCAGCTAGATCGCAAAATCGGACAATAATCTATTTAGATGAGACTTGGTATGACACCCATGAGACACCGTGTAAAGGATGGATTGATGTATCGAAAAAATGCTACACGAAGGCTCCCTCAAATAAGGGTAAACGAATAACTATTCTAGATGTGGGATCAGAAGAAGGCTGGATTCCAGAATGTTTATTTTTAGCAGCCAAGAATATTTCAGATTCCAGTTTGGACTACCACTGTGATACCACTGCTGAAGTTTTTGAAGACTGGTTCAAAAATAAATTAATTCCAAATATACCACCTAACAGCAGTATTGTCATTGATAATGCATCTTATCATAGCCGCCAACTGAACAGGGAACCAAATTCGACCAGTAAAAAAAGTGACGTACAAGTCTTTTTGTGTGAACGTGACATATATTTTCATGAAATTTATAATGTTAAACAATTGTTGGAAGTTTTAAAATGTTACAATTTTTCAAAGCAATATATTTGTGATAACATAGCAAAGGGAGCAGGTAACGAAATAATTCGGCTTCCACCATACTATTGTATCTTTAACGCTATCGAGTTGATTTGGCATAAAATAAAATCTAATATACGAGCTCACAATACCCCCACATTATACAGTAGTGTGATTAAGTTAATAAAGACCGAAGTTAATCATGTAAGTGTTGAAAATTGGAGAAACTGTATTCAACATGTCAAAAAAATTGAAAACTCGTATAAATGTTTATATTTAGAACCAAAACCACTTATAATTAATTTGCAAGATAGTAGTGATAGCGAAATTGAACTAGACAATTTAGATAATTATAACTAATAATTATTATTAATAAACTTGTAAATACTGTATTATATTTTAATATATTTTTGACACATTATATATGTATTTATATATAAATATAAAATTCAATTTTTTCATAACTGTTAATATTTTTACCCAATAAGCATAATATACAATTAAGTAAGTGCGACCCTGCACAATGGTTTGCCATTAAGTAGCCATAAAGTATTTATTTCGGGTCTCGTCGAATTATGTTTATAATTTAGGTGGCTAAGTCACTTTCTTATATCTTGAAAAATACTATAACTTTTTAGTGGCGAGAGATATTGGGTTGCGGTTTTCAGCATATCATGGAAAAATGTTTTGCGAAAAAGGCCTAGTATTTTAATTTGTTTAAATTAAGTTAGAATTTATTAGACAGGGTGTAAAATAACACCATCATATTTTTTAAAAAGTTTGTTTAGAGCGAGAATTTATCACACCAACTTTTAAATTTTCTTTTCTTGACCAAAATAATTTGGCAAGTTGCAAAAAACAATTTCTAGCTATTTGTCATATCTGCATTTGTTTTCAGTATATAGGTTTAAAAAAAAAACGACATTCTTATATTAATAATATTTCAACACGACATCCTGTACACAGTTTTGTTAGAATTTTTGACAATAATGAACCTTTTTGAATTTGTCGCCAGAGTCTCCAAAACTCAATCCAATTAAGCATGTTTGGAGTCGTTTAAAATCAAAATTAGTTAAGACTAGGTTCAAGTTGCAATTAGAGAAGAGTGTGAAAACTTTCCAAAGTATTTTATAAATAATCTCAGTTTATCAATGCCTCGAAAGCGTCAAGAGATTATTAATAAAAGGAGGCCCCACAAAATGTTAATTATTTTGTTTTTAATCTATTCTTGAAGCAAACTTTATTAATTAACAATTTATTACGGTTTTTTGTGCAACGCCTAGAGCTTGAATTTTTGTTATGTTGCAAATTAATTTTTTGCTCTTTTTCTTTGTACTTGTATTAGGTAATATATTAACAAAAATATTTGTATTGTGTTTGAACAAACTTGTTTTATTTCGTAAAACACAAAGGTTAGTTAGGTATATAAAAAAATTAAATACGTACTTATTATTTTCAGAAAAAGTGTAAAATTTGGTAATAGTGCAAATGTATTCAATCCGGAGTGGCCAATTTTCTTATTTTGCCAAATGTGCTTCGACTCGATTCGGTGATTATTGAGTTATTTTAATTATTCCATTTTACAGCACGGCAATATTTTCGTAAAGAATTCAAATTTGTGATTTATTACATATTCAATAATAAATGCAGTTTAACAAAAACTAAAAAAACGTTTCGGCAAAAAGGTTCATTTTCGTCAACACTGGCTGCTCGTACCCCACGCAATAGGTAAATTACAAACGAATATGCGCACTACCCCCCTCCCCCATGTTTTCAGTTATGAACATCCTGGACGAAATAAAACATTTGCCGATACATTTTTTATATGAACTTTTTTTTATTAAAAAATCATATGGAACTTATACACGGCAAATGTTTTTAAAGATAGTGACTGCCACACAACCAGCTAAACTGAGATTATCAAGAGGTGTGAAACTTTCTAACACTCTGTCCTTCCATTTAATTACTTTATTAATGCCTAATTTTGGCGTGGGTTTTTCACTATTTAAAAAGTGTTTTTGCTCGTTAGTACTCCATCTTCAAAAAGATATTTCCAACAAAACACAAACTGGATCATAAGTAGGAAACGAAGTCATTTTCAAACAAAGCCAAAGTTACATCAATTTGAATTTTACCAATAATTTTAAAATTGTTATTAAGCACAGCAGTTTATATCCATAGTAGGAAAGTAGCATAACATGGAGTGATTTTGATACAACGTCTTTACACTCTAGTATCTCCAAAGACTTGGTTATAATTAAGGCTTGGTCCGATTCCAATATGCTTTGTTTTAACGTCGATAAAACGGTGGCGTTATCTTATAAGGGAACTTTACAACCACTTCAGGTACATAACAGCAATATTGAATACGTAGAGTCGGTTAAATTCCTGGGTTTAAATATAAATAGCAACCTAAAATGGTCTAATCATATTGACACCTTAACTAAAAAACTTTCTACCGCCTGCTTCGCCATTCGATCAGTTTCAAAAGAACTAGACGTTCCTTCTGCCAGACTTACTTATTTCTCTTTATTTGAATCCCACCTCCGCTATGGCCTTCCCTTTTGGGGCTGCTGTACCACCGAGCAATTTCGTAGTATTTTTATGCTTCAAAAGAGAGCCATTCGTTATTTGTTTGGTCTAAATAATAGAGCTCACTGCCAATACTATTTCAAAAAACATGAAATATTAACACTTCCTGCATTATTTATTTTGGAAACGGTATGTTTGCTGAGAAAACATATAAACACCCTCCCAGAAAGGCCACAACATGTATACCCTACCAGAAACTCTAGGCATGATATTTATCTTCCCATTCCTTCCACAGAATTAATAAAAAAATCAATTATTTACAACGCCATAAAACTTTACAACAATCTGCCAGTACATTTAAAATCTATCCCTATGCTTGCACAATTTCGAAAAAACACCAAAGCATACCTCATTGAGAGACCACTTTACAGCGTTAATGATTTTTTTTTTTTCAGTGAGTAAGTCTCTTTAAATTGTCACTAAACTCGCTTGTTTACTTAAATCTTTTGTGAGTCATGTCCTAACTCATAGCATAGAATTTTGTAAATCATTATATAGGGAAAAGAACTGTCGAACATTCACTTAAAACTTAATTATTTTTGTTAGGTATTGGATTAAAAACAATTTAATTCTTTTTGTATACTACATTCTGCACTAGTTCAATATACCTTCTGTTTAACATCACAATTATTTGTATAACTATAATAACATAGAGTTTAAGGTCGCATAGTTGCAATTTTGATTTCAATGTCATCGAAATTATTCACCTCGTACATGTGTGTTTGTTTACTTTTATAAGGTTATCATGATTCATTTGCTGTTTGCAATGTTATGCTATATTCTAACGTGTGTTTTACGATTTGGTAAATTGATAATTTACATTAAAAAAAAAAAAAGCACTGACCTGTCGAAATTATTTTCGATTAATGTTTTGATATGTCTTATTTTTAGGTATATTTTGCTTTGTCCATAAAATTGTAGAATTTTTCTGCGGCAATAAAGCATACTTTTGTTGTTTGTTTGTTTGTAGAAGTTTCCGATATTATCAAACGCAAAGGTATCCTAGCAGTTGTCACCGGCATACTTGTAGCTACGGCTGCGAGCCTGGGTATCATACCCTGGGACATAAACCAACATTCGTGAGAAGAAATTTAAAATCCTATATCGATTTGACTTTTGCGAAAGAAAAGTTGGTTAGAGGCCAGAAGTCTTAGGAGGTACTGAATAAGAAATACTTGCCACTCCATTTTCAGAGCCTGGTAGTGAGACCCAGCATCAAAGGCAAACTCCAAATAAACAAAAAACATTGCAGTATTGAACAACAAGGTCCAAACCCGAAGAACTCGTATAATTACCCTGGAAATACTACCAGAAATTATTAAGGGCATCAGAGACACTTCGTAGAACCTACACCAAATCCAACAGAACTGTTGGATCGAAAAATCGGACGCATTATGGGCGGGATACAAAGCAGCAAAAAAGAAGCTGCGAAAAGGAATAGAAAAGGAGAAGAAGGTCTAGAACAAGTTTTCCGATTATCTAAATGGTAACACATGGCGTGAAGGATACAAAATTGTGGTGCGGAACCTGAAGATGTACGACCAAATTTTGCTAAAAAAAGAAATAGTGAAGGCCGTAGTTCCGACGTGGATCGTCAGGCTGTCAGAGCGAAGGATCCACGAAAGGAATATCCCCGATACCCGCCATCGAGGTGTTAGAAAGAGAACAAAACTCGACAGCACGGGGGAAAAATGGATCGTCGATAAATTTAGATGTCAAGAATGCGTTTAATATGGCATACTGGATGTACATCATGAAAGAATTGGGTTGAAGAGAAATCTCCAGCTATCTTATAAATATTCTGACCGAGTACTTTAAATGTAGACGAGTTCTCCTGGACAAACGAGAGTATTGAGATGACATCCCACAGGGTTCCGCGCTGGGACCGTTACTGTAGAATATATCATGTACGATCCGGTACTGCGGCTGGATATAGACGATGGAGTCTACGACACGGCCTCTGAGAAATTAATAGATGAAGGGGAGAGGTCGTTCAGGATGATAAATAACTTGATGGCTTGAGATAACTTAAGAGCTAGAACCAAATTAAACGGAAGCCACAATTTTATCAGGAAAAAGAAAGCGGGATAAGAACTTCTTTATATATGGCCATAAGGAAATCCGCCCCCAGAAGTTTATCCGGTACCTGGGGCTGAGAGTGGGAAAAAATATGAACTTTGCCCATCATATAATAGAGGTCGTAAACAAGACATCTTACAAAATTGTACCAAATATTAACGGACCAGACACAATCAAAAGAAAACTTCTGAATGTCGCCCAATCCATTATATATATATTATGCTGCCCCACGACGATGGCCAAGTATAGAAATATGCTGGAATCTATCATCATTAGAGTGACGTGTCCACTGCAGCTTTGCAAGTACTGACGGAAACAGGAACCATCCAGTTGTTGATAGACGAGCAAGGTACAAGACACAATACGGAAAATGGGGACCTAGAAACAGCTAGAAAAACGCAAGGAGACAATCCTATCAAATGGCAGGAACGGTGGGAAGCAGAGATGGATAAGACGCAATGGATGAAGAAATTGATCTCAAATGTCCGAACTTGGATATAATGCGGTCATAAGAAAATGAATTACTACACTACACAGGACACGGCTCTTTTCGCAGTTACACTCTTAGAATAGGAAAATTTGACGATACCAATTAACTCTTATGCAATGCTGTGGAAAAATCTACAAAAATCTTGAAGGGCAACTTTTTCACGAATACAATACTACTATACACTTTCGAGAGGAGTGGGAAGTATTTTTATTTGTTTGACGTGTACAATTGAGATTGTTGCACCACGAAGTGGTTTCCGAGTGTATTTTGTGAGTGATTTTTTTCTGTTACAATCAAGTGGTAATTAAATTTTTCACAATAGTGTGCTATCAGGTAACTAAAAGAAATTGACTACAATTTCCCTAATCTACTTTTTACAGATAAAGCTAACATTAATAAACATAGATTCTTATTAATACTTGATATATATGTCTGAAATAAAGGTGAGTATTTAGTATTTAGAGTATTTTGCAAATAAAACAACATATTTTAAAGGTTAAAAAAATAATAACAATAGCAGACATGGAAAAATATTTACTTTAATATAGCTATTATGTTTGCTGTATTTTAATGTCATGTGTAAATGGAATAAAATGACAATTATCCAAAAAATATCTGAAGAATTCTATGTTTCCAATCACCACTGGCTAGTTGTTTGTTTATACTTATAGAAAGGAAGGTTTGGAAAACTTACACTGATAAAATGCAGATTTAACAACCTCAAAACCAAAATGTATGCGAGTTAATGTTGGCTCCACAAATAATCATAATAAAGGACTCTTTTAATACTTTCAGATTTTCACATATGAGGATGTAGTCAAATGGCCGGGTCACGCAAAATATGAAAAAGACTTTTTATAATGTGTATAGGACGCCAAACAGATATGAGACAAGAGAATGGATTGCTAAAAACTGAACATGAAGAGTTTTAACCAATTACCAATGAGTAGTGCAGCATTTTCATGGTCACTTGCATTCTTTGCATTGCCCCAAATGCGTGCGGTGGTGAAGCTTTATCAAAAACGTAAATAAATATCGTTGATTCACTTTAGAAATCTAAAAATAACACCACATCAGGTTTAACTAGGGTAAAAGAATCTTTAGGCAATCTTTTTAAGCATTTTAAAAGCAATTACTACAACATTTCAGTTTTTAAATTACTCTATTAATCAAACCTAAATTAGGAGCGAAACATTATGTGGGTATTTGTAGCCTGGCGAACTAAGC
Organism: Kuschelorhynchus macadamiae; assembly: GCA_030620095.1. NCBI lineage: Eukaryota > Metazoa > Arthropoda > Insecta > Coleoptera > Curculionidae > Kuschelorhynchus > Kuschelorhynchus macadamiae. The sequence continues at coordinate 1,363,878 of JAUTXW010000094.1, forward strand.
AAAATAAAACTTATAGCTCTGCCATTTTTATCAGATTTTCAACATTTTTTTTAACACGTAAAATCTAAAGATTTCGATACATCGAGTTGAAATGAAAGTAGTCAAACGTTAACATAAGTCCAATTTGGAATTACTTTTCACATGCTATAAATCATATCACGGACAGAATAAAAAGAATTGTTGTACATTCTACTAATTTTATTACCTATCAGGAATTAAAGTTTAACAGTTAGTTCTAATGTCACTATGTAAACAATTTGTAATCTGTAGTTCTTTCCCTATTATACTTTCAAATTCCCGTTTTAACAGAGAATGTAATGTCTGCCCGTCATGTTTATAAATCCAACAATCTTCTTTAACTAAATAGTCAAACCGTTTTGGACCTGATTTGGGAGAGCTTAGCCATATTTGTCTATTTGGAGATTGCCTATTTATGACATAGGTTCCATAGTTTCCCAAATCTATTGTTAAAACACCAACCTAAAATCAAAGGTAACATAAACTATAAGAAAGTTTTCTTTAAAATAAGGCAAGGAATTTTTAATACATCCAGAGTAAAATAAACTTGCTTTTTAAAATACCTTTTATTATTTCATAACAGATGTAAAAGTTTCACATGACTAATATTTTGTTAAAACATAATTATCTGCCAAAGTAGATGATTTCCAACCACAGTGGTGTTTCAGTGTTGTAATGTCACCTCAGCATTCGCCATGAGAATCGCTGATTAGTGACACAAACCATATCCCATATGTATATTAGTAATAAGCGATAAGCCTAAATTTTATAAAGCAATATTACGGATTTTTCACATTTTAAAATTATTACTAGTAGTATGTTCTTGTAACATTAAATGCTGATGATATGTCTATATTAGCTTCTCACAAATCAGAGGGCTTATTAGAGAATAACGTGAACATGGCCGTGGGTGACTTGCATAACTTGTTTTTTTATAATAGTTTATACTTTAATTTGAGTAAAACACCAGATTTCATTCGAGGCAAAGAGAATGTAGTACTTTAGGTTTGCAAATTGAAGAATACAAGGAGAAGTAATGTAAAGTGTTAAATTTTTGGGGACTTTACATGGACACTTGAATGGACTGGAAAGATCATTGTTATTATATATTATCTAGACTAAACTCATCTTAAACAATTTAAATTTAAGAAGTATATAACTACAGAAACATATCATAATGTTGTACTATGCTCAGGTTGAATCTGTTCTTAGATATGGGGAACCCTCTTGAGCAATTTTTACAAAATCTAAGGATGTGTTTTTAAAACAAAAAATAATAAGTAGGTGTATAGCTGATGTTAGCTATGGCACTTCATGTAGAGATGTATTTAATCGTCATTGTATTCTCACATTAACTGGATTGTATATAATGGAAACTTGTCTGTACATCTTTAAGAACACAGAAAAACAATCCAAAACAATCATAATGTTCAGTCACTGATGAGCACTAGAAGTGCAGATACATTTTATATACCTCCTTATAGATCACAGGTTACGTACAGACCGCCCAACATTAATGTAATGACGGATTGAACGGCAACTACTTAAACTTGAGGAAAACGTGTTTAAAATTGCGAATTTTCAGTTTATTATCCAAAAAACTTGTGAAAACTTACAATTTTCATATTTTGGCATTCGTCGGAATGTGTAGTAATATCAATATCCTTAGAAATATTTATAATCAACAGCAAAAGTTATGGAACGAGCGGGGATCGAACCCGCACCTCTGGATCACTAGTCCATCGCTCTAATCAATTGGGCTATCGTACCACTGATAAGCAATTCGTTGGAACTTGTACATATTCAAGCCCACCAGTATCATAACCATTGTTGATCCTGCTAAATATTCTAATCTTATGGCGGCGCATTTCTGACTGGACGTGAAATCTGACATCGCTATTAGGTCCCGTCCATATTAGTAAAGTTATAATTTTACGTTATGCCCGTATAAGCCAAATTTTGAATAGAAGTATTTTATCAGTTTATTTTTATACTGTGAAATATATTTTTAGAAATATTTATAATCAACAGCATAACGTAAAAATGGATACAAATTGATCACCGCTCGTACCATAACTTTTGCTGTTGATTATAAATATTTCTATTCACAGTTTAAAAATAAATTCATAAAATACTTCTAATCAATATCCTTGTTTTTGAAACTCTAAAATCGGTCATTTTTTTACTTCCAATAAATAGTCAACAGACATATTTGGCGATTAATCCTATACAACAAAATTAAACTAGTTGGTACTGGGTAACAAAATAAGTTTTTATTTAGAAGATAGAAATAATTGCATCAGTTTAATCATCTGAGAAAAAAAAAGTACAAACTAGAACTATTATAAATATTAAACTAAACTTATTAAACTATGCAGTATTTACATTTCTTTATGTTAATAGTTTATATTCATATAATTATAAGATTTCCCAATACTGTTTTCTTTAAAAAAATACAAAGGAAAATTTACTCTCTAACCATATATGAACACATGAATTAATGAATGAATGATTAAATCAATTAAAAATATAAGAAAATACACACTTTAAAAAGGAACCATATTTCATTCTTCTATCAAATAGGAATAAAAGAATCTGTTTATAATAGTAGTTCTAATGATCATCTGGGTCCAAATCTAATGAATCGACAAAGCCGTCGATACCACCTACGACAGTTTGATCGCCGATAATACCCTCATAAAAGTGTTTAGATCCCAAAGGATAAGACACAATAAATACGTAATATCATTAAAGAGTTCAAATAGGTTTTTCATCCGTCCATAGGGGTTCATGGCCACGAAATGAAAATATAAAACAACTGTTTGTCTTCAACATGACGTTTACTTATGTCCACTTCCTGGAAATTGCCCTAATGTTTGATATTTAAACAAATTCTAAATTGCTTTTCTTTGACAAGAAATATTTCCCTAATTTTTATTCAGTTGATAAGCATCCATCTAAATCTCTTTTAAGACTAACATATTTGTTTTGTAATTAAAATTTAAGTCTACGTACGGCATTCGATCCGTTAATACAAAACAAAAGTTATAAAATATGTCTTTAGAATGAATGAAGCGCCAATATATAGCACTTAATCCGATGTAACAAACATTGTTATTGATTTGATTTATAAAATTGATTGTTTGGAATATCCTTTCGGCGCGTAGATCTGTATTACAAAATAGAAAGAATCGGTAAATTTCCTTTACCCAGGATTTCCCTTGTTATGAGTATTTACTTTTATTAGGAATAGTAAAGTGTGACCCAATTTAGTTCTGTACTAGTCATTTAGGACAATATTGGATTCCTACCAATATTTTATCAGTTTATACCTATACCACACACTTTATTTTTGGATACCATTTAAAATAAATTCAATACGTAGGTTTTAAATTGACACACACCGCCATTGTTGAATGCTTACCAGTTTATCCCTATATCACATTTAATTTATCTGCAAAATTTAGAGTCAATTGAATAAGTTTTTTTTTACGTTGATTTTTTAAACATCAGTTTTTTTAGTAATATTTTTTTAACACTTCACTAGACCGCCATCTTGTTCCGCCATACTAGATTTCTACCAAAATATTACTGGGTTACCCTCATATGACTCTTAATGTTTCACCAAACTTTGAAGTCAATCGGGTAAGTACTATGTCGCGAAATGACAAACCGACAAACAGCCAGACAGACTGACAGACAGACTGACGGAATTAATAAAACATATATTTTTTGGCATCTATGGACGCTAAAACGTTCAGATATGTAAAACGTGATGATTTTTTCACGATCAAACACATTTTATATGGCTGTCATTTTAGATTCATACCACAATTATACCAGTTTATCTCTATACCATAATTAATTAATTTGAAATCAATCTATAAAGTAGTTTTTTCAGGCTGATTTTTTAAACACTTTATTAAGCCGCCATTTTGTATTCGAACCAAAAATTTACTACTGAGGCTAATTGAATGAGTAGTTTTTTAGCAATAATTTTTTTAACATGTCACCAGGCCGCCATTCAGTTTCGCCATATTTGATTTTTACAAAATGTTACACAGTCAGTACTTAAGTCATCCCCATATGACCCTAATTTTTGACCAAAAGTCGATCGGATTTTTTAGTTATGCCGTGAACAGACAAACGGACGGAATTGAGAAAACATGTTTTTCGGCATCTGGGGGCCTTGAAACGTGAAGATCTGAAAAAATTTTGGAGAGTGATTTTTCAGGATTACATTACTTTCCTTTTACGAGAGAAGTAAAAAAAGAGTAATTTCTAAAGAAAATGGGAAATGTCGCTTAACGGTAATATAGGTAAAACAGTTTTAATAGTCTTACAGGAATCTTATTATAAAAAAAAATAAATAAATTATACCAAGACATTGACGAGTGCATTTTGTTTTTGGATAACATATATTTTGTGTTACAAATTTTGAGGTCTTAACTGAGTTTAAAAGTTTTGTTTGTGTATGTTTATTAAATTTTCTTTGCTCAGGTGGGTCAACTTGCAACAGTGGCAAAAGCTAAAAATTAATGCACCTTAAAAAATCTTATTCACTAATTGTGATGATAATCAAGCAATGTTAATACTAGAATAAAACAAGAATCTTTGCTGGGATAAATTGATGATTTTGTGGACACCCAATTGATTTAATTCAAAAACATTCGCAGGCGAGGTCCCTAATACGGGTGTACAATTTTTAGGCTCAGATTTTAAATTATATATGGGACACGGCTTACATCGCTCATCAGGGACCAAGTATAATAGATGGAGTCATCTACTGTGGCAGAAGCTTATATAAACTAGAGAATTTCCAGTAAAATCGGAACTGCTAAAATATACTATACAAGCACGATAAAAAGGACAAATCTGCTCTACACGCTTACCAGAATCATTAAAGAAATCATTTAAGCTCTTTTCTACATTATGTTAATGAAAATAACAATAAGTAGATTTTTATTTTAGTTTATAAGGCTTTAGTTTATAAACTGTTATAATTTTTTGATAATTTGTTCTTAGCTCCAAATTATTATTTTCAAATGGTTGCAATTGCAGTGTCATTATTTGTAAGTGTTACTAGATAAAATATTTGTCTGGTGCTTATGAATGATGAATGGGTATACTCACTCCATAAACCACATCAGCCTTTTCAAATTTTTGATCACTTGCCACTAAATCTTCAAAATAATCTGCTAATGAATTCAGGGTCTCTTCACAAACTCTTTCAAAAGTAGTTGAATCGACTAATTCTTCTTCCGCTACTGTTGAATAATATTGTTTTCTTAAAATACAGGTATAATTACAATGCAATCTTTTAATTCCATTCAAGACATATTTCGGTTTATGTGAAAATAAATTGTCTTCTCTAATGTCATACATACTAGTTGGCAAAATTCTTGCAATGTTATCTACATCGGTATTTAGGAGTCTTACAAATCCTGAAGTCAGTATTTTCCTAGCTTTACTTCTATACATACCTAAAACATGTCATAATTGCTAAGTATTTTAAGGTATAAGTAACGAAAAGGTTAATACATGTAGTGTATGATAAGGCCTTAACAAACCTTTAATATAAATGTCAGGCTTAACACTAATTTGAAAAATCAAGTCTTAATATACAACTTTTTTGATAAAAGCCTTCAGTACGACGTTATTAAATGGTAGGTATCAGGCGAAATTAAACATTTATTTGCTCTTCTTGAGAAAAGAGTAAAATATTTAAGGAAAATGGGTCAGGAAGTGAAGAAAAATGCTGAATTAAAGGAACTTAAGAAGACGTCTGCAATTATTCCAGTAAATAGCCCATTTAGGAACAGCCAATTATCACTACTATACTAGATAAAAATAATATTGGCTGCTTTTGCATTAACTGGTTTAAAGTATTTGAATATCTAATTTAAAGTTGTGGGTGTTGGTATGTGTGTAATGCCATTTCGAATTGGGATTTTAAAATAAGAATAAAAAAATACTATGTGATTGTGTTTAGTTGATTACTACCTCGAGAGCAACAATGAAACCCTGCAGTTTTTTCAGACGTTAATTTTTTTGTGTTGTAACAATTGTACATTTTTGTATATTTTTAGTTGTCTAATATAAGTTATTTATTCTTGTTTTAGATACGTAAATCTGTTTTATTAACATTTTTTGAATAAAAGAAGTTTTAATACTGTATTAGTGCATCTCTGAATAACACCGCGAAAACGCATAGTAGAATTTAGAAATTATAGTTTTGACATCATTGATCTCTTGTAAAAAAGTATAAATGATAAAAAAAATTATCAAAGACCAAAAACTACTAATTCAGCTCCAACAATAAAAGATTGAGGCCGAGAAGTTACACGATATCAACTTTAAAGCAAAATACTGAAATTGATGATGGAAATAAAAGAAACAGAAATATAGGCCTCCTCTGATAACTAAACCCAAAGAAAGGCAGGACTCTAAAATTTGAAAATATATAAATTTTGTGGACATTCAAAAATATATAAATATTGCGGACTCGAAGGTTTTGGAACGGCAAAATATAAAAAATTGATTAGATGCTGTAAAAAAGAAGAAAACTGAAAAAGGTAGCACGTATACTATGAATGAGAATACGAAATAGAGGTGCCTAAAATGAAATTGCTAATACTAAAAATAGTTGCGTGCAAGGGACTACCTGAATACTACAACAATTTCTGTTGAATGCAAGGCAACGTTTTTTCACAATATAATGCAGTTTGAAAAAGTATTTATCGAAAATGAAAATATGTTGGTTTTTGAAAACGTATCAGTACCAAGAGGTTATAATTGTCAAAGTTTTGTCCACTGATGTAAAACTACGCTGAAGATAATGACAACTTTACTTGTCAAAAACTAGGAAAAAGTGTCAGGGTGTTTATCCTAGAAATACTATAAATTTATCTTATAACTACCAACTAGAAATTTTCAAAAGTAAAATAGACTATAGTGTTAGCAAAACCTACATAATTCAAGTTCAAAAAATATTGTGTAAATTTTAATATAAGAAATATACAATAGGTAGAAAAGCACAATAATACACAAAAAGACAAGGTACACTGCCTCGAGTGGTCTCAATAACCTAGCTCTGCTTTCAAAGTCACTAACTATAAACTATAAATATGTAAAAAAAAACAATCATTAAAATAAATTGAAATTAAAATTACGACTCATTATTACAGTTACATTCGGCATATTTTTCAGCAGATTAGTGACAAACGCAGCCAGAAATAAAAAACTAAATTCAAAAGCCATGGTTTTATGAGATGGAGTATTTAGAACCTCGCGCACTCTTCGAAGTTTTCTTTGATGTAATTCTCAACAAAGTGCAAGTTTAGCAAAAAGATACTTGAGTATTCAATATTTGACGCATAAAACAGGCAAAGTGAACAAATCCAATCTCATTCAATTTATAAAAATTCAGACCGTATATGATGAAATGTGCGCAAAGCGTGGAACATGACCTATAAAACGTACACATTGATTCTGCCTCTTTGGAGTCTGGAGCGGCTTTCATTGGTTAAACATGGGCCATAAACTACATCAGCATAATGAAAGTGAGTAAAAACGAGGGAGCTAACTAGCATCTTTTTAGTGGCTCTAGACAACAACTTCTTGAAAGGATAAAGCCTCTTCAAACTTAGACAGACTTCGCGACACACATCCGAAACATGACTCTCAAATTTCAATTTTGAATATATTGTCAACCCCAGATTCCTAATAGACTGGCTGAACTTGATTACCTGTCCATCTACTAAAAATTCAGGTTTACCGACTCTCTCAAGGTGATAGTTTGAGCCTGTCAACATATGCTGACTTTTCGATGCAAGTTATTCACAATTATAACCTCTTGGTACTGATACGTTTTCAAATACCAAAATATTTTCATTTTCGATTTTTCAAACTGCATTATATTATAAAAAAACGTTGCATTCCATTCAACAGAAATTGTTGTAGTGTTCAGGTAGTCCCTTGCACCCAACTATTTTTAGAATTAGCAATTTCATTTTAGGCACCTCTATTTCATGTTCTCATTTATAGTATATGTGCTACCTTTTTTAGTGTCTTCTTTTTTACGGCATCTAATCAATTTCTTATCTTTTGCCGTTCCAAAACCTTGGAGTCCGCAATATTTATATATTTTTGAATGTCCACAAAATTTATAATTTTTGAATTTTAGAGTCCTGCTTTTCTTTGGGTTTAATTGTCACAGGAGGCATATATTTCTGTTTCTTTTACTTCCTTCAACAATTTCAGTATTTTGGTTTAAAGCTGATATCTTGTAACGTCTCGGTTTCAATCTTTTCTTGTTGGAGCTGAATTAGTAGTTTTTGGTCTTTGATAATTTTTTTTATCATTTATACTTTTTTGCACGATGATGTCAAAACTATAATTTCTACATTCCCTATATTTATATTTTATTATGCATTTTCGCGATGTTATTCAGAGATGCACTAATACAGTATTCAAATTTCTTTCATTCAAAAAACGTTAATAAAACACATTTAAGTATCGAAAACAAGAATAAATAACTTATACTAGACATTTAAAAATATACAAAAATGTATAACAAAACAACAAAAAATTGACGCCTAAAAAAACTGCAGGATTTCATTGTTGCTCTTGAGGTAGTAATCAACTAAACGAAATCACAAACTATTGGTTTATTCTTCTTTTAACATCCCAATTCGAAATGGCACTACACATATACCAAGTTCGTTATCTCTTATCCGTTGTTTAACATTGGGAAGATTTTCATTAATTATATTTCTTTTTCACTAGGTGAAAGTCAAGTGAAAAGCTGAATATCATCAGCATAAGATGGTTTTCGAGCTCCGCGATTTATTTGCTATTTTGAAACTGGGACACTGTGTAAGTTTTTTGTTCGTTTAAGTGCTTAGGTCCACTTCTGCCAGGTTTGGCCGTTTTTTTATGGCCATGGATTAGTGACAGAAGGCAAGGAATTTGTACTGATTCACATAAATATCCAAAATATAATGTAACAAACTTAATCAGCTAGAAATTTTGACAAAAGAACGGAACGGAAACCTGGATGTCTGATGATAGCACGAGCAGCATAACCATATCTGAATACGATTATAACTTCATACTATTGCAGCCTCGGCAAAATCCATTAAAGTAGTTGCCAATTTTATTGTTAGAATGCACATTGAGTGTTGTGCAATAGAAATTGGTACAGAGATAAGTAAGCTAGCAATAGTTGCTGCCTACCGACCTCCGGCAGGAGATGTTAATACATACAGTAAAATTGAGGAACATCTTTTATCAGATCACATACTGCAAAGGTTAAAAGTCTTACCGGAACCACCTCAACGAGAGACAATTGTATTAAATAAAAAGATATGATCCCTATCAACCAAAAATCTCGACGACTTTAAACAAATGCTCAGAAACGAAGATCGGAAGTAAGTTTGCGGAGATGATGTGTTTTTTCAGAACTTTATTGCGACTGTTACCTGGCATTTTAATACAACTTGACCCCTAAAAATGCAAAAACCACTTTTAAAGCATAATGGGTGGATACCAGAAATGCTAAAAAGGAACTAAAGAAGCTATACTCAATTACTAAAAGCAACCAAAGTAATGAAGAACTATGACAACTATATAAGAGATGAAAGAAATGTACAGGAAATAGATCCAGTATGCAAAAGTGAATTATTATAAACAGAAAATAGAAAACTCCACCAACAAATCTAAACAAATATGGCAAATAATTAACTCAATTATACATCGTAAAAAGATGGTAGCATCAATAAAACCCATATTGAATAACTAAGAAATAACAGATCTCAAGGACGTCGCGAACATAATTGGGATTTCTTTTTAACTGTAACAGAACATAAAATCAAAAAACACTTTGGAGCAAACATGTCAGTCACTCACAGAACCATGTCCTCTTAGTAACTCCATTTTTATAAAGCCAACTACAAAAAATGAGGTGGATATGATGGCATCTCAACCATTGTACTTAAAACCATCTGTGAAGAAGTCGTAAAACCTCTGCAACTCCTAATGAACGTCAATAAAGAGTGAAAAGTTTCCATCACCTCTTAAGCTAGCAACGATTGTACCAATTTTTAAAAATAGGGATACAACAGATATTGAAAACTACAGGCCGATATCCCTCCTAAGCAGTTTTTCCAAAGTCTTCGAGCGGCTTCTGTACAACAGACTTGTAGACTTCCTGAATTCATTCAACATTATTACCAAAGACCAACATAGATTCTGCAAACACAGATCCACTGAAACAACAACCTTTGAATTTCCAAAGTTTATTCATAGGGAGCTAGATAGAGATTGTGTGGTCATGAGTATATTCTTTGATTTGTCAGGAGCATTTGTCTTGCTTAATCTGTAAAACAAAAACTGCATAATTTGGGAATAAGAGGGAATGCTTTATCACTAATAATGTTTTTTCTAAATAACAGAACACTACAGGTGAAAGTTGGTGAATCGGTCTCGGATCATTATGATATCGACATTGGTGCACGCCAGGGGTCTGTGCTGGCACCACTGATTTTTATTCTCCTACGAATGACCTAATTCTACCAGGAACAACAATAAAGTTTGCAGATGGTGCATCAGTGGCCATATTAGCTGGACATGAAATATTACAAGTTGAGAGGGACTGTCAGAATATGAATCGCTGGTGCTTCTCCAATCAACTGATACTAAACAGCAGCAAGACCCAGACTGTGCATTTTTTTAAGACTAACAGTAAGGTTGGCACTCAAGATACTGCTCCTGTGATTAAATTCCTGGGTACTTACTTACAGGGCCGTTCCTAGCCCCTCGGCCGCCTTTGTGCAGAAATAAAACGGCCGCCCTTTTATAACAAAAAAAAACAATATTTATTGAACAAAAAAATATATTTAAGTTCCTACGTATACATTAACAAGTAACATTGTATCATAACATAAGGTAATAATCTATTAAAAGAAACAATAAACAACATAAAACAAAATACAAATGTTTAAACTATTAATTATTTAAATATCAAATAATATAAAAGCCAAACAAACAAAAATTGGTATCTTTTATATTGTATCTAAGTATAAAACTAAGTAAGCCCCAATAAAAAAACAACCTCTTCATTTCAAAAATATTTTTCTGGCTTTTGTACTTGCGAACTCGTCTATTATTTTATTATGGTCTAAATTTTCCCAAATTTCATTTTCAATGGCAATTATACCTAAATTTGTAAGCCTTTCCTGTGACATAGAAGATCTTAAACAGTTTTTTATTATTTTTAATTTTGAGAATGACCGTTCACCAGATGCAACCGTTACTGGTATTGTTAAAAAAATTCTCAAGCTTATACATAAATTAGGAAAAGATGAGACCAAATTATTACTATAAATAAATTTTAGAATCTCAATAGGTTTGATTTGATCTGTTAGAGATTTAAATGTAACAATTTCTTCAAATAGTTCTACGCCACTTATATCCCTCGATTAGTCTTCGGTTAATGCGATTTCAAGTTCAACGCATTTTTGTTTTAAATCATCCGATGTCACATCATGAAACCGTGTTAAAAAGTTAAAAATATTACTGCAATACGAAAGAGAATTAAACCTTTCTTCTACTGATATTCTAGCTCGGTCAATAACAGTATAATAAAAATTTATTTTAAATTTCTCTCGTTCGTTAGTTAATACATTGTCTGTACTTTCATAACTAAATTGGGATTTTTTCCGCCTTATACGAACTTCTGGAAAATCTGGTTCCACATCAATTTCATTTGCTAAATTGGATGAAATTTCTATGTAAGTGTTAAAACTTTGGTCCGATCGCATTTCGTTAATAAAGTTAAGTACATGTTTTAATGATGTGACACACTGAGTCAGATCAATATTAATTTTTTGCAATAATTTACTGACTACGTCAATTTTAACTAATAACTCGTACCATATGACTAAGCTACAGATAAAAGTAAATGATTTTATTTTTTCTAATAATGAATTGGCACTTAGTTTTGTTTTTGAGTCTCTTGTAACATCTTCTGAAAGCTCAACCAAAGCTTTACAAATATTTCCTAGTTGATTCCGAAGTGGTCTAAGCGCTTTAACTCTGCTTTCCCATCGGGTGTCACTTACCGATGTAAGATTTAAATTACTAACATTTTTTTTTAAAACATCCCAACGAAAAGGAGAAGAAGAAAAGAATACATACAGTTCCTGCACGATGTTAAAAAAATTTATTGTTTCGTGGAAGATTTTAGCGGAATCGTTTATTACTAGATTTAGTGTGTGAGCGGTGCAAGGAACAAATATAGCCCTGGAATTAACATTTTTTACCCTTTGTTGAAGTCCGATATGTTTTCCGGACATATTGGCCCCATTATCATAGCCCTGACCTCTTATATCCCTAATATCTAATTCAAACTTAGGCAAAATATCATTAACCAATAGGTTAAAAATCCCTTCCCCAGTTGTATATAAAATAGGAAAAAAACCCAAAAAACACTCTTTTATGACAACATTTTCTTCGTTACAGTCTACATATCTGACTACAAATGTAATTTGCTCTGTATGACTTGCATCTGGAGTAGAATCTAAAATTATGGAAAAATATTTGGATTTTTTTAAGAGTGTCGTAAAATGATGGCAAATATTTTTTGCTAGCAAAGTAATTATTTCGTTTTGAAAATGAATTCCCAAATAGTGAGTTATTTTACTTTTTGATTCTTGGGTCTTTGTAATTTTTTTTAGATGATCGGATAACACTGGGTCAAATTTTGCCACCATTTCAACAGCTTTTAAAAAATTGCCATTATTTTGTTCGTATAAGACGGAACTTTTTCCACGAAATGCCAATGATTGTCCAGCTAAAAATTGAATAATTGCAATAACTCTTTTTAAGATAGAGCGCCAGCGTTCCCTTTCAAGTTCAAAATAATTTTGCCGTTCTTTGTCAATAGTTAATTTTTTATTTAATGACATTTTTAACTCAACCCATTTTTGATTAGCTTGCAAGTGATGTACAGAAGATTCATGCTTGGATAAAATATGTGAAAGATGTCGCCAATCAGAATACCCCATTTTGCTATTTAACTTAAACACTTCCTTACAAAATATTTTACAACAAAGACAAAAAATGCTATTTGCTCTACAAGAGTATACCAACCAAGCTCTTTTAATTTTTTCACCATTTGGCAAAATTCGAAAATATTGAGTTGAAGAAAATTTCCTTCCCGATTCATCAGAAGGAAATTTTTTTTCTATATGCTGAAAATCGTTTTGTACTATTTGCTCAATAACTTGATTTTGTAAAATATCCGGCCAGGTGAATGGGTCGCTGACATCAAAATCATCATTAGTTTCAGGGATAACTTCGTTTAAGTTAGGATTATCATCGGTTAAGAGCATCTTTTCTTCATTATCTATTTCTGTATTTGATTCAGGGTGTTTTTTTTCTTCAGGGTCGCTTACTTTGTGTGCATCCTTTACATTTGCATCCTCAATTGTATCTGTACCCTGTGACGATGTTGATGGAACTAAATATTTTTGCAAAGATCCACTTAATTTTTTTTTGTTTTCTTCCTTTTCTAATTTTCTTTTTTTATATTGAGCTCCAGATAAACGTTTTGTTTTTCTATCGGACATCTGGAAATAAAATTGAAAGGTAATTAAAGTTAGAAAATTTAGTTTATGTAATAGTTCTGAATCTGCGAAGATATAATTTTATAGTATCCCCAATTAAGTTCGCACCAAATGGAATTTTTTATAAATAATAAGTAAAATTGTAATCTAGCATCAGATTTTGTTTTTAAAATGACCCAAAAAATAAATATAATTATTATATTTTTATTAGATAAGTAAATTAGTAAAACTACTTTATACATTTTTTAAAACTTGAAATATAGAAAATTAATCTAGACATAAAATTAACAATAAACCACTTTTTGATCTCAAGCTAAAAAAAATTTTTTTTCACATGTTTAATATTAAATCCAAAACGTAAGATGCGGATTTGGATGGTAATATTAAGTAAAGTAATATCTATCCGAAGAACTTACCTTTTTAAATTACGAAAATTTGTTTCTTTTGAAATTTCACTTTTGCAAAATGTAGAAAAAAATAACTAAACAACAAACACTTTATATCACTGTTAAACTCTCGCTAGTTAATCGAATACTAAAAAGAAAAACAAAACATTTAAAAACTGCCCCATTCTACAGTATATAGAGCTTTATAAAACTATATACTGTACACATACCAATTATGAAGTATAAACAAACATTTTTGCATTGAAAGGCGGCCGCCCTTATCTATCATTTTTATTGCTTTTCCAAGGAACGCTGCTATAAATAGTTCTATTGTAATTTCGGCAACTCATGCACAGCAAAAAAAGAAATGACCGGTAATAAATTTCTTATGAATGTTTTATCTTAAAAGCCTAACAAAATGTAATTTAATTTTTCTTTATTTTGAAAACAAAAATATAGGTATATTTTTGTAATCAAATGGCTAATTTTGTGTTTTTGGCGGGCGGCCTGCGGCCGCCCCAATAATTTGGCCGCCTTTATGCCGGCACACCGTGCACACCCCTAAAAACAGCCCTGCTTACTTAGATAAAATTTAAATGGGAACCACAGATTGAACACATTTCAAAAAAACTTAACACAGCTTATTTTGCATTGCTGAAACTTAAGTATACTCTTCCCTTGAGTATGCTGTCAACAGCATACTATGCCGTTGTATACCCACATCTCTCATACAATATCATACTCTGGGGTCAAACAGTACATGTGAATAGGATTTTTGTGTCACAAAAGAGAATATTAAGACTCTTTTTTTTTCTAAAGCTACAAGAATCGTGTACACAAATCTTTAAGGACAATAAAATACTCACCTTGGTATCCATATACATAATAAAATCTGCCCTCTTATGTATATAAAACAAGACAATTTTTACTAGGAATCATGAACACCACAGCTACCAAACAAGACATAGAAATGATTTAATTGTCCCACATCCCATAACTACACTCTGTGGAAAATCTCCTTATTTTTTATGTACTAAAATATACAACAAGCTTCCAACAGAAATAAAGAGCGCCCAAACACAAAGTTCCTTTAGAAACATACTAAAGAAGTCCCTTTAGACAATGCCTTCTACAGCTTCAAAGACTTTATCGACTGGTTTTTAACTAATATACTGTATTTTAAACATTATTATACATTTTGTATAGCGTTAGTCAAATTAAAAGTTATGTTTATATATTAATTTTTTAAAATTTATATCTTGTAACACAATATCTAACATTAAGATTCATGTATGTTGTATGTATTGACATACCTAATGTCACTGTTTTGTGATCATTTTTAGATGAAAATAAAATTTTTAATTTGGATGTAGCATGATTTAGGAATAAACTGTATGTCAGCAATAAACAGAGAAAAAAGTAAAGGACCCAAAACCCTGAGGTACTCAACCGACCCTAAATCAGATTCAGCTTAGTATAGTATGTGAATTCACTATAACTTTTTGTTGGAGACGAAGAAGATAACCATGAAACCAATCATATGCACAACCACGAATTCCATAATAACTCAGCTTAACCAAAATACAGCCAAGACCTATTGAACCAAATACCCTCGACCTATCAAGGCAGGTCAAAGAGGTTACTCGTTGTCGATCAATAGCACTCAAGCAGTTGTCAAGAACATTGCACAAATCATAAATCAATATTGGAAGTCAGATTGACAATCTGGTATAATTGTATTTTCATCGATAAAAACAGTTGACCATGCAACAACGATTCAGCAAATTTTTCATAGGCACCGGTAACAAACTTACAGGTCTCAAAAATTTTCCAGTCGCTCAATCATACCAGACGATGCTTTAGGAATTGGTTTAACAAGCGTGAGCTTCCACTGATCGGGAACAATTCCGGTTAAGAAAGATACATTGATATGTGTCAGTGGGGCAGCTATATAATTTAGTGACAACTGAAGCATTGTAGCAGAAATATCGTTAGCACCAAAGGTATGTGGCTTTTGCTTTAAAATAAGTGATTTGAACAAATCGATAGAACCAGGAGAAAAATTGAACTGGGAATCTGAGAATGTCCCACATGCAAAATTATTAATGTAGGTTGGGTCAGCAGGCAGACATTGTACTGAGTCAATAAAAAGTTATTAGGATCGCAAAGAGGAGAAGGTAGTATTTCGGATTCCTGGTCACCCCTGTGAATACCCCACCTACGCACATGTGACTATAGTAATTTGGGACTGTTCCTACATCCTCCGAAGGTTTAAGAAAAATAAGTTCTTTGTTCTGTCTAAGAGTTGTATTATAACATTTCCTCAACGTACAGAAATATTTTTTATGACTGGCTAAATCAGATCTTTTATACTTAGCCCCTTATGCAAATAATGGGAGCGTACTTATTGAAGAGGTCAAGTATATAAGTTTGTAAGTATAAAAGTTTTTCATTTATATCTTTTATTTTGCAGATTTCACACCAATCAATTAAACGAATTTCATGATAGAACTCAGTTTCATTAAAATTTTTAAAATCGCGGACAAACTTCGCTACATTTTTAGGTTTTTCAAAAGGACATATCTATAGTGCATTTGACCACGGTCAGCAAGAGAAAAGCAAAAGATGTTCGCGCTAACAATTTTAAAAGAAGTGTTTGTAACAATCACATCAACAAGAGATTCAGAACAAGTAGTTCCTTGTGTAGGAAAACGAATATGCTGCATACTAAGGTGAAAATACATAAAAAAATTAAAATATTTTGACATAGGTGTGTCAATAACAAGATTAATATTTACATCATCCAGGACAAAGTTCTCAATGTCTATGCAGGCCAAATAAACCACGATATCGAATAAAGTTGATATATTAGTATAATTTTGATTAGGAGGCCTGTAGAACATTCTCAAGGCACACGTTAAACCATAAAAAAAGATTCAAGATGGTTGCCACCATCAACTGGTACATACACCATCGAGAACCCTATACCGCTGCGAATGTACAGGCAGACCCCATCACTCCCTGCAGCACGATTCTTACGGACAACAGAATAACCCGGGATATCGACCAAAAAATCGAGGATATTCGAATTCAGCCAGGTCTCATTAACAGCCAATTCAGCAAGGGGCGCCGACGACTCCGTCACATGCTTAAGACTACCTCATAAGACTAGCTGCGACACAGCCGCGGTATCTTTGATCGTACGGGGCCAGTTTTGAGATGTGGCGGTGTGGATGTTATGTTTCTTCTACCAATTTACGTCCAAAGTTATAATACAGGGCGGTATCTAATATTTTTTGCAATCCTTATATGTATATTCATATGCGTGTAGAAAGAAGGTAAAGGGTAATTGTATATTATATAATAACTCTTGAAAACAGAAGTTTTCATACGAATGAGACACATATAAATTATTTGAGTGTCAAAAGTGATTTTCCAATGGGTTTTATATACTCAAATTAATTATTACTCTCTATTTTTACCCGAAAAAGTTAACTTATGTCAGCAAAAAAAATTCTTGAAATATTTATCACTATTAAAATTAAAAATAAAATACAAACCAACGGGAAACGGGCAATATACAACTATATATCGGTATATGAATTAATATGAAGTAGGCATAATAATATGATTTCCAAAATGCGCAACACAAATATTGTTAAAAATATTAACAATTTCTAATGTTTTGATTACAAAAAAATAATTTTTATCAAAAGATCGGCTAATTGGCTTTACCTGGAAATTCTATCGTTATGAACCAAAGAAAATGAAGCATAAACCATTTCTTCCTTTTTCTTTTACAAACATTTTAATAGGCCGTCATATTGAATTCGTATGTATGCACATTTGGTTTTTAGGCAAATTTAAAATAAATAGAATAGTTTTTTACAGCCAATTATTTGGCAACCAAGTCTAAAAAATTTTTTTACGCGGATTTTCGACGTAATTTATTAACCCGCCATTTTTTTAGATTAGATTAGATCCGTACCAGTCAATTTCTGATATTTGCCGCACGATCTGGAGCTATAACAAGAATGCAAGTAACTATGAAAATGTTAAATTATTCATTGGTGCTTGGCTAAAACTGTGCCTTCTTTCGTTACAGCCCAAGATCCGTTTGGCACACTTTAAATAACATTCGATTTTTGTGCAACATTTTTAGTCAATTGAATAGTTAGGTTTTACATTGATTTTTAATCATGTTATTAGGCAGCCATTTTGCACCGCCATATTACATTGGTACCAAATGCTCAGCTAGTTTATTCATATGATTTTTTTACTAAACTTACTGATTTTCACGTTTCACGAATTTATGCAGTCATGTTTTTTAGCCACCCTGAATATAGGAAATTAATAACTAAACAAAGTTGAATCTAGAATATAAAATTATATTTTCGTTCTAGCGATGCTTATTTTACTTTGGTATGGGATAGAGCTGGGATGGATTCGAATGATTTTTTGGGATTCTGAGACGTGATTGGAATCCTTTTTTTATGTGAAATTCTTGATTCGGATTTGCTACACGAATTTAAAAGG
This sequence comes from Kuschelorhynchus macadamiae, assembly GCA_030620095.1. Lineage (NCBI taxonomy): Eukaryota > Metazoa > Arthropoda > Insecta > Coleoptera > Curculionidae > Kuschelorhynchus > Kuschelorhynchus macadamiae. The sequence goes on from JAUTXW010000094.1 coordinate 1,382,446, forward strand.
ATTCGGATTCGATTTCTTTTTTATTAGTTCGAATCACTTGCATATATGAACTACAAAAAACATACATAACTCGACAAGCACAAGATGTTTTTTCGGCTTATATCTAATATTTTATAGTTTCAATCTACATAATATTATAACATTTTTGAATACACCAACAATTGTTGAACACATCTTGTAGGTAGGACCTGCCTGTACGGTTAAGAAATCTAATTAAAATTGAGCTCTGACGGTGTTTATAAAAACTTAATAAAATAATTTACTTAGAACTGTACCATTTTTCAAAAATTGTTAGTTTAAAATAAAAATAACTCAAAAACCATTGATCCAAGATCAAATTAAATATTCAAAATTTTTATGACTATGCTTTTCATATGATTTTCAAGATATAATAAAAAATGTAAAAAAAATAAATAGGACACAACAATGTATCTATTCCGCTACCCTATCACTTATTATTTCATCGGGCTACAGAAATAACATTCCAAAAAGTTAGCTGGAGCCCACCCATAAATGGGTTCACTTTATATGTAATATAATATAACAAGCAATAGACACATAAATATTCAACAAAAATTTAATTAAATTATAAATAGTTAATATTTATTTTCCATATCTATATACAAAGTTAGACAAGGAAGAAATTAGCGGCCATTCGGACAAAATATTCTGCCTATTCAAGTATAAGGTCCAAAAACCATGGACCAATATATAACTGTGTCTGTAGAGATCATGGAAAGTGCTTAAAGGCTTGTCAGTAATGCACAATTTAAACAACACCTATTATTACATCTCCCTTTCAAAGATAAATACTACTTAAAATCATTCAAATTCGGAGATCATGAAATAAGACCAGAAGATGTAACGTTAACTTTCTTTAAAACTTTTCTCTCCAAATCTGAATTACAACTATGATTATCATTTACAACTATAGTGATACATTCGTCATAATCATTACTATTATCACTGTAGTGCTCTGAGTTAATCAAAATAGCACTAGCACTTTCTATCATAGTTTCTGGTGTGAACCTAGCCGATATAACACTACTGTCTGATATACTGTGTTCACCAGTATGTTCTAAATTCTCAGCCAGTTCAATAAAATATTTTACATTATTACTACTACAACAATAGGGAACTACTTTATCTTTAGCAACTGAATAATGATTTGTTTTTGGAACCCTATTACCTGCATTTTGAAGCTTTTTTATGAACTTTCTATTTCTTACCAAAATTTAATCATTATTCATTTGTAATTTGTATGTTCTATCTCTAGGTTTATTTAAGATCCTAACAGGAGACCAATTACCTTTCGGCTGAGTTTGTACATATACTAGATCATTGGGTTGCAGCTCTGACAAAGATCTTTTGTGTCTAATATAATAAGTTTGTTGTTTTGATTTTCTTTAATAATAGGAAGTTTAACGGCCATTCGGACAAATAACTCTGCCTTTGATAAGCTAATTCAGGTATAGGGTACAAATCTCATGAACCATTATACCGACAAGCCTTTAAGCATTTTTCATCACTTCTACCGGCACAATTGACGACGTTTCTTCCTTTTGGCGCTCATCAGGCCAATGCAGCCATATGGTAGAGATGATGAAAAATATTCAACGGCAGATTGACTATATACGATGAAAAGTTAAGGCAGTAAGAAATTAACCCAGAGGCTTGTTATTTGAACCTCTAGTAGTAGTAAAAGTTAAAAACACAAGCGCGATATGCGAAGGCTTTCAATTTTCTGTTTGCCGTGCGATACCAACTATTGTTAGCAAAACGACGGCGCTAAAGGATGAAAATCTATGATATCGGCTTTTTAGACCAAAGTTTCAATAAGAACAAAAAAGTAAATAACGTCCGTAGATAAATTAATAGGAAGTTTAACGGCCATTCGGACAAATAACTCTGCCTTTGATAAGCTAATTCAGGTATAGGGTCCAAATCTCATGAAACTTGTAGTATTACTTTTAAGATTTTTCACATTGAATATACTTTGAACAATAATCTACTATCAATAGACATTTTGACCCCTAATTTCAAATATACTTTATTCCAAGGTAGATAAGGAATTTCATGTGAAAGTAAAGATTCTTTAATTTGAGAATTTCAATATGTTAGACATTGATGACAAAGAAATTTTATTTTTAATTTGTTGTACCATACCAGGCCAAAATAAAGATTCCTGAGCTAATTTAATACATTTATTGATACCCAAATGACTGTAATGAATGCGATCTAACATTTCTCTTTGTAAAACTTTAGGCACAATCAAACATTTTCCTTTAATAATTAACCCATCTACCACAGTTAATTCTGATTTATAAGGAGCAAACATTTTTACATAATCTTTTAAATGCTTAGAGTTATTTGTCCAGCCATTCAAAATTACCTCACTTAACTCTTTTAAAACCGGATCTTTTATTAGTTTGTTTTTGAAATTCTCTAATTTTCTCATCTGTGGCATTTAATTCTAATCTAAACATGCAAACTTGACTTTCAATATATATATATATATATATATATATATATATATATATATATATATATATATATATATATATATATATATATATATATATATATATATATATATATATATATATATATATATATATATATATATATATATATATATATATATATATATATATATATATATATATATATATATCATAATTATTAGTTTTAGTTAAATAAGCATGAGGTCAAACATCAAGCTATTTATTATTAAGTCTTTGCCAGGTTTATAAATAAGGTCAATATCAAATTTTTGTAATTGTAACAACATTTTTTAAAGTCTCGCTGGACATTTATTTAGTGGTTTTTTAAAAATTGAGATAAAAGGTTGATCAGTTGTCAATGTTACTTTTGGACCAAAAGCATATTGGTAAAATTTATTTAGTCCAAAACTGATACCTACTTACGTAAGTTAACATACCCAGTAATCTTTGACAATATTGCTTATTTTTAGGCGTAGGTAAATTGCTCTAATAGATAAATCTGGTCTAATACCACCTTTTGAAATTATGTGTCCCATATATTTAATTTCAGTTTCCCCAAACCTACACTTACTTAAATTAAATTTTCTGTTATTTTTTGCTGTTTCTAAAACCACTCTTAATCTTTCATCATGTTCTTGTTTATTTTTACCCTAAACTAACAAATCATCAATATATGTATATGCATCCTTGATGCCACACAAAATTTTGATGTTTTAAAATTTCTGGAGCAGACTTAATTTCATATGGCAAAAATAAAAATCTATATCTACCATATGGTATGCCAAAAGTGCATAAATTGGCACTTTCTTTATCTAAAGGAATTTGATTAAATCCATTTGTAGCATTGAGTGTACTAAATATAACAGCATCTGCCAGCTTGCTAAAAATTTCATCAAATATTGGAATCTGGCAGTGCTCTCGTTTAATAACTTTAATCCAGGGGATCAAGACATATTCTTTTTTGACCATTTGGTTTTCTCACTAAAACCAGTGCATTTACCCAATCAGAAGGTCCTTGAACTTTTTCAATTATACCCTCTTTAATTAAATTATCTAATGCATCTTTTAATGGTTTAATTAAAGGAAATGCCACCTTTCGGATTGGCTCAATGACAGGCTTAGACATTAGGCAATAATTTTATGCAGCACTTTTCTTTTATACAGTCTATACCCTGAAATACATCAACAAAATCATTTATTATATTTTTGTATTCTTTATTTTGTTATACCTACAGCATCAACCTTTTCAACCCATCAACCCAAAATTGCTTGTGTTTCACCCTCAATGATAAAAAATTAATTTGATTAGTTTGGTCATTTTTCAAACATTGTAGTTTAAATTTACCCAGAACTGCCAATGGATCTCCTGTATAAGATCTTAATTTAATATCAGTTTTCTCAATTATTTTGGGGGTTAAACTTATTATTTTAAACAAATTATAAGAAATTACATTTGCCATAGCACCTGTATCAATTTCTAAATTTATTAATTTCTTATTTATTTGCAAAGTAGGTGATCATTCTTTATTTGACTCTATATTACTTATACTACCTATAAAAACATCATTTAATTGATTTTCTAATACTTAGAGCATGGGCTTCTTCTGCAACCTCATGCACCTTCCTATTTTTCTTCTTGAGACACTTATTTTCGAAATGGTTTGGGATATGGCAAAAGTTACATTCTTCCCCACAAGCTGGACACTTGTTTACTATATGACTGCTACCACACCTTGAACAGCTGCTTATTTTCTTTCCTGCTGTATACTTTGAGTTTTCCAGATTTTGAGGGAAATTGCTTGGTTTCATGTTAGTAACTTGTTACTTCATCTACTGACCTTTGTGGGAAGTTGCCTGACATCATATTTTCACTCCTCTGTTTAGAGATTTCCAAAATTAAACATCTTTCTATTGCTTTTTTCAAACTTAGACCGTCTTCTTCTTGGAGAAAAATTTCTTTAACTGATTGGTCAGTAAGGCCACATATCAACATAGTTTTTGTTAAATCCTCGTGTAGTGCACCTAGCTTGCGCTTCGTTGCCATTTTTCTGAGCTCTGTTACAAATTTTTCAATAGTCTGTCCTGCTCAGAGCCTGTATGAGAAGAATTTGTACCTCTCAAACGTTAAATTTTCTTGGGGCAGAAAATGGCTTTCAAATTCATCAAGTAGAGGCTTTAACTTATCTTTCTTTTCATCTTCAAACGAATGTAGTCAAGATTCGAAAACTCTGTTTTCCAATGTAATTTAAGAGCTGAGCACACTGTATTGCCTCATCCTTTTTGCTTATTTCACTAGCAATAAGGTAATTTTCAAATCTGGATCTTCACATTTTCGAGTTTTCGGCTACATTGCCGTTCACGACCATGGCAGCAATGCCTCTGCTGTCGCCTATTTTTAATTGTGATTTTAGCAAGTTATTTATGTAATTTTACTTATTTGACGAGAGCCCCGACTGCGCCATGTATTAATGTTTTTTCTATTTGGTTTTTTAATTATCGTTAATTTAAATAAAATACATTATTGTACTTAATGTTTATTGACTGTGGTCCTTGATTCAAAACCGAGTTCAACCTAGATATTGCCTTCATAAGTCAAATTCCAAAAATGACAAATCTAAAGGTATTTTCATATAATAACGCACTTACGTTTAAAATCTAAACAACAACTTTTACTACAGACATAATCTATTTTTTTATACACTGTGTAAATAAAATTATGAAACATAAATGTTCATAATAATAATAATATAAATTATAGCAAATAGGTAAATTATCTTTTCCCGGAACTCTCCTTTTTATGAATTCTCTCTTTTGTAAAGAAAAAAAAACATGATGGAGTTTAGTTTAACACGTATTTATTCATCAATATGCACGAAGGATGTTATGGGTAAAGCTATTTACCAAATTTGTTGACCTTTAAATTAGTGTAAAAAATAATTACTTAATTTATTTATACATTATACCCAAAAATCAAGGGTGGCAGTACGAATTCAGTACGATGGAACAAAATTGCCCCAATAAAACTGTTTGCAGAGCCAGTATATAAGTGTTAATAAAATAATAACAGACTATGTGCAGAACTAAAGGAAACATTCATAATGAGGGAAGTTCCGGGTAAAAGAAATTTACCATTTTTCTCATTACATGAACAGATCAAAAATAGGAAGGGATACTACATTTTTTCGCCCACATTTTTATTATTTATAACACTTCTGTTTTAAAACACAGTTTTAAAGATTTGTGCGACAATTTTACAGAAACATTTAAAGTTTAGTATTTTTTGTACAGGAGGGTTGGTTGGAATTGGTCAATAATAAATCTCTAGAAGCTCAGAATTTTATTCTAGTCTACGTTTCGACCTATATAAGGTCATCCTCAGGACTCTAAAAATATTTAACATGGTTTACATCATGCGTTACATATTTAACAATAGTTACATAATGGTTATAGATCTAGAGGCATATTATTAGACTAACATAATTAAAACGAAACATACTAAATAGCTTTAAACATTGAAACATTCACAATTCTTTTACGAGACAATACGAAATTTACAAAGATTTAGATTAAAAATTATTATTATAAGAGGTGCAATAGTACATACGTATAAATAAAGACTTATTTTTAAAAATCAATCATACACGAATTCCTACAATTATCAGGATATTTGTTACTTACAAACAAGGCAGAACTCCATGTCAAATTAGAACATATATTTAAAACTGAAAACACTATTAGATAAAGTATTTTAAGAGATCGTACCATGGCCTAGCTAGTACTAAAATGAATATATTTATTTGTCTGTACCTTCGCATACCATCAGTCGATATCTCACTTCTAAAAAAATTTGGAATTTTGATTTATTTATAGGTTTTTAAAATTTACAGCTCGCAGATATTGTTATTGCTATAGAGGGTGTTGACAAAATTTAATTATGTTAAAGTATGATGTACTTAAATTGTAAACGTCTTGTTTTTTGTTAACACTATTAGGGTGTTTTTTTTATTTCTATCATTTCGTTCAGAATTTATTTTTAGTAATTAGTTTGTTTTCCAATAGTTTTTGTTTCATGTAAGTTAAAGGGGTGTCCTAAATTTTCAAAATGTTCTGCTAGGGCAGTCTTGTTGTTTGTATTTATTAAGCTTACTGGTTTTACACTTCTTTTATGTTCGGATATTCTTGTTTTGAGGTATTTCCCTGTCTGTCCTACATAAACTTTATCACATTCAAAACATGGAATTCGATAAATAACATTACTTTCATAATCAAGCGGTGTTGTCGTTTTGGTTACTATATTTAATAACTTTCATCCACGACTTCAATTTACTGTTGAAAAAGAAAACAATAGGTCAATACCCTTCCTGGACTTAATACTAATATAAGAACAGATGATAATACAATCAAGACTGACTGGTTTCACAAATCAACCTTCTCGGAAAGATTTCTAAACTTCAACTCACAACATGCATTTAAACAAAAAACTAACATAATACATAATTTGAAGGACAGAGCACTAAAATTATCACATCCAGATTTCCACAACAAAAACCTCCTTAATATTAAATATTAAATATCTACAAAAAAATGACTATCCAAATAAATTGATAACAAAAATTGTAAACAAAGCTCCGCAAACAAATAACCAAACTCAAAACAAAAAAGAAACAACCTATCTAAAAATCCCCTATATCAAAGACCTATCTGAAAAACTATCTAGAGAACTAAATAACGATTCCCTTAACGTAGCCTTTAAAAACGAAAATTCAGTAAAGAAATTCTAATCAAAATTAAAAACGACAACACCGCTTGATTAAGGAAGTAATGTTATTTATTGAATTCCATGTTCTGAATGTGATAAAGTTTATGTAGGACAGACAGGGAGATACCTCAAAACAAGAATATCCCAACATAAAAGAAGTGTAAAACCAGTAAGCTTAATAAATACAAACAACAAGACTGACCTAGCAGAACATTTTGAAAATTTAGGACACCCCTTTAACTTCCATGAAACAAAAATTATTGGAAAACAAACTAATTACAAAAAACGAATTCTGAACGAAATGATAGAAATAAAAAAACACCCTAATAGTGTCAACAAAAAACAAGACGTTGACAATTTAAGTACATCATACTTTAACATAATTAAATTTTGTCAACACTCTCTATAGCAATAACAATATCTGCGAGCTGTAACAATAATCATGTCAGAGCAGGTAAGTAGATGGGCAATTAAAAGTAGTTAACTATTTTTTTTAATACTCTAGAGTATTTCGAAAAAAAAAAAGTATTTTGAGTACTAACTACAAAGTAGTTAACCATGTATTTAAACTACTTTAGAAGTTAACTACGCCCAGCTCTGTCCATATATCATTTTATTTAGGACCTAAAATATTATTTAAAGTTTTATCACAGTTTGTATTAAAAAAATAACAAGGAAAATATAATGGTTTGGTTTTTTCTGAAAAACGCACATTATATTTTTAAATGAGTTAATTTTTATTTAGCTTTACAAGGTCCGAATAGTATTACATCAGTCATAAATTCAAATTTGAATAAAATTTAACATTTGAGTATAAATTACATAAAAAAAATATAAAAGTTTAATTTGTCAATATACAAGAATAAAGATAATTGAAACAAGAAATTATAAAAATATGACAAGATATATCCAGTGCACGATAAACATAAACAAATACAATGTATTAACATAAGTGATGCAGTACAGTTAACATCAGTAAGAAAACAATAATATGAGAAAAAATTACGTGTTCAAAATAATATTCTTAAAATTTGCAAAGAAACAGCCAAATATATCACTGTTATTATGGTAATCATTGTAGGTTTTTACCAGTTTCTCGCGTTACGCCATCTCGTTTCTAATGTGACCAAACTAACCAAGAGAGTTCTTATTATTTAAGTACTCCTTGCATTAAGATGAAACAATAAAATATAATAAACAAACAGTTAAACACTAAACATTTTGTTTATTTTAATCGTCTATATAAATACTGGGATTTTATAAAAGGTAAATATGTATTAACCTTAATTTAAGAACGAAGGATTAGTTGAAGTTTGAAAATAATAGCTTGATTTATAAATAAAATACATACATTTATAACTTGTTTAAACGTCTTAATTTTTAATAATAAACTTTTAATTAAAGTTGCAAAACATTTTTTTGACTTTATTTGAAAACAACATAAAATAATAGTAAATATACTGAGTTTGATAGATAAAAATACCAGCAATAAGATGAAAAAAAATTATTTGAATCACTTGCCTCTGATACTTTTTTGTTATTAAAAGGATTGTTGATTAGGAGGATTCGTCCCAGCTTTGGACTATGGGATAGTAAAATCCCGATCAACATTTAAGTAATAAAAGCTCCAGAGTGAAGTGAAAAGAAAAACCCTGTTCCAAATTATTCTCTTTTTAGTTTAACTTGCATAGGTTGTTTTTTCAGATTACTATAATTATTTGTGCAGCCAGTAGCTGCTCAGCATTGCTATCCTTTACACATTTTGGCAAAACATATATTAAATAACCCTATTAAATCGAATTATATTTAGACAACAGTCGACAATTAAATGATAATAAAACTTACAACTGAAAAATCTTACTGAATATTCTAATAGATATCTAGACCACTCGCTTTATTTAGCTACTTTCTTGGCTAGCTGCTTCTTTCCCTCGAGAAAATACATGAGTGTCATAGCTAGTATTATGTAAGCCGTAGTGTTAGTGTTAACAGAAAAAATGCTTTAGGTAAATTTTGATGACTAGCATGGAAGTCATGAATTGCTAAAGAATATAGAAAGTTAACCAGCTGGCGAATGCTGTCTAATAAAAAGTGTTAAAACGCAACACACACATGCTTAACAATTTATTATTTAAGGCTGCTTCAATCAGTTTTGTGTGCATTCTGAATTTTCAGAAAACGCTGCGAATTAAAGGATCATTGTAGAATACAGCAGAGAGCAGACAAAATACAGTTATACCTAGTACTGTAAAAATAAACACTAAAGAATACCCATGGAGTACCTTTAATTAACCAGTACTTTATTTTATACTTTTAAAATGGAAATATATTTTAAAATTATCTTGTGATGCTTGAAACAACCTTGGCCTAGTGATGGCTTCTACTGAACTCAATGACAAAATTGATTCCTTAAAAATTACATTATGAAGGCTATCCTAAACATCCAAGACAACATGGAAGAAACAGTTACTTCAATAAAATAACAGATTATTAATATAACTACCACCAACAAGGAGATGGTCAGATGCTGTCTGATAACCGCTCATCTTTTAGAAACAATGCTTTAGAACAATATCTGCCAATTCTAACAATAATTCAAATAATACAGCCAGCAAAAATTTGCACATGAATAATGAAGGAATCTAGTATCTTAAAATCTCTCCTAGACATAACTTTACTAGTAGCTAAGAACATGAATTAAGAGATATTTCTATGTCTTCAATACAGCAAGGCTGAAACTCCTAATGGTTCGAGAAACAGAACAAATCTACAAAACACCCTAACCGGACATATTTTTGAAGTAGGGTTACAACCCAAACAACCCAGAGGCATACAGTTTAGCTTTTAAAGTGGATACAGACACTATACTTTACAATGGTTTATATAATGATAACAATTAGTCTGCTTGAATAATTTATCAAAAAATTTTCCTTTTGGAAATTCAGGGATAACAACGGTAAACAAAACTGGAAATACAGCAACCAAGATAAGTGTCATTTGATGAAGCACTTCCAAATATATTATCAAAATATTCATGGTGTATGTACCAAACAGAATTAGTCATAAATATGATGTAATCACTCTGGAAATGGAAACATGGTTATCAAGAGATGTGGAGAGAAGTGTCAAACAGACTAGAAGTGTTCTCATAGCAGTTCGTAAGGGCTTTCAATCTAATTTAGTTGTCACCTACTTTTAAAGACAATGAACACTTATTTGTTTTGGTCAATAGTAGGGATAGCTTACATTTCTCCTTCATTTCTCAAGTAATGTCTATGAAAGTCATTGTTTGCCTATTGATGATATTATGTTTAGTTTTGGGGGAATATACAGGGTTATTCACGCAACCCGTTCATTAAAAGTTTTTGATGATGCCATTTAGATAAAAATTTCAAATTTTGGGATTAAGGTGAGGTCAAGGGGTACTTCTTTTTTGAAATATTTTCAACTTCCTGTCACTTCCGGTTTAACCGGAAGTTGGTATCAACTTACTTATTTTAAATGGAACACCCTGTTGTTAAGATACTTGACCTTGAACCAAAAATGAGCCTTCAGGGTACCAAATTTTAAAATCTCATATTTTTGTAAGTTTTGAAGATATAATCTTCATGTTTTGCAGACGATCAGTAAATAATCTTAGGTTTCTATTTTTTTTATTGAATTTGTCTATTTTTATACAGGGCGTCCTAAATTCAGCGGCAAACATTCACATTTTCAAAGCCGCTAAAGTCCGATTTTTTAAATGGGACACCCTATAACTTTATGCACTATCAAATGTAGAATTTAATTTTCTATCGAACTGTATTAAGGCTCCCTATACCTATTCGTAACCATTTTCGAAATAATCAGGTTTTTATTAAACTATCATATGTATTTGCTAAATGCTTACACCTTCCCGTAGTAGCCATGGAAAAATAATTGTTGTGCTTTTCTATTCAACATGACAGCTGATTTGAAACTTTTAAATTAAAATAAAATAACACTCAAAAGCTGATATTCTCAATTTATTTTATATTCGCGGATAATGTTACAAAATATTGGAAAGAACGTGCCATGTTTTTAATGAAAAACATCCTCATTTATCGCCAATGAACAAAAGAAAATCGAAGAGGATTGAAACGAAATTTTTTCGTTTCGGAAAAAAGTTATAAAAAATGTAATAAATTGTTTACATTATTTTTAACCATATCTACTAAGTTCGAGACTGTTCTAAACTTGTTTTAGTGAACTTAAAAATTATAGCAATCTAACAATCAACAATAAATAAATAAAATAATAAAATTGAATTATAATAAATGTTCTATATGCTGTCCGTTCATTTGAAGACACATTTCAATTCTTCTTTGTACAGTTGCTGTGGCCTGTTAAATTTGTCCGTTTTCTAATTCGGCAAAAGCTGTTCGTATCCTGTCCCGTAAATGTTGTTGGTTATTTACTGGGGAAGCATAGACTTTACCTTTGATAAATCCCCATAAATAAAAGTCTAGGGGTGTTAAATCAGACGATCGCGGGGGCCATCTCATTGGGACCAATCCAGCGATCTTCAAAAATTCGAGATAATTGGAGATAAACTGCAGCGGAATTATGTGCTGGGGCCCTATCTAATTGATACCAATAATTTTGCAGCTCACAAGTTCGAGACTGTTCTAAACTTGTTTTAGTGAACTTAAAAATTATAGCAATCTAACAATCAACAATAAATAAATAAAATAATAAAATTGAATTATAACAAATGTTCTATATGCTGTCCGTTCATTTGAAGACACATTTCAATTCTTCTTTGTACAGTTGCTGTGGCCTGTTAAATTTGTCCGTTTTCTAATTCGGCAAAAGCTGTTCGTATCCTGTCCAGTAAATCTTGTTGGTTATTTACTGGGGAAGCATAGACTTTACCTTTGATAAATCCCCATAAATAAAAGTCTAGGGGTGTTAAATCAGACGATCGCGGGGGCCATCTCCAAGGACCATTGGGACCAATCCAGCGATCTTCAAAAATTCGAGATAATTGGAGATAAACTGCAGCGGAATTATGTGCTGGTGCCCTATCTAATTGATACCAATAATTTTGCAGCTCACCAATAGGAATTTCTTCTATAAATTCAGAAACCGTCCCTCGTAGAAGTTCCAAATACTTATCACTGTTTAAATTGTCTTCATAAATACAGTACCGCACCTGATCATTTAATACTATACCGAAAACATTGAAGCTAAACCTCTCTTGAGAACGCCTTTCGCGTAAAGGGTGCGGATTTTCTGCTGCCCAGAAATGTTCGTTTCTTCTATTTGTTATTCCTTCTCTAAAAAATTTCGCTTCATCGGTCCAAAATATTTTTGAAAGGAATTGAGGGTCCTCTTGAATTTTCAAAAACATGAATTTGCAAAATTCTACTCGTCGGACGTCATCACCAGGTCTCAAGGCTTGCACGTTTTGGAAGGAATAAGGGTGCATATGATGTTCGCTCAAGATTCTTTGGACAGGTGAAGAAGAAATTCCCAAATCGTTTTCTGCAGACGGTATTGAACTTTGCGAGTTTGTGTGGAAATAAGCTAATGTGTTTATTACGTTATCCTCGGCATTTGTCACTGGTTTCGGAACATTTTTTGTAACTTTAACCTTGCCAAAACGCAAAAAGTTCGTTTCAATCCTCTTGAATTTTGACTTGTTCATTGGCGGCAAATCAGGGTGGCGTTCATTAAACACACGACACGTTCTCTCCAAAATTTTATAACATTCTCCATGAATATAAAATAGATTGAGAATATCAGCGTTTGAGTATTCTTCCATTTCGATTTAGAAGATTTAGTTTATCACTGACAGCTTTCGATAAATAACGCATACTAATCATCTGTCATATTGAATATTGGATCTCAATTGTTTTTCCATGGCTCACCATTGGAACATGTAAACATTTAAGCAAATACATACAATATTTTTATAAAACCCAATTATTTCGAAAATGGTTAAGAATAGGTATAGGGAACCTCGATACAGTTCGAGAGAAAATGAAATTCTACATTTGATAGTGCATAAAGTTATAGGGTGTCCCATTTAAAAAAACGGACTTTAGCGGCTTTGAAAATGTGAATGTTTGCCGCTGAATTTAGGACAACCTGTATACAAATAGACAAATTCAATAAAAAAAATAGAAACCTAAGATTATTTACCGATGGTCTGCAAAATATGAAGATTATATCTTCAAAACTTACAAAAATATGAGACTTTAAAATTTGGTACCCCAAAGGCTCATTTTCGGTGCAAGGTCAAATATCTTAAGAACGCTTGAACCTAGGTATAGGACATGCTACATAAAATAGCATTAAAATTCTCCGTAGAATCCAAAAATATCATAAAATACAGGGTGTTCCATTTAAAATAAGTAAGTTGATACCAACTTCCGGTTAAACCGGAAGTGACAGGAAGATGAAAATATTTCAAAAAAGAAGTACCCCTTGACCTTACCTTAATTCCAAAATTTGAAATTTTTATCTAAATGGCATCATCAAAAACTTTTAATGAACGGGTTGCGTGAATAACCCTGTAATCTATATTTATACCGTACTTTAAAAAGAAGAAGAGAAACTGGTAAAGAGAAGAATGATATCTTTCTTACAGAAGAACAGCATTTTAAGGAATGAACAGTTTGGTTTTCAGAACTCAAAAAAAAGCACCAATGATGTTTTGCTTCACTTTTTACAGGATGTATATTTGCAGATTAATAAGGGTGAGGCTGCAGCAACAGTGCTCTGTGATTTCTCTAAGGTTTTCATTTGCCTGGATCACAGAGTCCTGTTGTAGAAACTGTAGATATATGGCTTCCAGGGTGTTGGACTGAAATAATCCGAGAGTGTAAGGATGGGTGGTGGTGTTTCTAAGCATTCCATGGTTCTGTTCTCGGCCCCATCTTATTATTACTTTACATTAGTGGTTTGCCTACATCACCATATTTGCTGAAGACATCACTATTTCCTGGCCACTGTGACCTCGGAAATCTTCGATTTCAAGACCATATATATATATATATATATATATATATATATATATATATATATATATACATATATGTATATATATATATATATATGTCGAGTCGCGCCAAGAGTCTCCTGTAAAAACCTATTTATTCAACAGAAAATTCAGAGACAGTGTGTTTAATGTTTAAAAAAATTAGAGATGAAACAAATAGGGAATCATTATATAATACACATAGTCAAAATATGATGGCACTTCCAATTCCTTCAAGTGCCCTTACAAAAAACTCACTTGTCTATAATCGTAAAAAAATTTTCAATAAATTACCTTTACCCTTTCCAATTAACTTGTTTCAAGAGATTTAAAAGTGAAATAAGAAGGGTATTGATTGGGAAGGCTTATTATACTATACTTAGATGAATTCATGACCGACAGTTTCATGTAGATAATTTTTTTTTAAATGTTTTAAGTAGTTTTTTTATTTTAAACCCTGCTTTTATTTTAAATATTGACTTAATTAAGAACTGGATATTTTATGAATATTTGTTTGTATCTTTTAACTTTAGTATTTTCTGTTTTAATTTGATAATAAATATGATAAATGATAATTTTGGAGTTACTACTCAAGATCATTTAATTTACCATTCTTTAAAGTGTATCAAATAAAATATGTATAATGCAAATAACACAGCGCTCAATTTATTATTTTTACAAGATATTAATGATGTTGTTGATATTGCTGACAGGCCTCTGTTTTCATGTGATGCCTATCATTCAGCTATTACACTGAACACCAAATCTGTTAAAAATATTTTTATATATGCTGATTTTATTACTAAAAATGCAGAAAAAGTTGTGAATTTTTTTATATAAGTGCATCTTATTCCCGAAACGAAAATTTTGAATGTTTTGTTAAGTTTATTATTCTATCATTTTATTTTAGAATATGATATAAAACTGATTTTTATTTTTTTAGATGGTTCATTTTAACTTTGAACAAAAACCAAAAATTTATTCTTTCTAAATATTAAAATGTAGCCTTTATATATATATATATATATATATATATATATATATATATATATATATATATTTTAAGACCATGAGGGAGCTGGGAAAAAAATCATGGCCCTATGTGGTCCCACTAGCAAAAATTTTAAGCAGGCAAATCACGGCTTCCAACGTTAGACATTTTCAAGCAAAAAGTAAATACTTTACACACAGTTTTAGAGCTCGTTTTCGATGAATCACTTTACCCTGATTTTAGCAAAAATGTACTAACATCGCTTGGAGCCTATAGCTACTGAGTCAAACGCAAACAAAGAGGTAAAAATACCATACCCTTTCAAGCCTTCTACACCATAGAAAAAATAAGTCATTCGACTCAAAAAAAACATATTAATTCAATAAAAAATCTTTCTCCTACTTCTGTATATTGTGAATGATTACTTAAGATTTCTTAGGCACGAAAAAAGAGTCATGACATTTTTTAAAACGCCAGTCACTATTAAAAATAAAAAATCATATCTGCTCCTTTTTTAAGCATAGTATTTTACTAGGTATTTTTGTTTTAGATCTTCCAAAGCAACCAGTCGTCACATGAATTCCAAGATATTTTCCAGCAAAATGTAAAGACTTTATCCGCAGTTCTACAGCCAGTTTGCGCATTTTAGTTTATTTTGTTAGGTATTAGTTTATATATTAGATATAAAATATAATGCTCAAAATGATCTGGTTACTGCCACATTTCAGCCATATTAGAGTTTAAGATTTTGTTAAGAAGGTAACTGTTATACAGAAATAAAGTTTCTGCATATTACCTTTAATAATTTTTTAAGATAAAACTTTTGTTAAAGATGTGTTTGTTACTTCTGCAGTAAATGCAAAGTTCGAATTGTTTGTTGATAGCTTTGGCTCCCCAGAGATCATACTTTTGACAGAACACCGTCTTAGATCTAACAAGCCAGCTTCAGTAAGGAATTACACCATGATTTCCTAATACTGCAAATTGGATTTTATCCATGGTGATTCTTGTTCGAGGTGACTTTCTTGAGGTTTTTGACTTTATTGACTTAAATTGTTATGACTATGTCAGGAAAAAGATTTTGAGTTTTCAGCTGCATATTCAGTCTTCAATTTGTATATAATTTATGTTTATAGATCTCCTAGTTCTGATTCTACTATACTTTTTACAAGACTGGAGATTCTTTTAAATGAACTGCCCCCTAATGCTTTGTTTATATTGGCAAGTGATTTTAACATAAACTATGCTGGTAAGAATCTTCAATTAGTTTATTTCTTAAAGGACATATTTAGTTCATTTGACCTGACCATGCATTTTCATTCATATACCCGGGTAACTAATACTTCCAAATCTATACTGGACTATCTCTGTTCAAGGACATCAAACACAGTTGAATGTTCTGTGGACAATGCTGGCTTGTCATGAAGCGACTGTTTGCAGGTATAGGTTGGAAAATAGTAAAATGCCGAAGGCAAGAAAAAGATGTGGGCGCTTGTTAACCAGACAACAGTATTGTTTATTTACTGAGCTCTGCTCTGGTTCTGACTGGAACTCCAATGTTGTAGGCATAAATCTTTGGTTTTCTTTCACAATAAGCTTATAAACATTTTTAATAGTGCTTTTCCGATGATAAACATTAAATAAAATTCTCTAAAACCATGGATTACTAAGGGACTTTAGATTTCATCACGAAATATGAGATGTCTACATACCATGAGGAAATACTTTAATAATAATATTTTTTATCACATTTTAACCAATACACAAATATATATAGAAAGTTAGTTAAACTGGCCAAATATTTGTATTATAGCAATAGAATTGGACAAGTAAGAAATAAGCAGAAGGAAATTTGGAATATAGTCAATCACAAACGACCAAAAAATTCTAAAACACCTCACAAGTCAAACTTAAATGCTGATGATTTTATTATCTACTATTGTTCCATGGCTGAAAGTCTTTCTATATAACATTGTTCACCCTACAATCAATCTTTTATCTTTCCTTAATCATATCAAGGTTTCAGATACTTTCTATTTTGAACCTGTGGACACTGCGCAGTTAAAAAGACATTTCACTGTGTCGGTCTCAGAGTACTGTTGGACAAACTTGAAGTCTACGGTTTCAGGTGAACAATTTTGAAACGGTTCAAATCATACCTTTCAGAATGTAGTCAGTCTGTCCATTTTCTGAATGTAAATTCAGCTAGGCATGATATCTCAGCTGGAGTGCCCCAGGGTTCAATTCGTGGCTCTTTATTGTTTATTATCTATGTAAATGATTTACCCTCAGCTATATCTTATGGGCGCTGTACTTCTTTTGCTGATGATACCAAAATACTCTAGCACCACAGTGATGTAAACATACTGAATAATATGGTATCTTCTGATCTAATAACCATTAAAAACTGGTGTGATAAGAACTACCTTTCTCTAAACATCTCCAAAATGGATATATTAAACTTCAAATGTAAGCTTAATGATATTCTAATAGCTGGTCAAGCAATTAATAGTCTCAATAACAATAAATTTCTGGGGTTGGAAATAGATTCAAGATTGAAGATCATATAGTTGCTTTGTGTGCCAAATTGTCCTCTGGTTTGTTTGCTGTTCGGACTGTTAGATCTGAAGTAAACTATACTGTCGCATGCAATGTATATTTATCAATACTTGAATCTCACCTGCATTATGGCATCTGTTTTTGGGGCTCTTACTCACAATACCTGTTTTTCTTCTGCAGAAGCGCGCTATTAGATAACTCGGTTGCCTGAAACTGAGTGACTCATGCAAGCCAGTTTTTATTTCT
Source organism: Kuschelorhynchus macadamiae (assembly GCA_030620095.1). Classification (NCBI taxonomy): domain Eukaryota; kingdom Metazoa; phylum Arthropoda; class Insecta; order Coleoptera; family Curculionidae; genus Kuschelorhynchus; species Kuschelorhynchus macadamiae. The sequence continues at coordinate 1,400,508 of JAUTXW010000094.1, forward strand.
GAAAAGATCCTCACCCTAGCAGGCATTTATATTTTGGAGACAGTTTGCCTCATGCATAAAAAAATTTATACACAAATTCATTGCACACCATCTGTTATGACCTGCAGTTCTGATAATATCAGTTTACCTTCCTCAGCATTAACAAAAAACTTTGTATTTTACAATAATAAAAAATTATTCAACAAACTGCCAGTTGAGCTTCGCAAAGTCAGAATGTACTTTGTTTGCAGAAAAAAAGTTAAGAAATTCCTTATCACTAAAGCATATTATTGACTGGAAGAGTACCTAGGGAATAATTTTGATTTAAACTGAATTAGTAACTAATTCCGTTTCTCTGTTGATAAAAGGTATGTTTTGTTTGTTCTATATTGTGTTGCTGATTTTTCATTTGTATTAATGTTCTTATGCGTTCTTGTTAGTTTATATTTCTTTGTTAGTTCTTATTTACTAGTTATTAATTTTTATTTGTTCACGGCTGTATCCTTTTGTGTAAGCAGCTCTTTTCACTTTTATTTTATTTATAGACTAATTTCAAGCTTTGTCAACGATTGTTATGTTTATAGACAATAAAGCAAATTTTGAATTTTGAGTTTCTGTTTAAAATAATCTTGTTGCCAAATTTCGGCTCTTATAGGGTATAGGAATTTGTTAAAAATGTAACTATTTTTTAGTTTGTGTATACGTTTAACTAGGTTTTAAAATGAAACTTCTGATAAAAATTTTGTTAAATAACTACTTGTAAATAGAATAATAACAACAGGACCATTAGTGTTTTTTTTTGTAACGACACATTAAAAAAAAAGTCATTTAGAATGTTTAAGAATTTAGTAAAAAAAATAATATTTTTCAAAAAAGAGCTTTGCAATCTTTTAGATATTAGTTAGAAAAATATCACTTTTGAAAAAATATTTTAAGCCTTTAATAATTTGCTAATAAAACGATACTTGGTTTATATTGTCAAACAATTTTCATGAAACTCGATATTTTTTTTCTTATGAGAAAAATATAACAAATTATAAAAACCCGAATTACGTCATTAATCATGAACAATTCCCCTAAAATTTAATTTTTTGAGTTGTTTCACTTTCATTTTGAGGGAGCGATAAGTTCTATCTACTATAAACTAGAAATTTTCACTTCTGCAGCCTTGATTTATTATTCAGACACAGCACTGCTATTTTTTTTAAATTGTCATATAGTTTGTACATTCAATACCCCTGGATTAAGCATTTATAACTCAGGATTATCCATGAATTACCCCAGATTACCAGTGTCCACTGAATTATACCCCACTTCAGAAAACTACCCTAATATTACCCAAAAATACCTGAATCACCTTTGTACATTAAAATAACCTCAGTAATTCGTTCTGGGATTCGGTATTTATCTTGAATAAAAAGAATAAAATTTTGGTCACCTTTTAGTGATGTGGCTTGTGTAAATCAAATAAAATGCTTATTCTTATGAAACTAAACTAAAAATCGTTTTTTCTTGCTAAACTGCTTCTCCTCATCCATAATGCGTGTAACACTTTTGAGTTTTTGCTATTTCTTCTTCTTCTTCATTCCTGTTTCCATAATGCTTTGTGTAGATTGCCCTCCGTCCGGGGCTCACTTAAATTCGAAGTCGACCCTTTGGTCCAGTTTGGAGGCGTTTCGGTAGGATATTTTCCAGAATCTTTCAAATACTTTAATAATTTTTTAAATTTTTGAAATTTGCTTCCACTAGGTGCCCCTTGAGATACTATTTCAAAAGATGACCCTTTCTTTCAAGCTCCAAATCCCCTTTACCCCTCCCACTCCCGCCACGTAGCGGCCGTTACGCTAATATTCTATGTAGAACTGCGGCAGACGAACGGGATAGAATGCAGGAACAACTAGGCCTCACACGTTCACAGCGTATGCTCCCTTTCTAGCGGGGTCGTAAGTTTCCAAGCGGTTGAGTCTCCCGTTTCCCCCCGAAATAAAGCAGCAAAACCGAACACGTGGCACCACTTATGTTAACAACACAGAGGTCTGCATTCGACGAGACGAACCGGAAGACTCGTTTTTTTTTTTTTTTTTTTTTTTTTTTTTTTTTTTTTTTTTTTTTTTTTTTTTTGTTAGAATACTATTTCAAAATATAGGTTATACTACTTGTCCAAGCTCCAAATACCAAAGCTTCTTTATTTTGATTGTGGGCTTGCAAACTTCGTAGATTTTCGGGACTGTAGTACATTCTATTTGAACGTAACATATAGAGGTGACGAAAAGGTGCGCGGAAAGGGGCTAGAATCACCCTTCGAGGATGGGGGAAGGAATTTACGTCTAGGGAAATCAGCCAGACGTGCCCTACAATTTACCAAAGTGTCCAAACCTCGGCCATCCCCTCCACCTGAAAGGGTATATCATGGCGGGGAGTGTTAATTTACCCCTAAACTACCACGGAAACATTCTTTTCCCCCGGCCTGGTTACCGGAGCGAATAGTAGGGTGGAATGTGGAATTCATTTTACACTCTTTCCTATCTGGACTGGATCTGGACTCTTAAGTTTTTAACCACTAGTATTGGCTGCAGACTTGAAAAGTCGTGCACCCACCAAGGATTCGAACCCAGGCATGCCAGATTAACTACGATGCAAACCCAAAGTTTTAGGCCCTCGGCTACCGGCTGGCTAAAACTCCAAAGCTTTCTTTCTTTTCTTATGGTTGTTGGCTTCCGTTCCTTCAGGACACGATTTGCCAGACAGGAATAAAATATAACTATTTTTTTAGGGACTCTACGGTATAATCCTGTCTTAGAGTGCACATATATAATTAAATTTTTTCTAGACATAAGTAGGTTTAAGTCTAGTAAATAGTAAAGGTTTTATTATACTGAAAAAAATTGAGTTCTTGTACACTCGTCATCAGGTTTATTGTAAAGACCACTTTTTATTCTTATTATATTCACGCTGAAAATGTTATATATTGTTTCACTCTGACATGCATGAAAATTTATTTAAATAAAAACAAGATTGTTTTATTTATAAAAAAAGGGTATGTACTGAGTGCAGTACAAAATATTAAACACACAGATTGAACTAAGTTTAACTTGGATATACATAATTTAAATTGAACTAGGTAACTAGCAATGTCCATATTTGTCACTTGGTGAAAGTCTTTTGGATCTATCTACACTACAAAAGGATCTAATTTTGAATTATAAAAATATTTTGTTTGCACCGCTCGGCGACTTCGGCCTTCTTATTTCGAAGCTTCAAAAAGTATTCACTTGTCATAACTAAGTTTAAAGTGAACACACAATTGTAAAAAATGGTCCTGTAGAAAAAAATGCACTAAATATATATAAAAATACTTGAAATTTGCTTTTAAATTATCACGGACTTATATGGAAGAATGTCCTACGCCAGCCATATTGACAGCAGTCAGCTGTTTTGTTGGAACGCCTAATTAATTATTGTAAATACGAATGAGTGTTTTTTAATAATGTCCATAGGAAATTTGTTTATGTTTAATGATGAATTGTTGCTGATTCTACAAAAAATATTTTTTGCACAAGTGCTACGTAAAAAATAGTCTGGTCGTTTAAAAGTAGAGTGGCCGTTCAAGTCATCAATAAGTTTTAGTCTCGGCCTTCAAAGTTTAAATTTATTCTATATGGTTTGGGCACCGTCTCCATAGTGCACTAAACGGCTAAACATCACACAAATACTAATTGAAAAAATATTTTTTATTTAGAAATTATGAAAAAAATGCCAAACAGAAAACTAACGGTAAACAACAAAATTAGATGAAAATAATATCTTGATTATGACAATGGAATTTAGAACGAGATGGATAATACAACAACCCAAGAATTATAAACCACACAGGATAGTTACTTCTTGCAAGCGTAACGTTCGCCAGTTCTGGCTGACCGCAAATGTCAATGAGCCGTTGCGTGACGTACTCCAGTTCTCTCAGATTAAAGATTTAACATTAGTTACATTGCTCTGTAATAGAAATTCGCCTTTTAAGCATTGTTTTTTCAATATTTTTAGTTTTTACAAGTGGCAATAGGTTACACAAGTTTGAAAAAGTGTTGTTCATGCATAGCGAGACGTAATTAGCCAACGAAAGAATTAAAACTTCTTTTATAACTGATATATTTACTTCTGCAGAAGTCTACATAACAAAAAACAATGTCTGGGAATATGTGTGCTGTGTATAATTGCAAAAATAGATACAAAAATCACTTGCCAGGTGTAACTTTTCATAGATTTCCGAAATCAATTATTATGAAAAAGCAGTGGGTACACTGTCCCAGTTGAAAAATGTTAGCTAAAGTTATACTTGAATTCGTTATTAATTTTTCAGGCAAGTTATGTTTTCTTTAAACATGTAGTAGATACTCTTAATTTTAATTTTTGTTCTGGATTGTTGCTTTTTTAGCAATAATGCAAATTTCAACTTTGTTAATTAATCTAAAAGTTATTTTTACTTAGGTATCAGAAGCCTCTGTAGTTATTGTTTTTGTTTCCGTTTTCGTTGTAAAAGTGGCCATATCTCTAGAATACATTAGCTTTTAATTTGAATAAAATTTATGACAATAACAACAATTATTAAAACATCATAATACCATGTTTTTTACTTCCTATTTGAGAATCACTTTATCTATTTTCTGTATAAATTAATACATTTAGATACCTAAATTACGGAAAAGTGTTTCTATTTAACGATTTGGGACATCCTGTCATAAAAGAACATAATAAATAAAATTTTATAAATTAGGAATAATATATATTTGTCTTGATATAATGTTTAAATTATTTCCTAATCAGTTATTTTTATGTCTAAATATAAATTCCTAATACATTTTGATGAGCAATTGACCGAAATGCATACGGTAATATTGCTCTATTAGTTTTATATAAAATTTGTCAAAATGTATTGCATTAAATATCAAAATAACAGCATCAAAAGGCTAAACCATATTATCCTCCTATAGAAATAACTCATGAAACTTGTTTCGAACGGGCCAGGCAACGTCACTGCAGCATCGCCCGCTCCCGCTAAACTGACGGAAAAAACCGCCGATATAACTATCCTGTGTGGTTTACGATTCTTGACTCCTGGTATTTATTGGTTATTAAAATGTCAGATCATAACGTAATGAAGGGCTAGTTAATGACGTCACAACGGAAAGACCAAAACCGCTAGAATGCAGGAAAAAACACGCTTAAGAAAAATAATGTGTAATTGAGCATTTCCTTTGTTATAGTGTCAATAATTATTAAAGTACTTGTTTCCGTTTTTATTCCTATTTAAAATAATTTACGTAGGAGTTACATGGAAGTGTGTATTAGGAAAAAAGTGGAGCAAAGTTTTATATTTTTTATGAAACAAAAAAACAAAATAAAAACAAATTTCGTTTACAGAGAATTAAATAAAAACAATTAGAGCAAAATGTAAATTTCTTTAAATACCCACAACACTAACAGTAATATTCAACTGAAATAGATCCTAAAAATATTATTTTTGAAAGCGCTAACAATTTGTTTCTGGCTGGGGTAATAATAGCCGAGGCATTATAGTGGCAGAACTGCATGAAGGCTGCATCAATTGCTAAAAGTACGTCAAGAAAATATCGATACATCGACCTTCATAGCATCGGTGTACCCTTGTTACTGTATATCTATAAATAAATAGACATTTATTTATTTATTCAAGGATGTATATCTATAAACAAGGGATGTACAAACATCGATGTATTTGGGCCGATGTATCGATGTTTCAAAAAATATCGATGTGTTGTTGCCGTCCCTAGATGTTTTGTTAGGAATAATAGCAATCGTAATTTGTAAACATTATCTTGGTCGGTATATTTTATGCTTCATATTTTAATAGATTTACGGTTGTTTAGGCTCTTTAAGATAACGCCAATACACAGAATAATACCTTTATAAAAGAAAACCGTTGTTCTAACATCAATATGATACACAGCCTATTTATCATAAATTCACAAGGGTGAGTATTTCTATTTTTAATATATGTACTTATTTCGGAAACAAATATAAATTTAATTGTAGCTTAATTTATAATTATAAAAGCTCTATGAGATAAACGAGTTGGGTCTACAGGTCTCTTCTTAGCGATAAGTTTAAAAATATGAAGTATGAACTTGGACAAATGGTGTGTGGGGTTGCCACCTGTCCTATATTTCAAAGGACAATCCTTTATTCCATGTTTCAATCAAGTGCTATATTTTTAGTGAGGGAAATAAAAAAAACCAGCATTTTGTTAGTTTTCATACTTGTTGAAGTTAGCACTAATAAAAAAATATGAGAAATACAGGTTAAAAGAAGTGGAATGTTTTAAGCAATAATACTTTAGGGCCAAACATAATAGGTGTTTCCCATCCCATGTTATAAACAGAACTAATTATTTATTTTAATTTTCCTTATACTTGTTTGGATGTCTATAAATATGTAAAAGAAAATAAATTTATATATTTTTTTTACGGTGATCTATGTCTTAAATTCTTTTTTTATGGTTTATATCTATTAATAACTCCAGATCTATATTTGCTAGGCAAATCGGACTTTGACACAATATTGGATCATATTTTGGCTAAAACCCCTAAAGATTTCAGACCAGAGGCTTAAACAGTTTCAGAGAGACAATTTCATTTCATTTATCTATTTATTTTCAATGTATAAACATTTACAGTATAAAAATATTTTAGACTAACTTAAAATAGTTCTTTTGGCCATCTGCTTAAATTTATTCTCTAACATATTAAAAAAATCAAAGCACAAGTAATTATTTATAGTAGCTGATATTCTATTTATAGTACTAAACAACAAATAACATGCTCGACAGTTTGGTGTATGTAGAATGGTTCGATTACAAGTATGATAGGTAGGTATATGAATCTGAAATGCTTCAAGGCATTCTGGATTTTATATTATATTGATAAGAATTTTAAAGGCAAAATACACATAATACTCCTTCCTTTCTTCTGATAAGTAGTGCTAAATCTAAGTAGGTCATTCAACAAGATTGATACCATTGCAAAAAAAGTTTATATTTCGCATATTTAATAAATTTATGTTGCACATTTTCTAATCTATTAGAATGTATTTGGTAATATGGCGACCAGACTATGTTTGAGAACTCTAATATAGATCTGACAAGACTGGTATATAATAGTTTTAAAGCAAATACATTTTTAAAAACCATAGTTTTCTTTTAATAAACTCTAACATTTTATTGGTTCTACTGATTATCTTCTCTATATAATTTGTAAATGTTGTTTGGTATCCAAGTAAACACTCAAATCCTTAATCACAGCCATGTCTGCAAGAGCAACATTGTTAATAAAATTATTAACAGGAATTATATTTTTACACTTATCAGTATTGAGTGGCATATCATTAAGCTGACACCAAGAAAAGACCACATTTAGATCATTTTGCAAGATGACAGTGTCTTGAACACATGATACTTGACTTGATAACTTCATATCATCAGCAAACAGCAAGAAGTTTGAAGAGATGAGTTACATAAGTTATTAATAAATAGACTAAATAAGAGAGGCCCCAAGTAGGATCCTTGAGGTACGTCAGATGTTACATTAAACTTTGCAGACAAATGTCCATCAATTTTAACTTGCTGTTTTGTGTTTGACAGATATGAAGCAATCCACGAGAATAGATTTCCTGAGATTCCATAATTGGCCAATTTTGAGAGCAGTATGGTATGATTGTTCTTGTCAAATGCCTTACTAAAATCCATGTATATTGTGTGAGTTTCACAGCCCTGTTGAAAGCAATTACTTATGAAATTAACAAACAGAAACAGGTTACTATTGACAGATTGACCGAAGCCTTATTGTTGATTGACAATTATTTCATGAAAGATGTTGGACAGAACCTTTTCAATAACACTCTGTTGGGTATACCATCAAGGCCAATGCCCTTACCTATGTCGAGCTGAAATAACAGTTTTTCTATCTCATTTGGACAAATTCTTATATCCTATATTACCTTATATCTATCAGGGGAGATACTTATATTGCTGTTTGTTTTTGGATTATAGACTGATGCAAAAAACTGGGCATTATTCTCACTTAGCACTTCATTATATTGATATACTCAGCAAAATAATTTCTTTTGCTGAGTTGATGTTGCATGTTAATATTTCAAGAAAATCATCACTTGGAGAACATAATAAGATATATCCATCAATGGTGGCACATAGACACAACCAATACAGTATACCACATCACTGATTACAGATTAAGCATTTCTGCGTGTTAAGACAAGTTGATTACTTATGTAGTCTTATATGATCCTCTGTGGTTTCTGGATCACCGCGACCAAGATATATCCATTGAAGTCTTTCCTCAGCGGAATGAGTAGTAGATGTTCGAGATTGTGAATTGGTATTAATTGCTTAATATTTACTAAAAAACATGTTGTGATTTTGTTGAATATTGTGGGTTTATTTGACCCGTGTTTTAAAAAACTTTAAAACGGACACATAGCCCATTTAATTGGCTTGAATTCCCATATCTACTGTTTTTTTATTGGTAGGTCCTCAAAAAATATGGGAAGAAGCACTCGAAGATGAAGAAAAAATTATAAATTTTTTTTCATATTTGTGACATTTTTTGTTGTTTATGTGGGAAAAATTTCTGATTATGATAATAATTTGCAAAACTTCACTAGTTGAAGGTGGAAAAGTGTCGAAACATTAAATTCAGAATTTTTATGAATCGAATTCTATTTTTAAATGGATTCTATATGAAATCTCGTTATAAATATATTTCAAGATTTTACAATGCTTCAATAGATAACTGTTTCATAATCCCTGTACCATCAATTAGTATAACCTTACACTATTGCTTTTGCATACTTGTCAGCTATACAAGAGTACAAATACTAATACAAATATTTATTTATTATTTCAATTATTTAATTAATTCCAAGATTTGACGTGAAGGAAAACATTTCACAACAAAAACACATACACGAGAAACAGTTCCTTTTGATTAGAGAACTGTTTTTCTTGTGTGTGTGTGTTTTTGTTGTGAAATTTTTTTCTTCACGTCACATCTAGGAATTATGGGCAAAGTGCGGACACAACGACACTAACAATTCAGTGCTTGAAAAACTATCAATAAAGATATGAAACGTCGCACAGGAATTAATCATTGTGTTTTGTTTGAGCCTTCTCATTATGAGTACAAAACGGATTAACAGATAGTTTCTCTTTGAGTCTTCTCACAAAACATCTGGGTGAAGGAATGGCCTTTGTCTGTTGTCAAGTAATTAAAAATCTTTTGGGAGATTATTTCAGGTCTCTCTTGAACCTGGGTCAGCTTAGCACTAGGGATATAGAGATTATGTTATGTTTTGACATCACCACATTTGATATAGTTGTCTCAGATTTTTTGGATGTAGAAACCACAATGAAGAATGTATAAACTGGTGATGGAGAGAATTTTTTATTCTTGGAATATCTTAAGATAGGAGGATCAGAAGGGAAGTCGAAATATTATCCTAATAATTCTCTTCTGTAGGATAAGTACTGTATTTACCTGGCTGGAGTTTCTCCAAGCAAGTAGTTCGTATATTAATGCAGAACATATTGTAGCATAATAATAAGTTTTCAGGGCATTTTGAACCACATAGTGCTTCAACTGTAAGATTGCATAATTTTTATTTGCAAGTTTGCTGCACAATTCTCAATAGAGTGCCCCCATTTGAGGTGCTGGTCTACAGTGAGGTCAAGAAATTTAACAGAGTCCTGAATGAATTGTTGCCCCTGATCATCATGTTTCACCCTGAGGGGAGTGAAGATTATGAAATTCATAAGTGGGATGTGTATTTAAATGAAAATGATGTAATGTTCTTTCTTTACCCTCTTAGAGCTTTTATGGGTATAATAGGTGACCCTATAATACTAAGTATTATTTGGCAACTAACTTTCATTAATTAACATGACAAACATATACAATGAGTACTATAACTAATTCATAACATGCCCGTCTCATTCAAAGTATTTAATCAGTCAGATTTCTTACAGAGCAACCACTTCTAGTTCTTACTTCATTTTGATTTTGCGGGTCAATTGCTTCATCACTATTTTCGTTTTCAGGATCTGACTTTTTGTTGTTTCCTTTTTCCAACAAATTTTCTTGTGGTATCATCTTTGGTAGTTTCATTTAAATTGAAATTCTCTCCAACATCATTGTGTTCAAAGTCAAATCAAAATAAGCTTTATTGTCTAAGATACAAGAATCTTGTTGACAAAGCATGATACAATAATTTATGTAGCACTGAAAATACAAATAAAATATAAAATACAACACAAAAATTACCTAACGATTATGTATAAAAGGAAAAGAATCTAAATCTACCATCTAAATAGTAAGTAAAAAAAATTTTTTTAATTTTCAGTACACTTTACCAAATAATGTTTAGTTTTACTTGTAAGTCAAGGATAAACTCTTTATTTCATAAGACACACATATCTACAATTTGTCCAATGTTAAAGTGTAAATGAAAAATACAAACATACAAAATACAACACAAAATTTAAAAAATGTAAAAAAATTGATGATTAGAATATTAATAAATGCTTTTAAAGGGTATCTAAAAAAATTCATTCAAACTATAATAAGCTTTACCAAGTAATGCAGTTTACAGTTCTCCTAAACAACTTTAAGCTTTGCAAACATTTCATTCCAGTAGGCAAATGGTTAGACATCTTTTTGCTTTCGTAAAATATTGATTTTTTTGGTCAGAGCAGAGGTGGGCAATGGCAGATGAATATTAAAATATTAAAACATAACCTCTAGTTTCATATGTATTGGCTGGTTCAGCAATATTTCCCCTGTTTTTGAAAACCAGGCTAATGGTTTCCAAAATTAGCAGTGATGGCAAACTTAGGATTTTTTTGGATATGAAAAGTGGTTTACAGCTGTCGCGAGAGTTAGCCCCAGACAACAGTCTCACTGCCCTCTTCTGCAGCACAAAGACAGAATTAAATAGCCCTAGTCCACAGAATCCTCAGAAGGCAATACCATATCTGAGGCAAGAGTCCACTAGTGCAAAATAAACATCCCTAGCCACAGAAGGTCCAAGCTCAGAAGAAACAGTACGCACTGCATAGCAACCAGCTGATATTTTTTTACAAAGTGCAGAAACATGGGGAATAAACTTGAGGTGGGCGTCAATATTAAGGCCAAGAAGTTTTGTGTTAAAGACACACACAGGTTAGTATCGCCGAGAGAACTTTGTGGTGATTCAGGAAGGACAGCATTCTACTTTTAGTAAGTCTTTCAATAATTTTGGAGAGAGTGGGGATAAACTAGTGCTAGCTTGAGACAGGACGGAAACATCCCTGTTGCCCAAGACTCGTTAATTGCCTCCGCCAAGGATTCCAAAACATCTGGTAAATTCTCAAAAATTTTTATGGTTAGGCAATCTTCTCCTGGACTATTTTTATTTTTAATGCCCACAATAACATTTCTAAGTTTGTTAGCATCAGTATTAAAAAATGTGAAAGATTGGGTTATAGTAAGACCTGCAAGGTAACTAAGAGAATCTGTATTACTGATAATTCCATTGGTTAATTTATCTGCTATAGTGCAATAATAAGTGTTCAGGGTGTTAACATCTAATTCAACAGGAGCTCCGTCCAGTTTCTGCATAAACTCATTGACCATAGACCAGCATTCTTTTTGTTTATTGGCAGCGTTATGAATTCTTTCAGAATAATACTTATTTTTTACCAGTTTAATCAAGTTTCGGTATGTGGACCTGTATTTTTGAAAGTATATATGTCAGTGAATTTCCAAATATAATGCAAGCTTCGCAAATTGGTAGCTAAAACCTCGAGCCCCACGGTCAGCCATGGTTTTTTATTTTTTTTTTAATTTGCCTTAAAGGAAAATGTTCTTTAAACATATCAATAATTAAATTATGAAAGGCTTCTAAAGGAAGTAAACTTTGAAAAATTACATTCTAGTTTATTTTATTGCAAGCCCGGTAAAACCCATCATAATTAGTCCTATAAATTCTCCCTACTGTACTCTTTCTCTTAGGAATATCTGCAAGTATTGGAATATCACAGATAATAGCTTCATGGTCTGACAGACCAGCATTGATCACAGAACAAGTTATATTTTTTGTACTAAAATTTGAGCAGATAAAATCTATAAGAGATGAGGAATGCTTAGTAAATCGATTCAGATATATTTTGATTAATTTCATGCTGGTTATAATTATACACAAATACATTCGATTTTTTCTAAATACTGATGTATTATCAGTTTTAATAATGTAATGTTGGTCATGTTCACATTTTCTTAATATAGCAGGTTTCCAATTCCTATTATTTTCATAGTACTAAATATTATCATTACTTTTAAATTTTTCAAGTTGCTTAACATGCTCATCATTATTTTTTTTTGGTATTAGATTATCTTTTCAAGATTTTTTGATAATGCTTTTCTGTTTCAAATCTTCTCGTAAACAAACATTTTTCTGCGTAGTTTTCTTCCCATAAGCATTTCTTCAGGTGAAGGTAGATCACCTTTTTTAGATTCTAATACACTTAGAAATTGGTCACTGTTGCTTCTAACTGCTTATTCCATTAGGCCTTTAATAGTTTGTATAGCCCTTTTTATTGCAAGGAGCTAAATGGAAGGTCGTAATTGGAGACTATTTCAGAAGGTATTCCATGGATTCGAAAAACTTAAAGCTTCAGTGGTACATTTTGCTGTTTTTGAGTTCATTCTTGAGATCTCTACAAACTTGAAATTGTAATCAATTATTAGTAAATAGTTCTTCTGGCCGATGTATGCAAAATCAATGCCAAGTTTTAGCCAGGAATATTCAGGTATTTTAATGTGAATTAATGTTTGTTTTTGATTTAGTCTTGAATAACTTAGGGGTGCGATTTTGGAGATAACGATAGTTAAGTTAACGTTCGCTAAATCATTCGTTCGTGATTTAGCGAAACAATAGATAGGTGTTTAGAAGTAGCAATCATTTCATAAATGGAAAATTACAAGTAATCCATGTTTTGTACCCAATTTGACAATTACTCTTAACCTTAAATTATTTTGTTGACGTTGATGAAAACATACAAAACACAAAAAAAGTTTACTAGTTTCTGTTTATTAACATACACATATTTTATTATTCTGGAAATAACGAAAAGATTATGAAGAATCAAGCAGCTGCAGCTTTTAGGTCTGTCTGAAAAACCACAATACTTGTATTATACTACACTTGAACACTTTTAAAGCGGCATTGCTAGTGCGAGTTGGCTAGAGTTAATGGTTGAATAATTATTGTACCTAATAACTACTGTTTCTGTAATCCAGAAGAACCACAAAAAATTGGGAATTCTAAATTTAAATGTTTACAAGTGTAAAATGGTGAAAATTTTAGTGGATTTGATTTCATATTATCTACTTCAGGATTAGGCTTTTGATCTTAATAACCGAATTTCAGAAAGCGGCATAAAAGATATTTTAGAGACATTAGAAAATATGATATTTTTAAAAACACTAGCAGGTATTTGGAGCTACCTATTTCAAGGTAACACTTTTTTAAATAAACAAAGAACTGGAGTTATTTTCTTTATTATCCAAAAGAATTAATGTATACTCTCAATAGTGATAAATGTATTATCAGATAATACAGTAGAGTAGTCTTAGGTGTACCTATTAGCCAACAATTTGTTTTATTTATTGTGAATTGAATTCTGTTACACGTTAACTGTATTTTAATATCTATGACATATGTTATCTATATTTATCTACTGAATTAGTAAGTAATATATATATATATATATATATATATATATATATATATATGTATATATATAAATATGTAGGTATCTGTTTAGGAATTCAATTTCAAGTAGGTCCTATTTTGGTTTCTCAATAAGAACCATCTGCTTTTAGACTAGTTTTTGTAACATTTTTTTTAATTACAGCATAGAGCCCGGGCCCTGGAAAAAGTTTAAAGTACTGTCTTTGTAACTGATATGTTTGGAATTTGTTTGTCCTGAAATAATATGACCATTTATAGATAGGTATGAATTTCAATTTTAAGAACTATCAGTAAATCAGTATCCTTTTATACAGGCACATAGCCAGAAATTCAGTTCGGTGGTCCAGAGCAGAAATTCATTTCAAGGGGAAGGGGGCTCAAAATGATCAAATCTCAGGAAAATTAGTAAAATACATGCCTATACCAACATATTTTCAAAGTTTCGGGGGTAGGTCCAGACCCCCAGAACCCCCCCTGGCTACGTGCCTGCATTTATATATTGGGTATTTTAGAAAATCCAAAATACAGTTTTTTGGAAATGTATCTTCTAGTTTTTCTACGTGTAAAATATATACAGAGCATTTAATTAAAAAAATACATATTTTGTCAGCCTCGGTATATGTTGAAAGATACAGAAAATTACCATACAATTGATAAACAGAAATGTTATTATTTTTCTAGTTCTTTTGCATTAAATTCTAGACATGTCTAGAATAATTATTTTGGACAACAACCAAAATAATGAAAAAAAAGTCTTCACTTTCAATCTGGCGTAAATAATATGATACAAAAACAGTACTTAATTTTATAAAACTGGCTCTCGAGGTTTTATCCTCCAATTTCTAAAAAAAGGTAATTACTTTATACTATTTCTACCATTTTACCACCCTCTCCCTTATATGCCACTGTCTCTCAATATATCTACTCAAAATGCCTAAAAATAAGTAATTTTTGTAGGGTTAAGTGTACTCACAAGCCTTTCAAGATATAAATGAAATAGTTATTCGTTTTGATTGTCTTATAAGTAAGTCAAAAATTCTAGTTTGATGTATTAGTTTTTTAAAGCTCTAAATAAAAAAAATATTATGATTTAAAATAATTTATTGTTCAAGTAATTACAAGCTGAAATATAGTTTCCAATGCTGCTGATTTCTGATGATATGTAAAGTGGTGCTATTTTTTTACAAGGGACCAAAGGACTTGACTCAGCTTGAAATACCTAAAAATAGAAACACAAAATGTAATATAAGAAAAACTACTCTTCTAAGAATCGCCTGCAAAGTATAGAAATTATCTCAACAAAGTTTTATTAACACAAACTTCACTATTATTATTTTTATTATATCTATTACTATTATTTTGCTTAAAAGGTGACAAGGTTCTACTTCAAAAACTTATACATTTTAAAGCCATAATAAACTTGATTGTCCCCTTAGCTGACTGAAATAATATTGTACTCTTGCATTATTATAAAATTGCATGAGCAAACAGACAATTAAATATCCCAAAGGATAGAAAAATTTTAAATTTATGTTTTCCCAAATTCATTGCTCTAAATATAAAAAATAATGAACAGCTATGTAAACCTAAACATAAAGAAACATTTTGTGAAGTTATAGGTGCAATATGTTTTTTTTACAGTAAGTTTTCAGAAGGCTAAAATATAATTTAAAATTCCAAAATTTCAACTTTTTGATAAACATTAAAGGTCATTCCTCAAGAAGCAATTACTCGTTTAATTATGTAGTATTATTCTAGTTGTAATGATATTTTAAAAATCATGCTGAACAAAGCTTATATGAATTGGGAGGAGGATACCTTAAAGGACCATAAACCTTATGGAAAACCATTTTCAGTGAAATTCGCTAAATTTTTTATATTTTGTAGTTCTATATGTGTTATAAAAAAAAGTATACAATTAATCATTAAACCTAAATATATCATAATAAATGGAGTGATCTATTAAAAAAAAAACCTGAAGCTGCACCTTGTATGATTTTCGGACATCCTGTATAAATTAAAAATTCATTGAGATTGAAAACGGCAAATAAAGCAAGGTTAACTGATTAAAGTGTACAAAAATAAGATTTCTCAATATGAAAAGTATATTTGTTTAAGAAAAATCATATTTTTATGAATAATAATTAAATTTTTAGTCGATTTATTTGGCATACTATCAAATATACTTAAGATTATTATCTAGAAAAGTATATTTTACCCAACCCAAGAGAGCCAAAACTCATCCCAATCAAATCTTGTTAGTATGAGTTTAAAACTAATATTGTATATATCCATCAAGCCAGCTCCTTGTAGCTAGCAACAAGGAGCCTGCAACAAAATTTTACAGCGGACCAAATAAACCTTTGCCATAATATAAGTATACCAGAAAGATAGTTCCAGGATGGAACCTCTCGTTTGCCACCCCACATAGGAAGGGACCATATATTAAGTGTATATTACTTCATCTGTCTTCAAAATTTCGTTAAATTTGAGGTAATGATAGAAGAAATATTGGAATTTTAATAAAAAGTTAATTTTTTACTTCGCCATTGTCATATATATTACTATATCTGTCGGCAGAATCTTGTTTAATTCTAATTTAATTAATAATTCTAATGATAAAGTAAGATTAATTGACCTTGCTTCTCAACATCGAAAATGTATTTATCAGTATGTATAACATAGACACAGAAATATAATTTTTAGCAAGTATTATTCTATTTGCTTAGAAATAAATAATTTCATGCCTACCTGAAAAAGTTACACATAGATATCATTCATTATAATTATAATTGAATCAGGAATTGGCCTTATTGCTCTTCAGTATTTTCATAAATAGAAAATGTTCTTACTTGTATTAAGTACTAATATACTACTGCAATTAATGTCCAACTTAGCAGTTTTTAAATATACAATTATTCTATTTCTTTCGTGTGAATAATATACATTTTCGCTTTATGTATTGAGAACGAGAACAAAAACAAAGACAAATTCTAGACAGGAGTTAGGTTAGGTTATAGTGATTTGCAACTTTGATAAAATATTCGATATTTAGTATTGGATATTTGGAATAATCGATACACAAAAAATAAGATAGTATGGCATATTATACACATTACAGTACTTTTACTAAACTGTCCATAATTTCTCGTTTCATTAAAAAAGTACATATTCATATTAATATAAATTATGTACCTATAGTATATGTTACAAAAAAAGGCCCTCACTTTCATACCTATTGTCTAAAACAATTAACAGTTATACAACCCATTAGTGAATTCTATTTTAATAGTTTACAAAACGTAACGCAAGTACCTGTTGTAAAAATAATAGGAATATCCTTAGCAAAAGGAAAAAATTAATTTTGTACTGCCGTATCACCGTATCTCTAAACATATGTTATCTGTTTAGTGTTTGCCTGGTTGCATACTTGGTACTGTGATGGCATTGAATTCGGAAGTATAAACAGGCTTTTTCTTTACAAAATAAAATATCTAATAGAAATAAAGGTGTTAACCAGATCATTTACAAATAAATAGCTTACTCAATATTAAAAGATTATTTTCATAACTTTGTTAGACATTCCTATAAAAGGTTAATTCAACAGTAGTAAATTACGAGCACAGGGTTAATTTTTTTCGTCATATTTACCTACTACAAAATGAGACAAATCAGGAAATAATTCGCTGAATTTGGATTGATAATTATTTATGAATAAAATATATAGATTTTGCAATAAGTTTACATAGTTCTTAAAGAGATTAGCTTACCTTGTTTATTTTGTTGCACCTTTTACGAGTTACGTAATTTTTTTGCTGCTTTGGATGTTCCATGTTTTCATAATTTTCTTGAATATTTTGGCATCTGTCGATTATATATACTATGTATTATAATATAGCACTCAAGTAACAGGTATCGAAAAGTATTTTATATTCCAACAAATCAAATTAAATGGTAATTTAAAATTAAATACCTATTATCAGGTAATGTGAATTGACAGATACAGAAAATGGCGACTTTTCATAGTAGGTTGGTCTTTTTCGAATCAAGATCGGAAAATCCGAATATAATGCCTGAGCGACACCCGAATGAGTTAACATTATTATTTGTTGACTGCAATAATTCTGATGGTTCAATGTGCACTAAGAAGAATCTTATTAAAGACATTATCTATATATTGAATTATGCTAATACATGTAAATCTTTAACTTTTATATCTTGTTTAAATGATCAATATTTAAGTGTAAATATTCCAGAACCTTTTTTAGAGAATTGCCCATTGGCAATAGTAGGGGAGTAACCAGCGTGGAACTAGGTCGCAACTATCCTGAATGTGAGTATGATAATTTATCGCCATATAGAAAAAAAGGTAGGAATTGTCCGGATAAAAAATTTAAATTCTCTATAGCCCAATTAAATGTGCAATGTTTAAGAAATAAAATAAGTGAAATTGAGTCTCATAACCAGGGTTCCTTTAACATTATCTCATTTACTGAACACTGGATGAGAAAAGAGGAAACTGAGAAAATACATTTGGACAATTATTCCTTAGTAAGTTGCTACTCAGAATTACTTTTGCTCAAGGGGATGTAGCAATATTAATAAAGTCTGTTTATTTTGGTGTTTGTAAAGCAATCGAGGACTTCTCCACAGAGGTAGATTGTGAGCTGTGTGCTGTTGAATCTGAATAATATAATTTGCTTTTGGTAACAGTATACCGTTCTCCTTTGGGAGATTATAACAATTTTTTTAATATATTTCTTAATCTTATCTTTATCTTATCTTAATCTTAAACATAATTTTTTTAAAAAAACGTATAATTATTATAAATGGCGATTTCAATCTAAAATTTAATACAGCCGACAAAAAAACTTTGGAATTCATTGACTTAATGAAGTCGTATAATCTCCATTATACTATCAATACTGTTACCAGAGTAAATGCATGTCTGGATAATGTGTTTTGTAATCTAGATGTGGGAGATTACTCTTCATATACTTTTGATTGGTTTCTTTCTGACCATCTAGGCATGGCAATTAAAATGGATGTTAATCCAAGAATCCAACCGACTTTACCATCTGTCTGTAGGCCTATAAGTGAGCGAGGTTTGTCTGAATTTTACTTTTTAATAGGAAATATAAATTGGGACTTTCTGCAGGGTCCACTAGCTGTGGAGGAGAAGAATGAAATGTTTGTGAGTGTTATTAACAATTGTATTTTAGCTGCATTCCCCGAGAAAACACTTCGTAGGAAACAGAATGATGTACAGATAAATTTGTTTAATAATGAACTAAGAAAGATGAGGGATAAACTGGCTTTAATGCATGAAGTTTATAAGCGCTCAAATTCTAATGTTTTAAAGCAGGACATAAGAGATTAAAATTGAAGAAGCTAAAACTAATGCTCATGATAGGTTTATAAGAAATGCTGGAAATCCTTCTAAGGCTTCATGGCAGATAGTGAATAAATATAGATGTGAAAAAATTAAAAAGGACCATTTTTGCACTTTAAATTCTGAAAACTTCAATGATTTCTTTGTTAATGTTGCCTCAGATATACTTTATAATATTCCTCAGTCAAATCATTCATCCACTGATTACTTATATAGGTTAAATTTGAATGATTTGCCTTCCCTAGAGTTTCGGAAAGTGACATATATAGAAATAAGAGATATCATTTTTTCCCTTAGAAACACCCCTAGTCGCGATTATCATGGTATTAGCACGAGAATGCTTAAGTGCGTTGCCAACATTATTGTTTATCCACTTATCAGACTTATTAATCATTGTTTAGAATAGGGTATCTACCCGTCAGTATTTAAGGTTTCTCATGTCATACCAGTCTATAAGAAAGGAGATCGAAATGAGGTGTCTAACTGTCGCCCTATTTCATTGGTGCCTCTATATAGTAAAATCTTCGAAAAGGCTCTTAAATTAAGAATTGCAGAGCATTTTGATAGGAATAATTTATTTCAGCAATTTGGGTTTCGCCAGGGAATGTCAACAGTGGTGGCAATTAACAACATTATTTCAATAATTACAGACGCTTTTGACCATGGTGAGTTTGCTTCTGTACTACTATGTGACTTGACAAAGGCTTTTGATTGTGTTTCGCCTGACTTGCTAATTAATACCCAAATTAAAATATTATAATTTTGCAGAAAAAAGCCTCAATCTAATTTATTCATATATGACAGGTCGCTACCAACAGGTAGAATGCAATAACAGAACCTCGAGCTTAAAACCTGTCACATATGGGGTACCCCAGGGGTCGGTGTTGGGTCCGCTGCTATTTATCGTTTATGTGAATGATTTAGCAGCTTGTGACCCTACTGTAGATTTTATTCTGTTTGCAGATGATACCACTGCTGCTAAAATGAGGAAAAACATTTTAGAATTGCAGATGAGCATGGGTGATACACAGTTGAGGGTGTCAGACTGGTTTCATGCGAACAACCTTAGCGAACAACCTTAGCATGAATATAACAAAGACTGAAAACATGACGTTTACATTTAGTACATCTTTTAACAGTGAGAATAATCCAGAAGCTGTTAAATTCCTTGGTGTATATCTAGACCAGAAGTTAAACTGGCATTCTCATATCAATCATTTAACAAAAAAGCTTTCATCTAATATTTATGTACTGCGGAACCTACTCAATGCTGTTTCGGGGAGTGTTCTTCTCATGACCTATCATGCTCTTATTCAGTCCCACATTTCTTATGCCTTGCTCTCTTGGGGACATGCAGCGGAATCTGCGAGAATTTTTGCCTTGCAACGTAGGGCAGTAAGAGTTGTTGGAGGAGTACCGTATCAGGCGGATTGTAGAGGCGCATACAAACAACTTAAAATTATGACTCAGCCCTGTATGTACATTTGTGAATGTCTTAAATATGTTAGGAATAATTTGAGTGAATATGTTAGGTTAAATGAGATTCACTCATATCAAACTAGAAATAATGATAACTTTTTAATCACATCCCATAGAATTAACAAATCTAGATTTGCAATATCAAAATATCATGCTCTTAAAATGTTCAATATGCTTCCTAAGAATGTAAAGGAACTAACACCAAAAGTGTTTTTAAATAAGATTAAGTGTTTTCTTTTAGACCAAGCATTTTACACCCTTGATGAATTTTATACTTTTTATTTTAACAACACACATTTTAGCTAGTTTATTGTGACATTTTGTTTTGTGAAGTAGTCTTATTGTAATCTTGGTTAATTTTATTGTGTTTATTTCTGTTCTCTGAACTGTCTGTTTATTTTAAAGTAATTTTAAGTACAGGCACTATATATTTCTTTTTTTTAGGCTTAGTATCATATTGACATGTGCAAACATTTTGTAAAAGCATGAATAAATACTTTGACTTTGACTTTGACATTCATCAAGTTAGCGAAGGCTATCTCCTAAAATCGCACCCCTGACATACCTCGCAATTTTTTTAAAACTATTAAGTAAATTGTATTGTATTTGCAGCTTTGTTTTTACGGGTAACAATACCTTAATGTGTGAATTTGACGTAGAACTCTGTTTATTTGTGATTCTGGAATAACAAGGTGGTTTCCACAATATACTAATTCATCCACTAGCTAAAGTTCATCTTGAACTTCCTAAAAAGGATATACTATCTGTAGAAACTTTTAACTTCTCTCTAGGCCAGTTTTCATACATATAATAAATTACTGCTTGTAACGTGGTATCTTCTGGGGTTGCTCCTTTCATTTTTTTCTAAAACCTCTTCTAAAGTCATTACTGTCGCCACAAATTATTTGATTGTCAATAGATGATGTATCTAAAGAAAATTCTTTTTGCGATGCTCTTGATAAAGTATCTGCTACAGGAAGATATTTTCCAGGAACATAAACCAATTCAGAATTATATCTTAATAATTTTAGCATTATTTTTTTCCAGTCTTGGTGATAAACGGTCATCTTTTTTATTAGTGTCAGTTATGGGTTGCGGTTTGTTTCAACAAGCTGGTGCCCTATAGATAGTAATGAAATCGTTTCCATCCTTATAAAATAGCTAATAAAATATTCTAATCTAATCTTTCTCAATTTGACTGTATTTTATTTGAGCATTATTCAAAGACATAGAGACATAGGTAATCATTGGCTCTGATTCTTCCATTTTTTTGATATTATATGCCCAACATATTTAACTCTTTCCACACAAAATTACATTGTTTCTGAACTGAAAGTTAAATTTTCTTTTCTAGGTGTTTCTAAAACTCCTCTAAGTCTATCATCATGAAGTTTATTTGTGTCTGCAAATACCAAAAGATCAACAAAATATATCTTTGTGCCTTCTATAGAGGAAAGTATAATGTTCATTATTCGCTGAAATACTTCAGGTGCACTCGATAAGCCAAATCCTATTCTAAGAAAACTATATCTTCCAAAAGGTGTTGTTACTGTACACAAAGCCGAACTCTCCATTAAAAGTGGAACTTCCATAAATGCTGATGATGCATCAAGTACTGTAAAATAATACTTTGCTCCTGAAAGTTGGAACAAAATTGATTCAATTGTAGGTATTTCATATATTTCTCTTATATTATATTTATTTAACACTCTTGGGTCAATGAATGCTAATTGCTCCATTTGGCTTCTGAGCTGTTACAAGAATGTTTTCGGGTGGTTCAATTTGCATAGTAACAGCATTTTATTTCAATTTGATATTGTATTCCACTTTCAACTTTCCAATACCAGTAAAGACGTCCTTGTATTCCGTAAAAACATAATCTTTTGTTTTTGTTTCTATGAACTCTGTCTGGAACATTTAATTCCATACAGTTTTTGCACCAAGAATTGATATAGTGCATTGCTTACTAACAACAAATTTTATTTTTCCTGAATTTATTAAACTCGCTAGGAAAAACTTTTATAAATGTGATTCTGAAGCAACAGCTTGTTTTTTAATTTTTTTATATAGATCTCATGGTAGAATATTGACATCTTCTCCAGTATCTAGCATAAATTCCATTATTATCTCATTATTAATTTTAATGTTGTCTTTGAAAGTGTTTAGTTTATTTGCAGATTTATTTACCATTCTTAAATAAACAGTTTGATTTTCATATTCTGGTTTCTCTCCATTCTTGATTTCTTCAATATTGCATATAGACCTATTTTTGCAGCTCATGTACAATAATTTTTCATATTACACTTTTTACATGTCACTCCCCAAGCAGGACATTAATGAAACTTGTATTGTAGAACATCTGCCACACTTATAGCTAGTCTCAGGCATACATATGTTCTGGTTTATAAAATTTATGATTTGATTTTTTATTTATAGTAAAAGCATCAGAGAGTTAAGAAACCGTTTCTATCCATATTAGTGATTCTGTATGATAGGATTTCGTTACAAAGTACATAATATATAATTTTGTTTGACACATATACATAATTACAAATTTTTATAAACCTGATCTAAAATCTTAATAGTTTTGTTAACAGAATTTATTTTTCATATGGAAATTTTATAAAACTCAGCCAAAAGAAGCCATAATATTTTAAGCAACTTTAGGAAATTCTTTTATTTTATTAACGTGAGTACCACAATTAGAATAAAAATAAGTAGATTGATAATATCAGAATTAATAAATCTAAACTATAATTACAATATTAAAACTCGTTTTGGTATCTTGTGAAAACCTGAATCTGATCACAACTTGGCAACAGGAATTCGCGGAGAACTAAAATACTTCCCATTGACAAGCAGGCGGCCAGCGACAAATTGGTCCGTTAAATTATCTTTCTGGTGCGTAGCTATCTTTTCTGTGATTGTAGACATTTTAAAATAAATTATATTAGATCGTTTTTCGGTGACTGACCTAGCTGAATCTGAGAAATGCTGGCAAATTCTTATTAGTCACTGCTTATTTGCATAAGCAGTATTTGACTTGGTTTCATTTTTGCTTTTTTTTTGTTTTGCGGGAATGGTTGGTTTTCTGTGTTTAAAAACCATTTGATCTAAAGAACATATTTACTCTTTTCTGCTAGACCTTCAAAAAACATGTAAAACTTTCGAAGAAAAAATAATGCATTTTTTGGTAAATTTTCATCAAAATCACATATGTGTGGGAGCCAGCTGTCTGTAACAAGATCGAAAGTGTACAAAGCGAACTTGTCTTCACGTTTTTGTGGGGATATTTTTTGAATTTGATAACAATTTGCAAAACTCAATTAGATTGAGCCAGAAAAGTATCAAAACATTAAATTCTGGATGTATTCAAATAGTAAAAACAAAAAACTTAAATTCAATACATCCCAGAATACGATTTACTCTAAGGTTAGAGGAAAACAACAAACTTCCATTTTTAAATGTTCTGATTACAAAACTCCATAACAGGCATCTCTAATCTACTGTGTACAGAAAACCAATACTTGATGACAGATATTTAAATGCAAGATCACATCACCTAGCACAAATTCAAGCTGTGACCAACACTCTAATATTTAGATCCGTGCCATTAACTCAAACACAGACGAGAAAAACCAAACTTAATATAATATCTGGTGCTTTAAAGAAAAATGGCTACACAAATCGCACTATAGAGAAATCTATTAATGCACGGGGTTCCCGAACATCGAACACCAAAAATTATGAACCGGGAAGGCAACAAGTAGTCTTAGCATATGTAAAGGGCACAACAGACAGAATGGGAAGAATCCTTAGAAAACACAAACATACACGCATTATACAAGCTTTAAACAACTATAGGTAAACTACTTGGAAACCCAAAAGACAAAATCAAATGAAAACCACCGAGTATACAGCATTCCATGCCAGGAATGTGTGAAAAGCTGTACTTGGGTCAAACTAACAGGCGAATATCAGCAAGAGTAGGAGAGTATAAACTTAGCATCAGATTCAGTTCACCGGAATGAAAACGCGTCGTATTTTTCCATCCGTGAAGGACTAAGAAACAAGACATTTTTTTTAACGGCTGACGGTTCTTGGGAATTTGGTCCAAAATTTATAAAACTACAGTTTTTGATGACTACTGTATATTTAATTTTTGTTTCTTTCTATTAGCAGGGCGTTTCGACTACTTAGGAAGTATTTTTCAATTGCAAAAATAATAAATGGAAACCAAAAATTCGTCCAATTATAATTTATAATTTATAATTATAATTTTTTTTTAAAACTCATTTATGACAAAACATTTAAAAAAAGTAGTACTGTCAGTAATATATATCAATTTAAAAGACATTACTGCACATATAGATTTAAAAAAATTTATAACACATACACTAACGTGAACAAAATACAAGTAGGTACTGAAACCATGGCAGTTAAGAGCATTCTTTATTTGTTATCTGCATTATCAAAATAAATAAATATTTTCCTTCTATTTTATTTGGTTTTATTAGGCGACAATAAGTTAGCAATGCAAGCAAAATGGGGCATGAGATAATATTATTTGCTGATTACATAGCTCAAGAATTTTTTAGGATATTAAAATATATTTGGTTTAAATTAGTTCTATCTGATTTGTCATTTACGGAATGTACGTTTTTCTGTATTTGAATCATTTCGTGGAATTGTAGTTTTCTTTTGTGTATTTGGGTCTTCAGAATTTTGGTATTTTTAAAATCAAAATTTTGACCTAAATTTTCTTCGTGTTTTTTAAGGGCAAGGTCGTGTTTTTTCTGTCATATTTGTGGCTGTTTATTCTATTTTGGAGATATTGACTCGTCTGGTCTATATAAACAGAAGGACAGTCTGTTTTTGGAATTTGATATATTACATTAGATCTTTTTTTTTTGTAGGGATTTGACTTTTTAGTTTGCTGTAGTTATTATTGAGCAAATTGTAGCCTTTGTGGCAAAACTTAAGATAGTATTTTTTGAAAAACTTTTGAAAATTATTTGACAAACCCGAAATATAAGGTAATGATACGAAATTTGCAGAGTTTTTGTTGTTCCGGTCTTTATTATTTAGTGTTTTTAAATGTCTTTCAAGTTTACTTTTAAATATTGGGTTGAGTAGTTTTTTTGGAGAAGAGTTTTGTGCAAGAGCTTGTTTTGCCTTTTTGATAGCTTCATTTCTATATTCCGGGTTACTTAATTTAATTGCCCTGTTAGCTAAACTTGTTATCACTGGATATTTTTTGAGAAATATGATGTCCTGATTTGTAGTTTAGATATCGGCCCGACCATGTTGGTTTTGCAAACCATTCAGTTTTTATGACATTATCCATGTGATGTAAAGTCATATCTAAGAAGTTAATAATATTATTCTTTTCAGGCTCAAGGATGAATTTTAATTTTTCATGATAGCTATTAAATTTTTCGAGAATATAGTGATAGTCTTGTTTATCTTTTGGTATAGTTGTTAGGCAATCATCGACATATCTATAAAAGAAAGATAAGTGAAAATTCAACGTTGTTATTATATTACATTCCAGGTCTTCTAGTACTAATTGAGCAATGACGCTAGATATGGATGCTCCCATTGCACAACCATCAATTTGTTGGTAAAGAGAATTTTTGTATTCAAAATATGTTGACGTTAAAATAAGTTCTACCGCTTGCAATAAATCATGTAATGGGATATCAGTGTATTTTTTGATGTGTGTGTGTCTTTATTGTCTGGTATCCATTTTTTTTAATTACATCTAGAGTAACTTTTATTGGTATATTAGTATAAAGAGATACGATATCCAGTGATAATAAAATATAAAATTGTTGAATGGAGATACAATAGGCCTTAATGGTATTCCCGCCTTATGTGATTTCGGAAGGCCGTAAATTCGGGGTGGTAAAGAATTTTGAATAAATAAATCTTTAGCACATTTTGATAAGATGATTATTTTTCTTTTGAAAAATATTTGTTGGATCCGATTTAAGCTCTTTTTACGTTTTTTTATCTTGAAATAATTCGTTCATTTTGCTATCGTAGTCGAATGCTTTCATAATTACTATGGAATAAGTAATTCTAGTTTAGACAAAACAACAATCATAAAGGATCTTGATTTGATAAAGAATTTACTTTTAACAACCATATTGAAGTTGTTATAAATAAAGCTTTAAAGCTCCTGGGTTTTATGCATCATATACTTACTGACTATTAATTTAATTGTTTTGAAACATTATTCTGTTCTTATGTATGGTCTATTGCTGGGTATGCTTGTCCTGTCTGGTCTTTGTATTACAGAGTCCATGTTGTCCAGTTGGAAGGAGTGCAAAAAAGTTTTTGAGATTTATTGCTTTTAAATTAAAAATACCAAGTGAACAAATCAATCTTGAAATCAATTATAATGATATTTTAAATATACTAAACTTTCACACGCTGGAGAATCGACGAATTATAATTGATCTGTGTACACTTTATAAAATTGTAAATCCCTGTTTCAACTACCCTGAATTACTGGCAATTATATCATTTTACATTCCTTAAAGAATAACAAGAATAATAACTACTATAAATATACTATATACCTTTCCATAGGACCAACTATATTGGTTTAGCTTCGTCGATTACCCGATTGTGTACTACAGAAAACAACATTTTTGAATAGAATAACATAATATAAGTTTGAATTCATTCAAAAAAAATTAAGTGATATTATGAGACAAGAGAATTAAATATATGTTTTGTTAGATGTTAATTATAAATATATGTAATACATTATAAATGGCTTTGGCCATAGAATTGAAATAAATAAAATATGTTTGCATATTATTACATTTATGAATTTGAATTTATAATTCTAGATTTATTGTGTCCTATACATTATTACCCAAATTTAATTTTTTTCGAGAACTGCAATTTAATGTCATCATAGATTTCAAAAAGCTAAGATAGAACAATGCAATTAATATTATTCTGTGATCAAGCTTTTAACGCTTATTCAAAGTATTCTAAATGACAATTTTCAAAATGTTGATTTAGGTATATAATTTATAGGTCAAAATGTGTCTAGAACTAAAAAAATTAAAAGAAATACAATAATATTCAGGTTGTTCAATAAAAAAATACATTTTTATGTATGTGGTCTTTATTTAGATAAATTATTTACTTACATAGAAATTTATTAATACACATTTGTAGAATAATAATAAAATCTTACTTTAACTGCTATCCTCTATTTCTAATTAAAATCAAGAAATGTGTTACCCTTCACAAAATTAATTATTTCTCTCTTAAACACTTTTAACTCTCTGATGTCTTTTATCTTTTTAGGCAAACTTTTAAACAAATTTAACCCTTTATAGTATAAGTAGCTTTGTGAAAAATTAGTACCTCTAAAATCAATATAAAAATTATTTCTTTGTCTAGTTTCGTGGGAGTGTTTTTAATTAACAACGAATACAACAATAAATACGAATACTAACTACTAACACATTACATAAAAGTCTTTGTTTAACTGACATAACATAAAGGGTATCAAGCATTAATTGTATTGGGGTATACCTATTGCACTGCAAAATTGATCTTAGGGCCCTGTTTTGTATATTTTGCAGTTGTGATATTTCACCTTGATTTTAAAAATAAAACAAAGTACCACAATATTCAAAGTGTGGAGAAACAATACACTTATACACAGTTATTCTAGTAAACAAGGACACAAATTGACCAATCCTAGACAAAAAGTATACTTTTTTGCTCCTTTTTCATTGTATACTGAAAAAGACCCTTAAAATTTAATTTATAGTCTACAATAGCCGCTAAATATTGCATCTCTTTCATTATTAACAAAAATTTCAATATTTGTATCACATTTTTTTGTAATCAACATTACCTTTGATTTTAAGAAATTTATTTTAAGACTATTCTTTCCCATCCATTTTACCAATTTTTTTATACTATTATTTAAGGTATTTTCTATCATTTTAATATCTCTGTTTTTCACATATACTATTGTATCATCTGCAAATAAATTTATACAACAATCATTTATTTGACTTTTAATGCTATTCACATACAAAACGAAAAGAGTTGGTCCCAGGACTGAGCCCTGGGACACACCATAAATTGATTGTCTTTCATTCGAGAAACTTTCACCATACTTTGTTTTTTGAAATTTCTCTATCACATAAGATCTAAACCACTTGGCAACAGTTCCTGTAAGTCCGTATTATTCTAATTTACTACACAATTTATTTCAGTCTATTGTCTCAAAAGCACGACGAGAGTCAATAAAGACGATAGCCACTGATTCACCCTGCTCAAGACCATCTTTCCACTCGGACACCAGGAGCTTCAATGCAGTCTCACAAGAATGCTATTTCCTGAATCCTGATTGTTCATCAATTATAATCCCATATTTTTCTAGATGATGGTCCAGCTGAGATTTTACAACAATTTCTAAAACTCTTTCATATATTGGTGTATCTTTGGAATTGGGATAACAGTTGATGTTTTCCAGATTGTAGGAAATATGCCTCCTTTCAATGAGTTTTTCAGAATAAAAACATTTATACCTTCATTTTGTTTGCTAATGCCATCACTATTCCTTCTAACTCTCTCTTGTTTATAAGTGTGAAAGTTTCCCATTTTTAATTTTTTTCACTGTTACAAAAACCATTGGTTTTTGTGGTTTTTATGGTTTTCTACATTTCTTTAAAGTCATGTTTATTTTGTTCAATTTTTTCTTCATAGTATTCCTTTTTGATCATTTGATTAAATCTGTTACAGCATTTCTTAATCTTCGATATTGTTCCCAATCTTCCTGGATATTTGTAGTTTTGCTTTTTTATAGCAACTATCCCTTTCTCTTAAGAGTTGTTTTATTTCATCTATTTTCAACCTTATTTGTGTATATAGTATATGTACTTTTTGGTGACACTATCAAGGGCCGCTACTATATCCATTACAAATATGTCGGGGTTGCAGTGATCTATCACACAATTGTTTTCGAGTTCTTCTTTAAACTGTTTAATGTCAACTTTTCTTCTTTTAGTTATTTTGGTGATTTTCTCAAAAACTGGTGAAGTAATCTCTGATATTGGTAATATCGAATGGTCTGTGATTTTTGGTGTATCCAGTACCTCAAAGTTCATAACTTCATTTGTGATAATTAAATCAATCAGGCTTGAGGACATTTCTGTAGTACGAGTCTTTTTGTTTACTAATTGTTTCATCCCATGAAGCCTGACCATGTTTTTTAACTGGCTGGTATCAAAATGAATCTGGTTCCCAATCTATGTTGTAGGCACCCACAAATATAGACTTCCTGCTGTTAAACATTTTAAGATATTCTTCAAAATGTTGTAGAAATGTGGCAGTGCTGGACGATGGTGAATGAGACAAAACTGTCAATACAAATTCTTTCATAATAATGGACCCTTTTATTTGTATAGTTAAAAACCAACGATTTGTATCCTTTGATTCGTTCTTCAAGGTTAAATAATCAATATTGTTTTTTATGAAAATCATTACACCACCCGTCCTACGATTGTGAGAATTACATCTTTTCGTGTTATAATCATTTATGTGAAGTTCATGGTCCTCAATATCTGTTGTAACATGAGTTTCCAACAGGCATAAAATTCCCACATTTTTTGCTTTAGTTGGTTTAATAACTGCATATTTGTTGGAGAGGTAACGTTGAGAATTTAGATATATTATGGTACTTTTTTTGTTTCTAAAGGCTATGCTGCATATTTGATTTTTCCAGCGACAGATTCTTGTACCTTTATCAGTGTTGGGCAGTTTATGCTAAAAATAGAGTGTGCTAGATCATCGTTTAGTTGATATTTCTGATTACTAAAAGCACGATTGAAACATTTCACATTATATGTACAGTCTTTCGTTGCATGGTTCTTGTCACCACACCTTAAGCACAGTGTACCCCCTGTACACTCTTTAGCTTTGTGACCCAATTTTCCAGCCTAGATTCAATCTTCCATTTCTGTTTCCAATAATATCATTAAATAACTCACTATTTACCTTTATTATTATAAAGTAAGATTTCACCATCTTTTTTGTCACCACTGTTGTGTTTATATCTTCTGGGTGTATGTCTTTCCGTAGTATATCTCTTACAAAAGCATTTGTTTGTTAATTTTTTGGTATTATCATTACTATTTCATCTTTGAGGGTTTCATTATATAGTTTTTTCTTTCCCTTTTTCATTTTTGCTGCACCAATTCCTTTCTGATTTCGTTTATTTCGGAGTGATCTATTTTGCTATGTTCCTGTTTTTCTTTAATTTCTTCTTTTAGACTTGACACATTTTCCTCTCATTTATTCATTTTTAATAGTTTATTTGTCAAATGCGTAAATGTAAACAAACAATTACCTGAAAATTTTCGTGTAAATGTAAACAAACTTTTGCACACATACTTTTTTGTGCTACCAAAAATATTTTAGGGACATACCTTGCTAGGTAGCCTTTGTTGTATATAACATTTTTTGTACGTTTTAAAGTTTCCATCTACTGGACGTCTCACCTGGAATAGCTCACTCTTTACAAAACTATCGAATTTTTCAGATTTTTAAATAATATCTCACTGGTGTCTGTCCCTTCAAATATTATTGAGAGGCTGGTTAAGGTTAAGGTATGGTCTCATTTGTTGATCATTATCAAATTCTAAATAGAAACCAATTTGGATTCCAATCAGATAAGGGTATAAATGATGCTGTTTTTCACTTTCTGGAGCAGTTATATTTGGGCATTAATCGTCGTGAGGCTGTTGCGGCAGTCTTCTGTGATTTGTCGAAAGTTCTCGATTGCATGAATCATAAAAAGTGTTGCAGAAGGTTGGGGCAGCATTGCAATGGTTTAATTCATTTTTAGGAGGTCGTTTTTGAGAGAGTGTTTTTTGATTTAAACATGTACATGTACATTAATGATCTGGCTCACTCTCTTTGCGGACGACACCTCAGTTCTTTGGTATTACTCTGAGGTATGTATAGTCAGGAAAATAATAACAGTAGACTTTCCTAAAATCGAAGAGTGGTTTGACTCAAACAGTATGGGTTTTGGATGTGCTATTGGAGATCTGAGTCTTGGAGGGTCTCCTTTAGAGGTTAAGTCAATGGTGAAGTTTTTGAAGTTTGAGAATTACTATTGATGAGCAGCTTCGGTTTAAGGGACACATTCTCAATTTGAGTACGAGAGTGTCTTCTGGATGCTATGACGTTCGGGTGGTGTCGAGTTAGTTTGGTTTAGGAGCATCTAAAACCGTTTACCAGTCACTGGCGGAGTCGCATCTGCGCTATGGGATTATCTTTTGGGGCTATTCTAGTAATTACCTGCTAAACTCACTGTTTACTTGGTTAAAGTGACTACTTTTGCATATATGTTTGTCTTGCCAAAAGATTGTATCCACTACCTCAATAGGAAAAGCAAGATTTTATTGAGGTGGTGAATATAACCTTTTGGAACGATAAACATAGGCAAAACCAGTTAATGTGTTCCCTTAAAATGTATGTCCGCGGATGGGGTGGATAAGAGTACAAATGGATCAAAAAAATTCATTTTTCGCCAAAAAGCCACTTTTGCTTCTTGAGAAAATAAGGTTAACATTGGAAAAAGATTCGATTTTTTGTATGAGTAAAGTGCCTTTATCTTTAAGTTTACAGCAAAATACTAAATAGGAAAGAAATATATCATTATCATTTGATATCTTACCATCATCACCTTTGATAACTTCAAAGTTAAATGTCAGCGACGCAAAACGATATTACATCAGACATATTGAAAGATTTTTTGTTCAGCAATGTTGACCACAGAGCAGAGAACTTATTTAGTACCATGTTATGGTAATGGAGAATCTTTCTATCATTATGTTATTCAAAAAAATTGTGAAAGGTTCCCCAATGTGTATGTAACAAAGGTATGCAAACTGGTCCAGCAATTTCGTGAAACAGGATCCATATTAGACAGAAAAAAGAAAAAAATCTTATAATGAAGATGATGCAGCGACTGTACTTGTAATGCCATCTGGTAGAGAGAATTTCAAATTATCCTCAAGAAAACCCAAGTAGTCAAAAAAAGTACAAAATAGGATATTAGAAGAGGATGATTAAGGCAAATAGTTAGATTTTTGTTTAGGGGTACGGAAAAAGATTTTAGGTAGTATTAGGGAATTCCATAAATTTATAATATTTTGAAATTTGTAATAAGTCCACGTTTTCCACGAATGAAACTGTGGCATCACAACATGTTCTCTATGGGAGTGATGTTAATCCTTCATTTACAATAGCAACCCGACATCAATATTTAAAAAAAACTGGTTGATGCACCGTTTCCTATTATTGTGTAGTAGGATCCTTTTTTTTTGAGATACTTGTCATTGAAATATTTATTTAAATATGCCAAATACTTTTTTTCTCTGATCATTTGGAGCAACTGCCTTTAGAGTGTCGAATGAATACGAACTTCCAGTAAGATGGATGCCCTGTCTATTCCACTAGAGAAGTAAAGAGATGGCTTGATTTTAAATGTAGACAAAAATGGATTGGGCAAAATGTCCGGTTCTATGATCCTCAAGGAGACCCGACTTCTTTTTGGCAGATATATTTTTGTTGGTGGATCAGTTATACGTCGGGAAAAAACGGGGTTTTCAAGCCGATCGTAGAGGCTTAATGGTCGAATCTTCTGGTAAAAAAATCCTTTTGGTCGGGCACATAATTACCGAGTAATGGCGCACAATATGAGCACTTCTTTGAAACATCATTGACGCATTAACCAGGTGGCGACGGTAATTTTTTGGAGTGGGAGCAATTTTTTGAATTTACAAGCTAAGTATCTTACATACGTTCTTAAACCAATTTAGCAAATATTTCTTCGAATCCTTTAGGAGGCGATAAAAATGGATAAAAATCGCAAAGTAGAATAAATTTCGCGAATACTGCCATTCTTAATCATATTATTCATATTACCTCAACTATAACAGCTTTATTGAAATAAGCACTTTCCAATTCCTTTTTGCGTAACCATAATTGCACTATTACTTTTTGCAATATCACTTGAGTATCTGACAACATTTTATAAATCAGCAACCAGAATTGGCTACTACCTACAGTTGTATTGACTAATGTAATTTGAAATAAATAATTATCAAATCAAAACCTGAAGAAAGCAGTTAAGAGTGCAAATCCACGCTATAAAATTTCTCGTGTTCATTTTTCGAACTCAAACCTCAAGCGCCACTCTGTAGATGACGCATCAATGTCGGAATCCGATTATTTTTTAATTTTTTCCAAAATAGGCCATATAAATGAATTAACACGTTCAATATTTAATTTTATAACATATTTATGTACAAACATTACATAAAATCTATCAAATACTATGCAAATAAGTAGTTTCACTTTTAACGGAAAAATTCAAATATTTCAGAAAACGCTTAACAGTGACGCAACGTTGTGGTATCCCCTACATCCCAAGCAAATTACTTTAGGAGTTTTACATTCCTTTGATAGAAAATTCAAAATATTGCACATGGCATGTATTTCTTGCCTCGTTGATATATCTATCTTTGCTGCCAAATGAAATAAAACGACAGAGTGCTGTTAAAGAATACCTCTTTTACAGACTATAATAAATATGATCTCCCCTATTGACTGTTTTTTTTATCAGCTAGCCGAAGTAATAATTGCAAGGCCTTTCGACTTTCGGCACCTTTCGGTGTTTGCCGATAAAAACCAGTTTTTTTTAATATCTAAATACCCGGAATATTAGTTTCCTTATATTTTTATGATAGCTTGAGTCTTGGGTTGAGAATTTCCTGTTTGTTTATTATAGGTGTGTTTTAAAATAACTAGTACTTGTATTTTTAAAACGTCGACGTTTAGTTTAGAACTTCTCACTCTTGAGACTGTGTCTAAGCTTTCTAGATATTTGTTTATGAATTCCTGTGTTACCTGTGTAACTAGGATATGTGTAATGAGTGTAAAGGGCGTAAAAATACGAGAAAAGCAGGACCTCGGCGCCGAACTGCAAAAAATTTTGCAGTGAGAATCCTGGGAAAATGCAGAATAAGGTAAGTTCAAATAATATAACTATAGGTGCTCGATTTTGAGACCCTTCATGAATTTGAAATGGACAATTACTGATTACAGTACATCATATTAAAAATATCAACATATTTTTTACGTTTGGGACTACTTATATAAACCTTTATCTGTCCATGCTATAGTAATTTTTTAGAAGGTACATGGTGGATGTATTTCTGAAGTACATATCTTTTGTTTGAAACTTAAAATAGCCCAACTTTGAAGGAGGAAGACTATTTTGTTTTCAAACAATGATGAAAATAAATAAAACTAATAAATGTGTTTTTTATAGGTATCTAGGCAACACGATTCTTTTAGAATTTTCTGGTTCATTTTTATTTCATATTCATATTTTTATACATGAGGTGAATTCTCTCTGAAATTCACAGAAATACCTATGGTTTTTATGTTTGTAAAATTTAAATATGTTTTGTATTATTAATTTAATTAAATTAAAACCTTCAGGGGTATAGTAATTCGGTAGGTATAAAAACTTATTTCCTGTTGGTCATATAATTGTGGTAGAAATTAAAAGCTCATAAAATTAGACACTTTTTATGCAACACTAATACTTTCATAGTGGTAGTCCCATCATGCTGGCTGATGCAATTTAACGATGCAATGCACCGGATCAATGACAATCTGTGTAAGAATAAAGCTTTTAGTTATCAGTATTATATTGATCCTTTTTATGTGACTTCTACTTAGAAAGTTTTTCTGTTTGCAGACAGAAGCAGGCTTTAACAGCCTATACCCCCACAGTTATCACATCACAAAGAGAAAATTATTGGGAAGCAACTTTTTATCGGTACCTAATTTACTAAGGCATTGCTTGCTAGTGAGAAAATAATTCTTGCGCATGGCTATGCATATGTAACATATTAAATATCTTAGTCTTGTATCTACAAACAAATAAAAATTGACCTTTTATATATTTTCAATCTTGACCAAAAATGTACATACAGATTCCTGAATCGCTGGAAAAGTAAGAAAAAATTGGGGATATTAGTTTTCATTTCTCAAGTAATTTAGTGTACTAATGTATGTTACTGTATTTATGTATGTGCAGTGTGATCAGTGTATCTTGATAGCATTATAAATGTTAATAACTTTTTTACTTTTTAACTTATCGGAGTGAACAAAAAACCAATTGTAGGGTTACTTAAACCTTTTTTTCTGGTTATTAGAAAAACAGAAGACTACTAATTTTACAAGATATCACCATAAGTTGTATTGTTTAAATCGGACACACCTCGGCACACACTCTATACTATATTTCCCTCAAATGGAACTCTTCTTGCAGATTATAAATATAATATCTGGTTTGATAACTTTATCTTCAAAGACACCCGATCAATTTAAGAAAAACCATATGAGGCAGTGTGT
Source organism: Kuschelorhynchus macadamiae (assembly GCA_030620095.1). Lineage (NCBI taxonomy): Eukaryota > Metazoa > Arthropoda > Insecta > Coleoptera > Curculionidae > Kuschelorhynchus > Kuschelorhynchus macadamiae. Next base: position 1,436,677 of record JAUTXW010000094.1, read on the forward strand.
TAGAGAGAGACGGACAACATTGCATAGTGGAGTGAATAGGGATCGAACCAGATATAATTATAATCTGCAAGAAGAGACCCATTTGAGGGACATATAATAGTCAGGATGTCCCATTTGAAAAATATAATTTATAGTAATATCTTGTAAAATTGACAGTCTTTTTTTTTTTCGTTTTTTACAAGCTTGGTAATTTATGTAATTTTTTTAACAAGCATTTGACCCTCCCACACTAATAATATAACAGACTTAATATTTGGACAGCACATATTTAAGATTTTCCCATAAGAGACAATGTTTTAGAGAGAGAGGGATAACCTTGATTTCCTCAAATTTTAAATTTTTTTTTTTTTTTGGATTTTGGAATGCAAAGGTTTGTTACAAAACAAATTAAAAAATCCAGGTGTGTATTTAAAAGTTGATGAGGGCCCCTCATTCACGAAACATCAGATTCAAAATAAGACAGCACCATAAAATGTTAGACAAAAAAATGCTTTGGCAATATGTTTATAACTTTAAAAAAATTTTAGGATTAAAAAAGTTACCGCATAATTTTAAAAATGCAATATTTTATTCGTTTCTAAATATCTCAAGAACATAATGGCTAGAATTCGCCTGCAGGTGCTATTAGGCTTGTAACGAAATTGCCTAAAACTTTCTATATTTAACCATTTTTCTCTTGCAATAAGCGAAATCTGTTTTGTGATGTTACATCCTCTCCAAATATGAAAATACAAATTTTCAGAAGTCAAAATGTCAAAAACAAGTAAAGATACTATATACAAATAGCTAGAATCTGGGACAAAATTCAAAACCCACAAGAAATTGATGTTTTATTTAAACAATAAAAGTTGATACTACTACTACGTTTTATACCAATATGTATATTTAAAAATATTTCTAAAATGTAACAAAAATAAGTAAAGTAAATAAGCATCCAAATATGTATTCCTCTTTTTTTTAACTGGCATGTTTTTTTAATACAGAATTGTTTCTAGTTCAAAATTCCAGGTATTACTGGTATTACTCTGTATTGTCATATTTCTTATCAACTTGAAAGAAATTGTGCCATCCAGAACTGGTATTTTATTTGTTAAGGCAGTGTGCAAGTCAACAAATATCACAGGAATAAATACATGTTTATTATTAAATCCATTTTTTGCAAAAAAAAAGTATACATGGTAAGAAATCTGGCCTACAACACAACTGCCTAAGTTTTACACAAATTCAATGAAAATTGAATAATCATTTTAGATAGAAATACGAGCAGAAATATTAAAATATGTAATATTGTTAATTGCTTCTTTTTAACATTATATATACACACTATACAAGGTTCAGATGCTAACATCGATGGTAATTTTCTTTAAATATAATACCATTTTTTTTATTACATGCTTAGTTTTTTAAGGTCTTTTCTAAGGTCTTTTTTATAGCATCCGCTTTTAGTCTAAATAGAAGAAAGAGTTTTTCTGATTAAAAAAAATCGATAAATTCACCTTTACCAACAAGTTTCTTCATACAGAATTCTCATACGAGACCACACGGACGACCATATAAAACTGAGGTAGGAGTGCATAATTCCTGCTCTTCTAAATCTCAATCGAAATGGGAAAACATGTTTTTTTTCCGATCCCGGAACCCTAAAATGTAAACATCAGTAAAAATCTCTTAGGGTGATTTTATCACGATTACAATACTTCCCTTTTACGGGACCATAAGAAAGATCATACAAAACTGAGGTAGGAGTATACAATTTCTGCTCTATGTAGAATTATTTTGATTTTACAGCCTTTCTAAATATCAAATTGTCATTTTTCAAATGTCATATTTCAAAAAAAATTGAACTTAGGATTTTTAAATATGTAGAGTCAAAAGCGCAATGTAATAAATAACTTAACATGTTTTAATATTTTTTCAGACATAATAACCTGAATTATTTAAATTTGTGAAAGGCTTTAAAGACGCATGATTTAAGTATGCGCTTAAAACTGCAAACAAGAAAAAATATCCTACAACTTGTATTACCGAGATATCAACTAATGAATTTAATGTTCCAAAAATTTTATTGAGTCTTATTGATCTGATTACTTTTACTATTTTATAGATATTACTTATATATTTGTTTAAAGTTATCCTAAGTAAAATAAATATATCTTTATATTAAAATATATTTTTTGGAATCTTAGTCTTATTATTTCAATTTTTTCACTTCAAATGTATGTCTTAAAACCCACCTGACATTTTTTTTCTTTCACCGCTCTCTCTATTTTTGGAGCCTCACTTGGTTCCGTCAAAAACAAAAGTGTATGCCTCTGGGCATTATCATATAAGTGCCATAGGTATACCAGTCAGTTTACCATGTTGTTAGGATATAATAGATAATATTACAACAGTTTCAACTACTATGTATGCATCTTTTATTGTAGGGATGATATTAACAAAGGCCATACATATTCAACCAGTTTTGCAAAGAAGTGTGGTAATGATGTTGAGAGTTTAAAGTTCCAAGATGAGTCTCCAGCGAGGTCTCCAGGGATATCTTTGTGAGTATAAATTAAGAAATCTTTCAGCAAAATATTTGAAAGTATCACATATTAGTAAAACTATTCCTAATACAATGTGCCAAAATGAATTACGAAAAAATTTTTTAAAGGTTTGATTCAAGTAGATTTTAAAACTATGACAAAATTACAATAAAAAAAAAGATTACGCATGCACAAGTGGTGTTTGCCCTGACATGTTTTGTAAGGGCAAACAATGCAAGGTGGCAAAATGTAAGCTGTTGGCTGTAGAAACGTTATTCCATAATTTTGGGCACTTGGTTGTACTGTTTTACAACCACATTTAAAAAGTAAAAATTTGTCTTGGTATAGGCCGTTAAAATATGTAGGATAGGGAAGCGGTTCACATGAAGAGAAATATAGTTTGATGATGTGAAAACAAATCTAGCAGCATATAAGAAGACTGACACTTATATAATTCTAACACCACTTTTATTATTTCTTGATTATTACTGAATTTACTAATATTATTAGTAATATATATAATATATATAAATATATTATATATATATTACTATATATATATATATATATATATATATATATATATATATATATATATATATATATATATATATATATATATATATATATATATATATATATATATATATATATATATATATATATATATATATATATATATATATATATATATATATATATATATATATATATATATATATATATATATATATATATATATATATATATATATATATATATATATATATATATATATATATATATATATATATATATATATATATATATATATATATATATATATATATATATATATATATATATATATATATATATATATATATATATATATATATATATATATATATATATATATATATATATATATATATATATATATATATATATATATATATATATATATATATATATATATATATATATATATATATATATATATATATATATATATATATATTACATGTTCCTTAATTTTATGCTCATTTTTAAGTAGGTCATTCTTTGGCGTATTTTATTAGAATTCATATAAACATGTTTCCTATAGTCTATGTTTTGTTTTGTTTTGTCTTTGAGATACAAGCTGTCTTAATAAAAAGAAATAATTTTTTATAGATATTTTAAATATATTTCACGACGATTTTGGTCAAGCATTGCAAGTTTGATTGGATGACAAGGGGCTGAAAGTATTAGGATTATAATTATCCATTTCATGGCGTCTGGCGGAAGGGCAACATAATTCATATTAAAGAAAAAGTAAAGTATGCCACTGGTTTATAAAAAGTTTTTATTTTTGTTTAGATCAAGAGATTAAAACTACAGTTTTTTGAAACTCGCCTTTTTGTTCTCTCTCTTTACTCTATATTTACTATATCTCAATAATATTAGGTTTTTCATTTTGTAACTTCCATCCAATGTTAAGCCTCTTTTTGGTATGCATTGGAGGGACTCGCACAAGGCAGAAATTAAAGAAAAAAACAAAAATTAAGTAAAATTATTAATTGAAATAGTATTCAACACATTGATTGCAGAAGGAAAAGTTGATTTTTAAACAACGATGCCTGAAGTATACTGCATTTCATATAGAATTTACTAGACATTGCCTCCTTAAGAATTACATTGATCGTCATTAATTTTAGGCTGAAGGGCAGCAATATATGTATTGATTTAGAGAAAATGTAGACACAACTTCCTGTGTGACTATATTTTTGTATAGCTTGCATTTTCTGTAGGCTTGGTTCATTTATACTTATACTGGTTGTAATAGTAGTGGGAGGTACAACACAAAAGTCTATAGTTTTTACTATTTTTAGAAATATATTATATAGAGTATTAAGATTCTGGGGCAACTTAATATAGTAAGACAACTGAATTGCATTTATGTATTGAGTTGGCACGTCTCTCTTTGCGAGTATGTTTTTGTATAGTGTTCATTTTCTGTTAGGCTTTGTTCATTTATACTTCTATATAATACTCTGGTGCATTAGATGCTCCCTAATATTTTTAAATATATGAACATTTTTCTAGGTTGCTTCAAGAAATACAGTTGGGCAGTAGGATAATCCATTTTAGGGAGAAATTAGAAAATACATATTAACAGCTTCAGTATTTGGCACAGTATGCAAAAGGCGACATAACACTTCCTGTAATAACCTGGTCAGTTCCATTATAAATCTAAGGCATTTTAAAACCTATTACACACTTTATGGAAAGCAAAAAGAGAGTGTTGCAGGGCAGAAATTCGCACAGTCAAGACCAAATGCAAAAAATGCCAATTTTATTCATGAAGAATTTAACCACTTAGCTGCTACACCTGATGGTAAAACACTTTTTATTATAACTATTAAATTCCCAAAATTCTATTTGTTTATTTAGACTTTTTACATATTAAGTACTTGACTAAACATTAAATATAGTATAAAAAGAAATCACATTTATTATTATCAGGTAATATAATTATTCTTTCAAAAGATAACATTTAAATCATATTAAAGCAAACTAAAATATTGTTTTTATTTCCAACCATTTTTTTCTTTGTACGTATTCAAAATACACAAAATGTCGATTTTTTTATTAAAAAACAATAACTAAGAATTTTGGGTCTAAGGTGTGGTACATCAATTATGTTTTCTTTCAAAGAACTTGCTAAATTTTTTCTGTTCTATTTTGAGAGTTCTGTAGCTTGCCTTAATAGTAGCTATAGTTTATAATTTACTTTTATATGTATGACAACAGTTGATAATTATTAAAATAAACATTTTTTTTTTATACACTTTTCCCTTGCTTTTCTTTATTTGCTTGGGCCTTGCCTGAATCTAATGGAATACACCTGTTAAGTTGACATTATAAATAAAATTATTTTTATGCTTTTCAGTTTATATAAACAATATTTAATTATTCTGGCTTTATTATTACATCAAGTCCATCTCGCTAATCAAGCTAGATTTTGCGTCTTTTTTTCCTACCAATTAGCATTAAAGAGAATTTGTTCTATATCATTACTGTTAATAATAGGCCAAAAAATCTATGTAAGATATTTTGCCTATTATTAATATGTAGAAAAGTAAAATGCAACAAACCCTTCTTAAAAATTTGCTTACTATCTACTATTAAATTAAAACTTCCAAAGCTTTTACAATTAAAGATTAACTTATACCTATTTTACTTGGACCTCTTTTGTGTAGTACTGATAAAACATGTTTAATTTTGACACAGAATTTAATTTTTTTATTTTGTTAGATATGTATTAATTGTAGAGAACTAAACAAGGAAAAAACTAATTCTAGTTATTTTTTCTCTAGGTACAACGAAAACTCCATATCACAAGAAAACTGTTTATTGCTACGAACTGTACAAGCCAATAGACCATGTAATTTTGAATCTCACCATCGATGAAGAAAGCAGAAAAGGAAAATATACTTTAATTTATAGATTTAGTTAAGTTAAGTTTGTAATCGTTAGTAGAACAGTTTATGCTTTTGTAGTAAATCCCCATGACTAGTTAATGCATCTTATGAGTATGCGTGTTTGTTGTGTGCAGAATTTAGCAATAAGATCTCTTTATGTAGATATATTTGAATTATATTTAATACAAAAAGTTTCTACTTAGAAATGGAGATAAAGGTGACCCCATAGCTATCCCAATTTTGTTGCTGATAGTCATATTATATTGAGAGTTTGCTGTTTTGTATACACTGTAAGTGGTTCAGTATTAATGCATTGTTTCACTACTACTTATTTGTGTTGTTTGCCAATTCATACCATGTGGTATGTGTAGAAGCATTCTGGAGTGTACATTTCATAAGGACCATTTATCCGATGCTTGCCTCAGCCATGTCTTTATATTAATAATTTGTTTGTTCACCTATACTGGTATGATTTTCAAGTTTATTTGTTACATAATAGTACATTTATAAAAGACTTACATCAGAAAACTTGCATTACCTGTCAAAATTGACATTTCTTTAAAAAAATTACAGAAAAATGGTCTTATTTACTAAAATATAAAAAAGTTGTATTAAGAAAAGTTGTTTATTTTTTAATTTTACATATGCGTACCAAATTTTGGTCAAAAATTCCAATATTTTTTTAACTTTTTCCTGATTTTTGAAAATTCTAAATAAATAATAATTGTCTAACTTAAAAAAAAAGAGTTTTCTGTTAGTAACCTTAACATAATATTAATTTTTTATACCTAAATATTCCATAAACTGTGTCTTTTTTGGAAAAAAATTAAAATTGCTTCTCAAAAGTATGTTAAGCTTGATGCAAAGTTGTCGTGATTTTATTATTTTATTATATTATATTAATTAAAGATTTTCGATAGTAAATAGATATCTTCATACAAAAAAGTCGTAATTGACTAATTTAGGAGCATAATCGAAATTTAAAACTATTTTTTTAATATTTAAGTGCCTTGTACAAAGTTATAAAAATTGAAAATTAGAATTGCTGACCAAAATTTGACATGTAAAACTATAAAAGAAACACCTTTTTATAGCACTTTCTCCTATTTTAGCAAATAACCCCTTTTATTTTATTTATATTTTATTTATATATATTTTGTGTTTTTTTTCTTTAATCATATATAAATATTTTGTTAATTATTTTCAAGGGCATAGGTTAACTCATTGAAAAGTAAAACTACAATTCATATCGGCGTTCCGCTCATTATATTGAGCTTTCTCAAGATATTTATTCTGACATGGGTCCAACAAAAAAATTGAGAAAGCTCACTATAATGAGCGAAGTCGATATGAATTATAGTTCTACTTTTCAATGAGCTCACCTATGCCCTAGAAAATAATTTAAAAAATATATATATATATATATATATATATATATATATATATATATATATATATATAAGTAAATATAAATATTAAGTATTAACTGGCTCTTTCTAAGACTTTGGCTGTTTTTGTGTTCGAGTATGGAGGTTTTAACTTAAATCCATTCAGAATAGGCTGAATGTTACCGCTACACTACACTACACCCAAGAAAGTCAAACTATTTTATAATTTAATATACCTACTATACATTCGTAGTGTATAAGTTCCACAGTTTGATAGCATACTCATGAATACCCAGCCAAACTACAAAAAATATCTTTCAATTGCTACTAAAATGTTATCTTACATATTATTTATTTAAATGCTATAAGCAAAAAAAACATAATTACTGGTTTGTAAGTTAGGAATATTTACTTTGGTAATTTTAGGATACCAATAAAAAATATGTTCATTTCTACTTTGGTTATATATGTAGTTCAAAAATAAAAACATAATTATTTTATATTTTAACCAACTCGAGTACATAATTTGAATGATTGTATTTTTTTTAATCTAATCAATGCTTAAATATATTAATTAGACTACAAACATAGTTAGTTCGTTCTGTTAGCAACTAAGCAACTACATTTTATATAAAATAAAAGATCTATTGGTTTCTTCAATCAATCATTATTACTGTAGATAGATACTATTTTCCTAATCTTAAAAATGTATATGATGATATTGTAATATATAAATACCATTTATGTAAATGCTATTGTTTCCTAATAAATGACTAACCCGCAAACAGAGTTTTTTATATTTTCTCTTGCTATCTTTTAGACCTATCAGAAGATAGAAAAATCCCATCAAAAACTTGCAAAACAATTTTTTATTTTTGTAAAAGCAGAACAATTTTCATTTTACTGACATTACAATTCTAAGATTTCAAACGAGGCTAAATATGTTTAGAATCTCGGGGATATTTTTTAAAATTTTGTATTTGAAATTTATTTTTTTCTTACCTTTATAACAAATTGTAGAAGTTGGAATCAAAATAAAGAAAAAACACTCTTCTACCCAGATATACCTGAAAACATTTCATGACTAATAAATTTCAGTGCTTAATTTATGCTAAAATAATTTGTCATGGTTCATAAAAAGCTGCTTGTAATTTTGCAAAAAAGAGTAGAAACAACATGGTTGTTCATGTTTTGTGCTATGGCAGAATTATAGACATTTAGGTACTTATTTTATTTTTAAATTCTATACAATTGTTCCTATTTTGTTAACAGTTTGATGGAGAAGGTTTTCACCCGCTCAAGGCGTATTTTGTTTTTTATACAATGGACTATTTTGCATACCCGATATAAAAATGATAAACTACATTTGAGGACGTTTAAAAGCATGCAGGAAATTTTATAAACTTGTTTATTTTGAAATTAAATGTCCAGTTAGTTATACCTTACTAACTACTTATATGAAACATCAATTCGTTTTCTTTGCGTAGGGTCAAATAAATCTATATATTTCTATTTTTTAGAATAGAACAATTTTGAGTTAAGAAATCCTTTCCAAAATTTAGTATTTGGCATAATTTTTTGTCACTAAGAATAGTTTGATTGATTTTTTTTATGATACATGACAAAAAACAACCAATAACGGTGTGAATTCTTATTAACTAAAGAAAAAGATAAAACTAAAATTTGTTACACGAACCCACCGTAACAAACTAAAATATGACCTAAACATACATTCCTCTTCCTTAATATCCCATATAGTTCAAGGAAAGATCGATTTTCTCCCTTAAAATACAAATATTGTTTAAAAAATTATGTTTTTCCATTTGCCCAAATCTACTGATTACTTAGTTTTTCCAACTTGATATGTTATAAAATATTCTAAACGTTATTTAAAAGAAAAACCCTAGAATCTCATAAAAAATAAACGAAGGACCATGCGAGAGATAAATGTTTATTTATCTGACGTCATTGACAACACGCGATCGGAATTCCATTTTGTTTGACGTCATTGCGCTCTCCCTTCCATTAGAAAATATTGAAAAATTTGGGCCGACCTCTTGCGGTAGGGGTTCAAACTTTACCTGTTACCAACTGCAATTTCGAACCTAACGTATTCTCCCAAAAACATTCCAAGATTTTAGTAATTATCTTTGGTGATAGTTTGGAAAAAAACTACTATGTTTTTCGGATCAATTTTTTTTCAGAAATGTACCTATATGTATGCTCTCCAATTTGAGTATTTTGGAATTTGATGAAATTACTTTTGAGCATAGAAAAGCTCAAGGTTAGTACCGCTATTGTTTTCGAAAAATTACTAGACATATAAACATATTTTTTTTACTTTTAAAGGCTAAAATGAAAAGTTCAACATACTCAATTTAATTTAGAAGTGTTTTAGAAGATATGTGTTAAACTCTCATCCTCAAATTCATTTTTATAACTTCGCAGACTATCACAGAAAACAACCTATTTTTGGTCATTTTACGCGATATTTTCTCAATGCTAATTGACTGCAACTGCCCCCTTAAGTATATTAAATAAATATTTTGTGTGCTGCATCTTTTCTATGTATGTCATGCCATCTAAGAAAACTGCATTACTAAATCATGTTTCAATATTTATGAGTTTTTAGGGTAATTACTCCAATTCTCTCCTTCTTAAGAAATGGAAGCTTCGTAAGCTGTAATATTGTAACTATAGAAATTTTTGTTAAACCTAGCTTTTTTTTTTCACAAATAGAAAATCTGAGCAAAGTACCTTCAAATTTTCGCTATAAAAGTTTTATTAGAATTATGGGGCAATAATTATTATCAAAGGAAAAAAGTATTCTTTTAGATGTATTTTTTTGAGGCATTTTTATGCCAAAAAGTCAATATCGTAAACTTTTTAAGTATAATAACGTGCAATTTAAAACTAATTACTGTCCTACTAAAACAAGTAAATATGGTCTATAACTCATCGCTAACTTGTTGATACCTGTAAAATTCATCAAAATGACCAATGAAAACCCTTTGTAAGAAAATGAGTTTCTATAGTTGAGAAGGTGAATTTTCAATTGAATCTATAGCTACTAACCCAGACTTTTTTGTCACAACATTGTGAAACTGGCTCTAAAAGAATTTAAATAATTAGCTAACTAACTGTTAAGTACTTAGGTCAATAAAAGTAGTTAAAATATTTTAAAAGTGGTTACATTACAAAAAATAGTTCAAAAGAGTAGTTAACGAACTAGTACTTTGTAGTTAGGTACTCCTAGCTATGTCAGTAGCAACAATGTAATCAATAATATAAAAATCAGGTTTTCGTTTTGCTTGAAACTAACATTTATTTTGGAATTAATCAAAAGTGATAATCAAAGGTAACAAAATCAGAGGTACCTACAAAATTCCATATGTAAATTTTAACAAAAACTTTTTGTTATCCAATGATATCCGACATCTGAGAAGATGGGATGTTTTGAAACAATTTTTCTTTTTAGAATTTTGCTGTGAACTTAAATATAAAGGTAGGTAGGTTTTTTTTATTTGAATGCAAGATGATGATCATCCAGCATAAATACCCTTATATCCAGATCCGTATGATTAACTGATACCCAAACGAGACAAAAAGTACTTAATTTGGTTCTTTAAAGAAAAATGGATACATAAATCGGACCATATAGGAAGCTACTAACAAACGGGGTTCCCGAATACCAAACACCAAAGACTCTGAACTGAGAAGGCAACAAATAGTCTGACCAAATGTAAAAGGCACCACAGACAGAATTGGAAGAATCCTTAGAAAACACAACCTATTAATAATACATAAGCCACAAACTCCCATAGGAAAACTACTTGGAAATTTAAAAGACAAAATGAAATTAGAAAACCACAGAATATATAACATTCCATGCCAGGACTGTGAAAAGTTGTACATTAGACAGACTAACAGACGAATATCAGCAAGAGTAGAAGAGCATAAATTCAAATCAGAAATAAACAAGTTACCTCGTTTGTAATGTCTTATAATGTACAAGTTTTCTTACAGAGCATATGCATTATTTGATGACATTTTATATATATTCTTAACTTTAACATTTTTTTTGTATATAAAATTACTGAACAATTGTATAAATATTTCTAAATATAAAACTCAATATGAATGCTGATGGCATTGTAAGAATAATGTAGGAGCAAACTTGTATTGTAATTTTAGTTTTCTTTTTTTTTGTATGTTACACTGAGAAGGTCCGTGAGTTAGATGTATCATATTGTATATTGTAGAACTATTTTTCTCTTTTCTGAAAATTTTAGACCATCATGGATGGTCAATTTAAGTATTGTGCTATCACAAATTTTATAAACTTTGTTTTACATATCCGGGTATTCCAAGCTATCTAAAAAAAAAAGAAAAATCCACTATTTTAAATGGTTTAAAAATATTCTCTTCTAGAGAGAAGGAAGATAAAGAGGATACTGATGGCAAAAATCAACAATTTTAAAATCCAAGTAGACACTTTGAGAAAGGACCTTATTCAGAAGGACATACATACAACAAAGACAAAAACGATTGTCACTTAAAGTGTTGAAGTGGTTGTGAAGTGGTAGGTAAATATAAAAAAGAAATTGATGATGAATAAAAACAATCTCACAGCTAAACTGAAAGGAAAAAATAAGTTTCTTCATGAGATATTAGAAGCTCTTGCACATACAGTAGAACAATGCAAAAGAAAAATAAAATATTTAACACAAGTAAAGACAGCTTTTTAATATAATTTGAAACACTGAAAGAAGAAAACAATACCTAGCTTATAGAAATTCAAATTCAAAAATCATTTATTGTGTACAACAAAAATTTGATGAACTAAAAGCAACACTGGGAATATGTTGCAAAGAAAATAGTACAAAGGATAATTATTTTACTCCAACAAATATTCAAGACAAAAATCTTACACAGTAATATCTTATTACATCAGTGTTATGAAGGTTTTGCTTTTATCTGATGGATACGGGAAATATGGCCTTTAAAAATAGAATTTGGTGAATATGTTTAGTTACAGGTGCATCATTACCTAATATTTCTGTTCTTTAGAATGTTATAGCAGGAAAAGATTCTGTGTTCTTTTACTCAAATCTTATCAAAAAGCAATTTCTTTACATAATATAACACTATTATTCATGACAATGTGTTCGATTGGCTGTCTATAGGTATCTGATGGTTTCGAGCCTTAGAGAATTCTAGAGTTCCCCAGGGTTCTGAGCTTGATAGCTTATTTTTGTACCCTTGAAAATTATTGATTATAACATCTGTCTTTTTGGTTCTCAAAAAATGATACATCTGTGCAGCAGTATTCCTATTCATATTTGTGGGAATTTTTCTACAGTACAATCTGCAAAAAATGTGGGAACATTGGTGGCAATCTGGAGTTTAACAGCATGTTAATTTTCTATGCCACAAGGCATACCATAGCCTAAAACAATTTCTCTCTTTTAAATATCATCTTGTTGGAAATAAAAATTCTGGTTTTTTTATGGTCCATGTATTACTAATGAAGCTTGGTATCAATTCCAGAAAATGATGGATCATTCTGTTCGTTTACTAACCGCTGTATCTAAAACACCAATTATTGAGCAAAACCTTTAATTTGCACACCCAGAGCAATTCACAGCATACTTGTGAAATTTGTGTTCCAAATAACCAAGGGTCAGAGCCGCACCGTTCCGCCTGAAATGAAATAAACTGACGTATTTTTATAAATTAGAAAAAAATGATTAAATACAAAAGTTTCTTTAAATTTTCTTTAATTTAGTTTGCAGGTACATGGAGTGTCCTTTCTAAAATCATCTAAAATAATAAAGTAGATGTTCATTTCGTAAATTTCCGATGTTCATTTGTTTCTTCTGGTAAGGAGTCCTGGTGATTCAGAGAAAATGCTAAAACTCCTGTATTTAACATTTTTTTATATTTTATAAAATAAACCATGTAGGACCCATTCAACATATAACCGAATACCCTGAACACTCATATTCCCTGCCACTTTTATATTTTTAAGTTTAATAATCAGGGATCTGTTGGACTTGAATGTGCTATTGGAGCACCTTTATATATATATATATATATATATATATATATATATATATATATATATATATATATATATATATATATTTTTTTTTTTTACAGTGATGTTTTTTTGGAGAAACATTGGAAAAGTGTCATTTCAAGGTCGGTGTGCGACTATTATTTAGAAGCTCAAAGAGCCAATGTAAAAGATATAAATCCAGTTATAACTACGCCACATCACTACCTAATATCTATTCAAAGATCTGGAGTTAGTTATGTCGCAGTCTGTATGGAAGATATTCCCCCATTATTTGTCATCGAGTTTTTGCATCGCATTGTTGATACATTTCAAGTAAGTATTATTTATAAATTTCCTGGCATTATGTAATGTTATCAGAGATTTTTTTGTAGGCAACAGCAAGCTGTAGTAATATTTTTTTTATTATTTTAATAAATAAATCAGACACTTTACGTGAATGAATGAATTTTATTGGTGATAGGCATATTAAAATATTTTCATAAAACAAGTAGTAGGTCACACTTAAAATAATAATAAAATCTAAGTTTAAAGTAACTAAACAGTTTAAAAATCGATTAATAGTTTAGTTACAAAACATGTCATAATCTCATAAGTTACAAAATCGTCATAAAACATAATCTCAATAATAAAAATTTCGAAAACGGGTGGTATACTTTTCAATTAGTTGATAATATTAAAAACATAGTCATTCCTTTTAATTGTTTCGTTCGATGTACAGAATCTGTTTTCCAGTGTCCCTTCCATAGAAGCAATTAAGTTAGTAGAAATTTTGCTAAATAAAATTAATGTAAATCCAGTCATTAAAAACGATATTCTGGAAACATTGTCAGTGTGTTTAGGTCAGAATTACTTTGAGTTCAATGGATTAGTATATCCGAGTGAGGAAGCTTTGATAATAGGGAGTCCACTAAGTCCTATTTTAGCAGAAATTGTATTGGGTAATTTGGAGTCATTGATACATAAGCACCCTTTAAAAAATTGTATTTATTGGTATAGAAATGTAGATTTTTTATAGGTACAGAAAGACAGTTGCAAGTTTTATTAGAACACATCAATAATCGAAACAAAAATTTTGAATTTAAAAGTCGAATTACAAGAAAATAAATACATACATTTTTTACATTCAACTATCCCAAACATAAATCAAAAACATGAATCTAAAATCTTCCGCAAACCATCATACACTGATATTTCTATAAACAATTATTCTAACCAACCTAATACAGACAAAATGGCCGATTTTAATATCGCCTAATTAATATACGCTATCCTCAGATAACTACAACTTGGAATTAAACATAATAGACAAAATAGTAAATAAGAACCAGTATAGAAAAGCAAATAACTTAGATCACCCTAATAACGAAGCCAACGACAATTGTAATTTTAAAATTTTTACATTCACAGGAAAAAATACCTATAAAATAGCACAAAGTATTTTAAAAAAAATAATACTAAAATAGCCTATAAAAGTAACCACACTCTAGGTAGATACATAAAAAACAATAAATCAAAAACAGACAAAGGCCAGCAATTTCGGGTATATGAATTAGGTTGTGGTACTTGTAAAAGTATACATAGGACAGACAGGGAGAAAATTTCAAACACTTATCAAATAACATGAAAGTTCTTATATTAAGGGTAAAACATTCAAATTATGCCAAACATCTTTTGGAAGAACAACATGATTTTAACAATGATTATAAAGTTTTTCACATGGCTAACAAAAGTAGAAAATTAAACTATTTAGAAATTCTAGAAATAAATAGGGCTGACATATTTTGCTCAGCGACCAGCTGGACTTCGGTTTTTCCCCATTATTAAATTTATATACTTAGGTAATAGATTACGTGTCGAGTGTTCCTTCATAAAATATAACAATAACAAAATAATTTGTATATTAGTTTCAAATAATGTTCTGACGAAGACACAGTGTGTACTTGTTTCTTAGAACTAAATATAACTTCCGTTGCCTCATTAGAAAGCTGCAACCCTAGAAGAAAAAATATTTATTTAGGAAATTATATACAACTTTAACAATCTGTTTGACTTGTTAGCCTTAATATTCGAGAAAAAGGAAAGCTTCCTTGATTTTCCCAATTTTTCAAAGTCATTTTATTATTTTAAGATATTAAAGTAAGTATGTTAGTGATTATTTTTCTAAGCTATGCTCATCATAAATGTGTACATATTTTGGTTTTACTACGGAGGGAGACTTATTTATTAAATTAAAGCATGGAATAAATTTGAGTAAAATTTTTTTAGGAAAGTGATATTTGTTTTAATTTCACTAAAGCAAAACTTAAAATATTGAAATATGGATTTTTAATTATAAAAAAGCTAAATTTTCTTAGATGAATTAACCTACTTAGCTTTGTAATAGTAAACATACTACATACAAATACGCTTGCAGCACCAATCAGGGATACACTATTGTAATATTAATTCATCACCGATAATCTAAAAAGAAAAAGATAAATATAAAGTGTATACTTAAGTCATTTTCTAAAATTTCAATAACTTAAATTCAAAAATATCAGAATAATGGTCTCGTTTCCGTGACAACAAAGTCAATAGTAAAATGGCGAACGTAGTCTGCTTAGCACTAGTATACGGTGTGGGTCATATAAGTTAACAGTGCATGTATATAATTACGTCCGTAGATACATAAATGGGAAGGCTACCATTTTACTGATAAGCTTTTAAGCGCCTTTTGTTTAGACTTCTTTAGTAATGTTTTAAAACCATTATATAGATTGAAAATAGAAGACATGCTTAGGCTTTAATTTTTTTTGTACGACGTGCGATACTAGTCAGTTTGTTGACGAAATGACGGCCACCAAAGTTTTAGTAAAAAAAAAAAAAAATCTGTAGATACATAAATGGGAAGAAAATTAACAGCCATTCGGACAAAATATTCTGCCTATGGTAAGTTTATTTATGTATAGGGTGTTGCAGATTAAGAGAAGCGGGATAGGCATTTGCTGGTAACACATTCCATAATCGGGACACTCTGGGAATAAAGGAGTGAACAAAGTGAAAGGTCGTTGGTCTTTGCAGTTAGATAGTGAGCGATGCATTTGGGTTGATGCTCATGTCTTTCTAGCAAGAATGATTAAGGAGGGCATAATAGATGATAATTTATAAGAACAGCGGTAGTATCTGTAAAACAGAAACAGATCGTTCACAGTTCGACGATGCTTTAATTAGGCAAGCTTGTGATGTTTGGATCATCAATCAGGTGAATAGCTCTTTTTTGGACTGATTCAAGAATACTTAGGTTCGAAGGAGAGGCTGCTGCCTATATGTGCTAGCAATACTCAAGGCTGAGTTTGATTTACGTGTGTGTAAAGTGTAAAGGGTACACGGGTTTGCAGAAAAAAAGTATTTTCGAGCTTGAAAAAGGAAACTTATTTTTGTCATATGGCAATTGAGGTGATGAGATCATGCTAGCAAAGATCTTTCTGAAAAAAAAGGAATCTTTGGCTTCATACATTTGATTATTCATTTGAATGGTGTGGGTATTGGCAGATCATTTGTGAGATAGTATACATGATTGTGTCTTAGTGGACTTCATGGTTTAAATTAAGGCTATCTGATACTGTCAAAATTTAGCCTTTAAATACCTATAATGTTGGTAATTTATTTTGTTCCTCAAATCACGATAAGATTAACACTAAGAGAAATCTTCGGTAATGTCCTGAAGAGTAGTAAATACACATAAGTTTGAAGAATTTGATTATAAAAAAATACAGTGAATATTAATATGGCTCTTAAATGTCATAAAATTGACATCAGTTTGTGTATGCATCTATAGAAATATAAGTTAAATAGAATTTGTATTGTAATTTTTTGGTATTTTTAGGATTATTTTTCTGACTGCACCGAATCGATAATTAAGGAAAATTACGTTATAGTATATGAGGTAAGGATATTTTATTATGATAAATATCTTCTTTCTACAAAATGGATTTTTAGCTTTTAGATGAAATGCTTGATAATGGGTTTCCATTGGCAACTGAAAGTAATATTCTGAAGGAACTAATAAAACCACCAAATATACTAAGAACTATTGCAAACACAGTGACTGGGAAAACTAAGTAAGTAAGAATTTAGTGTTTTTTAGTTTACATCTGCACTTTTAAGAACATCTTACATCCCTGTAGAAGAATGTTTTTTTTAAAACCTAAAATTATCTTTATTGGTTACTATTTTATGTAACACAATTTGCAGGATTGTGCAACAACATAACCCAGTAGTGTCAAAATGGTATCATATAAAAATAGTATACCCTCTCCCCTAGTAGTTTTTTTTTCAATCTGATGCAGAAATGTTGATATTTAGAAACTTTTTGCAGGCCCTTTTTACTAATTACTGTTACAAAAATCTCTTATTTATAGAACGCACAGCTTGGTGAAGCTCTTAAAAGCGAAAAACATTAAATTAAATGTAATCTTAATTGTAATATCAACCACGGTATCATATGGTGAGTTCTTATAGGGCTTTTGACTGGTGGCTAGCTTTTGCCAAGAGGTTTTTTTCTTTATTTTTACCCACAGAAACAGTTGCTAAAATTAAGATTCCAAATAGCTGCATACACAATGTGTACATTGACAATTAAAATCACAAGAGATAAAAAACAAAACAAATTAGTTTGGGTGGTATCCAGATATTCATTTAAATACTCCTGGGAGACGATATAAACGGCTCTGATTCGTGAACAAAACCCGATCAAACTGTTAATTATTGAAATTATTGCTTGTTTTTAGCAAATGCTAGTTGTGTTACTCCATGGCATTTTTGGAGTTGTGGAGCTTTTTTTATTTACACGACTTCAAACCAACTTCTGTCTGTCTTCTTTCAACTGTAACTGTATGCTCACTTATTTTTATTTTACAAACTTCTTCATTTCTTGTTTGAGATATTTTGAAAATTGTGCTCTTTTTGTTACACATTTATTCTCTCCATGAAGGTTTTACCCCTATGATGACTTCATATAGTAGAAGCAGGAAAAATAAACACAATTAAAATTATATAGCAAAATAATTTTTCTTTGGTCATATAATTTACCCAGAATAAGCAATCTTTTATATTATAGTGGGTAGATCATTTTTCTGTTTATACTTGTTATAATGGTCGGATTTCAATTTTGCATATACTAGTTTTGTGTATCTTAATTTATATTCTTGGTCTGGTGCCCTAGAGTCCGATCCCTTCGCAGACTCGGACTTTCCGTATTTTCATGTACAACCACTTTTAAATATAACCAGAAACAAAAGAGTACAACACATTTTTGTGTATTCGTTCACTGACAATCTTTCCGGGGGAACATTTTAATCCTTAGAAACAAATAAACAAAATTTGTATTAAGAATTAGTTTTATTAGGTTGCGTTATCACCATGTAAATTATTGTTTTTTCCTCATATTACTTGGCACGGATTGTTTATACTTTTAAATATTCGTATTTTAGTGTAAGTGAAGTTTTACCTTCCGGTCAATTATCAAATATTCCTTGGCGTAGAACTGGAGTAAAATACACTAACAATGAAGCATATTTTGATGTGATTGAGGAGGTTGATGCTATTATTGATAAATCGGGTGCTACTGTCTTCGCGGAGATTCAGGGATATGTAAGTATTTTATAATATAAACTATGGGCCAAATTAGATTGTACGCTACTTTCACAATTAATAAGTTTTTTGTTTAGCAATTTTAATAATAATGATGATAATTTCATTCTTGACAGCATACAAAACTATACTCATTGTACACTTTAAATTAGAATAAAATAGTAACAAGACAAATTATTTGAAAATACTTTATTTTAACTTGGCGGTTATATGAGCTGCTTATATTATTATAATCCCTTGTTGTAATTAATAAAATCCTTATTATTATTTTTTTTTCGCCATTCCATCAGTGTCTTAATACACTTCCATTTTGTATGATTCCCTGGTCATGGATGAATTACTGTCACCGGGTACTCCAGAATCAATGCCACTTAGTATTTGACACTATAATTCCGCCGATTTTGGATAGCTTACTGTGGATAGACTTCCGAAATTTTCTAAAACTCTGATTTAATTTAACTAGCATAGAAACCTTTATACCACCTTATATATATATATATATATATATATATATATATATATATATATATAACTTCTAACGGTTTTAGCTTAATACACCTGAATATTCGAAGCATAACAAAAAATTTTGATAATTTAGTCGCATACTTGGAATTATTAAATACAAGTTTTGATGTAATTGTTTTGTCTGAAACCAACAAAATAGAAAATTTAGAACAATTCAAAATAAAAACATATGAAGTATTTTATAATGAAAGTTATATAAATAAGTGTGATGGTACGCTAATTTATGTAAAAAATAGTTTAATTGAAAATAGTATGAAAATAGGTATAAGAAATTCAAAATTTTTAAGAGTAACCTTAACAAAAAACAAAAAAATCTATTGGTATTATTGCATACTATAGATCCCCATCGCTTAAACCAGAAGATTATATTCAAGATTTAAACGAACTCTTTCTGAAAAACTATAAAAAATGCAGCATAGAAATTTTTACAGGGGACACCAACATTAATATATTAAACACAGATACACGAGTAACAAACAACTATATAGGTATATTAGGGGAGTTTGGATACAAAAGTGTTATAAATAAGGAAACTAGGTGAATCAAAGTCATGCCTAGATCACGTGTTCGTAAAGATTGATAAAAATAGCAAGATAGAAAATATCCTGGGAATGGTACTGATTTCGGGTCTAACAGATCACTACCCAGTGGTAATTAATATGAAAATGCAAGATGTTATTCAATCACACAAAAACATAACTAGATTTTATGATAAAGTAGATTACCAAAAAATTAAAAACATACTATCAGACTACAAATGGGATTTACTATATGAATGCAATGACCCTAATCAAATAGCTGGTAAACTTGTAAATACTATCAAAAACATTACTAAAAGCTGTACGAATAAAGTAAAAATAAAATCAAAAAATCAACGTATCAAACCATGGACCACATCAGGTATATTAACTTCAATAAGGATTAGAGACAAGTTAAAAAGGAAATCTGCAAGAAGTCCTGGTAACCTGCAAACTCTAAATGAGTTTAGGGATTACCGAAATAGGTTAACAAAACTAATAAATAAGGTGAAAAATATGTACTATCAAGGAATAATTAATAACAATCTAAAAAACCCTAAAAAAATGTGGAATTCCATAAAACATGCCATAGGCGAAAATAATACTAAAAATGAGATAAAAGTAATTAAAGATGATAATGGAAAAGATATTTTAGATAATATAGGCATAGCAGAAGAATTAAATAAATACTTTTGTAAAGTAGGCCAGAAACTTGCAAACAAAATTGAGAAGGGCCAGTATGCACACACTCCATATTTATGGCTCCAATTTCTGAAACCGAATTATTAAAAGAAATAATGTCATTAAAAAATGGAGTAGCTAGTGGCGAAGATGGTATTTCTGCGGAATTTGTTAAGGAGAACTCACTTTTTTTGGTAAAACCTCTAAGACACCTGGTAAACAGTGTTCTCGAGACAAGCGTCTTTCCGGATATCTTCAAAAATGCCAATGCCATTGTAATACCAATATTTAAATCAGGCGATAAGACAGAAAAAACTAACTACAGACCTATTGCAATTATAAGTACCTTGAGCAAAATAGTTGAGAAATGTATAAAATTGAGACTTTGGGATTATCTGGAAAAAAATGGATTAATGTCCAATCAATTTGGGTTTAGAGATGGCTGCAGTACCGAGAATGCTGTTGCCGAGGTGACGGAATTTATCACAAGGAGTTTTAATGAAGGACATAAACCAATGGCAATTTTCCTAGACCTATCAAAGGCATTCGATACTGTGGAGCACCAGATTCTTTTAGAAAGATTAGAGAACATTGGAGTACCTGGTAAAATTAATGACCTGTTTAGATCATACCTCGATAAACGAATGCAGAAAGTAAAAATAAAAAATTATGAAAGCGACCCAAAAAGAATTGATTTTGGTGTACCACAGGGCACGGTACTTGGACCGATTCTCTTCTTAATATATGTGAATAACCTTACAGATATTTGTGATAATAGGGTTGTATGTTATGCGGATGATACAGTAATATTAATAAAGGACAATAGTTGGAATAACGTATTTAAAAAAGCTGAACAGACTATGCAGAAAATCAAGTGCTGGTTGGATAAAAGTCTATTAACACTTAACATAGATAAATCAAAATTCTTAATTTTCAATATGACAAATCGGAACCTACCAGAAAATGTATCAATAAAAATTCATGATTGGGGTTGTAAATATTTTGAAAACTGTAAATGTAAAAATAAAATTAAACAAACAGAAAAAATTAAATATCTTGGAGTCTACTTTGATCAGTATATGAGATGGCATGAGCATGTAAACCTAGTTATGGAGAAATTAAGAAAGAACATATACAAATTTTACTTCCTGAGACAGATATTACCGTATCATGTGCTACGGATGTTATACCAGGCACTTGTAGAATCGGTTTTGTGCTACGGGATCTCCGCATGGGGGGCAGCTTCTAACAACATTCTGACTTCTTTATTTGTACTACAAAAGTACTTTTTAAAAATAATAATGTTTAAAAAACGGATGTATCCAACAAATATATTGTTCAGAAATATAAAACTTATGAATATCAGACAACTATATATAAAGACATGTTTTAAGTTATATTTCAAGAATCAGTCACGGGAAGATTGCGTGTCACATGGTCTGGGTACAAGGGCATACTGGAATAAAAACTTGACTACGCCAAATACCCGTTTTTCATCTGTGCAAAGGCATTTCACATATATAATACCTAAAATTACAAATAAAATTCCCTTTAGGGTTACTGCACTAAATTTTCAAAGAAATAAAAAGAAAATATTTAAATGGATAGCTGAAAATTTTGATAAGATTTGTGATATAATTCCTTGGTTTCAGACAAACTTACTTTAATTTACTTTAACACTAGAGTTAAGTTTTCACTTGTAATTCTCAGAAATTTGCTTTACTTTGGGAAAATAGCTGAAAATTAGTAAAACAATATTGATTTATTGGTAATCAGTGTACCCACAAATTCATGTGAATTCATCGTACACTTAAAACCTGTACTCTAAACATTAAATTCTTATATAATACCTTACAAATTGTAAAATTTTGAGTACATTAAATAAATAAAAAAAAAATAAAAATAAAATAAATATATATATATATATATATATATATATATATATATATATATATATATATATATATATATATATATATATATATATATATATATATATATATATATATATATATATATATATATATATATATATATATATATATATATATATATATATATATATATATATATATATATATATATATATATATATATATATATATATATATATATATATATATATATATATATATATATATATATATATATATATATATATATATATATATATATATATATATATATATATATATATATATATATATATATATATATATATATATATATATATATATATATATATATATATATATATATATATATATATATATATATATATATATATATATATATATATATATATATATATATATATATATATATATATATATATATATATATATATATATATATATATATAATATATATATATATATATATATATATATATATATATATATATATATATATATATATATATATATATATATATATATATATATATATATATATATATATATATATATATATATATATATATATATATATATATATATATATATATATATATATATATATATATATATATATATATATATATATATATATATATATATATATATATATATATATATATATATATATATATATATATATATATATATATATATATATATATATATATATATATATATATATATATATATATATATATATATATATATATATATATATATATATATATATATATATATATATATATATATATATATATATATATATATATATATATATATATATATATATATATATATATATATATATATATATATATATATATATATATATATATATATATATAATCTTATCGCATATTTAGAACGCTTCTTTTTGAAGTTAAGCAAAATATAATTACAAGATTTAAACCAGATGAACAATTACACAATAACGCATAAAAACACATTTATTGGTCAAGCTAAGAAAAAATTGTTAATAATAACTGTGCTCGTCTACTATAAGAAAGTGGGATGGTCTAATACTTGGAGTAGTCAATCGAGGTAGTCATATCCAATTAAGACATTTGTTTCTAGTGTAATCTGATCTGAGGCTTTGGGTATTTTAGCTTGTATTTTGCAGTAAAAGTAATACTACTTAGAAACTAATACTGGAAACATATTACTATTCTTTGTATGATACATTTTTTATATTAACATCGGAGTGCCTGGGTAGGTTTGCTATCGTTGTACGATCGACCTTATACTGTTAGATATTCTTGACAGTAGCTAAATATGTAAATAATGACCTCTATTTTTATTCTTACTGTAAGGGAATAACACTGGGGGTTAAAGTGTTTCGTGTTTCCCCCCATGAATTAAGTATGTTTATATTAATGTGCTGCATATTTTATTTAGAAAGTTTTTTTAAATTGAGAAACATCCTACTAAGGATCTTTAAACCGCCAAATAAATTAACTAACATAAGAAACATACATATTTCGTTTTTAATTCTACTCATATTGAAAAATAGCACTTTGCACTATGTAGTTTTAACTTGTAAGATAAAAACCACTTTACGAATAGTATATATTCGACCAGAAACTGTTATTTTAACAGGATTGTATGTGAAGCCACTTTAAAAATTCATTTTAATCTAGGAAAAAATACTTGAAACTCTTGTCCTATTTATTCGGGGTGAGGTTTAATAGGCTGAAAAAGTGTTAATCCATCTAAAGAATATGTTAGCACTAGAACAACTCGTATATGAATTTTATAAAATTTTTTTATTTTATATTGTAGTTATTGATAAAAACCATTTTTTAGATCGATTGTTGCATAAAGTTGAGTGGAATGCCAGATTTAACCCTTTCATTTATGAATCCAAGGCTATTTGACGATGTCAGTTTTCATCCCTGTGTTCGCTTTAAGAGATGGGAGGTAAGGCTTATGAAGTAAGAATAAAATGACATTGATTATCTTTTTTTTAAGGCTGAACGAGTATTATCATTCATTCCTCCTGATGGAAATTTCAGACTTATTTCTTATCATATTAACACACAAAACAGTGTTGCAATTCCTGTTTATGTACGCCATAATCTGTCAATCAAAACTGGAGAACAGGCTAGATTAGATCTAACTGTTGGCCCAAAGCAAACATTGGGAAGGACGATCGAAGGTATTATATAAGTCATCTAATTAATCCTAAGATTGAGTTTAACTATGTAAACTTAAATGTGTTCAGATTGTTTATTTGTTTATCATACTAACCCAGTTTAACCCATATCCCACATTTACACTTTGAACAAATATTGCCGGTTGGTATTTTGCTAATAGTAATACAAATGAAAATTGGAAATTACACTTACGAATTTGTTATTTTAAATATATCCTGTATAATATAGTTTCTGAAAATGGGACTCTTCTTGATTATAAATATAGTAGGTTTGATACCTTTATCTTTAAAAACAACCGATAAAATTAACAAAAACCTTACCATAAGAAGCAAGAGAGAGAGGAAGGAGGAAGTAAGGCAGGGAGAAAGAGAGAGAATATTAAATGTGGAAAAGTGCATCACAACTCATGTGCCGCAAGACTGGTAAAGAAGTCTGAAATAATGGAAAGGGAAAATATTTCTCTGCCTAAGGAGATTATCAGAGGCCTAAGTGAAAAACTCACTAACAACATAGGAGGGATGCTCTGGTGTCAACGGATTTATGGCCAGAATACTTCCAGTTACATTCAAGATATTAAATTTGAATACACAATCTCTGAGAAGAAACAAAGCAAATGAAGTTATCTGGTCTCACAAAAAGTTGGACATCCTGTGTTTTACAGAACACTGGTAAATGGGAAAAGGAACTAAGTACCTGCGTAAACAAATTCATTTTAGTTTCACCATATTGCAGACTGTAGTTTTAATGAGCTGGAGTGACAATCCTACTGTTCCCGCACTCTAGATTGAATGTATTAAATAAAATAATTAGTTTTAGTTTTAATATTGAAAAATGTATAGAGGTATGTGGTATATGTATTGAAAAGTTAACTATTAATGTAATAGCTCTGTCTATACAGAGCTATTACATTAATATGATGATAATGACCTATGTCACCCTCGGGTTGTTTTGATACAAAAGTTAGACTGCATTTAAAGATACATTAACTGTCTTGGCAGTCTATTTCCTAATTTCAGTACTAGTAATTTTTCATCATACAATATAAACAATAGTTTTTCTGATCAGAAAGGTGAAATAATACATGTAAAATGTCAAGGAAATTCAGCTGACAAGCCAAGTAAAAAACTCCATTACCATTACCAAGAAATAAAACCTTTTGCCTTTGTTGAAGAAATGGATTTATCTTTTGGAAATAACAATCACCTTAACATAAATTATAAATTATCCATTTTTATATTTAACCGAATGGCTACCATAGAAAAAACATTTTCATAAAAACAATATACTATTAATAAAAATTCAGTCACACTTATCTGGTTTAATGGGTACTTTAAAAACATGTGTGCTTGTCTTCACTTTCTGAATTATTTGTACTGCTCACCTCCATCTCTCCAATTGAAACATATAATAAAAGTGTTTTAGTATTCTTATAAACTTAATAAAAAAAGCAAAGAGACTTGCAAGCAACAATCTTTCTACCAATTATGCCAAAAGTACGTGGAAAATTTAGTAATGATAATACAGGCGTACATTCAAGAAATCAAGCTGGAATTATAATAACCCCTAATGAATTGAACGACTACTTCATAAACATTGCCCTCTCTATACAAATTGAAAAAAAACAACACTCAGGTAGCTGCATATAGTGATATAAATGTCCCAAAAGAGCTATTCAGCTTTGTTGAGGAGAGTTTACCAGCTAATGGACATTTCCACTTCATTAAAAAATTAAAGTTATAACGACCCACATGACTCCATTAACAAAATTAACTAACCTGCCTTAAAGGGCGTATTTTCTTTGACATACATAAGTGAGCGATTTTAAGGGCAGTCTGAGGGAAATGCTGAAGACGTTTTACAACTATAGACCTATAAATAATAAAAATAATAAAATATAATATCTCAGTTTTTTCTGGCTTATCATATTTTTACAAACTCGCAGTTTGGTTTTTGCAGATAGGGGTTCTGCGTCTGGTATACTTGACCTTACTGAGAACGTACTAGGTGGGCCTATGATAGTGGTAACTATAAATCAACAATTTCCTGCGACCTCACTAAGGCATTCCATTGTGTGTTGAACGACATTTTTCGTAAGAAGCTTAAATAACACAATTTTGATCAATATATTTCAGCTACTCTCGGAGCATATTTGTACAACAGGTGAAACTTGTTGCTAAATGGCTAGTTATCCGAAGAAAGGGAAATTGGTACTGTAATACCGCAAGGTTGTGTTTTAGAACCATTTTTCTATTTAATGTATTTAATATAAATAGTATATTATTGATTTACTATGTACTGATGCATTCTGTAAGTTCACTCTTTTCGCAGGCGATCGTATCGCTCATAATCGGGAATTTGTAGTTTCACGAGTAACACAGGGACAATTGACGTATAGACCCTGTTGTTTACAATTTGGAAGAACTGACCATTGCCCTTGGAGATTGCGTGTTTTCCAAACTGTTAACTGTGATCAGATCACAAGGGAATATCACCCTTTGCTATTACTTAAATAAACAAGCAACTCCATAATTAAATAGCATAATATGATAAACTCAAAAAGAATCAGCGTTAGCGGTAATTTAAATATTCTGTAATTATTATTTTTTCTTTCTGGAAATAGAGGACATAATAATCGCCAACGTCGCAGTGCTGGCTAATTACGATATACTACGCATTTCATTCGGTATTATTCGGAACATATTCGGATTCATTCATAATTTCGAAGTATTGAAGCTTCTGCATGTGCGGTGTTGAGGTTGTTTGAGTTGTTATATGTGTTTTTCAGAAATCCAAGTATTTTGTGGTGTTATTTTCATTCATTTAATAGAACAACTTTAAGAAAATGGTGAGAACTTGTTTTATTTACAAGAAAAATGGACTGTTTGAACCCAGGAGGTAAGTAAGGTTGTGTCATATCAGTATTGTAGTCAAAGGGGAAAAACAGGAAAATGACCCTCCAATATAGATAATTCTAAAGTATCGCCGTTTTTGTACTTTACATTTCCACTACCCTACATGAGTCAAATGAGTTTTTATAGTTTCTCCTGATCTATAAATTCGAAGACATTCACAATATCCCCAGTCTTCACAGAAAAGTCACATTTAAAAAATTATCTTTAATGTAAATAATAGCTATTTATTAGTTTATTAGGTAAGTGACTTGTGTTACATATAAGTCACGTAAGAAAATTAGCTCATGAACCTGGAGGATAATGGGTTAATTTTCTCAGTAACATATTTTCTGTCCAATATCATTAATTATTTTTATTTTTAACTTGAGGTTTAAGAAGAAACGTTTTCGAAAACTCGTGGTGTTTATAGTACATCGTTTGTGATTATTATTCTCGATTTTGAATGTCGGGGTTATAACCAGTGAATTAAGAGTTATAATAAACTAGTGACTGTTCATATCAATTTTAATAAATTATATTATAGTGTTATAGGTAGGGTAGGGTTTAAATTTAAATTATTAACTTGATATATAATTGTTTAAGTAAAATACTCATTGCGTAAAGTGGTATTATTTGTAATAATGTTTTTAGTTGGATTACTTATTAAAATTATTTAAAATATTTTTTATATTGTAGATTTTTTTATTGTGTAGACATTAAATCTTACTTAAGTTACTTACATAACTGCCAAAAACAGGGCAATTTAATTTGTTCAGCATCAAGTTTTTTAAAAATTATGTTTTTAAACGTGTGTTAATGAAGCAAACAATTGTATATTATGATGTGAGGAGAATAAAAGATACTTTATGTGCTAAGTGGGGAAATTCTATGCGAAGCACTTTCAGTCTCTTATTTTTCGAACAACATATGGCCCCTGCGCCTTTAAAAATCGTTCTGTGTAATTGAGATAGTTTTGCAGCAGAGAAAAAAAAACGTACCTATCGACACATTTTTTTATACCAAATTTGTACAGTTTGTACACTAAATGTAACTACTAATTTTATTGTTTATTTTTAAAGAGATATTGAAACAACAAGAAACTTTGCATTGCCAAATTAAATTAAAAATTCCGCATCCCATAGCTACTTTTATTTGTGCTTTTTATGCACATGGAGGTTTGTGTTTTTTAAATGTCCGATATTACTGATTTTTGTTTTTCAGAAGACGGCTATTAATTGCAGAAGTTAATAATTTGCGCGTCGCGCGACGGTAAACCATAATGGTAATGACATATTGCATCACAAAGCTCATTTTTGAATAAACTGCACGTAAAATTTTTTGCTGGCGCAGTGACGATATTATATTTTTTCAAACTCATAAATAGTACTAAAAATAAATTATTAAAATAAAAATTTTAAAATAAAGACAGCTGCTTTGAGCCTTCAAATCAGTTATATCTGAGGTTCTACCTTATACAATTGTACTTGAATACTTACTTGTATTACTTGTTATCTATCTAGGAGTATAATCTGCTTAGAATAGGTTTACCAATTTGTGCTTCACAGAAAAGAGTAGAAATTAATTTATAATTTTTTGCTCAAACTTTAACTCGTGACTCTTAATTCAAACAAGCATTATTTTATTATTAACTTAATACTAATAAATAATAATAATGGCAGTTCAAATATTTATTATTAATATGGTCTTGCACTTATTCCAGTATATCGCATTGTGTACAATGATTTTGAGAAAAATTATTTTTGTGCTCTTGAATTTTCCTTATATTATTAGTTATATTTTTTCTCATTAATAAGAGGAAATTTGAGTAAAAAGTCAAAAAGTAAATAAATAACAATAATGGCAGTCCAAATATTTATTATTAATATGGTCTTGCACTTATTTCAGTATATTGCATTGTGGACAATGATTTTGAGAAAAATTATTTTTGTGCTGTTGAATTTTCCTTATATTATTAGTTATATTTTTTCTCACTAATAAAAGGACATTTGAGTAAAAAGTCAGAAAGTAAGAGTATCTAATATTGTCAGTCCAAATGGACGCAAACACCTATAGAAAAATGGTTTCAGTGAAATGTAATAATTTTGTTGGGATTCAGAGCCTTTCCATAATTGGTAAACTGTAACAAGATCGTTTGATTTGAAGAGCCTAGAGAGAGCGCCAAAGTTTAGTAATTTAACTGCTACTTCTACAATTTCCAATTGTATTTAAATACAATATGTTTTTAAAAACAAAAAAACTACTAAAATGATCTTGTATTGATTAAACTATTGGGGGGTGTCCCGAATATTTTTCAATATATAAATAAATAAATATTAAGCACATATAACTACAGAGGTTTTCAAAACAGCAGTTAAATTAATTTTGCTCTACTTTGGGTACTATTACTTAAAAAAATCTAATTATAACACCGATCTAAGTTAACCAAACTGAAGAGTAGTAATTTTCCAAAGTTACAATACTTATTCTTAATGCATAAAAACCGCCACCTTATGATTTCCGTAATTGTAGCAACTGATGGGTAATACAGAGTGTTACAAATTTGAGGAACGAATAATGGTATCTCGGAAATAGTAAGAGGTACAGCCATTTAAATGGGGGCAAAGTTGTTCAATTAAGGGCTTATTAATATATCGTTGAGAAATTTTTGAATTTCGTTTACTTCCAAACTTAAAAAACTCCAACGCTCATTACAAAATGTTTCGAAGTAATAAAACATCTTTAATAATTTTAGCCAATTTTTTAATTTCTTTTTACTGTTTAAGTTTGTAATAATCATATCTAAATTAATGTAGAAATTAAGAAAAGCCTAGTAAATAATTATTTTATTTTTTGAGCAGTTTAAAGAGTCGTGATACTTATATCCTGTAAATTTAATGTTACTATTGAAAGCATAAGGTTTCCCAAATAGGGACCTATATTTTTTATTTCCGATTTGTAAACTCCAATGCTGATTAAATCATACAACATTAGTTTAGTCGCATTAAATCGTTAAGAATAAATATATTACAAAAATATCCGGATTATAAAATCTGCTACTATGGATGTCTTTTCTATTTCCCTTAACTTGATTATTGTTTAAATTCTATATTTAAAAAAAAATTCACTTTAATCAACTATATTATAATATCGTTGTTAACAAATTATCGTAAGCGACAAAAATTGTTTTTAATTTTAAACGATATTTAAACAAAAACTGCAATATTCCTGTAAATTTTAAAGATTCTAACCGTATTAATTATTATCTTTTAGAATTTGCAGGAATGCTACTTTTGTTTAACAAACGTTCAAGATCATAAAACAATTTTGACGCTTACGATGTTTGTCAGGAACTCATCGATATGGTTCTTAGGGTTTTCGCCTTTTGATTTATTAATTAATTCACAATTTAATTAGTAAATCAAAATACCAGGGATATTTTAAGTAAAAATATTTTTGCATACGATTAGGTAGCCTCCGTGTACGGTTTTAAAAGATATTACTTAATTATGTAATTCGTTATAATATTAGAGAAAATAAATAAATATTTAAAAAACTATTTTGACTTTGACCAATTGACCATAGGAGGTAGAAGCTTCTGGTTTAAATACAGAGCTGGGGATTAATGTAATCGATTATCGTATTTGATCACATTTATTGTAATTAGTTTGCATAATGCGAATGATTACTTTGTTCTGGGGTAATAAGTAATCGGTAACCGATTACAATTTTGGAGCAAAATTTGTCATACGATTCGTATATACTGATGTTAGAATTGAGATAAGTAAGGTAACGTCGGTTAAATTTTATTTTTTACATATTTTGATTTTTGTTTTGTAGGAGGTGGCTCAAAAAAACTGAACACTAATTATAAATAATTGAAAGTGCCAGGATGAAAGTCTTCTGAAGAATCAGACATAGATGGGTTGGATAGAAAATTTCAAGCATATTATCTAGAAGTTAAAATTGCAATAAAGTACCAATAAAAGGCCTTAAAAATGACAATTCGAGCAGTAATAAAAACTGTAACTCAAAGAGGTAGAAGTACTTCACTAGATAAAAAATTGAACTGCTATTTTTATTTCTATGAGACCAATAAGGGGCAAGGATAATCTAGCAAAATAACTGAGTTAAGCACAGAATACAGGAAAAAAAACGATGAGCCTCACGTGAAGCCATCTGTAACACTTTAATTTTATTATTATGTATATTTCTGTTATTTAATTAACTGATAGTGTTTCGTGTTTGATTAAGTTGAATTGATTTTGTAACTAAAACTTAGCCAATTTTGTTGTAAATTAAATCTAGCTTATGTTGGGCATATTATAGATGCTTTATTTAAATTAAATTATTGTATTTGAGTCCCATTCGAGTATTGTGAAATAAATCAGCTATTAATTATAACCGTTTGCAGAACTTCTCAGCGTTTCAACACGACTAATATTAACTTAAGTATTTTTCTGAATTATAGTTTTTATAATTTTTGATTTTAATAACGCTTGAAGATAATTTATTTCAGGAACTAAACCATTTGAGTTGGTTATTTTAAAATATAAATATATTTTTTGTTTTCTTGTATATTTGTGTCTGAAATTTCGTTAATTTATTTTTAGAACGTTTGGGTTAAATTTTTGCGGTATAACAATTGCACTATATTTTTTCTTCTATGTTTAGCTTTAGAGTCAATAGGTTATAATTTACTAAGTTTTTATTGTATTTGGGTTCCTTTTGGAGACAAGGTTTATTGAATTTAATTTTATATGGTTATTAAATGAAAAGAATTCAAGGCAAGGCCTTATATAGACTAAAGAATTTTAATTAGTATTTTTCATTTGATTTAAATTTTAAAATTTAATTAATGTTTGCAACGTAACAAATTACATATAAATAAAAAAATACATTGTTTACCCTTCCTTCTAATGAGTATAATTTGACATATTTATTAATTATCATTGCCGTTATCTATGATATATTTAAAATATGTTCTTTGATTTTTTTTTCATATTTGATTAATACTGATCTGTATCTATTTCCTTGGTTTGCTATCTTATTTCTTTACTTGGTATCTTCGGTTTTGATCTTGCATTATATATTTATATAGTTACGATGGATCACGATATGTAAGTCGACTATCTTAAAAATGATGTTAGTTCATGAACAGTCTGGTTCGTGATATTCCAGCCAATAATAATAAAACGTCGAGAACAAGGTAAACCTTTAAATTATCCAGCTTATCATTTAAGACTTTTCGGAAGAACACGATTATATAAGAAAAACTTTAAAAGAATAACAAGTTTCAGTCCCAACTATATCTGGTGAAAATGCAAAAAATACTTTTGCTAAGAGTCCAAACGTGATTAGTACATCTCTTGACTCGTGTGAATCGCATTCAGTTACTAATTTGCTTGAAGCTCTCTATTGGTAGAGATTCTTTGTGCTTTGGATATCTTAGATCATCTATTAAAAAGTAATTCTAATTGAAGTGCGTTATTAGGTAAAGCCTATTTAAATGATTCTGATTCTTTAAGCACGAGTACAAATATAAGTAATCTAGTAGGATCATCGGATCATCACGTAGGCAATCTTCGTCAAAGACCAATCCTTCCGCGTCTTGTATTCATCAAGTTGAAAAATAGGGTTTTAAATTTACGGGCGACACTAAACACTTATCTGTATGTAGCTTTTTGGAAAATGCTTCCGAAGTGCCTACTGGTCGTGGTATAACAGAAAAAGAATTGTTCGAGTCCACTATTGTATTTTCTAGTCGCGTATTGAACAGTTTTGGAGTTAATCGCACTCGTTTTTCATACTTGGAAAGTTTATCAGATTTACTTTGGAGGCATTTTAAAACCCCAGATTATCGCTCTCGATTATTAAAAGAAATTCTGGACAGAACTGATATGACGTGCAGTTTGACATAATTTCTTGCAATTTTATACCACTCTTTATTCATACTTCATACATATTTCATTTAGTAGACTTTATAAGAATTCGAGGGAGAGTATCTATATATAACTCGAAGCAAAGAAATATCGTGCGGACCATTACGTTCCATCCTCTAGGAAACGTCATAAGCTTGTTTAAACCAGATTTTGCTTTCATAGGTTCTGATATTTAATCTTCCTCTAATCTAGTTGCATATATTGCATCTGATTCTTTAACTTCAACAGCCACTCCAGTCCCTTATACAGATAGTGTCTTTGTTGTCAATTATTCAACATCATCCAGTTGTCCCTCTAATTAATCGATATGTTACTTGTTAGAACTGCAAAACAACTGGTCATTTAAATCGCCAATTCCCTCAATCTCGGTTCGTTGATACCGTTGCGGAAAATGTGACGTTAATATTAGATCTTGCCCTAAATGTTCAGTTTCGAGAAACGTTTCCCTGGAGAGTCGATATGTCGGCATCCCACACCTAATATTTTTGAAAATTTCATTCTTGGATTGTGCTCTCTTATATCAATCTGCTTTTAAAATTTTGCAGAATTTAGGTTTAAAACGTCTCAAACAGGAAACTAGATGCACTGTAGCTAATTGTAAAAGGTGTTTCAGTAGCCGGTTTGTTTAATCCCCTGTAATCTTGGTTGATATTTTAGATATCCTTAAATTATCGCACCAACTCATTTTGGGTATTGATTTTTGGAAGACCATGAAAATCGCCCTGTCTTTAAAATAGGGTGTTTGGCACTGCCAGTGATACAAGTTCTTTGGAAATTTGTTCTGTAGTTGATGGTAGTACACTGTGCCCAGACGACAAAGCTGCTCTAGATGCATTAGTCAAGCAGAAAATGAGATGGGTTTCGACCTCGGCTGTTGTAAAGTAGATAACCATGTTATCGAATTCGAATCCGGTACTAAGCCTCTCAAGCAACGACATTACCCAGTTTCTGTATTCAAGAATAAAAATAAGAATAAGAATAATTTATTGTTCAACGATAACCATTTACAGAACAATCATAGCATTATGTTCATACAACATATAATACTACACTACCCTAAAATAAAATAAAATAACATAATCTAGTTTTAAAGCTAAATTAATCAAATCTGTCTCGAAATAGTTGAGCCAATTTTCTTTTAAATTTGAATTTAGGAGTACAAAATGTATCTAATTGTGAACAATATGTATTAAATATGTTGCACATGTTATAAATTGGTGACTGCATTAAAACGTTAGTTCTAGGTTTATCACAATAAAACACACATTTCGGTCTAATATTTGCGGACCTAGGGACTCGTAATCTGATCAAATTAAGAATATCCGAATTATCAATTTTGTTATTTAACATATTATATAGGTGCATAATGAATGCAATATATCTGCGATTTTTTAAGTTGGTTACACTATAATAATTCAATAAAAATTCTCTTTGTGGCCACAAATATTGACCTGTTTCTCTAAAATACTTGCATTTAAGGTACCTACTTTGAATACTCTCCAATTTATATTCATATTTCACATATAAAGGATTCCAAATTACGGAAGCATACTCAAGTTTGCTCCTTACTAAGGCAAAATACAATATATCTAATGGCCGACACGATTCAAACATCTTTGTGTTTCTGCATATAAATCCTAGCACTTTAGCGGCGCTGCTAACTATATTATCTATATGCGTAGAAAAAAACAATTTCTCGTCAAACCATACTCCCAAATCTTTAATTCCGGTAACATGGCCAACACTATCTGAGTCGATTTTATATTCATAAAGTAATAGTAAACGAACTTTAAAGTAGGACACTACTTTACATTTTGAAACATTAAAGTTTAGATCATTCAATTTACACCAATAAGACACTGCTTCAAGGTCCTTTTGTAGCAAGGAGCAGTCAGAAAATGATGATACAATTCGGAACAGCTTAAGGTCGTCAGCATATAGAAGTACCTCCGAATTCTTAACACATTCTAACACATCATTAAAATAAATTGAAAATAGTAGCGGCTCCAAGTTGCTTCCCTGTGGAACACCTGAATTATTACCAAATACATGAGAATTAAAATTATTAACATTTACGTACATTTCCCGATCCTTTAAATATGTAGAAAATAAATTAATTAGGTTATCCGACAAACCATGAAATCTAAGCTTTATAATTAGCTTGGAATGATTTAAACGATCAAATGGCTTGCTTAGATCCGTGTAGACAGCATCAACCTGTTGTTTATTATCCATAGAATTGGTTAAATATTGACTCATATAAGTTAGGTTAGAGATTGTAGAGCGTAACGGAAAAAATCCGTGCTGTTGGCTAGACAGAACTAATTTTACATGATTAAATAAATTATTGTATATCAATGATTCAAATAGTTTGGCCGGAAGACTTAAGATGGAAATCGCTCTATGGTTTTCGATATTACTTTTATTGCCTGACTTGAAAATTGGACAAATTTTAGATTTTTTCCATATAGTTGGAAAGGTACCCGTATTTAAACTCAAATTAAAAATTGTTTTCAGTGGGGTTACGAGTTCCCCAATTCATGCTCTAAAAATATACCCTGGGATTCCATCAGGGCCCATTGAGTTGGATTTAATTTTTTTAGTAGTATTTATTATTTCGTTGTCGTCAAATGAGTTAAGTGAGAGCAAACTATTGATAAAATTTTTTCCTTGATAAAAATCCTCAAACAATGTCAAAAAGCTATCAGAACTCGTAAATGTGGATAGAAAAAACTCTGCAAAGCCATCCGCGATGTCTTTGCCACCCCTTAGCCACCGATCGTTTAAGTTCATTAAACCAGGAATAGTGGAGTTGCCTTTTTTATAATTAACATATTTCCAAAAACTTTTAGGATTTATTCCAATGACATTTTCACATTCCTTTAAATAAACAGAGTATGTAACTTTTGTATGTAGATTTTATTTTTATGGCTACACTATCCCTTATACATTCATATTTTTGTTTATATTTTGACTTATGATAATTTTTATACAATTTAAGATAATGGTATTTACGTTTCAGATCTGAGATAATTTCTTTGTTATACCACTTTGGGTACCTATTTGAATATTTAATTTCTGGAACAGCTTGATCCATTAATAACTTTATTAAATCATAAAATTTATCCACATAAACATTCACATCATATTCAAACCGCCTAAGGATGTCCCAATCGGTATCACGTATTAATGTAAATAAGAGTAAGAAATTCGCTTTCTTAAAATTATATTGTTGAGCATTGTTAAGTGCACAATCACCAATTTCACGTTTACATCTAATTTTAATAAGTAAAGTTGGGTGATGTGGATCTTCGCTTACTAGTGGAGAATTATACCTTTCAACTTTACAGAGGTTGGAATTGTAAAGTGCTAGGTCCAACAATACACCATTTTTGTTCTTGATCATATTTTGTTGAGTTAAATTAAGAAATGACATAAAATTTTGCATTTGATTAACTAATCTAATATTAGAATTTGATTGACAAAATTGGGGAACATTAAAATCGCCTATTATTAAATAATTATTATCAAATCCTTGTATAAGAGTTTCTAAATAGTTATGAAGTTCCTCATGAATACCCATCTCACAGGATGGTGGTATATATACAGCTATCACTAAAATACTCTTATTTTTACAAAATATTTTAACACATTTGACCAAAATTTCCATTGGAGTAATTTTCATTCAAGTCTAAAGAAAAGATATTTTTACGAACGGCAATTAAAACTCCACCACCAGATTTTTTCCAGAACTAATTAAGTTTCTATCACATCTATACACAATAAAACTTTCACCAAACAACTCACTACTCAAATAATCAGAATCTAACCATGTTTCGGATAAAACAATTATGTCACAATCAGTTGTATGCGAGTTCAAAAAGAACTGCTGCGATTTTGATTTTAAACCTCGGACATTTTGATAAAAATGATTTTTATGTTTGATTGCCTACCTTCGGCTCCAAGTTTCCCTGACGAGTCGGAAGTTTGGCTAAAAAATTTTTACCTGTCACAAATTTTCGCACATATACGCCTTCCGGCCAAAACTCCGGTGTTAGGAGAGATTTATGTATTTCATAATCTACCTCAACTTTAAAAGAAGTATACCAATCGCCTCTGGAATTAAGTTTTTTAACCTTAAAAGACCTCGATGGAAAAGCCTGCCTTAGATACATATTCAACGAATTCTCAGTAACACTTAAAGAAAGACGGAAAACATGAATATTTATTTTTTCCGGCATTGAAATTATAGCGGCCTGAAGGGCAGTTCCAAGCTGCTCACTTGAAATCTGTTTAGATCCTTTAACCACATTTAGTTTCGGTTGACGCTCGTCTTGACCTCCGATTTGGTTGACCCGACCACTGCGTGACGACGTCGAAGACAAACTGTTCACGTTGCTGACTGGCGGAACGATCATGTTTACGGTTGTTTCGATGTCAGTGGTATGACTCTCTTTATTCGGATTAGCGTTTTTTCCATCTGAAATTTCGGTTCTTGTGCTACGCAAACGGCGACGATTTTGCTGCATATTACTGATGTCTTCACAATTTTGTGACTCATTTTTATCAGATAATTGCTTAATTAGTGCTGCTTGTTGTTCAATAACCGTATTCTCCTCTGCAATGACTTGTTTCACCTGGTCGAGCTGATCCCGGATTTCAGAAAGGTTATCGACAAACTGGGCTTTTAAAATGTCCTTCTTACTTTCACTTTTTAAGAACGTTTCAAAATTTTGCGATTGCTCACACGCTTCCGCACTCCTATGCCCACGAACCATTATAAATTCACAATCAAATTTGCGGCAAGAAAATCGAATATTTTAAGGATTACAATACACACACTCACAAACGATGTTTACAATACGAGCACGGGAAGACTCAAGATTCAAGCATTATGACAAAGAAGTGGACGAAATGTTAACACTTGGTGTCATCGAACCAAGAAAGATTTGTACCCAATTCTTCTCCTCTCGAGAACTTACCGCTTTTACTGTCCTTGGCAGAAACATATTTCAATTCCGCTGCATGGCTTCTGGGCTAACTAATGCATCAGACACTTGGCAATACATTGTTGATAAAGTTGTGGGAGTAGAGTTGGAGAATAACGTCATGATCTATTTGGATGGAATTGTGTTAATTCCTGAGACTTTTGAAGAAAATTTAAGAATCCTAGGTCATGATTTTGACAGATTGCGGGAAGCTGGTCTAGTAGTGTCTCAGGAAAAATGTTATTTCTGTAAATAAGAGTTTAGATAACTTGGTTACATCGTGAGTGCTCGACGATCCAGATCAGGGGTGCGATTTTGCATTTATCATTTCGTTAGTTAACGAAAATTTTCTCCGTTCGGAGAGCTGTTCGGCATGACATTCGGATTTTCCGATCCTGGTTCGTTAAACAACAACCTACTACTAAAGCCGCCATTTTCCGAATCTGTCAGTTCTTGAGTTTTTGATAATATCTAAATTTACTACCTTGGAGTTTCATTTCGTAAGATAAAAAGTAGTTTTGATTACCTGAAAGCTAAGCCATGATATATTAGCATATGCATCATACCGTAAATTTTCAACAGATGCCAAATTATTCAAGAAAATCATGAAAACATGGAACCTCCAAATAGGCAGCAAAGATACGAAACTCGTAAATGCTTCAAATTAAACAAGGTAAGCTACTCTGTTTAAAAAATATTATCTATGTCATATTATTACGAAACCTGTATATTTTAATTATTAATGAATCATTATTTTTAATTCAGTGAATTCTTTTTTCTTGATCATTTTGTTAGAAGTACGGGAAAACATAAAACGCTATCCTCAAAATGTACTTCTTTTGAAGAAATATTTAACAAAGTTGTGAATATACTGTTTAAATATTAATTACATTATTTGCTATATGGTGCAAAATTCTATATTACGTTTTATTTTTAAAAGAAAAGGGACCTATGTTAATATGTATTCCATCTATTCTAATCCAGCATCCCGGCTGTTATGCAACCACATAAACATCATACATTTATCCGCCTTTGAAACGGGGCGCGCCTTCCACAGAATAATAATATAGGCGAAATGCGTTCCTCGGGAGAACAAAGCGTTTTAAACTTAGAGTAAGAATAAAAATCTTACTCTAGGTTGTAATTGCCCGTTGTTACTGGGGAATGGCCCTCCCTATTTTAAGAATAGGCAGTATTTTATTTATTTTGGTCTCTCGTAACCTAACCTAACTTCTTTAGTTCACAGATACACAGTAAACAAGTCGAACAGCTGATGGATCACTTGCGGAAACATAACAGTGGTTTAATAATGGTGTATTTAAGTATTGCAAAATTGAACATAAATACCAGTAACTAGGAACCAATTTCAGAATAATATTTTCTATTGATGGAAAGACTAAAGAAGCAATAAGGGCAGTTGAATCTAGATTATCATAATACTGGTAGGCATGAATTTGTATATTTTTTAGCAAATAGAATGTACTTGCTAAAATTATATTTTATTGTCTATGTCGAGGTCTATGTATAACTTGTAAACAAAAGTATTCCTTAACAGGTATTATTAAAGAAAATTTATAGTGGAAGCTATTATTTTCTTTGGTATTATACATTTTCACTGTTGAGGGCGAAATGAAATAATCTTTGTTTTTCTTTAAAGGAACTATAGTTGGAATTATATAATGTTATAATTATTAGAGTAGGGAAATAATTAGTTATATTATATTACACAGTATGTGGTGTATGGCACATTTATTGATTATAGCAATATTTTTACTTTTTTGCAGAAAATGACCCTAAAAAGAAGGGAATGATACAAGAAATGATGTCAAGTATTTGATACAGTATTTTCATTTACCTTTCACATATTTAGTCAATATAAGGAAGAACAATCACCGAAGCACAATTACAAATTCCTCGATAAGCTATTTTGTTGATTCAAATTTGAACTCGACCATTTTGATTGTAGAAGATATATACCTGTGTAAGTATTAATTGTGATTATTTTTTTTTATAAAGAAACTTACTATAATATTAGACTTAAACAGATTAGGCTAGTATAATTCATAAGCTTATGTTTAGCAAAGTCTACTGCAAAACATAACTATGAGTTCGTTATTATAACAAATTAGCAGTTAACAGTATCAAACATAATTTAACACTTGAAACCTTGTTTAATTTAACTAATTGTTTTTGCACTGATATTCGGTCGGAAAACAGCAGCAAGATAATGCATAGCAACTCAACTGATGAATGGTGCACTTATTTTTTTATTATGTCATCCATTAAACTTTGTGCTAGACACCTCATTATGTTTTATATGTTTGTTTAATTTCTTACAGTGTGATACAAATATGTTTGAAGTGTTTGTTTTTCCTTGGGTTTTGCTAATTGCAATTTTTAATGTGTATTTTTAAATTAATCTTTTGTTCATATCTATGAATCGCTTTTGAAGTTTCACATCACAATAAAAATATTCTGTTTAAAAAAATAACTATTATATGACTTAATAAGTTCATTATGTTTAATGGAATTTATTTGTTTATTCCTATGTAAAATTGTACAGGGTGCCTGATTATATTTTAAATGGTACGTACCCTAGAGGCTTTATGCTATGAGTTATCAAAAAACTTTAAATAGAAATGTTTTTGGGTTTGAACAAAATCATCATTCATTAATCATTCTTGCCGATTATAAATATACTAGGTTTCAACTTTATCTCTAAAGATAATAGAGAAATTTTAGAAAAACCCTGCCATAAGAGGCAATGTGTAAGACAGAGATAGAGAACGCTCCCAATATAGTGGAGTCAGTTGGAATACATTGCTTCTTATGATAGGGTTTTTCTTAAATTTCTTGATTATCTTTAGAGATAAAGGTCTGAAACCTAGTCCATTATTAATAATCAGCAAGAAGAGACCATTTGAGGTGTATCTATTATACAGGGTGTGCCTTTTAAAATAACGCAGTCGATGCCTATTTGCTAAATTTCCGATTATCTTTTGTTTGTTTTTCTAGAAAATTGACCAAACCTAAACACTTTTATATTTAAAGTTTTTTGATAACTCATAATAAAGTCTTTAGGGTACTGTTTAAAATATAACCAAACATCCTGTACATAAAATCTGTATAAAATATCAGATGTGTTAAAAATTAAAAAGAACTACAT
Source organism: Kuschelorhynchus macadamiae (assembly GCA_030620095.1). Lineage (NCBI taxonomy): Eukaryota > Metazoa > Arthropoda > Insecta > Coleoptera > Curculionidae > Kuschelorhynchus > Kuschelorhynchus macadamiae. The sequence continues at coordinate 1,478,568 of JAUTXW010000094.1, forward strand.
TAATATACATAAACTAACAAAAGTGAACCAAACTTAATTTTAGAGAAAAAATTATACACCATATACATTATACCTATATCATGAAGAAACCTTATTTTTTGTAAGTTAACTGTGTTTACCATTACCAGAAGAGGTTATTTCAAATCCATTATTATATAATTCTGGGATACCTTGTTAGGTACTGGAAGAAACTAGGTTACTAAAACTACATTTTGTAAGGATATATTAAATATTTATACAGGATGTCCCAAAAATGTTGTATAAGGTGCAGCTGCTGTTTTTTTTATTATGGACTATTTTGTTTTATTAAAGAACAAAACGTCTGGTTTATATGCAATTTGTTAAACTAAGGTTTAATACCTTAAAAAAGACTACGCATGAATTTGTAATTCGTTTTGTTTAAAATTTTATTTCTTAAACTTCAATTTACTTGAAACATCTGTATGTTGCCTTTTTTAATCATATCAAATAAAGTATAAGTGACTTAAGTCTATGAAAATTAAGATTACTCACAGTGAAAACTGTATTTTGTAACAAGAAACATTTTTTTCTTGATTTTTTCTTCAGAATAACTTTATTTTATAAATTCAATTCTGTCGCTATTTTGTAAGATTTGGAGGTGATCATGGTATCTATTGTTCAGAAAGTTAAGAACTACAACATATATAAAATGTAGGGAATTTCCCTCAAGCTAGTTTTATAAGATTTATGTGTAGTCCTAGTAGCTACCTCGCAATTCACCCTTTCTTATAGGCTTTGTTCAGTATAATTTTTAGAATACTTAGTGGCATTGTGGATTGTGACGTATAAATGACGAACTTAAAGATGGAAATTTTTGGACAATATTCAGATCTCAATTTTTGTTCAACAAAAATTAACATATTTAGTTACGGTTGTCGACACTGCCTAGCAGGCGCGTAACTAAGGGGGGCATAGGGGAGGTGATGTCTTTTTTTTTGGGATATTGCATGGGCGCCCGCAGAACCATAACTGATGAAAAAAAAACCAAAGAAGGTCATGCATAGTCCATTTGGTATATAAATGTAATTTATATATGTAATATACAATATTTACATTTTCCAGGGGAGGCAAGCGTCCCCCTCCCCCTTCCCCCCATTCAGTAACAGCAGTCTAGGGACGCCCCTACGGTCTAGCACTAAGTTTATAGCCTAGAGGATGTTAATGCAGGTCTTCAATAAGTTGTTTTACAGAGTGTTTTGTAAAACACTTGTAAAAAAAGTTTTCCTCGTTTTTTTTTAATTCTTTAGTTTTTTTTGTACAGGTTGTTTTCAACGAAATTGTAAATTTTTTTTGAACCGGTTTTTTTTCTCAACTTTTTTATCCCTTATACTATTATTTCTTACGTCCTAACACTGGAACCTGTGGTGGAAGATAGATCAAAATACAAGAGTTCTAACCACACTACACCACAACTTGTTACGTTCTGGAAGGGCGTTTCGCTAACCAAGTTAGCATCATCAGCAGATGATATAAACTGTTTAGTTTATATCATCTGCTGATGATGCTAACTTGGTTAGCGAAACGCGCTTCCAGAACGTAACAAGTTGTGGTGTAGTGTGGTTAGAACTCTTGTATTTTGATCTTTCTTACCTCAGTTATGAATAAAGGTAATGTCTCTAAATTTATAAATGCGACTGTTGTACAGGGCTTTCATTTATATTTTGACACCTAGTTACATCTTTAATTATAGAAAATTAAAAAAAAACTTTAATTTCAAAATTTGTAGGATTATTCCTGTATTATGGTCTAAGAATATCAAATATTTCTAAAAATTATTGAAAAGTAGTAAAAACTACATAACATGGATTTTTTAAATGTGACACCTTGAATATTATTATCTAATTAAATTAGTCTTTTCATACCGATTATAAATATATGAGTTCAGAGAGAGAGAGAGAGAGGACTAATATCTTTGCCTCTTATGAAATGGCTTTTATCAATTTTTTGGATAATCTTTAAAGATAAAGGTACCAAACCTGATATAATTGCTAACTTCAGATTCATTTAATGTTGCATTAAATGGGGCCAGCTAAAAAAAATATAGATTATGTAATTTATTCTATTCAGTAATATTTTGTATTCTTAGAAGATAATAGTGAAAAAATCCTACAATTATTGTGTTTTTATTTTCTATAGTTAAAGCTGTATCTAGATGTCAAAATATAAATAAAAACATTATACTTATAAAAAACTGTTTTGCATATTTTTTACTTTGAACTAACTTCAAACTCATCATTAGAATTCATTAATATCTATGTAAATTTAAATAATAACAAGACCTTTTTACCATTATTTAATAAGTTTCATTAATTTTTAAACTCTCAAATGACCTTTTGATCTGATGGATCATGAAAGTTAGTTTAAAGTAAAAAGTTCACAATAGAATGGGGTAAGAAACAATTGTTTGATGCATACGGGAGCTGAGAAAAACAACACATCCAGAAAAATTTACATTTTGGTGAAAACACCCTTTATATAAAAAAAGTTTTTGGGTATTCGGGTGTGAATTATCGTGGGTAGAAAAGAACAATATAATATTTCGTTTTGTAATAGTCATTGTGTGTATATAAACATTTTGTGAAAATGACAAGGGCTTAGATGATACTCTGTGTAACAGATTTCTTGTGGCCTTTTGCATTTTCGTAGCGATAAATCCAACATATAGTGCTAGGCATTATCGAAAACCACAACTCAATATATAAATTCTGGTTGAAAATTAGTAAACTTGAATTTTGTCTACAAATTTGCACATCAGTACCTAAAATTAATTAATTAATGTAGGGGTTATGGTTATATTGAATAAAAAAAATTGGGTTGAGGTACTATACATGCTGTTGGTTACAAACACAAGTTTCAAAAGCCATATTTATATGGATATTCTTCATATTTTCTTAAGGGGAATATGCTTCTTAAGTATTGCTTTTAATTTTTAACGAAAATTGGAAATATACCTATTTTATCAATAACGAAGTTTGTTTAATAGCATATTTACAGCTGATTTTTCGAAAAGCGATTTTTTTACAATATTTTTTCTTCTTTTTAGGTATTTCAAGTCACAGTGTGAGTCCTTTGGACCCTTTGTAAAAGAAAATGGTGTGTACTTACATATCACCAGAAATCAGCAGCAATGGAAACTAATTTCAGCTTGTAACAACTTGAACAATAAAAACATGTCCAATTGTAATATTTTTTTATTTAGTGACAAATATAGACTTGATTTTCACTATAAAATATCGCAACACTTTAAAAAAAAATTAAAGAAGTTCCAGTCAATTTCATAATAATCAAAATGGAAAATTATTTCATTTATATCTTAAAGATTTATGACTATACTTAAATCTAAAAAAATAATTATATTTAGGCGTTTTATAGATACAGATTTACAGGGATATAGAAAGTTAGAGATTGATACCATTATGAAATTAGTTATGGGTGGTATTATATATGAATCTTTAAACAAATTTCCAAAAGTTAAGGTATGAACGTAGAAATATTTATTAGTAAATTAGTTTAAATATTAGTTATGTAAACTCTCCAAACGTGAATTTTTAGTTTTTAGACGATAAAATTACTCTATTAGGTATAGGATCAACTGTGCAGTAATTTTATATTTTTAATGCAATGAAAAAAATGCAAAGTAAATTTTCTTCTTCCCAATCATATGGTAATTATCAGTATCTTTGAAATATATAGAGAGTGACAAAATATCTATTTTTATTAAATGAATACCCTGTCTATTTTTTACACCTATGAAAAGCTAAAAAATATCTTTCCAAAAAACTTCATGCCAAATTTTCTGATATACCCACCTATGATATTTAAAAAACTAAAATTAATACCTTCCTGCAAATGGCCATATTATTTTTGAATATATAAATTTCGTAACAGTTACAAATAGAGTATTTCTTAAAAGGGCTTCTTTATACAGAGCATTCCATGTAAAAAATTACACTGTGTGTAATATTTTTAGTACGAGAAATAATAAAAATATTAGAGAGGGACTACTTTAGATGGCAATCAATTTACCTCGTACAGATTGTCTGCATATTCAAATCATTTATTAGGCCGTCATTTACTTTTGTCATTCAAGATTCGGACTAAAATTTTACCAGTCTGTCTCTGTTTCTCACTTGAGTTTTATGCAATTTTATTTCATTAGGCAGCCATTTTGTTTCGCCATATTCTATATACCAAAATGTTTCCATTCCGTTGAAAACTTAAATTCAACTGGATAAGTAGTTTGCGTACAGACAGACTGACAGAAGTGGGAAAACATGTGGCCCAAGCACCCTAAAATGCAAAGTTCTGCAAAATTTTAAAGGGTTAATTTTTCATTTTTTACTCTTTTAAACTGATCTAAATGCTGGTGGTTGCCCTTCTTCAATAAGGACTTTTATTTATTTTAAACTTTATAATTAAATGGTAAAAGTATTAACTTCTATTTGTTTATTTTTCTAGTGATTTAATAAATCCTATTATGTATTTTAAAAATTTTAACACAGAATAAGTGTGTAACTTATTTTATTAAGACCATATTACCATTTTATTAAAAATCGTCTTAAAATAAACAACACATTTGGAAACATAAAAAACATATTCTTATTACCAATTCATTAGATAAATATAGAAAACAAATGTATTAGAAATTAAAGTTGGAAGTTTCATTTTGAAAAAAATTTAATCAGAATAAATATAACATTTTCTAGAATAAATATAATATTTTTGCACTTGTATTTCCAGATATTTTAGAGACATTAGAGAATATGATATTCTTAAAGACACTGTCAGGTATTTCGAGGTAGGAAATAACTATTTTAAGATACATAACATCTCTTTAAATAAATAGGACACTAAGCAAGCATTTGCTAAAGAATCAACATTAAACTAAACTCTAATAATTTTAACAGACAATTGTTGAATACTTTAGTAAGCCATATTTTGAGATAGAGCTTAAGTTTTTTTTCTTTATTGTCTACAAATTCAATGTACTGTAGTGATAAATGCATAAATATCTTTATTACAGTAGACTAGTTTTAGACGTGGTATAATAACATTAAAATCTGTTCTGGAAAAGCACAATATAATATCCACTAAAATGTTCACTTTTTTCACTGCACTCACATGTAGCGATTAATTAAAGTCAAATTTAGGTCTCTTGAAATCACCACTTATTTGTTAACTTCTGTTTTATTAGAATATTAGTAGGTATTAGGTACAATATCATTCACCATCACCAATTGTTGCCAACAATGCTGCTATATCTTCCATTTTAGAAGTATAACAAACACAAATATTAAGGATCTCCAGGCAGACCTTAGTAGCTTCAGATTTTTAACTCTTCATCACCTTTTAATTATTTCCAAAATAATAAAGTATACTTAATTAATTAGGCCAAACAAATGTGTCGTGTTTTGCTCAACGTCAACAAAATAATTTTAAGGTTAACAGTAATTGTCAAATCGTAATGAAAAACTGGCCTACTTGACGGCAAAAAATACATGCAATTTTCCATTTAAGAAATGGATGCTACTTCCAACCTTTGTCAGTTGTTTCGCTAAATCACGTGATTTAGCGATTCATTAACTAACGAAATGATAAGTGCAAAATCGCACCCCTGATCCAGAAAAGTGTAAGCTATAGTCAATAGACCACCTCCACGTAACATTACGGAACTACATAGGTTTGTTGGGGCTGCTTCTTGGTACAGACGATTTGTAAGAAATGTTTTGACATGTTAAAAAATGGTATTGGGCTGGTGATTGTCAACAGTCTGTTAACATCATTAAAGAAGCTCTTGTTACAATGCCAGTACTTACTTGTCCGAATACGCTTGATTTTATAGGTTCAGTGCTGTTTTATCTCAACAGTTTCACGATGGTGAAAAGGTCATTGCATACTTATCCCGATCTGTCACCAAACGGGATATGCAACTAATCATTACGGAAAAGAAGTTACGGCTGTTAGTTGAGAAACTCAGATATTACGTGGAAACTGTTACAGACTATGATTCGTTGCTGTGGTTGCTTAATCTTAAGGATTCTCAGGATCGTCTTGCGCCTTGGACTCAACCTTATGATTTTTAACTAATACATCGCAAAGGCAAAGAACCTATAGTACCTGATTTTCTCTCACGATCTGTACCAGTTAGTAACGACACTGTACCTAGTGTCAATTAGGTCAAGCGGAATGTTGGATTGGAGGAACAGCCTGAAAATATCCCTGTTGGCGTGTGGAGAACAATAATTTGCATAAACTTGTTAAACTAGCTAATCCTAACATTCGAGATCATTCTAGCTACTGGAAAAATTGTCGTTCCCAAGAATAGACAAAAAGAAGCGTTACATTTTTGCCACGATAATCCGGCTGCGGTCATGTCGGAATGAAGGTCGCCGAACACGCGAACGGCTAGTACTTGGATGAGTGACCATCCGGAGAAGACTGTTTCGAGACGGAATGCTAATAATAGGTAGTAGATGTAGCGATACAATAACGATCGTGGCCATACTACCGCGTTTTCTGTAAAGGTAACGTGAAGTGCAACTACATGTTTTGGTGTTTAGAGAATGTCGACGGAAACTCCGACTTACGGAGACTAAAAAAGGCTACCTCGGTTTAATGTAGCGGTGCATTATTCTTAGGCCTCGGGACTTCGTGGTATGTCCACAAACATAACAAAGAACATTATCACTGGCGAAAAATGAGGACAGATGTAACTAGGTATTCGTAGTATATCGTAGTAGTCGAATTTTTTCCCTGCACGTTGCCCACATCTAAGTCTTTGATTAATTTTTTTGAAGATCGAATTTTTCTCATATATGGAGCTCTTAAATGTCTAACTTGCGAAAATGTTACTCAACTGAAACCTAAAAAAATTCCAACCTTTTTGAGTATCCTAGAGTTGATCATACCAAGCGCGATACTAGCGTTGTAAAAACTTTGATTTGATCATACATTCAACAAAATGATCATAAAACATGGGAAGATAACATCCTCAATTGCTTGCGCTATTTTCACCTCGACTCATGTAACAACGGCTTTTACCCCATATTAAGTAAATTTTGGCAGAGAATACAAACTTCTCGAACAAGATTTTTCAGAAAATATTACTAGTCCCGATACCAAGAACCAGGACTACGTTTGGAAACGAGTTGAACCTTTAAACAACTATATCAAGTAATTCGTAAAATAGTAGTGACCTCTAGTTTCAAAGGTAAACACTATGACAATTTACGTAGATGTCCTGTAAGTTAAACGTCTGACCAACAAGTTTGGCGCAAAAGGGGTTTTTCAACGCCGTCAATTATTATAGCGCTAATTTATCTCCCGAATGTATAGGTAATTTTATTATTGGTACTTGTACATATAAACTCGCAGATGAATTCGGTGCTAGCAAAGGCATTTGGCACGTTCAAGATCTTTAACCAGTTCTAATGGAATCTGAATCCGACTGCCCATCTAACTAATTAATAGATCAAAACAATTTATTACTCACTATCTGTATCATATTTCCTTATTGCCTTTTGTATTTTGCTCATCTTTGTTTTTAATTTTAGGGTTAGTAATATTTCAGAATTTTCTAAAGTGTAAGACTCGATCAGTAACTACAGTAAACAGACTTGACGTGTTCCCGATGTGGGCATGGCGTGTCTCGTTTTAAATTTTGGGCCATATTTTTTTTACCAAGGCAATGAGCTGAACTACGGGTATTTACTTTTTTTATTCCTTCTAGGCAAACTTCTTGTAGTAGAAGGATAACAACGTTATCGGTTTGTTTAATTACCTATCTTGTTAAATTTTTAATTTTTAAAATCTTATCTCTCTACCCTTATTATTTATTACATTACTTATGTCTTTCTAAGATATTTGGCCTTAATAGTCATTACCATACTGCATTGATTTTTCTGCTTAGAATTTTTTCTCGTCAGACAACATCATTAACGATTTATTCTCAAACTAAGCGCGATTTATTTGTATCTTTCCTTGTATTTCTATAACTTTTTTTGGTTATCTTTTATATTTGAAGTTACTGCTTGTAGTCTTTGATTTATTACCCACTGCCTTGCTTTGGTTGATTTTCTTAGGTGATTGCCATCTGGTTGTGACAATAATTATTTGTGCTTGCGCAGATTTGCACAATATGATCATCACTTATTATTGAGACTACCGCCTCAAATAACCCCAAGCCTTTATTGATACCTTTTATATGTTTGTTTTGGTATTTGAATTATTCTCTTTTTTACCTTCGGATAATCTTCTTAGAAAATTAACTTTATCTGGATTTGACTAATTGGTGCTTGCGCAAGGGTATATTTTGATTGTGACTTTTTGATCCTATAGTGTCTACCTTTGGTTTTATTGTCAACCATAGTGCGGCTTTTTCTCTGTTTTATAAAGGCTAAGTGTTGTTGGTTGCCACCGAATGCTTTCTTCGACGTTCGCTTTAGTACTATTCAGTATAAAAAAGAGCAGATCAATTGGAAGGGCTAGTCATGAGAGGTTGGTGATTGGCCCGGGCAGTTCTCTTTGTGCGTCCATACAGCCCAGGGAGGGCTCAATCTCTATGACTCGAATAAACAAAAGGTCATCATCATCAGTCATCAGCTTACATCTAGCCGTTTTTTTCGACACACAGGATAACACTAGGAACACCCTATTCAGATTTTTTTTGGTCTGCACAAAGCAAATTAAGTACTTAAAATAATTTTTAAACTACTTAAGTCTGTTTAATATTGAAGAACCTGCTTTCGAAAAAGACCTAATTATTTATGAAATATTGAACTTCTACAAAGTACTTTAAGGAGTTTAAGATTTTTTAATATATTTTTTAAGAAATAAGTGATATTTAACCAAAATTTGCAATTTTCCCGAAGTAACGCTAATTAAAAAGTACTTAAGTAAATTAGGTACTTACAGTAATAAAAATACTGAATATTTTGCTTTAAGTACCTCATCTGGGCAGACGACATTTAATTAGTGAAGACAAATTGGAAAAATTTGTAATATTAAAGGCAAATCGTGCCTACAATTTCTTTGTACAGAATACTTTTGTTGCGTCTTTGAAAAAATAATTTATGACGAAAACATTTATTATGAGTTTAAGTTAACCTGTTGTTTTAAATATATTTTTGATAGAATTAATTCAGCTTTTTTTTCTCCAAGTACTAAAAAAGTATTCAGAATTTTAATCTGTCATAATGATTACTTTCCAATTACAAAAGTAATTAGTAAAGAATTACAAATTTTCTTTGTAATTAGTAAACAGTAGTTGATGACTTTCCTTTTTTCTTGTTATCGTCTTAGCTCTGTTTAGACATATGCTTAAAACTAAATAATAAAGATATTAGTTTTTTTTTACTTTATTATAAATTATACGTAAGAACCATTACTACATCTAAATAAAATCTTATAAATGTCTTTGTTTACTATACATTATTTGTGTCTATTAGAATATTTTAATAGCAAATATTAAAACAAAACTCATTTTTAAGGTGTTAGTTTAGAAGTATTAATGCCAAAATCCATTCTTAACTGCGTTTTGACTTCCAACCAAGGAAAATACAATTTCGATCCTGTTTCAAAAATTCTCCACTGGGATATCGGGAAGATTGATGTCACCAAATTGCCAAATATAAGAGGATCGGTAAGTACCGAATTCATTTACAACTAATTTACATAGATATACCGGCCCAAAAAAAGCGACCTAATAAATAAGGGTTTGATTTTGCATATTAGACTTATTATTACTTTCTTTTTTGGTTTGGTATTATTGTTTAACATGGTATATATCAGAAAGACACAGTTCTAAATTATGGTATGTAAAAAAATGCTCAATTTTACAGAGGATAACTGAAAAATTGTATTATAAATTCTAATTTACTTTTACTTGCTTTGTTGGTTTATGACTAACATACCCGAAATGGTTTGGAAAGGCGCTAAAAGCCATTAAAAACCACAATAGAATTTATTATTTCTATTTCGCCAGTGGCGTTTATGTAGTTATATATAAATATCAATATTAGGCTTTAAAAGGGACCTTTTTTTACAGCAAAATTTTTTCGTCTTTTGACCAGTCGGTAGTACTTTTGTCACTAGGGATCCAAAGAAATGATTACCGGCTTTGTCTTTAGCATTCTAAGAAGTTTTCACTTTCTTACCTCTTCCTTTAAGACTTCTTGAAAAATTTTTTCTACGAGTATGCTGGTAAATATACTACTACTTTCCGCACTAGTTTGAGTGCACAATATTTTTCCCATATAAATTTACATTGACCTAGTATTTGCCAAGTATTTTATTTTTGATTGTAGCCATTTTATAATAAATAATTATAACCATTCTTAGCAGTTACGTGTAAAATGCGCTATTGCAACTTGGTAATTCCAATTTACCCAGTATTACGTGACAAAGTGATTTGATAGCTTGTGGAGACCTGATATGCCCTAACTAATATTTAAGAAACCTGTCAGTAAATTTTAAAATACATGAAAAGTTAGTTATTAATAATTCTCAGTTATCTCCATCCGAGTCTTCATCCTTAAAATGGATACCTTCTGCGAAGAAATCATCCCGGACGTAATAATGGAGCAAGCCAATGGGGTAAATACTCACCGAAATCACATTAACGATACCAAAATAAAATTCTTGTTTTTGAAGCATAGTATACTAAAAAAAAGCATCTTCATTAAAACAAAAGGTATGTATGGCATACTTTAATAATCTATCAAAAAAATACTCACCTACCTTGTGGCTCAAATTCTCTATGATAAGCTTATCATAAAAGTCAAGAAAAACGTTGATTTGAGTGGATTTTATAAGTTAAATGCCTTTCTAAATTATGACGAATTTTAGCCAAAAACAGAAACTGAGAAGTGTCTATCAGAAGCACTAGATAATGTCTACTTAATGGTGAAAGTTGCAACTTTTCAGTAGAGCAGGTGCTTGTCGAAGAGTAGAATTGATGGAATTCACTATACCAAATACGAAGACAAATACTGAAAGAAAATTTGTTGTATGAGATTCTGGACCCGAAACCAAAAAGTATAAATCTACATTCTGAAAATACCCCATAAACGATTTTTTGAAGTATACAAGATTGGAAAATATTCCAAACAATGCGTGATATTTAGGCCTATCAAAACCTAAGATGTATTTTAGAGATTATTCCCGTAGATCATCAGAGGCAATGCTGGCAAACTCCGGCTCCAACATTTCCAACATTCGGAGACCCGGGGGCTGGAAATCCACTTCAGTAGTGGAGTCCTACATTGAAGACTATTGAAAATAAAAAAGATGTTGCTTTTAGGGTATTTCAAAATCCATGTATCAGCAAATCTCAAGTTTTAGATCAGTCAGATGGCACGCACAGTAGTGTAAGTCGTTTAACTCGAATGTTTCACGCCAAGCTATAAATGAAATTTCAATGTTCACCAGAAATATTATAGTCAATTTTAATATTTATAAGTCATAGTATTACAGAAAATTCTTGTTTGTATTTTTCGTTCTTGTTTCTTAGAAAAAAAAATTATAACTGAAAATTAATAATGTGTCCCTAACTTAAGAGTGCGGGAAAGTAGCTTTACGCCCTTCTTAGCTAAACAATTATTCAAACATTATTCATTGTTATGTTTTGCAACAAAACCTTTAACTTCAGCCTAACCATACTATTGTTAGCCAAATCTAATAAAGGTTAACCAAACCTTTATTAGGTTTGGCTAACAATAGTATGGTGAAAGTCGAATTACTATAATATTTCGTTTTAAAGTCATTCCTTCAACCACATATTTTGTGCAAGACGGCTTATTTAAATTAACAATTTCAGGTAATTCCTTTTTAATCATGCCATGCCATCTTTATATAATATTTCTTTTAAAATAAAAGTTAATTTTTTTTCAAGCATTTGGCAGTTTTTCAAGCTTCCTCGAGTGGTAACTAGCGTTGCCCATAATGATAACCGATTGAGGAGAAATATTGTCTAGCATGTGGTCAAAATATTCTTCGAACACATCTGAATTCATGTCTTCGTGATAATAGTTAGTTCATTTTATTTAGAACTCTATAGTGTCGTCTCACGGTTGTTATAGGCCACAGTTGCCTCAAAATTAAAAAAGAGAGAGAACCAAAACCTTACTGTCCACGTCACACGTTTGCTGTCAAACCGCTCACTTCAGGTTCAGAGTATTTTATATCTATGTAAACTCTTAAAAACTAAATGACTCAGATTTAAATAACCCGGACGAAATTTTAGACACATCAAGCGATACTTCCAGTCCATCGTATTTTTCTACCTACACTGAAAATATTTCAGAAAAAGATGGTCTTGTTATACAGCTGGTTATTTGGTAAGAAAGCATAATAAGGAATTTACTATCCTTGGATGCTACATATACTTACATTCAAAGGCTTTTTTTCGGTGGATTGACAAAGCCGTCTTTTTTTCTGGCAGAAGAATGTTGAAGAATTAGATTTTTTTATAAAACTGAACAAAAATTATTTTAAATTCCAAAAAAATCAAATCATATTTGTAAAAAATTGCAAATGTCCATTGTGTACTTTGCAAATTATTTGAGACAAAGAACATTTGTTACAATTAGGTTCAAAATTGTAAAAAAATGAAGAAATCGTATTCCTCAAAAAAAAAAACTGGTCGATGATGATGATCGGAAGCTTTCGAAAAAGTTTAAAAAAACATCACATATTTTTTATAGATACATGTGTCTTTTTTATGCATTAATAAATTGTTTTAATTTAATTTTTGAGTTATTCAACATCCTTCAAAAAGTATTAGTATAAATTACAATCAACTTTTTTTTGTCATGTTACTTCAACCTTTTAAGCAAAATACATTCAATATATGTAGGTTTTATTAAATTGAAAAAAGTAATAAAAATTATATCAATTAAACACAACCAATTTTTTGAACTGTATTATAGTAGGTATCTCCACAGTTGAAATGATTAAAAAAAAACAAAAGCATTATATGTATTTCGGGGTCTTTTCCATATAATAGTATATCTAATGACATATCTAACTATTTTGCAAAGCAATTCCGCTAAAACAAAAATTCAATTCCGCAAATTCTAGTTAATCTCTCCTCTTCACTTCCCCCTTCTATCAGTACCAGCTCAAGGTTAAAAAGATACGACGTATTTTCAAAACACTCAAAATACCAAAAAGTCGTCTGGCCTTGATGGTATTCCGGCCATTGACCTAAAAAAATGCGATTCTGAATTGGCCCCTATCCTCACCAGGTTATTCCAAATGTGCTATGACAAGGGCATTTTTCATAAAAGCTGGAAATCATCTGCTCGTGGACAGCCTGTTCCCAAAAAGGGAACCAAAACTCTTCCCTCTAACTACAGACCCATATCCCTTCTCCCAATTATGAGTAAGGCAATGGAGAAGTATATCAATAATGATCTTTTAAATTACCTTGAAAGGTATAAACTTGTACACGAGAAGCAATACGGCTTCCGCCACCAAAGATACACAGCAGATCTTGTTACCTTCGTAATCCACAACTGGAACAAGTCCATCGAATTCCACGAAGAAGTCCAAGTTATTGCCTTCGACATATCCAAAGTAGTTGATCAAGTCTGGTATGACGCACTTCTTAACAAATTTCCTGTTTATGGTCTATGGTTTTCTTTCCAACAGAAGTATTTATATGGTTGACGACCATTCATCAGCCGTTGATCAAACTTTCACCAGATCAACGCAGAAGTTCTACAGGGTTCAGTTTTGGCACCTACCCTATTCCTTCTGTACATCAATGACCTTCTACTATCAGTCGTATTCTCAGCTACGCTGATTGCGAAGAAATTGGGTTTTTTTTCCGAGCTCGAAAATACTTTTCTTCTGCCAATCTGTTTAGCAAATTAGACCCTGTTTTAAGTCTTGCTGTCCTTAATACCCTAGATCTGAGAAAAAGCTGTTGGTCTGATTGATGGTCCAAATCTCACAAGGAATCTTGCATCACTAGAATATCGTCGAATAAGGACCTCCGGCTTTGTTTGCTGCTTTATTCCCAGAGTGTCCCGATTATGGAACGTGTTACCAGCAAATGTATTTCTTTCTTCTCCTAATCTGTAAGTGTTTAAATGCCGCATCAATAAACTTTCCCTGTATTTATCTAAAGCAATCATCGTATCAAATACTTAGGCGTGTTCTGCTCATAGATAAAAACAAAAAAAATCTGACGTAACGTGCGGCTGAGTTTTGATTGGTCACGAGATATTAAGCAACCGCGTACTATATACCAACCGTGGTGTCGTCTTGCTCATACACGGAATGTTTTCGTGTTTTCACATCTCAGCAAATATTTTATCCAAGACAGATATTTCTTTCTCAAAATTAAATGCTTGTAGAATTATCCTCTTACCGAGGTTTTCGTAACTGTAATTTTTCTTGGAGGCTTGATTGGACCACTTTTTTTTCACGTGGTAATTTTATGTATTTATATATTTTTATGTGTTTATATATTATTGACCCGAATTTTTAACCCGAAACCAATCAAATTATTATTAATGCGTCCAGGCCTTTCTCCACCAAATGTGTGATGACAGATCTAGTGAGTTCCAAATTTCAATTAGCAGGTTTCCAAGTTGCTACAATGTGTATGGAGCTCGTATTAACTGATATCTACGTTATATAATATATAATTTCTATACGATTTAAGGCTGGACTGCGCACTGTCTAACTCATCCTTGCTATATACCCCATTGTGGGTTATCCTGCATTAGAAAAAAGTTATCCCCAATTAGAGGTGTAATTTTACCTTTCTAAAATTGAATTGATGCGGACTATTCTATTAGAAAGCGCCATCTCAAAGAGATTTAAAAAAATGGGAACTATGGAAATTGGACGATACATACTTTCGTATTTCAATGTTTAGACAAGGCGGTGATACCGTGTTAGGGTACAAGGCACCTACACAATTTTGTATAACTTTTCAGGATCAAATATACAATTTTCGTTACATATGGGAAACATTTTATTACTTATTAACATTTTGGAAAAACTTTACGCGGATCCCTTCTACATGTTTAATTACTAATAAGTCGATTTTAACATGTCATTTGTCATCCAAGAGATTTTTAAACCAAACTTTGACATTGGTCAAAGTAGGGTTACGTAGGTAATGAGATATCGAAAAAAATTGTAAGACAAAAAATACGTTTTGAATTCGATTATTGAAATTTTTGAAAATATATTTAAAACATTCTTAACCCTCGTCTACTCCAATTTTAAAATTTGTTATTAACATTCTCCGCGATCTTGAATAACACTGTCATATTTCAAAATCAATTTATTAGTTATTAGACATGCAGAATAGATGGTGCGTACAAGTTTTTCCAAAATGGTATTAAAAATTTACCAATATATAGCGAACATTATAGGTACACCTTATATAAATTTGATTGGCAGTAGAATTCTAATAAGTAAGCAAGGGAGTAAATAACTTTGTTTATCGTTGTGTTTTACTATCATGAGACAGAGCACAGGCATCAGTCGCAGTACTGTAGTGTCCTTTCAATCCTTTCTCAATAGTCGTTTGGAGAAGTCAACAGTGAAAAAATGTCTCCCTGCGCTCGGGCTTTTAGCTCTCTTAAAAATAATTAAATAATTATTATAAATGCAAAATCCTGTATTTTATTAAATTTTTGAATTCAATACAAAATTATGGTTCAACCTGATATATACCATAATATCTTCAATTGTTTTCGAGATATTCATTTTTGAAAATTGAGACTTTAATTTTAAGGGTTATAAAATTTAAATGATTTGATCCAGGACAAAAAATTGCACATTATATAGTTATATATATATATATATATATATATATATATATATATATATATATATATATATATATATATATATATATATATATATATATATATATATATATATATATATATATATATATATATATATATATATATATATATATATAAATATATTTTTCGGTTTTTTTCTTTAAACATATATAAATATTTTGTTAATTATTTTCTTGGGCATAGGTTAACTCATTGAGAAGCAAAACTACAATTTAATTGACGTTTCGCTCATTATATTGAGCTTTTTCAAGATATTTTATTTTCTACAATAAAAACATATATAGTTAGTATTTAAATTGGTTAAAACATTATTGAAAAAACATTACTCAAAAAAACATTACATTTAAACCAAACTATGATCATGAACACAAAAATACATTTAAAACAACATTAATATTGTGTGTGTAACGAATGTTTTGCGATTGCAATAATTTCGACACGTCTGGAATTCTGGTAGATAAAAACGAGACAACTTTTTTCTATTTTTTTTTTATATTTACTTTGATTTTTATTGCTGTATAGAGTTTGGGTTTATGATCTTACTGAAATGTACAGGGTTTTATGTATGAAGTAGTTTATTTATTTAAAGTAATTAAATTTAATTAAAGGGTCACACAACACTTCCATTAAAAGAATTTATAGAAGCTATTAACATTACTCTAAATAATAATTATTTCCAGTATGAGGACAAATATTATCAACAGTTAGATGGTTGCGCTATGGGTTCTCCTATTTCCTCCATTGTCGCACAATTAGTTATGGAATATCTGGAGGAGAGTGTGATAAGTGAACTTGATTTTAACCTTCCTTTTTTAAAAGATTTGTGGACGATTGTTTAACTGCCGTTTCAAAAAATCATATTAATGACCTATTAAATGCTTTCAATAATTTTCACCCCAAATTAAAATTTACCATGGAAATTGAAGACAAAAACAAAATTAATTTTCTAGACTTAACCCTAATTAGAAACAAGAAAGATCAAAATATAAAAATCAAGTGGTATACAAAAAAAACATGGTCAGGGCGGTACTTAAACTTTAACTCCAACCATCCAAAGAATAAAAAAAAATAGCGTTATTATAGGTCTAACCGATCGTGCCATCTCACTTACTTCCCCAGAATATCGTCCTGAGTTTTTAAAGAAGGTTAAGGAGACTTTAATAAATAACCATTATCCGGAAAAAAACATACTACGAGTTTTTAAACAACGAACTCATGTTTTTTATAATAACTTAAAGAAAGCTACAAAAGAAAGAAATGGTAATACTAAATACGTTGCAATGCCCTACACAGACGGTCTATCAGAAAGAATAAATTATATATTGTCTAAACACGACATAACTGTCTGTCATAAAGCACAGAATTTACTAAACTGTCTTTTCACTCCCTTGAAAAGCAAAGTAATTAAAAAAAAGAAATCAAACCTAGTTTACTCAATTCCATGTTTAAATTGCCCAAAAAAGTACATAGGAATGACAACACAATACTTAGTCGATTAAACGGCCACAAATACACAAAAAATGCATCAACTGCACTCCACAAACACGAACATACAGAAAAACATGAATTCGATTTTAAACAAACCAACATTTTAGAGCAATAAACTAATTATCGAAAACTCACAATAAAAGAAATGACACAAATTAAAAAAGAGAAAGATGCCGTCAACGATAAAAAAGACATCAATAACTTAAGCCAAATTTATTATAATCTGATATCTAAGTAAATTAATTTAAATAAATAAACTACTCCATACTTAAAACCCTGTACATTCCAGTAAGATCATAAACCCAAACTCTGTACAGCAATAAAAATCAAAGTAAAAATAAAAAAAAATAGAAAAAAGTTGTCTCGTTTTTATCTACCAGAATTCCAGACGTGTCGAAATTATTGCAATCGCAAAACATTCGTTACACATGACATGTTTCCAAGGTACGTACTCTGTATAATATTAATGTTGTTTTAAATGTATTTTTGTGTTCATGATCATAGTTTGGTTTAAATGTAATGTTTTTTTGAGTGATGTTTCTTCAATAATGTTTTAACCAATTTAAATACTAACTATACATGTTTTTATTGTAGAAAATAAAATATCTTGAAAAAGCTCAATATAATGAGCGAAACGTCGATTAAATTGTAGTTTATATATATATATATATATATATATATATATATATATATATATATATATATATATGTATATATATATATATATATATATATATATATATATATATATATATATATATATATATATATATATATATATATGTATATATATGTATATATATATATATATATATATATATATATATATATATATATATATATATATATATATATATATATATATATATAATATATATATATGTATACATATATATATATATATATATATATATATATATATATATTTTATATATATATGTATATATATATATATATATATATATATATATATATATATATATAACATATGGCAAAATGCTTTTTTTAAGCGAAAGACTGCGATATATATATATATATATATATATATATATATATATATATATATATATATGTATACATACATACATATATATATATATATATATATATTTATATATATATATATATTTATATATATATATATAATATATACATTATTTTATATTATTTCCATACATGGCAAAATGATTTAACATATCGCTTTTTTTAAGCAGAATTAATAGATACCGATGTCCACTTTGGCCCGACGAGACTGGGAACGCCTCCGGGTTCAACAAAAAGGTTTAAGAGTTAGACATGGTCTAGTGGCGATGACACTTAAACTATAGTTTTCAAGTTCGATCTGGCCTAAATTTTAAATTCTGGTGAATACGGGTGTTGGCGTTTTATTATTTGTTACTTGGCAAAAATAATTCTGTAAATATTTATATTATATTTCTGGTCAAATGTAAAATCGCTTTTAGAAACCTGGGATCATCCTAAACTATGGCAGTGTTATAGCGGACATGCTACCCTAAAAAATATTATAAAACACAGGTGTCCGCCAGAACCTAGGCGAAAATAAGTACAGAAGACACAAGTGTCTTGGCGTTTGACATGTTAACGATTTTGTTATTAACTTTGTCGATAGTCAATTGTTGACCACTCCCCGTCCCCACGTTCAACTCACTGACTACAATAATTCTTCTTTATATGTAATATATAACCTTCATAAAAAGTTTTAGCCCTTGTCAAATCATTTCTTTACCTGGATATTCACGATATTTGCCAGGGCACCTATAGCCCCTGTCCTAATAAGAGCTTTACGCACCCTAGTGTGTTCTTGTATACCACTACTATAATCGAGTGTTAAAATGCAAGCTTTTAACATTTCAGAGACTTTTTTGGGTTCCGACCTCTCGGACTATTTGATTGATTAACTTTCACGAAGGCCGTTGACCCCGTGACATGGCCATATTAGAAGTGGCCTTCCTGTTATAGATAGAGCCCTAGAAACTCCAAACCCTAGAAGTTTAAAGATAATTAAAACGCTGCCATAGCTACATTTATAAGCAGGGACTAAAATTGAGAATGACCAAATGTTGCGTATGGCCAATTTCTAGATTCCGACTACTGTAATTTTTATACTAGAAGTTGGCACTGGCAGCCATTTGTTTTTTAGAATCAGTAGAGCCACACAAACCCCTAAAACGAATAAATTGACGTCCACCCAGAGGGGCGAACCTAAATATATCATATACCAACATTAGGCAGAATGACTCCTACGCTTGCAAAAGATATACGCGTATTGACCCGAGGGAAGATATCCCTATAGAGGTCACAAACAAAGAAATCAGATGTGCCAGCTTGAGGTAGCTGATAACGTTGAAACTCCAACCAAACGGCTCTTGGCCGACACCACTAACCGATTCGACCCGTCTGAAGAAATATCCTCGATTGACATCTACCTAAAGGCACCCCTGGCTCCCGAAATGCAAGAATGGTTAATTTCCAACTCTTGCGGGCAGGCGCAGACATGCCGTTCAATAGATTATGGCAAAGAAGCCTGCCCTTGGATAAAGTGCCCCACGTAACATGCCCTAACAGTATACTTCTGTTCAATCGACACGGTCGTTATTGCATCTGTGTCCACATGCATTTCTTTCTTGTCATTACCTGAATCGGAAATTTCTATTCTCACTAGGAATGGGATTCTAAACAATACTGTTTCAGATAACATTTTCTTTAAAAGTGAAAAAGAGAGCTAATTTACTCTTAAAAAAGAGAACTAAATCGTAACATGAGAGCGCGAATGGTTTGATTTCTAATATTCATTAATGTCTTATTTGTAGAATGCCAGCCATATAAAGTTATATTTATTTTTTACGTCTTTTTATAGGTTTCAATTGCGAGTGGCAGCAATACCGCGGAGATAAATCCATCTATAAACGTTCATTTTACAATTAGCCAGTTGGCAGTTAGTGGACTTAAAGTTAATAGGCTCGACATGTACGGTGAAAAGTACAAGCCTTTTAAAGGAGTGAAATATATGACCAAAGCGGGAAGATTCCAAATAAGAATGTAATTTGCTTAAATGGTGTTATATATGTCTTTGACATTAACCAATATGGGTAGGTGCATTTTGTACAGTTATGTCATATATTACAACTTATGTTGTGAGTATTCTCTTTTCACTTATCAAATATAATAATATGTTCTATAAGGAAATTTCATGTTATTTATTTTATATATATTTTTTTATCATGTTTGTTTAATTATCATTTGTAAACTAATTGTAAATATATTTTAATAATTTGGCTTTAATATTATTTTTTAACTTTTTTTATCTACAGCAAGGGATACCACTTCTCCAGAAAATCAAGAAAATATAGAGGTATTAAATAATAGGTTGTAATTTTAAGTTTAACATGTTTACCATATCAATTTATTTGTGTATTGATGCATTCAAATTTCTTTGGCGGTCGTTTAAAAATGCACTAAAATGAATGCATTAAACCTTTATTGGCACTTTAATTAAAACTGATTAATTTGAGTTAACCGTTTGTTGAATCTGTATTGGAATAAATATCAAGAAACATCCCTAACTTCTTCATTTTTGGTTTTAACACTTTAGTACACAAATCTTACAACTGTATTAAGATGATCTTCACTACTAACGCTAGGGTCCAATGACTAATATTACAATTTTTTTTTATCCTTTGCGTATATAAATAGATAAACAAATAATGGGGCATAGTTTTGGATTTTTTAAAATTCGATTAATTGGTCTTAATCCGTTCGTAAACAGAACATGTATCAACCCTTCGACTTTTCCTTTACTGGAAATTTAGAAAAAAGTAAAAAAAAAACATTAAACAAAGAAAAGAACATGGTTTGCCTTATTGAGGAAGGTACCATTTGACAAATTTAATTCTGTCATATAATATTAGTTTTTAAGAGAAATTTAAACGTCTTTGCTGATTTTGGTTTTTAACAAGTTTTCTTCAAGTCTTAAACATTTTTGTAGTATATTTTCTAATATTGCTTTAACCGCATATTTTACGGTTGGAACTAGTTTTACTCCAATATATTATATATATATATATATATATATATATATATATATATATATATATATATATATATATATATATATATATATATATATATATATATATATATATATATATATATATATATATATATATATATATATATATATATATATATATATATATATATATATATATATATATATATATATATATATATATATATATATATATATATATATATATATATATATATATATATATATATATATATATATATATATATATATATATATATATATATATATATATATATATATATATATATATATATATATATATATATATATATATATATATATATATATATATATATATATATATATATATATATATATATATATATATATATATATATATATATATATATATATATATATATATATATATATATATATATATATATATATATATATATATATATATATATATATATATATATATATATATATATATATATATATATATATATATATATATATATATATATATATATATATATATATATATATATATATATATATATATATATATATATATATATATATATATATATATATATATATATATATATATATATATATATATATATATATATATATATATATATATATATATATATATATATATATATATATATATATATATATATATATATATATATATATATATATATATATATATATATATATATATATATATATATATATATATATATATATATATATATATATATATATATATATATATATATATATATATATATATAGATATATATGTATATATATATATATCTAAATAAAAGTCGACATTTTCTGAATAAAAGAAGTGTTTATTTGTTATCCTGAACCCACGAAAACAACCTACTATAGAAAAACATATGTTTTTCAAATTATTACCCTAAAAATAACGGCTAAGTTTAAAATCACCCACAAGAGACCTGGTAAGACATTTTTTTTATACTTTTAAATAAAAAGTTGAGAGCGTTAACTATTTGCTAGCGCTTTTTGAAAACATAAAATCCATTAACCTCTCTTGTGTATACCTCCCGTGTCCGAGAGCTGTGGGGTCTATAATTTCTATTTTTTTCAATTATTATCCGTATGTTTTTATATGGAGTTGAAAGCTATATTATTACATATATTTTAAAAAAATCAAATCATATTAACAAGATGGAATCTCTGACAAATTATATTTTACAAAAATTATATAAATATCGCAAGTACCTCATAAACTATTATATATATATACATACAGTCCTTGCACGGAATACTGTACACTCCGTGATTTTCCAGTTTGATTTTATCTTTTGGGTTTCCGAGTAGTTTACCTATAGTTGTTTGTGGTTTGTGTATTGTTTGTATGTTGTGTTTCCTCAGAATTCTTCCGATTCTGTCTGTTGTGCCTTTTACATATGGTAAGACCACTCGTTGCTTTCCCGGTTCATATTTTTTGTTGTTCGTTGTTCGGGAAACCTGTGCATTAATAGCTTTCTCTATGGTGCGATTTGTGTAGCCATTTTTCTTTAAAGCACTAGATATTACCTTAAGTTCGTTTTGTCTCGTCTGTGTTTCAGTTAGTCGCACGGATCTAGATATTAGAGTATTTGCCACAGCTTGAATTTGTGCTGGGTGATGATGTGATTTTGCATTTAAATATCTGTCTGTATGTGTTGGTTTTCTATACACGGTGTATTCGAAATGTCCGTTATGTAGTTTTGTGACCCAAACATCTAAAAATGGTAGTTTGTTGTTTTCCTCTAACTCTAGAGTAAATTGTATTCTGGGGTGGATTGAATTTACGTGAGTCAGAAATTTTTCGAGCTCTGCATGACCATGTTGCCATATAATAAATATGTCATCCACATAACGAATCCATAATTTGGGTTTTAAACTTGCTTCCTCAAGAGCTTCTTTCTCGAAGTATATCATAAATAAATTCGCGACTACTGGTGATAGCGAGGACCCCATTGGAGCACCATCCATTTGTTTATACATTTGCCCGTTGAAAGAAAAATAAGTATTTTTGAGGCAATGCTCCGAGAGTTCTATTATATGTGCCTGGAAATCCTCGTTCATAGCAATCTTGTCCAATGCTTCGTCGATGGGAATACTGGGATATAACGATTTGACATCTAGGCTTGCTATGATATCGTTTTTTTCAGGGACGATATCTCGTATAATTCGAGTGAAATGCTCCGAGTTTTTTACAAATGAATCTTTCTACAGTTAGTTGCATAATTTCAGAAAGGTATTTCTCTAGTTTTTGTAGCGGCGAATTAACAGCACTAACAATAGGTCTGATAGGCGCCCCTGGTTTGTGTATTTTTGGTAAACCATAGAGTTTAGGACATCTGCTCGACTTTTCCCGTGGTATGATTTTTTGTTGAATTTCGGGGTTTATTGGTGAACTTTTTATTTTATTTTTAGTTGTTTTTTCTAGGTACGTTGTCGGGTCCCTCGGAACAGGCCTATAACAATTGTCTTGTAGGATATCCTGCATTTTTTGTACATAATCTTGAGTATTCATAACACAGTTGCGTTTCCTTTATCTGCTGGAAGGATTGTGACGTCTTTATTTTTTCGAAGGTTTATTAGGGCCTTTTGTTCAGTAGCATTTAGGTTTTGTTTTGGTGTTTTGCTTGAAAAGAGGAAACACAACATACAAACAATACACAAACCACAAACAACTATAGGTAAACTACTCGGAAACCCAAAAGATAAAATCAAACTGGAAAATCACGGAGTGTACAGTATTCCGTGCCAGGACTGTGAAAAGTTGTACGTAGGGCAAACTAACAGGCGAATATCAGCAAGAGTGGAAGAGCATAAACTCAGCATCAGAAATAAACAAACAACCTCAGCTTTATTCCTACATCATCAGGAAACCGGCCATAAAATAAATATCGATGGGTGTAGGGAGATTGCCAATATAGAACATTATAAGACCAGAATAATCCGAGAAGCCATAGAAATTGAAAAACAAGGTGATTTGAATAAAAGGGACGAATCATTAAAACTACCAACAGTATGGAAGACAATAATCGACAAATCTAAAATCGCAAAAACTCAAGCGCATTTAGCGCAACAACAACAGCACCTTCCGGAAAACATAAATAACGACCAACGCCTGCGCAGATATAACCTTCGGCCCCGAGTGGGGGTATAAAAGGAAGCGTCGCAGTCACCAACACTTCAGTCTCTATTCGGACGCGAGAAAGAAAGCTTCGAAAATGCCAAATGTGATTTTGGCGAAACGTCAGCAAAACTGTTCTTTTCAGAACGACAGTAGTGAACGGATGTACACCCGGAATGAAAACACATTGTATTTTTCCATCCGTGAAGGAATACAAATCAACATATATATATATATATATATATATATATATATATATATATATATATATATATATATATAGTTTATGAGGTACTTGCGATATTTATATAATTTTTGTAAAATATAATTCGTCAGAGATTCCATCTTGTTAATATAATTTGATTTTTTTAAAATATATGTAATAATATAGCTTTCAACTCCATATAAAAACATTCGGATAATAATTGAAAAAAATAGAAATTATAGACCCCACAGCTCTCGGACCACGGGAGGTATACACAAGCGAGGTTAATGGATTTTATGTTTTCAAAAAGCGCTAGCAAATAGTTAACGCTCTCAACTTTTTATTTAGAAGTATAAAAAAATGTCTTACCAGGTCTCTTGTGGGTGATTTTAAACTTAGCCGTTATTTTTAGGGTAATAATTTGAAAAACATATGTTTTTCTATAGTAGGTTGTTTTCGTGGGTCCAGGATAACAAATAAACACTTCTTTTATTCAGAAAATGCCGACTTTTATTTAGTCTTTATCAAGATTGGAGAATAAATTAAAACATATACATATCTTACATAGTTCTTTTTAGGCGGCAGCATATAAGGAACGACAATAACATAACAGTGACTATATACGTTCTTAAGACATACTAAAAATTTGATTAATACAGTTTAATTAGGCTGTGGTTGCAGACAGGACCACCCAGAGAAAAATCCGGGCCCCTTCGGAAACTCCGGGCTTGGGGAATTACCCATGCCCCCTCCCTCTCGCCGGACCTGGTTGCAGGTCATGATATAACGAAACTGCATGTAGGCTTGAAATAGCACATATCAGAGATTGAATATTTTTGAAGAGTTTAATTAAATTATCATTAATGATTAATAAAAAAAATAATAAAAAGCTATTTGGGGTGATAAATGTTGCTTGCTCTTATTTTAAGCCAAATTTTCTAGCAGAGATTTAAAACTAAACAAATAAAACTTTATTAGAGGGAAGGAAGCTAATATTAACAAGTTGTTCATTTTGCTTTTTTTGCAATTTTAAATAAGCTTCACTATAATATTAGCTTTTTCTGATAATGGTTAGGTTTATAAATTTTAAAAATAAGGTCCGCGCTGCCAAAAATTAACGTACTTGTGGAAATAAAAACTTAAGTGCCTTTAAACAAGATTCTTTTAAAAGCTACATTTGGATCTTCTGGATAGGGGATATATTCCATGGGATAGCTGACCAACCTGGGCGATCACCCAGCCTACTATTAAAAAAATAGGTCCAAGTTTGTATTATTTTATAATATGTAGTTTTATTAATTTCTGTCCTGAAATATATGTCGAGGCACTTATTTCTGGAAAAGTCTTTTTCTAAATTAATATGCAGCATTTTATTCTTGATTAAACTTGGTGTATGAAGAAAAAAATTGTTTTTCAGTGTTAGATTAGATGTACAGAGTAAAAAACAAATCCGAAATGACCAGGTAAAAAATGTGGTTAGGTGACAAAATATCCAAAAAATTATTTGGGAAAAGAGTTTAGAATTTTCTTTTAAGACCGTTTACAAAATTTTCAAAAAATTAAAAATACCATATTTTGCACTATTGCGCACCTATGAAGCAATATAACAAATTATTTGCTATTAAAATAGTTCTAAGAAGCGAATATTCATCGTGTAGCTGTAAAATAATATCATTTCGCACACGGAACTCTACTGTTGCAATACCCTGTACCTTAAACCCTTGTGATGTTTCAATAATTTTAATCTGATATATGGTTTCTGAAGAAACATTGATAGTTCTTTTAAAATCATTCACTAAAATATTAAAACAAATTCATTAGAAAGATAATACATTAGGCAGAACCCAGGTAACCTAAAACTTGTCTAGGTCAACTTGTTTACACTTCGAAACCCCAATTACAACTGATCCAAAAGTTGTCTTGCGGGGCATTTACAGATATTAGAAAGGAACAGGATGATCTAGAAATTTCTAGAATCTAAATACTACAAAAAGAGTTGAGCTTAATAGAACATTCAAGAAAGATTTTTGACAAAGAGTCGTCACATGGATAAAAACTAAGGTGACTCTACTTCATTAAAATAACAAATAAACACTGTAACGCTTTTTCTCCTCGGTATCTAAAAAGTTACGTTTTTGGCTCTGCGGTTTCGGATTATTGTTCTCGGGCTCCACCCTTAGTTGGGCATTATTAGCAAGTAGCTTTTCTACAAGGAAGAAGAAGAGTTCAGAGTAATAAAACAACCAACTACAGGAAGAACAGTAAAATCAATAAGTTCGTGTTTACCAAAAATATTTACAATAAATTACTCTTAATTCTAATTAAATATAAGATACAGAAAACCCACCCACTGTTTATTACCAAATTTAGAAAATATTTCTATCCCGGTACTAAGAGCGCTTTTGTATAATCCCACACGATTGGCTATCTCTATAAGGAAACGGTCGGAACAAACCTGGCAGAGAAACGGAGTTAGCAGTCGGACGGTATGTATTATACGGCGGAGATTGGTAGTTTACGGTCGGGCGGTCATCAGCAGAATACCTAGTACAAATGACTGAATCCCCTTCTCGGAAATGGTTTAAGACAAGTAATATTATAGATCACAAACTGGTCGGGTAAAACACACATACCAATCAAACCTCTGGCAGTTCAGAGGGGGCAGATCAGAACCTGTATTACCGGCTGGGTAGAGCCACACAAGCCAGTAAGAGTCCCTAGACAAGGTATCACTAACTGGTCGGGAATATCACACACACCACTGTTGCCGAAGCTGAGGAGGATCGGCAGACCGAAACAAATTTACTAGCTGGATACGCCACGCGAGCTAGTAATAAGAATCCTAAGACGATGGTACAGCTCACTGGTTGTCTGTCGTCACACAAACGAGTGTTGCTGAAACTAAGGAGGGTCGGCGGAACCAAACTAAATACTAGCCGGAAAGGGTCACACAAGCTAGCAAGTTCCAAGACGAGGTACGTCACCAAACCAGTGTTGCCGAGATTGAGAAGGGTCGGCAGATTAAAATAAAATACTAGCCCGGAAGGGCCACACAAGCTAGCAAGAGACAGATAATATTGGCAGGTACGACTCACATCCAACGTTCCCTGTATTCAAAAGAAAATCACAACACTTAATATACCATCTATGGAATGCCTGTAGAACCTGGGACCGCATACTACTATTGTTCCGTTTGATTTATTAATTATTTAATTATGTGTACAATACCGGAAGCAAAATTAAATGCGTTATTATGTTTAGAATAACTATTTCTACTGGATATCAAAAGAATCACGTAAATTGTAGGTATAATCACCATGTTATAAATAAAAATATAAAATGAGTACCTGGTACGGAGTTAAATGTATTATGAATTCTAGTCTAATCTATTCTGCTAAATCCCGAAGAAATAATCAGTTTATATGTACTAGTACTGAGAAAGTAAAAATTTATAAATAAACATGAAAGTTTGGATTATCTCTGCCTATTTCCCTGAAAATAAAATAATAAAAATTAGTAGCTTCGTTACAACACATTCACCTAAAACTACAAAATCTATAATCAAGGCAAAATTCGTAACACTGCCCTCCTCCCCTGTTAAAAATGGCAGAATGGAACCATTTTTAATGTTTTACGTGTTTAGGCGAACACTGCAGAGAATATACAGTGTGGGCCATTTCGGTGGTGCATGTATTGGGATCTCGGAAACTATAAGAGATACAAAAATGATTAAATGAACAAAGTTTTACAGAATTGTATCGGTAATTTAAAAACGCCAGCGGCGTGCTTTTAAGTTTTTTGGTTTTCAAGATATTTTGAAAAAACTAAAAAGTGGCATTTTCTGTAAAGCCCTGTAACCTCTTTATTTGTATTTTGTATCAAATTCTATGAACACTTTTTCATAGCCATTTTTTATGTAGAGAACGGTTATTGTATTAGATTTTAATTACGACGTTTCGGTTATCCTTCACCATCACCAACTTTATTTTTTCTTATGGACGCCATATTGGATTTTTTTCTCTTTAAAATGAGCAAGAAAAATCCTATTCATTGATTTATAGCAAGTTTATATTTCCTAAAGAAAAAAGCATCAAAATGTCCAAAAATCGATTTTATTCTAGCAGACTTTGGATCGCCATGGTAACATTACTATTTTGTTTTGGGCTGTTTGATTTTTGACGTTTCAAAGTTTGTTAGTTATTTTCTGTTATCGTTTGTTTTAAATTCTTAAAAACGGCTTTGCGTTATACCAACGAAGAGAAATTTGATATGCTGGAGTGTTATATTAAAAACAATAGAAATGAGGTTATTGCCTTAAATAATTATGCTGATACTTACCCAGAGAGGCAACAACAAAACCAAAGGAATTTTTCAAAACTTGTGGTTAATTTAAGAACGTGTGGAAGTTTCGAACAGTCAAGGCCTAAAAAGTATAACAAAGACAATAACAATCCTGACATCAAGTTATAAATTACTTTAACAACACAATCGTCACCATTGGGCAACAGAGAATCCGATATTGTTGGCACAACGTAGGTTGCAAACTCAATTTGACATGAACGTTTGGTGTGGCATTTACGGTAAAATAGTTTTTCATATTAGCTGGTTTAACTGCTTTATACATAATCTTGTATTTTCAGGTAATCGATTTATAGGTCCATTTTTTTACCAGCATACTTTAACTGGTGAAAGATATTTAGATATGCCAGAAAACTAAATTCTACCAGCAATTAGAGATGCAACACAATACGAATTTCATAATGTTTGGTTTCAGCAGGATAGCTGCCCAGCCCACAATTCCAGGGCTGTCAGAGATTTACTGAGAACTTTTGGGGAAAAATTAATTTCCAATGGTGGTCCTACATCATGGCCTGCTAGGTCGCCAGATATTAAACCCTTAGATTTTTTGAATTACCACTTTTTAGTTTTTTTTCAAAATATCTCGAAAACCAAAAAAGTTAAAAGCACGCCTCTGACGTTTTTAAATTACCAATAATTTTAATTACCCATAAAATTCTGTAAAACTTTGCTCGTTTAATCATAATCATTAACTACAAAATCTATAACCAAGGCAAAATTCGTAACACTGCCCCCCTCCCCTGTTAAAAATGACAGAATGGAACCATTTTTAGTGTTTTACGTGTTTAGGCGAGTATTGTGTGTGACAACTCGTCAGGGGCCGCAGGGCCGTACCAGAAAATATACAAGGAAAACTCTTTTTAAAAAAGTAAATATTTTTCAAAAATAATTTTGCAAACATTCTAAGAACTCACAAAACCAAAATGAATGTATTTTATTAATTCCTGGGCACATATACAAAATAGGTAGGTATCCCTATTATAATTGTTGGACTAATATACAAATAACGCCATTAATAGCAGTCCGCGGGCCACGGTCACCTCACATGCTAGACTTCATGTACTAATTCACGTTTTTGGCGTATTTAAATGATTTCAATTTATATTTCTTTAGAATTTTTCTGGTGCGCTCACGCTCGATTCCACATTCACTTGCTATTTGACGAACTGACTGTTGAGTTAAATTCAACATACGCTAATACGTTGCTTTCAACCTCTTTACTTATTGTATGGTCTCCTCAAAATTTTGTCTATCTAGCCTTCTTTTAAGGTCTCGCTCTAGCCTAATGAAACAGTTTGATGCAGGATGATTTCGATTAGGGAACCTTTCCATATAAAACCTTAGTGCTTCTCTCGAATTTTTCTTAGCTTCGCCATAAATCATGATCATGCCAATTTTTTGCTCATATTGGATTAAATTTTTATTATTTTTTAATACCTATAATCAAATTATAAAACTACATTTATAAATACTATTTACACAACAATAACAATAATGCTATTATATCAAATTTCACTAACCAGTTTTTTACGCTATTAATACAATTTGCCGAGTTCTTTCTTCAATTGTTTTACTCATGGCTGACTGTTATTTTTATTTCAGTTTTCTTTTCAAAGCGTTCTGGTTATGGCGAGGGTTATATAGCGCGTGCCATACTTTTGGTACATTTTACTTTTCGTCGCTATATCTCGGAAACGCTCTCGGAACTTTGGAAATTTGGTACCTTTTTAGAGCACACTTAGGGCTCTCGAACGCTAACCAACGGACCTTCGTATCGTTTTTGGTTTTTTCTCTATTCGTTTTTTCGAGTTTTTTAAAATTTCCCATGATACACGATAACTGTACGAAAAAATTGAAATATCGGATAATGTCGAGAGTTATAATCAAATCATAGGCAGGTTCTACAAAAAATATTTAAAAAAAAAACATAAAAATGTGGACAAAACGTCACAGCCTAACATATCTCTTGTTTTATTTATAAGGATTAAGATCATGTGGGCAGTAAATAAAATTATTTCGATTGATTTTGAGGCTATATTGCGAACATTATATGGTATAGAAGATATTAGTCTGAAATTAGGTGTATTAAAATGTAGGCTTTTCTATTTAGAATTTTCGAGAAAAGTTGGTTTAAAAAGATTTTTTGAAAAAAAATTAAATCTCGACATTTTTGTTTAAACAAATGGGAGTGCTTTACCAACTTATAAAACAAGAAGGAAACATCCTAATATTAAAATTGTAAATAAAGTTTTTTTAATTGATACCGTTAGTAGCACTGTGGGGTAGCCATTTTGTTTTTTTAAGTAAAAACGTTGTTTTTTCACCATTTCAAAAACAAAAACCAACTTGTGATATGTCGTTGAAAAAGAACTTTTATGCAGAATAAGATAGTGTATAAAAATATACGGGGTTCCATTAAAAATAACAAAGAGTGTCACTTCCGGTAAAACCGAGAATGACCAGCAAAATGTTTACTCTTTAAAATTAGTCTTATATATAACCATAAGTACACCAAGTTTCAAACTGATAACTCCACAGATAAAAACACGATTGACTACTAGATGATTTGGTGGTCACCCGGTATATTTTTTTTTATTTTCTTGGGTATAGGTTAACTCATTAAAAAATAAAACTATAATTTAAAATTTATTTTCTAAAGTAAAAAATATAGTTAATATATAAAACTTAAACTGGTTAACAAACTTTGCTCAAAAAACATTACATTTAAAACAAACAATGACCATAAAAATTACTGCTATTACTGAAATATACAGGGTTTTATGTAAAAATGGTTTATTTAGATTTAGATTAATTTACTTAGAGATCAGATTATGATAAATTGAGCTTAGATTATTGATGTCTTTTTTATCGTTAACGGCATCTTTCTACTTTTTAATTTGTATAATTTCTTTTATTGAGGGTTTACGATAATTATTTACTTGCCCTAAAATTTCGGTTTGTTTAAAAACGAATTCATGTTTTTCTGAAAGGTCCTCTTTGTGGAGTGCAGTTGATGCATTTTTGTATATTTGTGTTCGTTTAATCGACTATCTAAGTATTGTGTTGTCATTTCTATTACTTTTTTAAGCAAATTAAACATGGAATTGAGGTTGTGTCGTCTTGTGCTCCAAAGTAGGTGGCATCTAAAGCAATTTATTTGCATCATAGTATCTACAGATGGCGTCACTGGTTTCGGTTTTAATACTGATACCCCCCCAAAGAAACTGCCTGATGATCCATGCCGGGCCCTTAAACAAACATAGCATCATGTTTTGGTCGACAAAATCGCGAAGGAGTAAATTTCCTTACCGTTAGTTCTTTCGTTTTGACAAAGTGTATTGTTAATTTTCTATACATGTGTATAGATTTTATATAATTATAAAGTCGGTGTCAAACTAGTAGAGACCGTGTTTATTTGCTATTACAATTTTATTTGCTGTATAAATGTAGACACTCATGTCATTTTGTGATAAGGAATTAAGAACCACCATGACTACTGGTACTGTAGTTTTATTACACATTGAAAATTTGATTTTATGAGGTCGGTGTCAAACTAGTAGAGATCGTGTTTATTTGCTATATAAATGTAGACACTCATGTCTTTTTGTGATAAGGAATTAAGAACCACCATGACTACTGGTACTGACTAGGGACTTTGAGATGTTTATAGAATGTCTTGCTTTACCATATCCTCAAATAAGTTATCAACTTCGTGCTGCTTTGCCAAAGAAATTCGCCTTGGAGGCTATATTGATCGATGTCAGAAAGAGAGAAAACGTCTTGATTTATTCTCAGAAGTTCTTCCAACTTGGTCACCTGAACTTGATTCAGTAATGTTTTTATGATGTCACCAGGTCTTTACTTCTACCTTAGGGAGAATAGTTGCAGGTCCTGAAGGTGATAAGGTTGTACCGGTAAATATTGTATTAGCAAGTTAACAGGTTCCGATCGTGTTGTTAATCTTATTATATATATGATTATCTTCAGGAACTACGTTACTGGTACAGCGGCTTTGTACGTGCCCATTTTTTCCATATTTCCAACAGCGGGTGCCATTTCTTTGTCGGAAAGTTGCAGTTTTATTTTTACTTTTGGTTGCTTGACATGAGTTTTTTGCAATCCTTTCAAAAGCTGTTAGTTATGTCTTTAATGGTTTCCATTGCCTCCAAGACGTTTGCTTAGCTGTTTTAAACTAAAGGGCATATGCAAGAGCTTCTGAGAGCTTTACTCTAGCCATTCTTAGCGGCTGGTTGGTATCTGGATCACGAAGATCTTCAATAAAACTGCAAACTGCCAATTTCTGCTTAATTTCCATAGGGTAGGATGAATATTTCGGGTTGATTATCCGCACAATATATGCTTCATACTTTTGAAGACTCGTAATATTTTTGCCTTGAAGTTGCGCTTTATACACAATCGTCCCAAAGTCATTCTCTTTATCTTCGGGTATGTATCGTAACACATCCATAGCTTCACCACTCAGGGAACAAACCAGTTTGTTGATCAATCAAATGGTACTGAAAACTTAACTGAGATTCAAAACCGACGTGGCAACTCAAGAAAAAAAATAAGGCAATCAGTGAGTAGTGAGATCTAGTGATGAAGAGGTGGCATTCAACACGCAGCTGTCTGAAGATGAACAGAATTCAGTAAAATAACAAAACATTATGAGTTAAGATGTTTGGCATACCAAGGGCTCTACTGAGCTCCTAGGGGTTACGGTTGGCTCTAAGAGTAATGTTGGAAACCATCCCGAGACGAATAACGAGCCGGACCACGAAGGCGAGCCGACCCGTTTTCCCGAAGGAGACAACCAAACTTTATATACAGCTCGTCTTCCACCAATCAGAATACAGATTGTTCAGTGTGCTTCTTATTAGTTAACCGTTTATTTCACTGGAGTATAAACAAGTTTAGTTGAATGTTCACCGTGGGCTTCCGGGCTCATTCGTAGGGGACCTGCTTTGGATGTTTATGCGGATGACTTTAAGTTTATTTTTAGCAAAACTTATTACTAAAAATGCGGATTATGTTAGGTTAGGTTTGCTATAAAGAAGTATATTAAAACAAGGATTTTTTAACTTAACCTATAGGTGGATCTTTCTCGTTAACGTTAGGTTAGCCCAGGTTCATCGATACAACTGTGATTAAAGCTAGAGATCATCATTACAACCATAAAGTCAATACAAAACATCGAAGAACAGATTTTAAAATCGCTCGCATTCTAAAGTGGTGTGATTAGGTTAAGATAGCCCAGATTCGTCTATAAAACCATCATTAAAGCTAAGAACTACGATTAAAACTCATAAAATAACACCTCAAATCGTCGAAAATCAAATTTGAAATACCTTCTTATTTTAAAGTGTTGTGATTGGTAGAATACCAGGCCGATTTAAGGTCTTGTAAAATCGTACCTAAAACTTGTCACTATCAACTTGTTTACACAAGACCTTGAAACCCATCCCGCCAATCACAATACAGATTGTTCAATGTTGGTTCGTAGTTTATTTCCGCGGAGTCTAAACAAGTTTTGTTAAATGTTCAGTGTGAGCTTGTTGGTAGCATTCTCGGCTTTGGATCCAAGCATGTGTGTTCGAACCATCTTTTAAGCGGATGATTTTCTAAAATTTTTTGATCAAAACCTATAATAGTTTTTTAAAAGTGCGGATTATGTTAATTTAGTTTTGTTGTAAAGAAAGTGCGCCAGCTTAATTTTGACTAACTGCCTCGTTAGTGCTAGGTTAGTTCAGGTTTGTCAATAAAACTATCATTACAGCCATAAACCGTCAATAAAGCTATAAAATCACACTCCAAAATACTGAAAATCAGATTTGAAATACGCTCGCACCCAAAGTGTTGTAATTGGCGGGATGTCTATGGGATTTCAGTTTTATTTTACACTTCGAAATCTCAATTACAACTGACTTTAGAAAATGATAGAATGATGTAGAAAATTCTAGAATAATTTAAATACTACACAGTAAAAATAATTAAGCCTAATAGAACATTCAAGAAGGAACTTAGTTAAATTCGTAACATTATTATAAAAAAAATAACTAAATATGACCATCTTAACCATTTTTGTTACACTAGAAGATTTTGGCCTTAATCACAAATGGGTAGTCACATTTCGTTATTATTATATTTACCCCAGTTTTATTATATCCTATAGCATAATTTTTGGCCTTACTTTTTTTCACCATAGCCGATTTTAATGATTTTTGGTATACGGATTTTAGCGCTTACGAATCGGAAATCAAATTTATTCGTTCACTTTCCGTTTTTGAGTTATTCATTCATAAAATTCATAGATATTTTAGCCCCAATTTCCTTCTGCTTCTGTATGAAACCACTTAAAACAATTATAAAAGACGTGACAAAACTCTTCTTGTTTTTCTTGCCTTTATTTATCTAAAAAATTGGAAATACTTAAAAGCAACCATACTTACTTTTTGAACTAGTACCTACTATAACGTTAAAGAAAAAACAATAATTGATACAAATTAATTGGCTGATAGACACTGTAGTAGTGAATATGTTGTTACATACATAAAGTGGATCGGTACCACTACGTGGATTGGTATTGGCTAAGCATCAGGTTAAGAGGGGTAGGCGTCAGCACTACATATTGCATGCAATTTCCCAGGAATACGCACGTGCTGAAATAAATATTCCTGGAATCGTTAAATGGAAATTGAGGGATTAATCGTTAAATATTCCTACAAGAATATTTAATATTTTTATTCGTGTAGTATTAGTTAAAATTATTCTCATGAAAGTAAAATGTTTAATATAGGAATATTAAACATATTATTTTTATAATTTATGCATATTCAATAAAATTATTCGAAGATTCTTACATAGTGAATAATAATAAGAGAATATTCCAAGCTAGCATTTATTTAAGAAAAGTTCTAATAAACCGTGGTATTTTCCCTTTTCAAATGCGTAAACGATGTTTTCTACTTCGAACCGACCCCAATATTTAACAATTTAAGGAACTAATTATTATAGACCACCATTTATTTTTTCGATTTTTGAGTATGTTATTTAATAAGGTTCTCCCTGTTACTTCTAGGTTTGATGATGCTCGAAAGGGCAAAACACTTATCACGTTAATGCCCTAAAAATATATACTGAGACCAAGACGTGGAGTCTTTTTTTATGTCTATTATTAAAATTAGGTTTCTTTGAGAAATATGGATATTTTCTTTCATTCTCTTCGTTATGTAAATACTGACCCGCGTATATTGAATATATTTAATATTTTTAAAGTATTTTTGATTCTCTAATTTATTTAAATTTGACTCACGGTACATTGTAATAAATGTCTACGGAATGGCTATAATATTTTTTTTTTTAAATCTACTGTGTCACTTTTTTCCGGATCATGACCCCTTTTGCAACTACCAAAAACTATTTGCTAAGACGATAACAACTGATTTTGCTTACAAAAACAAGATTCCCTGCTCCTTTCTCTATCTACCATTTTGCTTATTTACTTTGATTCGATAATTTCCATGATTTAGAAATTTGGAAACATGGCAAATATAATGACAAAACTAGAAATGAAAGATTGAAATGAAGGATTCGTCTTTAAATTAGCTTTTTTTGAGGAAATTTTGCTAAATAAAAACTAAACCATGTGAAATATCAAATAAAAATTAAAAACCAAAAAGTTAAAGATGAGAGTAAGGAAACACCTTTTATTTCTCTAACAAAGTCGGAAAGACCACAATTTATTAGAACTTTTCTTCTTAAGTTAACGACAGAAGTCACTTACCGAGTTTTGTTAAATTATTTCAAAATCAAAATGTATATAATAAGATTTAAGTTAAGTAACAAAAATCTTTTGCATTTATTGATATTGCCTAGATTAATTTCTGACTTGAAACCTTTACAAAACCCACGTTACTCTTATGGGAAGAAATCAGTTTCTAATTAGAACATAATGCAGCAATTTCTTTAACTTTATTCGAGTTTATCCTACTTTATATAAGTATTAACCAAACATAAAAATCAAAAGTAATACCTTTAGTAGTGTGGGTAGCTTGTAGATGTTTTTGGGATTACAAATATATCACTTGTGGAAGTTAGGGTTATACTGCTTGTCTCTATTTTAACTATAAATAAAGACCGGCCGCTGGAGCTATACTGTACAGCTTGTATTAGTGCTGACTATAAATAAAAGAAAATAATGAAAAAGAAATTCCAAACTACTACATATTTAAAAAAAAAATTAGAATTCATTCCTCCAGTCTGGTAAATGAATATTTAAAAGGGTTAATACCTCTAAGAAGTAAAGTTGGTACAGCAATGTATTTCAAATTTGTGACATGTAGCATCTTCTGCAAAATGCTTCTCATAAACTCTAAAGGTCTGTCTTGTTTTCTTATCAATAATTACAATCTCCAGATTATTCATATTAGTAGCTTGGCATCACAAATATCTAATCTGTAAAAGAAAATATGTATTTATTACGCGGATCCGGACCGTTAGGATAGCATCAGTTAAGTGCCGTGAGAGCAACAGATCTTTAAAGCTATATTACGAAAGCCTGTGTGTTAACACGGTACCTATCCGTTTGGTTAGTGCCTCTGAGCTGCCACGCTCTGGCGGCCGACTATCTACATCCAACACTTCCATAATAAACAGTACCAAAAACTACTACTTTAATAAAATTTGTCTAATTTCAATTTTTAATATTTATTTTCGAGGGACAATGGTTGCCAACAAAAACAAGAAAAATCCTCTATTAAAAATAGCAATTGACAACTATAATTTAATGGTTTTCTTACAAAAATTACTGTAGGAAATAGAAAGAAGATGAAAAACTGTGTGTATAGCATTGTGAACTTTGACGGCTATTATATCTGAAATGAAACGTCGCTCTGGGATTCGAGATCGGCGCCCCAAAACTACGCTACTGTACAAAAATCGTTAAGGGCGGCAAAGGTACCGCTAA
This sequence comes from Kuschelorhynchus macadamiae, assembly GCA_030620095.1. NCBI lineage: Eukaryota > Metazoa > Arthropoda > Insecta > Coleoptera > Curculionidae > Kuschelorhynchus > Kuschelorhynchus macadamiae. Next base: position 1,516,665 of record JAUTXW010000094.1, read on the forward strand.
CTGCATATTTTCCAAAAATTATTTTCACCTTATTGAATTTATTTTAATACTTTTGTGAAGGATTTTATAAAAACTGTCAATAATGTTTCTTCTAAAATCCTATATTAAAAATAAATAAATAAAACCATCTCAAAGGTATAACAAGTATTCTACGATTGCGTTGACAAAATGTTTCTTTTGAAATAAAGTAGTTCTCCTAAAAGTAATGACTCAACATAACAAAGACATTTACCTCTAACTGGGCATCATGGGTGATCGGTTCCTGTTCTACAGTGAAATAAATAAAAAAATATATATTATTTATTTAATGATTTACTTGCTTTAAGTTTATTATTTAGACGTTGTTAGATTATTAATTAATATTAATTAAATATTAGTTTATTGGTTACCATGGCTACTCAGTTAGGCTAGTCGGACGCAATTCGTAGGTTAATAATGATATTCAGAATTTTATGGGCGCCACCAACTTTAGTAGTTGGACATAAAAAAGGAATGAAAATAATAGGTCAAAACACTGTTTTGTAGTTAAGTTCTTGAACTAAAGATAAATTAGGGTTTAATTATAATCCCTAATTAACATAATCTTAAAAGTCAAAAGGTAAACACAAAAAACAAGCTAATTTTAAAAACACTTAGGTTTATTATCTAGAAATCTACAATATGCAATATCAACAATGACAAAATTAATCACAAGAAAAGGTTCTAGCTATACCAACATTAAATTTATCAAATCAAATAATAAAAGTATTCAATCTTAAATTTCAATATATTTAATTGGTTAAACATAAAAAAATACCCATTTAATTTAATTAGCCAAAATATTATGTTACATAAGATAGTAAATACTAGAATTTTTATAACCAGAAGTGAATTAACCCAGTATTTGGTTATTTATTTTCCAAATTTACATATAAATTTAAAACTGATTTATGCTCTTTAATCAAATTTTAACCAAAAATTAGCATAGATGTAATGGTCTAGATCTTATCTAAAGTTAATCCTTGAATATGTTTTAAAAGTATTGTCTATCGAAAAAATACCGAAAAAAATAAATATATTTTTTGGACCATATTGAATAAATTAGCGGCTTCCAAGGATGCTTTTGCCATATCATTAATCACTAGATTGAGAGAGTGGTTACTGCACGGAACGTAGGTAAAATGCTCGGGAATTTAAATTTTTAATTCTAGATTGTACGCCTGCTTTATCGCCCCTCATATTGGACCCGTGGTTGTATCCCTGCCGTCTAATATCTTGCAAATATAAACCCATGTTATAAGTTCTTTAATTATAATTTCAAAATTTTGTTCTCCTGTCGATCTTTCAACTGGAAGAAAGTCCAGAAAGCTTTTATTAATTTTTATTTCAACCTCATTGGAGACATAATTACAGATTGAGACATCTGATTACAGAAGTCATTTGCTCTACCTTATCAATGTCGGGAGATCAATCTAATGGAATAATATTTAGTATTTTTCATTAATGATATGGACTTTTACAGTGGTACAGGAGGTCTATTATTTCGTTTTATATATTTTCCCGACAGAGTGCAGTGCTTTAGTCTCGCATTTTTTGAGCACTCTAGGCACGTGTTCTTCCATTATTGGATCAAATTCACATAACAGTTAAAAATTGCCGTTATTATGCTCAAACAATATCGTTTGTTCCTTTAAAAGCTGATACCAATGGTTTAATTCAGCATTAATAATTTTTGGAGCAACCTATAGTTTTACAACATTTTAGTCTTTGACTTAGTTCTAACCACGATTTTTGAGCTTGAATGCTTTTGGAAATTTCATGGTCTTTTAAGTTGTTATTAAGGTGCTTAGCTGCAATAGCAGTATACACTGTTTTTTGAAATGGAGTAGACAGTCTTTATCAACTTGTTATCCATGCTTAATATTCTTTTATAGTAATTTGCGCTAAATTTTCTACCAGTGTCATCAGAAGAAATTTTATACTTTTACAATTGTTTAGGTGGACCTTGCTTTATAAAAAAACTTCTTTCAGCATCTCCTAAAATTGTTGGCTACAATGCGGGATCTGTGATTTAAGTTTGTAGAGCGCTTCCGTCGGTTTCCATAAGTGCCAGCTTGATGCTTTCATCTGGTGGCAGAGTGGTGCCAATTTCCGTTGGTTTAGGAATATCATCCATGTGTTGATTATCACTCTCTGACGATTCTGCATTCTTGTTTGTAATCGAAGTTGATGATGGATGAGCGGAGTCGTCATTTTTTTTGGTACTAGCAGTAGCAGACGTACCCTGTAAATATTTTTTTTCAAAGCACCAGCTTGTTTGTGCCTTTGTGCCTCCTTTTCCGGCCTTCGCCTTTTGTACTGGTAAGCGTTAGCGTCAGACATTCTGAACACAGAGATATCTCAAATGAAACAATGTTAAATAATAGTTATTTATGTAACAATTATGTAAAGCTCTGTTCTCTGATATGAGTTCGGGAGTTTCGTACCGAGCGAATCCATGAGCGAAAAATTCCGAACGAATATCAAAAATCGATTTTTATTCACAAGTTGCATAACATTTTTTTCCTACGACCGCAATTAAATTTCAGAAAGCATGCTGGCTTCACTTTTTAATCTTATGTCATAACATAAGTATACAATCTAATCTATTCTGTTTATTATAAACTTAAGACATAAATCTGATTTCTTTGACAGACGTTTTAGTTGTTTTATTCCGTCAATAGGTAAAAAATTCATTAAGCCATCGATACGGCTCCGGCCAGCGGCAGCGGTATCGAAGGAATAATGAAAAAAATTGAAAAATGCTGTAAACGTCAAGTTTAGAAATTGTGTACAGGGTATCTAATTTATACGGAATGCGGGTTGCTTAATACTGTGCTACTGTTGCTTAATACTTTTTTGTAAAACGAAAGATTATATAAACACAATTCTTGCAGCTTAGTATTTGATATACAATTTTGATGACATTTTATGGGCCCATGAGGCGATATTTACCATTGCCGGTATTTATAATCTGAAAAACTGTCATATTTGGTCCGATGAAAGTCCACAAGCTGTCCAGCCAATTGTTTTTCAAGAACGATTCTCAATACAAGTTTGGTGAGGCAATTTGGGGCATAATGTATTTGGTCCGGTTTTTATCCGTAGCAACTTAAGATATCTAAAACTTTTGGAAAATCAAATTAAGCACCGTCTTAAATAGGCCACTCGGTAAAAAATTGTTTAGTTCTGTTCTATAAATTCTTATCGATTAAAAAGTATGCTGAATTTAGTAATTCATTTTAAATTCATAATATTATATTTTTATATAAAAGCAAAGAGCTTGTCAGATCACCATTAACGTATTAGTAAGAATAATGCTATTTATATTATGTATATTTTTCCACATCATTTCCACGCCAACGAAACACGAACATTTCCGTGAAAAGTTTGCCGCTTGCCTTAACGAAGAATATTTAGTTTGTTTATTGAAAATATCGATGAACATTGGCTCGAAGTTTTCTTTAAATATGTTTGCTATAACATTCAATAGGAATCTTTAACAAATAAGTTCTTAAGGAATTTTGGTTCTACACAACTCTGTTTCAATATCGGAATCTTGCAAAAATCGTAAATTTAAATTCACACTGGGCGGCAATACTGCTATGCCGCTCTGTATTCGGCTAAGGTTCTCTAATTGAAGAGTAGAAATACGAAAAGGGGTAAGTGCCAATTTAAAAAAAAATGAGTTATTGCTGTAGTAAGGTAATAAGTGCTGCATGTTCTAGCAAAAGTTAAAAGTGACAAATAAAATCGTTGATTTTATACATGCTTTCAAAGATGGCGCTTCCGGTATGACCCTTGGTAGTTTCCATAGAAAGGTGACAAGTGCCATAATTTGTTTGTTTGTTTTGTGACATTTCACGTTGAGTTTCTATTAAAAAATGGAAGGTAATACTTCTAAAAACAAAAAATAAGTACTGGATCCTTTAGAAATGAACAGACAAAGCTCAGAGAAGGTGGTAAAGTTTACAAGACCTATAAGCATAACTTGAACATATTGTTTTTAAAAATAAGCGATTCTAAAGGTATATTTAGTCTCAAGGGTTGGTAATGTTTACAGTTTGCTCTTTCCCTTTTATTTACATCTAGTGACAGCACCCAATTATAAAAAATAACCATCGCGTCGGCGCCGCCACGTTACCTATTGGAATTTGACGGGGATAGGGTCGTATTTAAACTAAAGTTAGTTTGAGTAGCGCATTGGTGTAATGGTCATTATCTCCGCATGGGGTACGAGAACATTGCAGGTTATAATCTCAGCTAGGTCTATTTCTTTAGTTTTCTTTTATTATGTATGTAAGCGTTTTATTGTTTCAGTGTTACGGGTTAAGACTCTGAGCTGTATCTCGTTAAAAACAATTTTTTTTAAATACATTAAATCCGTTATATTCTGGCCAATGAAGGCACGAAGCAGTTAACATTTCAGATTATATTCAGTTGCTTTTGTCTTTAGTTCTAAGAGGGCAAGAGAGTTAGATGTATTTTAAGGTAACATTTTCCCTGCAAATGTAAGTTGGATTGTAAAGATTGTCAGCTTGCAAAGGCGACAAGCTCTGTTTCAGCAAAGGAGTCAAGGCACGTATTTAATGGGTCTTATAAGTTTCAGTAATATAAAAAGGCGGCTTGATGGTACCTGTGCAGATCCAGCTGAGAGTAAACGAAAACCGCAGTTTGTTACACTGTACCTAATGAGCATGGCGAGTTTGTAAGAGTCTGCAAAAAAGCCTTTACGGAAATTTTTGCTGTAACTAAAAAGAAAATAGATATACTTGTTTCAAAGAAAAAAATGGGGGAACGACTTTTACCGATAAGCGTACAAATCACAAGAAACCAAAATTTTCTGAGGAGGGTCGTCAGCTTGTAATAACACATAAATAGAATACCTAGATATATTGGACTCTATTCTAGATCGAAGTCTAACAAGGAATATATTAGCCCTGATCTAAATCTCAATAGACTACATAGAGCTTTCAGAGATGTACCCAAATTCTTTAGTAAGCTACAAATTGTATGCAGCAGTTTTTAGGAAATTTTTTCCTAATATGTTTCCCTTGCCCACGAGTTGACACATGTTCACTGTGTGATAAACTTAATTGCGAAATTCGAGCAAATATTCCTTCAAGCTATGGCGCTAAAACAAAACTGAAGGTTCACCACCGAAAAGCGGAGAGAAATAGCGAGTTAATGAAACAAAATATGATTGACTCACAGCAGCCAGTAAGTTATGTTTGGGACGACTCTCACACATTCCAATATGTTTTACTTATCTCAATTGTCGTGCTATAATTTCGGGGTTCATGTTGGAGGCACCAATGATGCAGATATGTCTATGTAGCACGAAAGTATATCAGGACGCGGAGCAAATGAGATTGCATCATGCTTACTTTACCTTGTAAATCTCGGCCTCTCTCACAAAAGAAAGTTAATAATTTGGAGCGGCAACTGCGCAGGGCAAAATAAAAATAGAGTTTTTCTATTTACAATGGTGTTTTTGGTTGCCAATTGGTTGATGGAGTCCATTGAACAGAAATTTTTAGTCGTCGGTCGTCACAGCTTTATGTCCTGTGACCGCGATTTCGCCATAATAGAAAAACGTAAACGAGTTATAAAGGCTTTCCTACCATCAGATCCTTTTGAAGTTGTTTCATCTGCGAGATATAGCCCTCCATTTAAAATAGTAGACATGACAGCATGGATTTTGGGACCTCCAGTCAGGGGCTGATACCTTTCTTAATACGACTAAGCCAAAAATAAGTAAAGCTGTAGTTCTGAGAGTTGATAGCAGCAATCCTTGTGTAGTTAAACTTAAAAACACTTTCTCTGATATGGAGGTATGGTGCCAGGAGGTAACTATTATGAAAACAGGTCAAAATATAAACAGTTTAAGAAATGCCCAACTTCTCAAGTTACCACCTGAGAATAAAGTTTCTGACAACAAACGAAATTCGCTGATCTCAATGATCGACTTTTTGGAAAAACCCGAGCACAAAAACTTACAGATGACTGCTCAATATAGAAACATCTGCCAGATAAAAAAGCATGCCTGGATCTAGTTTCACGCGGCTTTCGGATTTTCCCTCTTAAATTGGCCTTCGGCTACCACAGCCAATCAGGGATCTTATGATTGAAACGTATCGTAGCGTAACCAGACCGTGAATCCAAAATAGAGCACTTTATCGTTGGTCATGTTGTTATACGTAATTACATAAATACAAAAATATAAAAATATACACAAGTAAAATCTCTTTTAACAAATTATAGGTATAAAAATTTAAATGCAGTCTGGAGAGCGAAAAATTGAAATGAAAGTATACAATTCTTATTGGTTTAATATTGCATTCAATTATTAATTGAACAGGTCTTTAGAAAATAGATGTCCCATTGGTGCATCTGTCGTCTTGGGGTTTACTGATCCAGCGTTGTCTGCATTCTGTGCAGCAGTATAGTAAGGTCATTACATAAGCAACTGTGTAAAAACCCTAGAGTTAAAGTAGTATAAACATCTGTCGAAATATAATACTAAGATGATCATTATTAAGTCATGACACTCAATCCCACAACATATGTCTCCGTAAAAATTGAAGTCACATTCTCACAACTTTGAATTAATGTCGCTACTCCATTGTCACAAAATCAAATCTTTTTTAAGTTAAGGGTGCGTTTTTACGAGGCAATAAGCCATGACACTCAATGTCGCCACATATGTCACCCTGGAAACTAAACTCGATGTGAAAACAAAAATGCGGCAATGTCATAACTTCAAAAGTAACGATTTAATGACATGAAAGAAAACCCACCTTAAATGATAATTTCAAGTCATGATTGGCATATGCCACCATGTCGTGACGTTACTAAGGTTTTGTTGGCATATTAGTGTTACATATTTTGTGTTCATGTTGTAAACTCAGTAGTGTACCGGCTTGAAAAGACAGACGTTTTCATATTTTACGATCTATTTAACTAATTCCCATATTATTTCTAGCTTTTTTATATTTTTAGGAATCAGTAATCTAGTACGTGAAAACACATATTAAGTCTTAAAAAGAATAGACAGATATTGTATTCAATACTTTGTAGTAATTGTCAGCCGTTTGACAGAACATCACGTCACGTGATGATTGCAATGATCACTACTTGTTTAGTTGCAAACAGGATCTTCAGTGTAATAGTGTAAATACTGCATCAAAATGCAAGGCGTAAAATATAGTTTAAATTCTTTTAAAATAAGCTTAAAGTTTTAAATGCCAGTAGTAAAGTGCTTAATAAAATTCATTATACCTACTTGAAAAAAAAATTATCAGACGCATTTGTTTTTTTTTTCATACATGCTATCAATTAATCTTAGTATTACGAAACTTGACCTAACGTTAACATTTTTAACCCAGTTTTAATTTAGATCAATAATTCTAATTTAACTCATTTACATTCCACTTGTTTCGATGGCAGTAATTTTTATTTTATCTATTGAAGGTTGTAGTAAAGCATTAAAGCATTGACGAGAAACTAACAAGCCTATCGTTTGTAATAAAAAGTGAAATAACGTTTACAATTGTCCGGTATACGGGGTGTGAAGGGTCAAAACCATATTTATGTTTTTGAATTTCCGATATGATAAAAACCTTTAATTAGGATTTAGTGAATTATGTTACATTCATTTGCATTCTGCAAGTATTAGCTATTTTTTAACTCAACCATAGGCGTAGTATGCATGGAGAAAATTTTGAAGTTTTTTTAAGAAAAAAAATTGCACTTTATTTTATCTTTTTTGTTTTATTTCAGAGATTAAAGTAAATAAAAATGCGCTGGAAATATTTCCTGATAATTTTCGGATTAGTTTCAATGTATAGTTGATATAGACTGGTGTGATAGAATTTCTTTAATTAATCCTAAACATTTTTAGATATATGTTAGAAGCGTTTTTATTTATGAAGCCTCATGCCCAATGTTTTGGGAAACTTCTACGACCACTAAAAATTAGACTAGAGGCAAACAAAAAGAATTTAAATATTTTCTGAAAATAACTAATCAAATCAAAGGTTATTGAGCTGTTCTTCTAAATTTATTGTCATATGACCGCCCATTTAAGAGCAATAGAGGGTGAAATATACATGGCGATGTAAAACCTTAAAGTACGTTCCCCCAGGATTAAAAATTAAAAGAAATATTTCTGTGAATATAGGTATTTGTTTCTGAGATTTGGGCTTTTCAGATGACCTAAAAAAGTGATTTTTTTTTTGTTATTGAAAAGTAATGACTTATCAGTTAATTAAATTTTTGTAGTGTTATCATGTCATATCCTTGGAAAAAATAATAATCAAAATCTTAGGAAGGAGGGGGGTGAATTGAAGGGTGGCTATTCTTGTTCAAAAAAAAGAAACGCGTAAAAATATGATATTTTTAAAAGGTTTTTTTGTTTAATTTTGCGCTGTGTCTGCGTTAATGTGCATTCTTTCTGGACCGAAATTTTTTAAAATTTATCTTTTTTGACCTTCAACGCGCTCCAGCAGGGTAACGGTAAATCGAAGAAAAAAATCTTACTGGTCATTCGTAGAGGATACATGTTTTGGTAAAAATGCGATTTCAGTAGAGCTCATAATAAGCCGTCCAGTGACGTCCGATATGGGCACTTTCTCGAACCTATGCAGGTCGTATGGTTAATTTGTCGAGGTGAGGCATTCTTTTTTCGGGTTTCTCGTCCAAAAATCTCGGACAAGTTAGTTAACGGGCAATATCGGAGAATGGATATCGCTTAAAAAAAATAAAAACGGATATCGCTTAAAAAAAATAAAAAAGTGCATAATTTTGCAGAGTCGAAACCCTGACCACTTTGTCGGCGGCTCAGTGGTGAATATAAAGGAGATTAAAAATCAATATGCCTATACCTCAAATGCCGAAAAAGCTGTTGAAATAAAAAAAACTGTTTTTGCCCATATTTCCCAATTTTTCTGAAAAGAAAATGAAGGGCGGGAATAGTTTATGTGGCTCCAAAGTTCCTCTTAAGTATTAAAAAACCACGTCTCTAAAAGTATTCTCCAGTTTATACAGGGCGAGCCATTTAGAAATAAAATTGCATTTTTTCCCAAAACACTAGTGTTTTACGTATGGCATCTGAAAGGTTGATCCTAGTAAATACATTAAGAAACGTCGAAACGTCTACATTTCCTCTAGAGACTGATGTAAAATTCAGCTTGATCATTGTTAATGCTGAATTTTGAGAAATGTACGAATACTGTTTGTCATTCTTTGATCCTTCGTAGAGACGTATCGGAACCCCCTGGGGTAAAAACTATTAAAGATGTCAAAAGTTCCACCTTTTTGCTACAAAAATAAATTAACTTTTTTTTATCTAAGGTTGAAAAATTGAGTAAAATCTAGATTCGAATAGCACTCATTTTCCATTTTTAAGAAACAACTTTTGCAAAGTGAGTCATAATAATCAGTTTGACAGGGACGCGATCTTTTTATTCGTATACGTCCAAAAATTTGCAATGTCTGTTGATCTGTCTATCTTGAATGCTTAGAAGGGTGGTGCATATCAAAGAAACGTGTAGAAATATCAGGAATCCGGCCCAAATAATGTTATAGCAAGTAGTTTATATACGAAATGAAGGTCTTTATAGTACAAAATAATAAATACATAGATGTTTTGGAGAGGTATGTACATATTATATATTTTAATTATTAAGGAATTTTATTTAAAAAACCACTACTCCGAACAGGATTTCTTTAACACCTCGTATATAAATATATAACACGGAACTTATAGCGTACTAAAGTCTTCAAAACTCTAAATACCACATAGGCATAAAGCAAAAAATAAGAATATAATTACTTCGAAGTCCGGCGTATATCGAAGAACGCAATTAATCCGAACAGAACAACCGTTATTAAACATATTATAAGAAGTATACTGCTTACTATTACCCAAACGGGAAAATCCCTTATAATTATTAAGGGTATGCAGTATTTAAAGTGTTGCTGACTTTAGGATGTTATATGGTTTTGTGTTATATACTTATAAACGGGGTTTTAAAGAAATCCAGTTCGGAGAAGTGGCTTTTTCTGAAGCTATTGCGGGCTATTATGTTTATAATATTTTATACATATTGACTATATGGTACCCTTTAATATTGATTTTAATTTTACTGCAGGGCTTATTAGAATCTAAATATTTTCGTCAAAGCTTATGTAGTATACATTGATAGTAGGTATAGAGAGGCTCAGTTGTTTAAAGCATTCTGAATTGAGAGCAGCAAAATATTTTCTTAGTGTAAATTTTAGACGGTTAAAAATATAGATATGAGATTTTCCATCAAGACCATTAACCTATCATATTTCTACTTTCACATATATTGTGTTACTAAAATAATGTATAGGATAAGGGTAGTATTGTAGTGGCGAAAATTTTTGAGAAAATAATGTGTTTTTTCGATGTTTTAGAGGCTTTAGAAAGTGAAAACCATATTTCTAGAAAAAAAATTATAAGGCCTCTACGGATGTATGTTTATGTGTACACAAAATTCACGGAAACGATAACTTGAGAACCGTCAATCCAATTAATTTCAAATTGGCACCAAAAATAGTCTGGGTCAAAGTCTCGCGAGAATTTTGAGAGTCATTAGCGTAGATCTTCGATGTTTTTAAGAGGTACAATAACGTACAAAATTTATTTTTGGAAACGTAAAAACTTAAATTGAAAACAGATGTACTTGAGGTATTTGTTTTGACTTGGAAAAATTGTGAAAGTCATTGACGTAGATACTGGATTTTTTTTTCTTTACCTATATTTTAAAAAATACATAATATTTCGAAAAACTGCGGAACACCTCAAATAAATTTTATTTTTTGAACGTAAATTGTTTTTATCTAGGTACTTAAAATATATCTAACTATTTAAAGTACTTTTAGGTACTTGTTCAGTATTTATTAAATACTTAAAGTAGATCTATAATACTTAAGTACTTACATTTAATTTTTATACATTAACAACAGCGTCATGTTTTAATTTTAGCAATAATTTAGAAGAAATTAATACGCTGTATTATTTTTGGATTCTTCTCAAGATTTTAAATTTATTTAGTATGTATAATATATAATTTCAAATATTTTTGAAAAAATATCTTATAGTTGTCAATATGGTTTTCGGTCAGGTCTTGTTAATAGTGCTTATATAATATTAGTTACCAAAGCTCTAGCTAGGATGTATATGCCATGTAATCTGATACTTCTTTATTAATATCTTAATGTATTTGAAGTTAATTTGGCCTTGTAGTGACTGCGAAAACAGGCATACATGCGTATTTTTATTTATTTCTGTCGAGTTTTAATCCTGAAAAATCGTTAAATCTAAGCTCACCAATAAAGCTTCGTATAAATAAAACTAGCAAAGATCAAATAAATTTTTTATAAAATGAAATTCAAAAATATACTCTGAAAAGTAAAAAAAACATTTCAAAGTATTTTGAAAATTTATTTTTTTTAAGAAAATAGAAATTACTTGAGCTATAAGGCATTATATCTATCACAAAATGGAATCAAATAAACAACTACTCCTCTGGCTAATACCACGACCGACTTTGAATTACACTGTTGATTCCTGACTTTCGTTGGAAGAAATAACTTTAATTTATTTTTGATTCACGTTACACCAACATCACAACAAGGATACCATGATCCTTGTCTGGAACATGTCTTGCAATACCGCAAGAGCAATGATGCATTTCAGTCATCACGTCGCCATAGGCTATCTAGCCCCGTAGGGCAAAGACACAAAACAGATTCAGAGAAACAACTACTCCGCTGGCTAATTGTGCCTGCACCATTGCAGGGATCATGGTATCCTCGTTGTGACGTTGGTGTAATGTGAATCAAAATACATTAACATCATTTCTCACAACGAAAGTCAGAAATCAACAGTGTAGTTCAATGCCGGTCGTGGCCTTTATAACAAATTGACATTAACACACACAGTAGAGGTTAGAAATAAAACTAGAAAATCATGGCATACTTGATAAATACAAGAAAACTTTTCTAAATAAAAGATTGATTTTGTTGTAAATTTTTATTGCAAAATAACGAATTTAAATAAAAAATATGTATAACTTGTACATTTTGATTGACTTTTCTATCCGTTTTCTATAAAACCGAAATATTTGTGAAAAGAAAGTAGAGATAATTGAAACAAGTTATCGATTTTGATGTTGAATAATTCAAGAATTAAACGTTGCCGACAAAATCTTACTTCAGATTTGGATCAGCGCCCTAAAAATCTATCAATGTATCAAAAATTATAAAAATTGGCGAAATTTTACGTTTTCTTCAACTAGGGCTAGCTAAGGCGATAAAACAGCTACCTGAAAATAAAAAAAAATGTATTTCAGAAAAAATTACCTTGCTTAGAAAACAGTGAAAATTTCTTTTCGTTTTTTTTTTTTGACTATGCTAGCCCTAGGATGATGAAACAGTTTTCTGAAAATGAGAAAATAATATTCTTCAGAAGTATTTAACTTACTGGGAAAACAGTAAAATAGTTAATAGTAAGTTAATTTCTAAACAACTTTTAAACGATTTAATTTGTCAGTTTTGAGGTTTTACGAACTAGATAATTATTTTGATATAATAATTATTATAATTCAGGTTATACCGAATATTGTTTCCATCCTGTCCGAGAGGAGGCGGGTTATCTATATCACTTGTTACAATAGACGTACGCGGTCGCTATAGTTAATTTTTGGAGGTGGGATATTTTTTTTTCGGATTTCTCGTTCAAAAATGTCAAAATTAAAAAAAAAACAACTTTCCGCCCTTTCAATTTTCATACATTTCACAATTTCTTTTTCGAAAAAGAGTAATAAGGGGCGGCAATAGTTTATGGGGCCCCAAAGTTCCCCCGAGTGTTTGAAAAACTACGTCGTCAAAATTACTGCCGTTTATATAGGGCGAGCTGATTAGAAATAAAATTTCAATTTTTTCCCATGTATTCCGCTAGTGTTTTGCGTACACGTTGTAGCTTCTGACTGGCTCATCCTAGGCAAATCAAGTAAATATATAATATATGGTCTACAGTTCCTCTAGAGACTATGTGAAATACAAGTCGAGCAGTGTTAAGAATGAATTTTGAGAAATATTTGTCATTCTTTGAACCTTCGTAGAGTCGTATCGGTACCTACTGGAATAAAAACGATTAAACGTGTCAAAAGTTCCACCTTTTTGCTCGTTTTCTAGAAATGTGTCACTTTTTCAAGGTAGCCTCCTGGCCTTGCAAGCTGTAGGTTTGACGGATCTATCAGAATAAGCAGTTTGACAGGGACATGATCTTTTTAACTTGAAATACCTTCAGAAAAGTAGAGAAATATCTGGAATCGTGCGCAAAAAAGTTATAGCAAGTATTAAATGCCTAATTTTGTAAACGAAACGAACGTAGTTATAATACAAAATAATAAATACATGTCTGGTTTGGGGATTTAAAGATATATATATTACATACACTCTTTTAATTTTTAAGGGATTTCTCCCTGTCAGGTAATGGTAAGGGATTTTTACATCCCCCAATATGTTTAATAATGGCTGTTAAGTACCTTGGTTCGGAATAGTTGCTTGCTTTCATTGAGAAGTAGTTTTATTTTTGTGTTATATATTGACATACGGGGTGCTGAAATAATTCGGTCCGAAGTAATGTCATTTTTCAGTAATCGGAGGCTTTAACATCAGCTTTAATTTGATTTTTTAAATTATGTAGTGGGCATATAAAATCGCCGCTTTTTGTAATTTCTGAAATTGTTGCGGGTTATTATATTTATACTAAGGTATCATTATCACCATAATATTCAGTGATATGATTTCATTTAATATGGAATTTTTATACTGGGCGGATTAGAAACTAAATATTTTGATGATCGCTTTTAATTCTTATATTTACAGAATTTTGAAATTCTCTTTGTCAGAGATTGACTATATGGAAGAAATTAACATTTTAAAGCAGATTAATTTAAAGGAATCGTCCATATCTCTCTTAAGAGACCTGATTATAAGGATTTAAAGAAAAGAATAATACTAGTCTCGGTCTCTTACTCCATGACACTTGTTTAGACCTTACGGTCATCATCAGACCTTATAAGTAGATGGCCACTGCAAATTAAAACATAAAACGACTATACAGCACACATATCAGACGAACACACGCACGTGTCACGGAGTAAAAAGAAAATTATATATCTAAGTGAGACCGAGACTAGTTTATTCTTTCTTGAAGCAGATTGCCTATAGCAACGCATATGATCCAAAATTAATAGATAGAAGTTCAACAAGGTTAAAACTAAATTAAAAAAAAAATGTGGCCTGAACCGGCAGCTTTCCATATTAAGGTGGTCCGCCAATCAAAATCCCTAACTGGCTCACGTGCCGTATTGGCCAATCATAACCTACCTTGCGACCGGCGAAGCTTAGCGCACAGTGGTTCAAAACACAAATCTAGCAGGACACAAAGGAAGTTTATATTTATTTAATAAATAAGTACAAATGGCAAAGGTTTGAATGTAATGTTGAGAAGATATTACGATACATAACTATCTATCTATGTAAAGACCTAGGTATGTTTATATAAAAAAATGTTGGTTTAATACGTAAGATGTTTCAAAAAATAAAGTAATTTTACATTTGTCGAGTATTGTATGTACCAAATTTGAAAAATGCATTTAAGATATTTTTGAAGATATTAATGAAGTTCTCTTGGTACAGTTTTTAGTATGTACCAACACATTGCTGAATATAATACTGTAACAGAAGTAGAAGCATGAAAAATATTTAGCTCTAAAACCTTTGGATTTGATACCAAACATTAATATGACCTTTTTATGTAAAGTAAAATAAGAGTAACCAGTTTTAATTGTCGCAATCAAATTAGATTCGAACATTTGGACTACTGAATTTGAATGGCAGTAAAGAACTATGATGCGACATTGAAACTAGTAAAATAAAAAATTCCGTCTCTGTCGGACTGTCTGTCCGCGGCATAATAACTAAAAGCTGCTTATCCGATATATATATATATATATATATACACATATGTATATATATATATATATATATATATATATATATATATATACATATATGTATATACATGTATATACATATAATCCAATTTACCTCTATTTTGCTTAAAAGTCAAGTATTATATAGAAATCAATATAATACTTGATTTTTGTGCAAAATAGAAGTAAATTGGATATTTTTAGCAGTAATTTTTGTAAAATTTCACACGCAGTCATATAATTTTTGCATATAAGCGGGCTACGAGAAGACATTGCTTTCGATTGTGTCACAGGGACAGGATACCCCTCCTGCGATCGATTTCTGGTCCTTTAGGCAGGCTTGTATCCAGGGAGATCTCAATTAAGAAATCATCGATGTGACACAATCAAAAACGTCTATCTACGTGGAAGAGTTCCACGAGCCAAGCATAAGACTTGACCCCAACTATTGGGGTTCCTGAGAGTTCAGGCTGCAATTCATAGGGATTTTGGTAAAGACGGATGCATCTAATACGCGTAGAAAACCTGAAAAATAAATAAAAATGTGCTTTCACACACACCTTTATTCAAAATTTCCTGGCCGGAAAAGGATACATGTAATTTTTGCATGTAAGCAGCCTACGATACGATAAAAAAACAACTTCTACAGAATTAACTCGAAAGAGATTTTATTTTTATATTGGTGCCTTAAAAAGGTGTAAGACGGACACATAATAATTTGTAGCCTACTAGAAAGCATGATAAATAGGATTTATTGGAAATCAAGGCGCATTATCATCGACGGAGAGAAAATTAATCTTATTTGCTTTAGAAATGGTAAAGTGTATCCCAGATTATAAGGCCCTACCTTTTTGCCTCTTCAGCAAGGTAGTAAATGCCCTAAAAAGATGATTTTGTACCAGTTGCCAGGCATTACGGCAAAAATGTTTTATTTTACCTGCTTTGTTAAAGCTCTCATTTATAGTGCAATCATATTGGACTTATTTTTTCCTATACATTGATTACCTGGCAAGCCTGTCTGGAATCCATTAATTTTTTTATAATATAGATCTACTTGCCTTAGGTCCGAATTAGCTTGGAAAGATACTTTTAAGTGCCTACAATCTACAAGAAATTAAAAAGACTCAATCAGACAATAATTTACCTTAATGAAACTTGGTTCGATACCCATGATACTGTCCCAAAAGGGTTGGTTGACAGCAGTATAAAATGTCAAACTAAAGCACCCTTAAATAAAAATTAACGAATAACCATTTTGCACGTTGGATCTGAAAATGGCTGGGTTTAGAATTATCTGCTATTATCTGCGAAAAAAAAACAACTATATATGAAGATAAAACCGCGGAACTTTTTGAAAATTGGTGTTAAAATTCACTTTTGTCAAGTGTTCTCGGACATAGTGTTGTTGTTATGGACAATGCAAGTTACCTACTAAATAAAGTTCCGATTGCTGACAATACCAAATCTGACACAGGAATATACTGGGTGGTCAAATGTCGGGGGGGAAAACTGTGTGATATTGTGTTCAACCCCTTATTTACAATACCTTAAAGGGGGTGTAGTTAACCCTGAAATCTTAAATAGAAGGAGGGTCGAGTAGTACTTTGTTTGAAAGGTATTTAAATTCTCTTTACAATACTACATTTTATATAATTAAACCCAATAGTTATCAAGAAAATGAATTATATAAGTAAAATAGTTATTTAAGCACTTTAATTATTGATTAATATAAATTATGAAAACAGTAAGCCTATGGTGACTGAAATAACAATTATTGTAGACTGATTTAATTATTAAACAAAATTTCATGAACGGTATAGAACCGTTTTACATTGAAAGTAACGATTCTCTTATTAATTTTGGTGATACATAAACATAAATATGTATCTATTTAACAGTTATTGAACAGATTTAGCTGTTACTTGATAGAAATCATTATTGGAGAAACAATTGACATGTTTTTTAAAAGTAAATTGAGGTGGAAATGTAAACGAGCTTTTTCATTTACTTAGTTATTATATAGTTTATTACATAACAAGTATTGAAGCGAAAAAAAAATGTTTTTAACACTAGCGTTTTGAAAACTGAGTAATTGCTTTGATTAACTGTAAACAAAATAGAGAAAAGTATTCTTTGCTTTTTTAACTTTCTTTTGACTCTTTCAAATACTGTCGTGTGTTGTGCTATAAAAGGCACATTCTAGATAAGTTAAATGTGTTTTTTTTGTAAGTTTCAGATGTGGTCGTATTCCTTTCATATAACGACCGAGCCAGTGAACAATTTGGAATTTTAATAAATGATTCATAATAAGAGTTTTTTTTTTCATTTTCAAAATTTTACTTAAACAACGCTTTTATATTTTGCGAGTTTGCAAATTGCATAAAATTTTTATCGTAGCTAATAAATATATTGTTTTGCCTAAGTAGTTTATTTTATGTTGCAGTACTATATAAGCAAAAACAGTTTTATTTGCAAGCCTGAATATCACAATGTCAACAATAGTCACAATGATAAAAAAAATCGGTAAATTTCCTTTTCCCGAAACTTCCCTCGTTATGAATCTTTGCTTTTATTAGGAATTAGTATCACATACTTACGTACTGTCTTTTTAAACATATTTATCGGGCGCCATTGTGTTCCATTATATTGAATTCCTACCAATATTTTACCGGTTTCTACCTATGCCACACTTGATTTTTGGATATAATTTATAATAAATTCAATAAGTAGTTTTTACATTGACACACACCGCCATTTTGTTCCGGCATATTGAATTCATACCATTTTATCCGTATATCACATTTAATATTTCAAGTCAAATGAATAAGATTTTTTTACGTTAACTTTTTTAAAATTTCATTTGGCCGCCATCTTGAATTCTTACCACAACTTTACTATTCTTTCACTATATCACACTTAATACTTAATCTAATAAGTATTTTTTCAGGCTGATTTTTTAAATAATAAAAGGCCGCCATTTTGTTCATACTATATGTTACCAGTTCATTACTATCTAACACTCGCAAAATTTGAGGTAAATTGATTAGTTAGTTTTTTAAGTATTAATTTTTTTAACGTTTCACTAGGCCGCCATTTTGTTCCGGCGTATGGGATTTTTACTAAAATATATCAGGTGCTCCTCATATGACCCTTAATTTTTGACCAAAACTTGAAGCCAATCTTGTAAGTACTTCTTCTAAGTTATGCCGCGCACTGACACACAGACAGACATGCCGACGCAATTGATACATCTTTTTTGGTATCTAGGGAAGATATGTAAAACTGGAGAAGGTCATTTTTTTACCATTACAAACATTTTATGTGGAAGTTTTGTTCCCATCTTGGATTCGTACCAAAATTTTACCAGTTGTTTCCTACAAAGTACTTGATTTTTATGCAAAATTTCAGATAAATATGTAGTTTTTTAGTAGTATTATTTTTAAGATTTCACTAGGCGGCTATTTTGTTGCGCCATATTCGATTTTTACCAAAATGTTACCAGGTCATCCCCATATGATCCTTATTTGAAGTCAATCTTGTGAGTAGTTTTTAAGCTATGCTGTGATAGCCAAACAGAATGACAGATGGAATTGATAAAACATATTTTTTGGCATCTAGGGACGCTAAAACGTGAAGATATGTAAAACCTCAGAGGGCGATTTTTTTACTATTACATACATTATATTTGACCGCCGCGCCATCTTGAATTAATACCACAATTTTACTAGTTCACAATTAGTTTTGACGTTTTGAATTCAATCCATTAATTATTTTTTCAGGCTGAATTTTTAATAATTTTATTAAGCCGACATTTTGTTCCGCTATCTTGGATTCGTACCAAGATTTTGCCAGTTATTTGCCATATAGTACATACTTTTCGAGTAAAATTCGAGATAAATTGGGTAAGTAGTTTTAAGTAACATTTTTTTTAACATTTCACTAGGCCGCCATTTTGTTTCGCCATATTGGATTTTTACCAAAATGTTACCAGGTCATGCCCATATATCCCTTAATTTTTGTTTGAAGTAAATTGGGTAGGTAGTTTTTAGTTAGTCAACGGATAATTACTTTTTTAACTATGCCACAGGTATCTGAAGACCCTGAAACGTGAAGATCTGAAAAAATCTGAGTTTTTCACGATTACAATACTTTACGAGAGAAGTAAAAACACATTCATTATCTCCATTTATAGGAGATATATTCCCCTGATAAAAATTGAACTATCAAACTTCCTGAATCTGCCCCTTTTCTATAGATATTATTGTGAATTATACACTCTGCCCTGTTAAAATTAAATATTTCCATATCTTCTTGGATTATAGAAGATCAAAATTTATCAGCCCGAATCGCACCCATTATTTTATGACTCAACTACATAAACCAAGGACTTCTTTTGTTTATTCTTAGATATTAAAAAACTTCTCTTTTATGATTTCCGTCAACCATGTTATGGTCCTTGGGCCATTAAACTAGCATGGATATTTTTAATTAAACAGGCTTTTCAATATGATTAGGTTACTAAACAATATTTATTATAAAATATGTATGTTGGTCGAATATGTTCGTTAATTTTTATATTAACTAAATTTGGTAGAAAAAAATTGTGAAATTTTGCTCCCCTTACATCCGCCTATGCTTTGAAGCAAAATTTTGATTTCGGAACGCAGATTGAATATTCTTAACTGTACGTAAATCCCCACAACTTTAATAATATATTAATTCCAAATCTCTTGGGAGTCAAATTCAGTCCTAATTTCAACAAGGTGTAAATCCCGATGGGTATTTAAGGTTAAATAAACACGGTTACATCTTTGCGGCAATAACGTTTCTAAGATGATTTAATATCCTTTCTTCGAACACCCGAATAGGTAGGTAAAAGCGCAGATATGCAGGTAGAGCTGTCTGAGGAATTTAGAATCGAAGGGGTCATGGCCGCTGCCGTGCCGCAACCCGCAACATTCTCCGGTTTTAAAAGGAAGTTTGGAGAGTCAAAGTTCCAAGTAAATGATAACTTAATCGGGACGCAGGATTTTATTTATTTCAATGAATAATCGCCTTCTCGCGATTAGCTGTTAGTTGGAAATATTTTGAATAGACCCAGCCAGAATGATTCATTATAAATTTAAGTGAATAATTTATAAAATAAATTACTGACAATGAAAAATGAAACTTAAGAACTTGATACATGTATGACAATCCTTTTTGATATTTCGTAATGTTTTAATCTAGAACAAAACCAACGTAACAAATTAAATAATTTATAAAACCTTCTATTTAAACGCAATGATGAATACAGGGTTACTAAAGAAACAATATCGGATCAACCTATTTCAAGAAGGTCGCTCAGTAAACCAGATCGTGTCATATCCGTACATGTACGTAGAGGGTTCTTAATATACTAGTTACCAAAAACTGCGTGTTATCAAATATTATGAAACATTATTAATTACTCAAAATATTACGCTCCACTGTTTCACGTGCATATTGGAAACTTCTATTCACGTCATACTGGACAACACTCCCTCAAAATAAACTTCATATTTGAGAATGATTTGTGCCTATGTTCGTAGTGATATTTGTATCAAAGACACATCATAAGTACTTCGGATAGGCGATCCAACAAATGGAAAATAACAGATCTCTAAATGGATCCCTACTTTGCGTATTCAGTATAGTTGAAGTCCATCGAAGGATTTCCGAGTGGCTGAAAGTAGCGACTCACGGCCTTCGACCCGCTGGTCAAATACGTTTATAAATCGTTTATTATAAATTATTATTATCATCCAGCAGTCCCATTCTTTTCTCTAAAGCACAATTTGTAATGAACTTCTAAGATAGTATAACTAAATCACTTCGGTTGATGTGGCGAATTTACCAAACTGCCTTATAGACTAGTATATACTTAACCTATTGGTATTGTATAAATTTTCATTTATCACTGGTATATAGGGGTAAAAGGGGGTCAATGTTTCCACTAACGAATAATAGTAGATTCATGATCCCCAAAAACCCCTTAATCCATATTCTCAAAATCTCAAAAAATTATTATAACAAGTAATTATGGCTGAAAGGAAAAATTAATTAATTTATTTAAAACTACAAAAATACTTCTACTAAAAAGAAGACGGGCAGTCCAAGTACAAAGTTTTGGTGAGAGACTGTAGGAAGGAAGTTTGTTAAGATGAAGTGCGTCATGACAGACTTGATCAAATGCTTTTGATATGTCTAGGGCAATAATTCGGCTTCTCCGTGGAATTCGAGGGATTTATTCTATTTGTGGGTAACGAAGGTAAGAAGATCTTTGGTGGCGGAAGCCGTATTGCCGGTGGACTCAAGTTTATACCTTTCAAGGTAATTTAAAATATCATTATTCATATACTTCTCCTTTGCCTTACTCATAATTGGGCGGAGCAGATTTCCAGCTTTTACTAAAAATGTCCTTGTCATAGGTCATCTGGAATAACTGGAAAGGATATGTGCCAATTCAGAAGCGCACTTTTTTAGGACTATGGCCGGAATACCATCAAGATCAGAGGACTTTTTGGTATTAAGTGTTTTGAGAATACGTCGTACCTTTTTAAAGCCTTATGTAATTTCGTGCATATTCTGTGGTAAAGCTGGTACTGATGGAAGTGAGAAGTAAATGGGACGGACTAAAGTAGAATTTGCGGCGAATAGTGGTCAGAGGAATCCAGAGGAGCGGAAATGGAAGACTTATAAGGCTCTGGGTGAGTGGTCAGAAAGAGGTCCAATGGATTTTAGCTATGTGTGACGATGCGTGGGAAGTAAGTAGGTTCTCTGATGAGGTTGGTAAGACACTGATTGATTACAAAGGCCTCTGCTGCTCTACCTTGGAGATCGGTTTTAATAAACCCTAACGATTCTTTATTATGGGCTCGCCAAGGATAATGACTTCAGAGGAAGGGAATTCATTAGATTAATTCATTCAGGAAATCCACTTTAGCAGAAAGAAAGTCGAAGAGTTCGTTGAAGGAATTATTTGAGGGAGTGAGGACTGAAATGAATAAATTTAGTCGAAGTTCTGAGGCCTAGTTTGAGCCACAGGATATCGGATCTGTTCGATTTAAGATTCGGAAGTCTTGTACAGGATTACTACGAACGAAAGCGCAAACGTCACCGCTTAGGGGGAATGATGGAAGAAGTTCATCGTTAGGGAAGAAAAATTGGTTGAATTTTGCGGTTTATTTTCGTTTCGGCTAGGAAGAGAATATGAGGCTAGGAGATAGTGGTGAAGAGAGTTGAGGTTTTTAATCAAGCCGCAAATATTGGTGAATAAGAAATAACATTTCGATGGTGGAGTGCCACAAGTACCTCTCACCCAGCGATCCGAAAGGAGAGGTACTTTGACTCCGGAATATTTTACTTGAGAAACATCTATTATCATTGTTTCATTTAACAGTTCGGCTTGGGTAAAATAAGGAAGAAGAAATAAATTAAAGAAAAGGGAAGGAGAAAGAAAACCGACTCATATACATAGGGCTAGAAACGTCAGTTAAGACTTCACCAGTTTGGTTTGGTTTGGTTTTACAATTAATTATAAAGTTGGGGTTTTCGGCTGCCCAATATCTACAATTTTGACTAGTCATTCCACTGAAAATGTTGCCTCGTTAGTAAATAAAATGTTATTTAAAAAAATCTATCGTTGCACCATGGACAAAATTCAAATCGTCAGACAGTGGATTGTAGTATAGGGAAAATCGGGATATTGGTCCTAATTTTTCTAATATTCGTCCGATTTTGATGATTTTGGACTTCCTCGAAAGCTGAGACGTTAGCATTTCATTTAAATTTGACATTTTTCGAATATTCAGGATAGTGGACATCATAAGTTGATTTGGGGTAAATTTTTAATTGCATACATTTGCACTTACTGAAAAAAAAAAGGTTTATAAGTATGAAAATTTAGGTGACAAATTTTAATTTTGGTGCGAAAAGAGAAAAATGTGCGTATGCGATTACTTTAAATAAAGAATTGAAATGGTTAATGCTAATTTAAAAAGGAAAATTTTCTATAACAATAATATACTATAAATACACACTATAACACACTTCAAATATTATTTTTGTATTATACGGACGATTGCAAGCATGTTTTATATATAATATTCTATACTTAAAATCAACTGTTTTTAAATATTTTGAAATCAAAATCGACCATTTTGGCCCTTTGATGGGCTGTAAAATCTATACGGTTTAACCTGAGAGGGGAGCGGATTGCACTTTCCTACCTTAACTTTTCGTTATCTATCATTTGTCAATAACGCAGAATTTATCTAGAGGATAAAAGTTCCAGTTACATTTTTTCTTTAGTTAAATTCAAAGTTAATGTCAAATAATAGATAATGAAAAGTTAAGATAGGAAAGTGCAACCCGTAATGCGTATATGCTCGGTTCATCAAAATCAACTTTTCTGCTTATATTCGCTTTGGCCTCAAGCTCTATCAAAACGACATTTTCCGAACAGAGTTAGCTTTAAACCTGGCTCACAATGGTTAAATCTTAAAATCCTAGAAACGGTGTGATCCCGTAAGCCTTGCAAAGTTATCCTGGCAAACCGATTTGTTACCATTATGGCCTGGTTAGTGGGACAACATTATTGTTTAGCTGCTTGAATTTGGTAAAATGATAGATATAGCTGGCAATTTTTTAATAGCTGATTTTTTTTGATTTATATACTGCTGTTTGAATATGCCCAAAGTAACAAAAAGGGCTAATTCATCTCTTGTATAACAATGATGGTATTTATCCGTATTTTCGCAGTAATTCAAAACGCCCTTTGAATTCAACCAAAATCGATTTAAGTTTGAAAATCATTCTTGTGTTGTATGGGCATTTTTTCATTTCCCAGACAGTGCTAAACAGTACTTCCGCAAATAAGTTAGATAACTCGTTTTTTCCTTCTTCGGTGCAATCAACGTTCCTAATTTGCAACGCATCACCCAACAATCTTTCATAATCCCCAAAAGGAATGCTGTTGGTCTTTATATAATCGAAAAGATCTTCGTTTGAATTTGGTTGAACCATTTTAGGTGGAATTTCACGCCAACTTTCAACAACTTGTATTTTTAGTTGCTTAATCGAAAAAAAAATAAAACTTAGAAAAAATGTCAATGGCGTACATTTTTTTGTTAATAATATTTGTTAAGGTGCCTCCCAGGACCCACTGAATTTAATAATTTTAATCTAGTTAGGGCTAAAATAGCCCCTCTTCTCTGCAAATAACACAACAATATTTTAACAAAATCGGGTGAAGAATATTTAAGATTTTAATAAACAATCGATTTAAAAAAAGAACATTAACACCCTGTATCTTAAAAACTAAGCATTTTCTGCTTTATGTTTGTTTAAATTTTTAATTAAAAATTTTCAATTATTTTGCCAATCTCCAGTTGAATTTTGGCGCATGTTTTTTCAAACACCCGGTATTATGTTCCCATTGAAAAACTGATTAAAAATAATGGGCTTAAAATCTGAGAAATAATCCTTACCTCTTTCAAATAAACTAAAAACCTACGAAATCGCTTAACAGAAATTTTACCATTATTTAGAGCATATTTTACATACTTTCGACGTCCATTTTAGGGGGGTACAGCGGTTAAGCCATGAATGCTTAAATATTTTAATTTTTGGTATGGGGGCAATTCCGCTTGGAATTAGAAGTGCGGCAAGGCAAAAAATATTACAGTGTGTAGAGAACACCAACTCCTTGCAAAATGAATAGGAGCCGGGAGCTAATACTGAAGAATTAGTTATATCCTACTTACTGGGTGGAAATTAGCCGAATAAATAATTTATAAAAATTATCAGTATTTCAATTTTGGTTCATAAACACGTACCAAACAAAACAGATGTAAAAACGTGCTAATTTCAATACTGAGTTATATTTTTTCCAATTTTAAAATCTCAAATAATGTCAATGCCACCGCAGTATCGCCGTTCTGTCAGATTTCAAACAAAAGATAAAAAGCGGACAGCCCGCGTCTCCGCGATTAGTTCAAATTTTGATAATTGTGGGTTAGTCCGCTTTTGCGCTGAAAACTGTAATTTATTAGAGGTAAGGAGTCGGAAAAAGTCTGAATAAATCTCAAAATTGCAGATTATGGCAGCCAATCCAATTCATTTACAGCAAGGTATGGTTTATGTCTTAAATGGCAAAAGTTGCTTGAACACCTTTGGCCATTTTTTGAAAACTCAAAAAGCATTATGTTTTATTGGTTTTTCAAAGACAAGATTGTGCACTCTACCTTACAGTTACGATATATGTTTTAAATATCCTGTTAATGTGATTTTGTTGTATGATAATCTCTATTGCTAAATATTATGCACAAAAGTTGATAAAATATTAGTACGTTTAGATTTTTGAATTTCAGTTGAACCAGTTTTTTTCGTCAATTTTTGCTGCACAAAATTTACACCAAAATCATCAAGTCTACCTCACTAGAGTATATTTCAAACGATTTACTATCTTGTTTTTTTATAACGCCACTATGTTTATAACAATAAATACACCAAAATCATCAAGTCTACCTCACTAGAGTATATTTCAAACGATTTACTATCTTGTTTTTTTATAACGCCACTATGTTTATAACAATAAATATAACAAATCCAAATTTGGAGTTTGAGAAAATGCTCAATGTCCCAAATTGTAACATGGTGTCGATCCACTGTGCGCCGTTCAAAATCACTATTTAAGCTAAGACAATATGCAGACATTTTGGCTTAAATACCCTATTGTGTTTCATAGACTTCCATATTTTATTTTTGGTTAAATTAATAAAATGGCTAATACATATGACATTGTTTAGCTTTTGACAAATCATACGAATTGTTAAATGTGAAACAAAAACTTTTCTTTCAAAGTACCCTTTGATTAATGTGCACAATACTGGTCTACATGCCTTCTGAATCTAAAGTAGAAGTTTTTTAAGGAAATTAACTATTTGTATGTTCTGGTAATTTCAAAACTAATTTGGACATTTACTTTTTTTATTAGATGGTGGATATGTCGGAGAGACCAGAATTTTAAAAAAATGTATTTTTTAGGTTTGTTATAGCAATTAAATAATCAAGTTATAAAAAAATAAAAAAAATTAATTGATTTTTCCTTTCTGTCTGATTGAGGTTTTTGGGTATGCTTAATCTAAATATGATAGAAAAAATTATCGAAAATTAGTCCTAATATCCTTTTACTGAAAAATCGACCCCTTTTTACCCCCTAACACCGCACGCCAATGATAAATAATATTATTTTATGACACATATTTCATTTTTCCAATGTACAATTACCACCCAGATTTGAAGAGAATCGTATTTAATAACTATTATATTAGGGTGGATTTATGAAAAGCGGGAGACACTGTATATATAGTAGTTGACAAATATCAAAGACCCTTCCGCCCGCTACCTGTCGGGACCAGTTTAGACCGGGGTAAGTTTTTCACCAACCGCAAAGTCCCAAAAATTTGGCAGGTATTTTACTTGCCACAGGTATGGATTCACATTTATCCTATAAGTATTTTCCTCATTTTTTAATAATTAACTAGTTTCTTTACTAAAATAACTAATATTAAAGACGCTGTAATTTAATGACAAATAAAATCCAAAACAAACAATCCCTTACTGGTAATTAAAATTTACACTTTGTGAGGGAAATACCTCTCATTAATCAAACCCTTTCGCCTACTCAGGTAAGAAAGGATTTTTGGTCAGGAAAATACGCCAGGCCATCAATTTACCAATACATGGGGTATTGGTAATCCAGTGGTATATCCATATAAAATAATACTTATAAAAAGAAAATAGGCTCTTGTAAAGAATTATATCCTCTGAATTTGATAATTTTTGAATATAATATTGAAAGTTTACCTTTTTTCAACTATTTTAAAGGAAAAAATAAATGGATGAACCACTCTTTTTATTAATAAAAACATTTTTTACATTTCACTGCATTTCGATGCAAAAACTCCTTATTATGACAGTTTTAAGAAAGGCTATCTTACAATGGTTCCAAACTGACATTATAAGCATCTTGAATAGTATTTTACAAAAAGTAATTAGCGTGCTGCCGCGAGCTTTCTTTACAGCAAACCTAACCTAACTTTATAAAAAATAAATTTAACCCCTGGGACGATGCCGATTATTGGACTTCCGCCAGTGATGCACTTCGCTGTTGTTCATTTTTCCTGTTAGGGCCTAGATGATGCCTACGGCGCCTAACTTAGTGCTAACCCGGTACCAATCCACCTAGTGCGTTCGCGTTCCTGCTCCTACTGGTACCAATTCAGTAATCAACCTATATATCTATCAAAAGTATCCATAATTAATTTGTATCAATCATAAAGGGGATGAGGGAGTTAGTGCTATTCAACCCAGTGTTGCCAATAGGATATTATGAAATTATCCGCCGGTTCACACGAAAAAGTCCGATTTGGTTCGACCTCGCTGAAACATGCGTTGTGCATGGGAAGTCGTTTTATCTGTTTTTTTTTATGTGTACCTTTTTTTTTAAATGCGAAAAAATATATTTTTATAACCATACACTCTTAAGAAAAATGCCATTTTGTAGGTATTGAATTATTATATTACAATTACAAAAATATTTCTATAGGAATAGGAACAGAATAAAAAAACCCAACAGAACACTTATTGTTTTATATTGCCATTGCCACAAAATAATCACAAATTATTGTAAATAAAAAATATATTGAAAATAACATTACCTCTCTTAAAACTAAATAAAAAATAGTAATAGCATTTTGGGTCAGAGCAAAACACTTATTCTATATAGCGATCGCCACAAAATAATCACAAATTATTGTAAATAAACTTAAAACTAAATATGTACAGAGTGTTTTGGATCAGAGTCTTATATAAATGAGGTAGGTTACCTAACATAAACAGCCTTTTATTGAGTATACCAATCATAAATCTAATATTAAATAGTAAGGTAATATAAAACATAATACGAATGCCATGAAAGAGTAAAATAAAAAACCTTTAATTATTTTTCTACCATATTTTGCAATCTAGAATTACTTTGGATGGCATATATTTTATACAGCCTCCACTTTCTTGAATACCATCTTTTGATGCCAAAAAAGTCCTTAAATTTACTTCAAAGATTTCGTTTGTCATTTTTAATTAAAAAAACGTTACTGTATACTCGTTCAGCACTTGCATTGGAAAACCGAAGGACAAACAGTAAGGAAAATACTTTCTTCAAATTTGGGAATAATACATTTTCTGCTTCATTTTTAAGGCTGAACACTGATGCCCAATATTTTTCAGGTTCATCAGTATTAAGCTGAAATTTCTCAACATCCAAGAGGGCAAGCTTCCGCCATTCATTATCTAAAGATTGTGCGTCTACATGCTCCAATAAAACAGTAAACCTTTTGAGAACATTTTGAATAGATTTTACATTAAAGGATTGTGCCACCTTGGGATCCATAATTTCAAGAAAATTAAATACAGCATAAGTAAAGCAAAATCTTTCTTTAATTTCATTAACCAATTCAACGTAAACTGATAATAAGCTTGTTAGGAATTTTTCAAACTCCTTTTCGTCAATGTTAGGATTTTGCTTTAATTCTTTTAGGCTATGAAACGCCGCAATACCTACATAAATTTCTCCTAGAGGTACAAAATTACCTGGATCTTTGTGGTTGATAAACCGATGAATATATATATATATATATATAGTTATCTAGCCAATATTACCCGCCACTGGACGATGACTTCAAGTAACCTCATGCGACACCGACAAACTAATTACCTCATTAAGCAGAATCAGCAATATTGCAATATGTATTTATACGTACTATTTCGATTGTTAATCTTTTAATAAAATTAGTCTAGCTTAGAATCTTGAACGTTGTAGTTGTTATTTACATAAAAATTAAAGTTTTTAAAAAAGGGCCTTACAGGGAAATTCTTTTAAATGGCGCAGTCGTTGTAGGATTTTTCAACGATTTTCCACAAGAAAATTGGTTCGTTTTTACGATTTTTGAAAAATAAAAGAACCAAAACTTCACGGGTTCGCGAAAAAAGCAGTGAAACGTCGAAAATTCGTGGTTCGGTCCCTGGGTGAATTGAGTAACCCACTTCAAATCGTTAAAAACCAGAAGCCCAGCTGAAAAGTAGGAACGAATATTCTACAGGCAAAAACTAGCTTTCGCTTTCGCAGAAGACTACAGCCATCAGCAACGCAAGAATCTTTGAGTGTATATCAAAGTTAAGTGCATGAATGTCATTCTGGTGATTTTGCTGTAAGTAAATCTTGTTATTTAGAGGTTAGCTCGAAAAAATTTAAAATAAAATAACATACAAATTCTGATTCACTAGGCTCACATTATTATTAAGTTTAGTAGTTTTATATATTGTTATAACCCTTGTAAAAATGGCTCCTCCACAATTAAAACAAGAATATTTAAATATGATACCAGAATTTTATGGAGAAGTCGAACTTTTATCT
Source organism: Kuschelorhynchus macadamiae (assembly GCA_030620095.1). Classification (NCBI taxonomy): domain Eukaryota; kingdom Metazoa; phylum Arthropoda; class Insecta; order Coleoptera; family Curculionidae; genus Kuschelorhynchus; species Kuschelorhynchus macadamiae. The sequence goes on from JAUTXW010000094.1 coordinate 1,546,215, forward strand.
AGGTTTATTGATATTTGTGAAAAACTTGTAAAAAAATTTTACGACACAGTCGATACAAGCAATTTTCAAAACGAATATCTTATGAGTTCTATTTTGTCTAAAATAAAAGGCGAAGCAGCGGTAAATATCTCTTTCTGTATAATTAATGTTTGGACAGACCTAAAAAAAGCTCTTTTAAACACGTATGCTGATAAACGTGATATTTTTACATAGAAATTGTCGAACTTAGGCAAGAAAACGAAAACGCATTTGATTTCTTCAATAAAGTTAAAAAAATGTTAAATTTACAAATAGCTCAAATTGCTACTCTGGCTGATGAAATACAAGCTCCAGTTCTATCTGAGTATTGCCAGAAATTAGCTTTAAGAGTATTTTTACGTGGTCTTAAAGAACCGATAGGTTCTCTGATGCGAACTAAAAACCCTGATAATTTAAACAGTGCTCTGAATATGTTAACAAATGATTTTCAAATTCAAAATGTTACCCACAGAACACAAAAAATCAGAACGCAGGTCTTAAGACAAAATTTCGCTCCCAGACCATCTACGTACACAACAAATCCGAATAATGCACAACTTGTGTATAACCGATTTGTACCTAGAAATTATTCTAGCCCCGGTCCTTCAAACTACAATATGTTTAAATCTAATCAAACAAACTCTCAACCATTACCGAAACCCACACCAATGTCTATTTCTACAAGAAATACATTCAGGTCGCAAACAAATCAAAATAGAATGTTTACAAAATCTCATTTTACGAATAACCAATCACAAAATAATAATTTCCAAAATTTAAGGCAAAACAATTCTCACATTAGTCATCCAAAATTCGCGTTTGAGGAATTGCATAATAATGAAAATCAGGAAGGCAACGACTACTTTCTTGAATCTGAAAATCAACAAACCGATAATTGCTACAATGAAGGTTTTGTTGAATTCCCCGAAGAATCCGCCGAACCATGTAATTCCGAGTTTTTTCAGATAGAAGCCTCGGACAAAAACCACCCAGATTTAATCTAAAGACCTTTGTATTAACGGTAGCCAACTCCCTTATACATGGTGATTCATGAGGAAATGTCAATACTTCAGGTACATATTCAGGACCAAAAATTAACATAAAAGTCTATATAAGGCCTTAGTTCTCGAGATACAGGGTGTTAAAGTTTTTATTTAATTTTCCTATTTTTTAAATAAAATCTATGATAATGTAAATAATGAAAATTGATATAGTGAAAATTGATATACTTGTCGGGGGGCCACCTACATGTCTTTTTTTGAACAATCACAACTTTTTGGTACAGTCTTGTATTACATTTTTGAAAAACAAATTAACACATTTTTGGATTGAGCAACCGTTTTGATATATGATTTAAAACAATTTCGGCGCATGTAATTTTTTATCGCAAAATTTTAAGAGTTTGTTATTTTGTCCAAATTTAAACGCACCTTGGCACAAAAGCTTTGAAATGAAAGACTAACACATTTTTTTGAGGTGTGTATTCAGTGCCTCAGACATAAACTAAACAAAAGGTATTTAATTTTTATTAAAATTGTTATTATTAAGTTGTTTTTAATAAAATCTAGGTTACGTTTTATAATTTTCAAAAATTCTACCATTTGCTTCTAAGCACAGGTCAGCTCTATGGTGTTTAGCTCGGGTTGCTCTGTGGATACATTCGGGCGCATTTCTTAGTGTTTGTGCTGCGTTTGTTATCCGATCCAATAATGCTTCTCTTGTATTTACTTTAGTGGAATATAGCAGTGATTTGAACCATCCCCAAAGACAATAATCCAAAGGATTAAGGTCTGGCGATCTAGGTGGCCAATTAAACGGACCTCCCCGACCAATCCATCGGTTTGGAAAGTTTTGGTTTAAAAAATCTCTTACAAGTAAACTGTAGTATGCAGGGGCTCCATCATGCTGCAAATACATGTTTTGTCTTACATTAAGGAGAACATCTTCTAATAGATTTCGCAAGTGATTTTCAAGAAAGTTTAAATATTTTTCACCTGTAAGACTACCGTCGATTATAAATGGACCAATTAAATGACCATTTAACGTTCCACACCACACATTAATGCTAAATTTATGTTGGAAATTATGTTCTACTGTAGCGTGAGGATTTTCATAGGGCCACCGGTGTTCAGTGTGAAGATTATTTATACCATCACGCGTGAACTGTGCTTCATCAATGAACAAAACATACCTATACAACCTTCGATCTTCATTAATCCAGTTACAGAATTGCATTCTCAACTCAAAATCACCCTCCTGCAAATGTTGAACCCGTTGTAAATGAAATGGGTATAAACAATTAATGTGAAGATTTCTCCAAGCAGACGATTGTGTAATTTGATAAGTATCTGCAATCCGCCTAGTGCTTATGCTTGGATCATTTTTGACGGCATTGAGTATAGCCTCTTCTACTTCAACGTTGGGTCCCGATTTCCTTTCAGATACAATTTTCGCACTTGGAAACATCCCAGATTCTCCAGCAGTAGTGAAAACTTGTTGAAAAACTCTTCTATCTGGCGCCCTTCTATCTGGAAAACGACGCTGGTACTCCGCGACTGCTTGAATTGCGATCCCATTGCAGAAGCCATAGACGAATATCATAACTGCATATTCGCGATGCGAGAATATCACAGGCATAATTTCAATAATTAGATCTAAAGTTTCTTAAACGATTATTGTCAAATAATAAAAGTTATGAACAGAAATTGACAGTGACAAAATTTGATCTTATTATTAACTGACATTACTATTGCTAAGTAACAGGAAAAACGATGAGAACACCAACCAGCAGTTGTTCTGTCACCCTGTATCTCGAGAACTAAGGCCTTGCGGACACTTATTTATATAGACTTTTATGTTTATTTTTTGGTCCTGAATATGTACCTGAAGTATTGACATTTCCTCATGAATCACCCTGTATAGTGTTTCCCGAAATAAATTTAAAAATACTTATAGACACAGGTAGTACTAGATCTTTCATCCAACCTGAAATTGCAAATTTATAAAGAATGACCCTTTTCAAATATCTACAGCACATGGCACTTCCTCGGAACATTTTAGCACCACAATTCCTCTTGCTAGAATGTTTAATGTGAAGATAGATCCCCTAAAATTCTATCTGTTTAATTTCCATAATTATTTTGATTGTCTTTTAGGAATAGACAATCTAAAAATCCTTAAAGCAAATGTTGACTTACAAAATAATCTTTTAGTGACACCCAGCACCAGTATTAAACTTTTTTACCACAATACATCTGGCATTTCGAACAATAACATCACTGTTGAAGCAAGATCTGAACAAATTATTAAAATTCCAATTAAAAATATTTCAAATGGCGATATCATTATACTCTGCACGAAAATAGACGAATTAGAAATCCCCGAATGTCTCACTAAAGTTAAAGACAATCAAGCTTTTTGCTCTATTTTAAACAAGACCGAAATGGCAAAGTCTATAGACTTTTTAGATCCAATAATTGCTATGGATTTTAAAGATTTCCAAATAAGTTCTAATAATTATCCAAACTTGAACAATTTTAGCGTCGAAAAGATTAAATTTGACGTCTCAAAAATTAGAACAGACCATATGAATCGTGAAGAAAAGAATGTAATTTTAAAATTAATTAAAGAATTCTCAGACATATTTCATATCGACGGCAACAAATTAACCTTTACAAACCAAATAAAACATAATATAAAAACATCAAATGAAATTCCTGTGTATACTAGTTCATACAGATACCCCGAAATACATAAAAAAGAGGTACAAAATCAAATTCAAGATATGCTTGATCAAAAAATAATTCGTCCATCGTTTTCTCCTTGGTCCTCTCCTATTTGGGTTGTGCCAAAAAAAATTGACGCTTCAGGTAAACGCAAGTGGAGAATTGTCATAGATTTTAGAAAATTGAATGGAAAGACTCTCGGAGACAGATATCCTTTACCAAATATCACAGATCTGTTAGATAAATTAGGCAGATGTCAATATTTTTCCACCCTTGACTTGGGGTCGGGATTTCATCAAATCGAAATGGCCGACGAAGACATCCCCAAAACTGCTTTCAATACAGAAAATGGTCACTATGAGTTCTTGTGAATGCCTTTTGGCCTACGAAATGCGCCCGCTACATTTCAGCGCGTTATGGATAATATTTTAAGAGGATATCAAAACGAAATTTGCGCTGTTTATCTTGACGATATTATCATATTTAGTACTAGCCTAGAAGAACATATTGACAGACTAAGAAAAGTTTTTGAACCATTAAGTAATTCAAACTTTAAGATTCAGCTCGATAAATCTGAATTTCTTAAAAAAGAGGTAGCTTATCTCGGGCACATTGTCACACCTGAAGGTGTAAAACAGAATCCGGACAAAATCTGCGCAATCCAGAATTTTCTCTTGCCAAAAACCCAAAAAGAAATAAAAGGCTTTCTGGGACTTTTGGGTTATTATAGGAAATTTATTAAAGATTTCGCCAAAGTAACGAAACCTCTTACGAAAAGACTAAAAAAAGATTTAGTTAGGGAATTAGAACATTACGAAAATATTGCTATGTTTTGTAAAAAATCTATTCTTACTAAGTTAGAAACTATTTCTTTACATAATACTAGTCGTCTTAAAAGAGGCTTAATAAAAGGCTTAGGATCTGTTATTAAAGGTATCACAGGTAACTTAGATTCTAATGATGGGGACAAAATATACTAATATACTAAAGCATTTAGAAACTAAGGGTAATAACTTGCAGACCCAGCTGGAAATGCAATACTCTCTTAATAACCAAGTTATCAAAAACTTTAATAATACAATTAGAGATATTCAACATAATCAAAACTTGTTAAGAACTAAAATATTGTTTTTAGATCAACTATTGTGAGAAGATGTTGAAATTCAGGATATTCTTTTTGCAAAAGACTTGTATAACCAACTAATTATTTTATATAACTCGTTATTAAGCACACTGCAAGATATCGAGAACTCTATTACGTTTTGCAAATTAGGCATAATACACCCTAGTATAATTTCACCTGCAAATCTTTTTGCAGAAATAAAAAGAATCTTTTTTTATTACAAGAACCAACTACCATTCACTGTCACTATTGAAAATATTTCTAAGTACGAATCAATAATTAAAGTAAACTGCGATATACAGCAGACTAAGATAACGTATTTTCTTTCAATACCAATAGATTTTGAAGAACAATTTGAACTCTATCACATTTTACCTATTCTTGCAAGTTATGAATCAGAATTTGTTATGATAATCCCCAGTACGCGATATTTTCTAAAATTAAATAAAAAACCAATAAAACCTCTAAATGGCATATGTACCTACCGAAGGCAAATCATATCATTGTCCAAATATACTACAAGCCAACATCAAAGTGCCCTGCGAAGAAGGGATCCTTCAACATGACAACTCTAGTCTCAGCCAATTTACAAAGTTAAAAATTGCTGAAAATCATATTGAGATAATTTATGAGATCAATCAATATTTGGCTGTGTTTCCACGAGAAGAAAGCATACAAGTGCACTGTGAAGATCATGTGGAGACCCTAAAACTGAAAGGCGTTTTCCTGATAAATAAAGATGCCTGCAACATAATATTCAGAAACCAGGAGCTTCCATTTCAGGAAAGAACTTTTGGGCACTCCTCAGTAATCCAAACCCCTAACCTGCAACTTAAAATGAGAAATCCACCTAAAATAAGTATTGAATTGAAAAAATTAAACCTTGAAGCAGCAGTTGAAAATCCCATGTTCACAATTCAAGAAGCACACCCTCTATCAGACTTTACACGTCCAAGTTTATGGAGCATCATCCTGTATATAGTAGTAATTGCAGGTTGCATTTATCTCTGTTGGAAGAAGACAAATGACGTAATACATAAGAAAACCAAGAAACACCAGAATACTTCCCAAGACATCCCTGTTTAGGAGAACAGCATCACCCTTCCAGAGGATGCCTCATTCTAACGGGGGAGGAGTTATCTAGCCAATATTACCCGCCACTGGACGATGACTTCAAGTAACCTCATTAAGCACCGACAAACTAATTACCTCATTAAGCAGAATCAGCAATATTGGAATATGTAATTATACGTACTATTTCGATTGTTAATCTTTTAGTAACATTAGTCTAGCTTAGAATCTTGAACGTTGTAGTTGTTATTTACATAAAAATTAAAGTTTTTAAAAAATGGCCTTACAGGGAAATTCTTTTAACTATATATATATATATATATATATATATATATATATATATATATATATATATATATATATATATATATACATCAGTTTAAAATTTATTTGTAATATTTTCCTAAATATGTTGGTAATTGAAATACAAACAAGTCCTTGATTTACTTTACTTGACAAAAATCAAGTACAATTACCAGTTACTTGATGCTTCAAATGTTTTTAAAATTTGAAAGTACTTGTAACTTGGTTCGTGTTGTTGATTTCTTAAGTTTTTGGTACTTTAACTTTTACTTTAAATACTTTTTGTCAGTACTTGTGACAGAACTTTTATAAAGCAATCCGAAAAATTGAGGGTGGAAGTTAAAACTAAAATTTGGCATGAATTGTAGGGTAATACATAGATGGTTTTGAATTTTAATTTTCTGAATAACAAAAAAATATAGAGAACATTTTATAAAAATGTTTTACATCTTCATTCGTTATGTTTAGACTGGCTATCTAAAAAAAAAATCGATTTAAAAAATTTATAGTTTAATAAAGTAACATTTTGAAATTTTTTACACACCCTGTATGTATTACCTTAATTTGTATCATTCCACAATTTACATTTAACCGAAACTAATTTTTTTATAATTTAACCTTTTACTTTTGTGTCTCTCACGGTTTCCAATGTTCCCATGTACCTCATCTTATTCTGGATATTTTGTATATATCTATATATGTATATCTACATTTAGGAAATTTAAAATGCAATTAAAATAATTTATATATATTATATATATATATATATATATATATATATATATATATACAAATTAATGATTTTAGAATTATTCTCCTATTGCAAAAACACAGTGTTTGTTTAATTATGTAGTTATATGTGCCAGTTTTATATATTTTACATGTTTTTGTTGTTTTAATGATGATGCCGGTTTGTTTGGCGACACACGTGTAATCATAGCATATTTTTACTGTATTAAACCACTTGACTGAGACCGAGACAGTGTTTTTTTTTTCTGCAATTATTAAACCAGGTCTCGGAAATAAATAATTTACTGACCAGAATAAAAAACGTGCTACCATCGTAATTTATTGAAAAAACTTCACCGAATTTTAAACGTATAATAAGCTTCTCTAGTAGTACACTCTACCATAAAAATAATTATTTTATTCAGCCGTTAAGGGCAAGTTTACTTTTAGCAAAATTTACTAAAATCGTGCGACCACCGCTATTGATAAACCAAACTCAACGAGATTATAGTCCTAAGAGACACCCTACAAGGGCTTTAAGTTACCGTAAAAATAATTATTTAAATCAGCCCTTAAGGGCTACTTTACGTTTAAACATGTTTACTAAAACATTACGACCACCGCTATTTATAAATCAAACTCAACAAAAAATATAGTCCCGAGAGACACATTACAAGAGCAATATGCTACCATAAAAAATATTATTTATTTCAACCCTTAAAGGCTACCTTACTTTTTAAAATTTTTAATTAAACCCTGCGACCACCGCTATATATAAACCAAACTCAACGAAAATGTAGTTCTTGGAGACATAGCTGTTAAGGGCAAGTTTTCTTTTAGCAAAATTTACTAAAACCGTGCGACCACCGCTATTTATAAACCAAACTCAACGAGATTATAGTCCTAAGAGACACCCTACAAGGGCTATAAGATACCGTAAAAATAATTATTTATTTCAGCTCTTAAGGTCTACTTTTGTCCTAAAAAAGTTTACTAAAATCGGGCGACCACCGCTATTTATAAACCAAACTCAAGGAAAATATAGTCATAAGAGACACTCTACAAGGGCTTTAAGATACAGTAAAAATAATTATTCAATTCAGGCCTTAAAGCCTACTTTATTCTTAAAAAAACCTACAAAAATCGTGCGACCACCGCTATTTATAAACGAAACTCAACGAAAATAGAGTCCTGAGAGATATTATACAAGGGATTTAAGATACCTTAAAAATAATGAATCAATTCAGCCCTTAAAGGCTACTTTATTCTTGAAAATTTTATATATATATATATATATATATATATATATATATATATATATATATATATAATTAACGATTTTAGAATTATTCTCCTATTGCAAAAACTGCAAAAACACAGTGTATGTTTACTTATGTAGTTATATGTGCCAGTTTTATATATTTTACATGTTTTTGTTGTTTTAAGGACTGATGATGCCTGTTTGTTTGGCGAAACACGTGTAATCATAGCATATTTTTACTGTATTAAAACACTTGACTGAGATCGAGACAGTGTTTTTCTGTTCTGCAATTATTAAACCAGGTCTCGGAAATAAATAATTTACTGACCAGAATAAAAAACGTGCTACCATCGTAATTTATTTAAAAAACTTCACATAATTTTAAACGTATAATAAGCTTCTCTAGTAGTACACTCTACCATAAAAATAATTATTTTATTCAGCCGTTAAGGGCAAGTTTACTTTTAGCAAAATTTACTAAAATCATGCGACCACCGCAATTTATAAACCAAACTCAAGGAGATTATAGTCCTAAGAGACACCCTACAAGGGCTTTAAGTTACCGTAAAAATAATTATTTAAATCAGCCCTTAAGGGCTACTTTACGTTTAAACATGTTTACTAAAACAGTACGACCAGCGCTATTTATAAATCAAACTCAACAAAAAATATAGTCCTGAGAGACACATTACAAGAGCAATATGCTACCATAAAAATTATTATTTATTTCAACCCTTAAAGGCTACCTTACTTTTTAAAATTTTTATTAAAACCCTGCGACCACCGCTATTTATAAACCAAACTCAACGAAAATGTAGTTCTTGGAGACACAGCCGTTAAGGGCAAGTTTACTTTTAGCAAAATTTACTAAAACCGTGCGACCACCGTTATTTATAAACCAAACTCAACGAGATTATAGTCCTAAGAAACACCCTACAAAACTCAACGAAAATAGAGTCCTGAAAGATATTATACAAGCGATTTAACATACCTTAAAAATAATGAATCAATTTAGCCCTTAAAAGCTACTTTACTCTTGAAAATTTATACTGAAATCGTGCAACCACCTCTGTTTATAAACCAAACTCAACGAAAATATAGTCCAAGAGACAGTCTACAAGGGCTTTACTTTACTCCTAAAAAATTTATGAAAATCGTGGGACCACCGCTATTTATAAACCTAACTCAACGAAATTATAGTCCTGAGAGACACTTTACAAGAGCTTTATGCTACCATAAAGACTATTATTTATTTCAGCCCTTAAGGGCTACTTTTCTCTTCTAAAATCGTGCGACTACTGCTATTTATAAATCAAACTGAACGAAAATATAGTCCTATGAGACACTCTACATGAGCTTTAAGCTACCGTAAAAGTAATTATTTATTTCGGCTCTTAAGGGTTACCTTAATCCTAAAAAAATTTACTAAAATCGTACCACCACCGCTATTTATAAACAAACGAAATATAGTCCTCAACGAAAATATAGTCCTGAGAGACCCTCTACAAAGCTACCGTAAAAATAAAAGTAAAGTAGCTCTTAAGGGCTTTAAGGTAGGTAGGGCTGATTTTTACTAAGATCGTGCGACCATCGGTATTTATAAATCAAACTCGACAAAAATATAGTCCGAATAGATACTTTACAAGAGCATTATGCTACCATAAAATTATAATTTATTTCAGACCATAAGAGCTACTTTACTCTTAAAAATTGTACTAAAATCGTGGAACCACCGCTATTTATAAACCAAACTCAATGTAAATATAGTCCTGAGAGACACTCTACCAGGGCTTTAAAATAATTATTTAAATAAGCCCTTAAGGGCTACTTCACTTTTAAAAAATTTTTCTAAAACAGTCCTGTGAGACACTTTACAAGAGCAATATGCTACTATAAAAATTATTATTTAATTCAACTCTTAAAGGCTTTAAAATTTTTAGGAAAACCGAGCGACCACCGCTATTTATAAACCAAACTCACTGAAAATATAGTTCTAAGAGACACTCTATAAGGGCGTTAGGATACCATACAAATACTTATTTAATTCTGCCCTTAAGGGCTACTCTACTTCTAAAAAAAATACTAAAATCGTGCGACCACTGGTATATATTACTTAACGAAAATATAGTCCTGAAAGACACTCTTCAACTGCGTTAGGATACTGTAAAAATAATCATTTAATTCAGCCGTTAGGGGCTACTTTACTCTTATCAAAATTTACTAAAACCGTGCGATCACCGCTATTTATAAATTAACCTCAGTGAAAATATAGTCCAGAGAGACACTTAACAAGGGTTTTAAGTTTCTCTTCAGGGGAGGTGGGTTGTCGTATAGATCTGTCTGTTGGAATTCGCAGGTACTAAAGGTTTACCGACAATGAGCGGCTGCGACGCTAATGCTCATAATATTATTTGGGCCAGCATGAACACCTATATTAGAGGAGAAACTCGCATACAGTACTTGGCGTCGACAAACCTTGACATATTAAATAGGGGAAACGTTGTTAATCGTATTCGGAAAGAAAGGATTTACATCACATTGGTGTCAAGATGTCTATTAGGGGAGGTAACAGGGTGGAAGGTCTTATCAGATATATCTATGTCAGACCATACAATGTTCAGACTTGAACTTATGGCACAACAATCTGCTTCGCCTTTCAAAAGAAATCCTAGATCCGTGAACTGGGTAAAATACAATATAAATGCTAGAAGAACAGTTTATTGAACAATCGGGGCTGATAAGTCCAAAGGGCTATATAGAAAGAGAAAAAAAAAGGCAATAGCATTCAAAATTGCTTCGGCCTTTGAGGGCTTGTTCTCTCCGAAGAGTTTTTCACATGGGCAGTTAATATTGGAGCGCTAAATTCGCTGAACTAAGAGACTCAGGAAGGATTTCAAGAAGGAACTAACGAAGAATTCTGCGAAGAAATTGAATCTTTGCCCGAGGAGTCGAAGTTTTCCACGTACGTACGAGACCTGTTTGAAGTTTTCAGGAGCAAATAACGTTGACGCACAGCCAGTTATGACAGAGCTGCCCCAGGCTAAGTGGACTATGGTACTACAGGGCCAGACGACATCTTTCCACAGATATTGCAAAAAAGACTCAACATAGTGAGGCCCTTTATTAAAGAAATATATAAGGAAAGTCTTGCCCTTGGGTATATTCCAGAGGCATGGCGGTCCGCTAGAGTCAAATTCCTTCGAAAACCGGGAAGGGAAGACTACACGACCTCAAAATCTTTTGGGCCGATAAGCCTTTCCTAATGAAGGCTGAAAGGATTGTTGACAGACATCTAATGGAGGGAGCACTAGCACTCGCCATTTGATGCTAATGAGCATGCATGAGGAAGACGTTGAACAGAATTGGCTCTCCATAATATAGCGCAAAGGCCTGTGAAGGCTTTACATTTTAAAGAAGTAGCTTTGGGCTTGTTCTTTGATGTTGAAGGTACATTTGACAGAGCGTGAACTAACTTCATCTGCGACTCCCTCGCAGGAGCGCCAAAAAGAATCTGGTGGAGTAGATGGGTAAGAAGTGCACTGAAAAAGCGCTGCGTCCAGGCGAGTGAAGGCGGGTGGCAGCCAAGGAGATTCTTGAGCATTATCTGTGAGAGAAGGCAGATAGATACTGTCCCCCCAATCTTTTCTCTTCGGTCCGTCCCTGGTATAACCTAAACCAAAACTAGAGAAAATCCAAACAGATTTAAATATAAGTAAATAAATCACGAGTTCTCCGGATATTTGCTCTTTATTATTGACGACAATGATAAGAGAATAAAATAATGATATGCTTATGGTAACAAATGCCTTCGAACAACGCGAATATTAAAATCGATAGTAGTGATTTTCAGTTGTGACTTCTCCAGATATTTATGCTTTATTGTTAACCGACATGTTGAGAGAATAATATAATGACAGGCTTATGGTAAAAAATGCTTTCGGACAACGATGTTACTTATTTTCAGTGAAGAATAAATAGTAAACTACAATTTTTTTGGTAGTGTTTTTATTTAAATATTACTATCGTTGAATTAGTTGTCTTTCCAGCTCGTGCTAGCCCCAAAATTATAAAAATCGGGACAATTGCTATTATTTCATTTTTCTCATACATTAGTTTTGATCACCTTTAAACAAATTATTCCTGCTTTAGGTGAAGTAATATAAAGGAATAGTGTTAAACTTACACGGGAGCCTGTAGAGAGGATTTTAATCAGATGTGGACAACACTTGAATTCTTAACGACAAACAAAAAACTATATTTTCCATTAAAAATTACTGATGTTTTATTGTTATGCAGAATGAAATCGTTTATACTACTGCAATTCTTCGTTGGTATTCAACAAAAGTTGCTCTCCCCTAAAGGTTTAAATGTTGGATGAAATTTAAATGTCAAAAAAAATTCGTAAAATTATATAAACAGTGCCATTCGAGACGCCAAGATAGTTTGATACCACCCTCGAGGTATTTTTATTTATATTTACAGGGAAACTACTTTCTGCTTACATCATCAACCTTCGCCACACAATAATTTTTCATTTAAAGAAAAGCGTTAAAATCCGACACATACAAAATTATATGTGAAAGGCACAACCCCCCTCCTTAACAATACATTGAGAAATATTAGTGTTGGCAATTTATAGCTTGGACTCTTATGATCATTTTTTAAAAACATTCGAAAGTATCCCTATAAGGTTGTTTTTATCTTAAGCTTTCAGTTAACACCAAAGTTGATTTGTTAAAACAAGCAATTTAATTCGTTTTTGGTCACGTATGGAGTCATTTTCGACGAATTTCAGTCACTTTTAAAAATGACCGGTCATTTAAGGTCAATTATACTATTTTTTTTAAATTTATTTATAAAGGTAAAACTCTTCACGACAAAAAGATCCATTTAGTACCATTTAGAAAGAACGTATTAAAGTCCGACTTTCCATTTGAAAGTTACAGACATACACAAACTTACTTGATAAAAGCACAGGCCAGGTTAAAAGTGCATTAAGAAATTTGATTTTTTGCGGCGTCTATATATAAGTTCAAGTTAAACAACCATAGATGCCTCTCTTTCTATAACATTATTGTAATCGTCCAACCCAAATTAAAGCCCTCCTACAAATATTGATGTGTGCCTTTATGGGTTAAAATTTATGGCACTAAAAAAAAATAGATCCTAGCTTTTTGTTTTAATTGCAACACCTTCATGGAAATCGAAGACTAAGAAAAAAATTTAAAAAAAATCTCTACTTTTTAAATCGGTATCGACTTTGCACATATATACGGAGCAGCCTTGATTGTAGTGACACATGTGTATAATATAAAGTATTTGCAATTTTCCAAGGGGTGGGCCCTGCCCTTGCCCCCCTTTATGGTGCCCATTTAAACAAGTAATAAACAATTGGTTTTCTTTATGAACACATAAAATATTCGAGTTTGTAGGAGTCTTACATTGTTTCTACGGTAGACAGAAAAGTTTGTACCTCTACCTGCATAGTTTGATAAATACAACGTATACACTGAGATTATCGATTACAGGAGGCCATGAAAGAAACCTGGTCGGGCCGGTCTTTTCTCAATTCCGTGACCCTCAGATTCTTTGCACAGGCGGCGAACCTCCTGAAAATTAAGTATTAAAAACATAAAGTACCTTTGCCACAGGCTGTTAATTATGTAGTGGAGTGTAACCCATCGCATAGACATACTTTTATTTTTGTGACTTGTTTTTGTTGTAACAGATGTTTTTTTTTAAATTTTATCTTAATATACAATCGAACTATGGATTTCTTTGACAATTACTTAATTTTAGCCAAATTCGTGCCGTAGAAGATATACATTTTTTCGTTGGCTGTTATAAGGATGACACTTAGTAAAAAAAATAATAGGAAATAAAAATTGATTAGACAATTAAATTTAACATTAAATGTTACTTAAGTTGATTTGAGATGGTGATCTTTTTGAAATCTAATTTGGCTTTCAAAATCATCATCATCATTTAAATTGTAATTATGATGAATCTGTGTGCGCTACCGAGCAAATAAATTAAGATAGGCTAAAAATAGAAAAACTTATATCAAATAATATATCAAGGTAAAATTTTAAAAATAATATAAAAAATTCTCGAGGCAAAACGAAAAAGCCGCTTATGGTTTTTGAGAACAGTAAGAACAGTTGCACCAATTCCAGTGGTGTATTCAATGGGGTTTTGGAGGATATTCTCCCCAGTGCCTGAGTGTACACTTAAAGAATAAAATGACGATGTTTTTTATTTTATGTCGATAAGTTCCGTTATAGTAATTTACTTGACAACCCTGAAATAAGCTTTAGTTGATCACATCGCAGCACCAAATGCTAAAGTTTAACTGCCCCTCTCCCAGAAGCAATTTCTGGCTACGTCACTGCCCAATTCCACTTTGCCCCAAAGTGTACCAGGCCTAACTGCAAAGCTTTCGGTTAGCATAGAAATATATGAAATATATTTAATGTGCCAGTAAACGTACAATATGTAGACAAAGTAAAAAATAACGAAACAGTAAATATATCGTACCAGTCTTTTGATGGTGGTATACAGTAGCCGTGTTTCAAATGCGCGAAAAACTTTATTTTACATTACAACACACTCCTCGATATTTTTTTTGCTTGAGGAATTTGATGTATTGCTTATACATTCTCTTCTCCAAACTGATGGATTAGTACATGCTTTCGTTTTTTGAACTTTTTTTAATAACATTTTTATTGAGCTTTGTCGTAACTATTTACACTGTATTGAATACGGGATCGTTCAGCATTGAGGAGGAAGGAGGCTCGGAGGAAAAACCAACAAAACTACCTTAACAAATACGTTAAATTGCAACAGTAAACTAATAATACACCACGTAAAAATGAAGAATCGAACGAAGAAAATATGGATAAATGAACAAGAAAAATCACGATCTGAATACCACGTAAAATAGAGTTGCAGGCTTGAAATGAGATGTGTTGACGACATCTGTAAGATTGCTAGCAAACAATGCTACCATTTAATCGATTGTAGGAATATATAGAAAATGTTGAAAGAGGTTTATCTTCAGAAGTGAACTGCAGAGGGATGAGAAAAAAAATAAATACGATTAAGGTTTGACGGCTTAATAATTGCAAAGGGTTAATTTTGATACACTATGTCTGTACCTTGTCAACTTGTTGTTGATGATAATACGGTTATAATATGTCAGCAGGAATTTAAATGTGTTAAAATATCCATTGCATCATTTTAAGCACGTTTATACGTCAATTTCGCAATTTGAACTTTGGTGTACTGTTGGCAGTTGTAAATGAAGTTTCTCCAAATTAAGAACCACTAAAGATCGAACATGGGACAGTAAAAATTTTTAGACTTAGATTTATTTCTTTTAGGATTATGTTATTGTTATATTATTAATTATACGGTTGTTTGTATTGTTAAATAATTTTGTCATGATTTTGTACATAATTTAATAAAGTAAAATATATTTGGTGTGATTTTTCTATAAAAAAAGCTGTTAGTATTAATAATTTTACTAAGAATAATTGAATCTATAAACATATATTACCTATATATCGTATACAAAATTTTCAATTTGAAAAAGATTAAAACAACGTCATATCAAAAGCAGTCTTCAAAACCATGAAGCGAAAATAAGGAAAATCAAACATTTCGGAAACTTTGTTAAAATTACTAGTGCTATTGGTAGTTGCAGAGATAACTGGTATTTCTTCTAAGGAAGCAGCCATAATTTTATAACATAGTTTAATTCACATTTAGGATATATTATATTATATAAGAATAGCTAGTTAGCTAAATATCGCCTATTTGCATATGGATTTGTTTCCTGTAAAAACAACATTCCACGTTAGCTTCACTAGAAAATGACTATAATTTTGATACAGGCCATTTTACCCCTTTCTTTGACTTAATGCGGGAAGGGAAACCTAAAAAATCGAAAAATTCACCTTTATCCGCAACTTCCTTCGTATAGAATTCCACTACTTACAATAAACGGTCTATACGTATATGCATATAATTATTTATTCCAGGAAATGGATTTTTACCGATTATTTAAACATTTTATTAGGTTTTGTTTTGCCGTATAAGATTCGTGCTAAAAATTTATCAGTCTATCCCTGTTCGATACTTGATTTGTGCAAAGTTTCAAGTCATTGACGGATAAGTAATTTTTTGGTACTGAATTTTTAAACATTTCATTTGGCCACCATTTTGTTCCGTCGTTTTGAATTAACACAAAAATTTTATTAGTTTATCCATATATCCCACTTTATTTTTGAACAAATTTTGAAGTTCTGCCGTATTGGAATTTTAACAAAATGTAACCATTTAATCCCCTTATGATCCTTGGTATTTGATCAACATTTGAAGTAAATTGGTAGTTTTTGAGCTATGCCGCGTAGACACAGCAGAGACCGACAGACTGATGTGGATATTTTTCCGGGTCTAGGGACCCTAAAACGCAAGGATCTGCAAAAATCACGGAAGGTGATTTTTTTCACGATTCAATAGTAATGTTGTTTTAATTAAAACATTATAATTCTGCCACACTTTTTCTTATAATTTTTTTAACTATTAGTCTTTAGATCTAATAGCACAAAAAAACTGATAAACCATTGAATATATGAAATTCCATAATCATGGATACTGACATGTAACATGTACTATTACATTAAATATCTATTAAAATATGTTCAGTGAACTGCAAAAAATAATTAAATTAATATGCATTTCTTATTTGTATGTCAGAGAGAAAAAATATTTTGATGTGAACGAAAGAAAAGAAAAGTAAGTACTTCTTTAAATAAAATGATTCATGCTACGCCACTGTCGCTCGCGCTTTAGGAAGAGGCAAAGAGGGATAAACGTGTAACACGGTGTACTAAGTGGGTGGAAACCACTCGTCCACTCAGCGAGAATGGTGAGAAATGGACGAGTCTTTGATGAGACGCCTTTGCTTGGGTGTTTATCATAATAAAATGCGGTAATGGTGCCTTCCGAAGGTATTCAGAATGCCAGTTTGACCAATAATGCTGACTAATAAGTTTTGAGTATTGTTATTAAAGGTTAAAATTGTACTTTGCAGAAGTGCATGAGCAAAGTTTACTAAATAAAATATTTTAGTAAACTTTGGCATGAGGAAGTTTTTCATTATTCTATAGGAATATTCAAAACGAGATTAAGGGCATAATTCCCATCAAAAAATAAAACAATTTAAATCTATAAGCCAAAGATTTAGTATTCGAGATACGTATAATATAAGTGCATTTTGTTAATTGTGTGTACTTTTCCACTAACTAAGTATGTACATTTGTTAAATACCGATTTTTCTTTCATTTTCAATAGCTTTGAGTTCCAAACTGGAGAAGTATAAAAAGAGTATACATAAAATATGAGCAGTATCCCTGGACCATAGAAATAAAGTGGTCATACCGATGTACAGGGTGTCTGTTTATATTGTGGACGGGGTTTACAATGTTTAATTTAAAAAATAGAAAAAAAATATATACACAGTATTAAGAGTTCATCTGAACTCGCACGAATAGCTAAAAAAAACTAAACAAATGACCATTAGAAAGTAAAAAAGGAACATCAATTTTGTTATTTTAAATGGAATACCCTCATTTATATAATAATATATTGTTTTGGGTTAGGCTTAACTAAATTCCGAGATCTAAGTCGAATATTAAAAATTCCGAGAGAAAAGTCGGAAGTCTGAATTTACCAAAAAATATTTAAAACATTTTTGTGGCTCTTTTACGATTTTGTAGTAGTTCTATCAATTCTACATCTATATTTTAAGTTAGAATGTTCTCCCTTTTTCTAAAAAAGTTTTTTGCCAATTTTATCGGTTGTTTTTAAATATGGTATATTTGTAATCAGCAGTAAGATACTTCCTTTAATGAAACTATATTATGCAGGGTGTTCCATTTTAAATAAAAAAATCTATGCTCATTTTTTACTTTTCAATTGTCATTCTGTTATTTGTTAACAAATCATGACGGTTCAAATTAGATTTTAAAATATTCTTATTCAACTTTTTTTCTGTATTTTAAGCTAAAGCGTGTTCATAATAAAAATATAACTTCTATGCTGTCGTGTTCCATGATCCTATTACTACACCCTATTCCCTACGTCAAATTCCTTCGAGCAGTAATATCTTGGGCAGTCAGTTTCCAAAGCGAGTGAATAATAGTAGTATAGTTTAGTAAGACATAAATTAAGTTTCATTCAAGTCTCTGCGATAGGCTATTAAAACTCGGGATGGATGCAGCATTTCTAACTGAAAACATTGATAAAATAATTCTGCAGCAATAACTGACTAGAGTTCACTCAAGTGTGCGCGGTCAAGGTTTACAGAATATTTATTCTGTAAACTTCGGCACGGTGCCCCGGTAAAGTCCGGGGTGAGTTGGATTCACCTCAGTGGACCTCTTAAACCCCCTAGGACTAGGAAATCCTGGACCAAATCACAAAAGTACAATGGGAACCCAGACTAAAAGAGAAAAGAGACGAGTAATTCGGTTGTCTCCGGAGACAATGAGCTACATAAATAAAACCAACAACTCAGCCACATAAATAAAACTAACAACTCAGCCAGGTAGGTGATCACACCAGATAAGAACAAACAAATATTGGCAATCAGTAACATCTCTAAAAAAGAGAAAATAGACATGAAAATCAAAGATTTCCAAAAAGTGGGGACTCCCTGTGTCAAAAACTACAAAGATGCCTCGCCAGCCTCCGACGAGGACCCGGGAAAAAGATATTAATCAAGCAAATAGAAACCCCAAGATAGTAACAACTGCAAATAACTTCCACCCGATGACACTTTGTGGCAATGATGTTTTAACTTTAAAGCTACTTGAGCACAGGATCGACTATGGCAGGGCGAAATACCCTAGACCAGGGGTCTCCAAACTCCGCTAAAACAATGAAATTTGGCCAACTATAGACACGTGTTTCTGACTTAAGGTCTTCATCACTACAGTCAACTAGTTGAGAGACGAGTACAACTAGCCCCAAAATTAATACACAAAACCACACCAGGGTCAGCAACAGAAGCAAAACCGACATTTGTGGTTACCAAGAGAACATCCGAAATCTTCGCCGGACTTGATACTCTATTACCACGGAGCAGCAAATAGCCACCTATGGCGAAACTCAGAACCCAAGAGTGAGTAAATCGAAAGTAGGAAAAAATTAACGCGGTTGGAACTAATGTATAGTAGAAAAAGGATTTTTTGGGAAGGCCGCTAAAACAATGAAATTTGGCCAACTATAGACACGTGTTTCTGACTTAAGGTCTTCTCTGCAGTTGTACTCGTCTCTCAACGAGTTGACTGTACTGATGAACTACTTTATATATATATATATATATATATATATATATATATATATATATATATATATATATACCGGGTGTCAACGATATCGTTTTACACGATGCCATTCATTTGCTTTTTAGGTTAGGATATTTATATTTGGGTTAACGAAATATGGTATTAAGACACATATTTTTCATGAAAAAACAATTGAATATTACTGCCAGTTTTTCCGATATCAGAACCAAGTTAAGAATTTCAAATGGAACCCTGTATATTATTTTACATAGTTTGATAGAGCTTAGAATTACCTTTTCAGTGACATATCACAAGTTATATTTTTTTTTTCAGAATGGCGGACCAGGAAGCGCTTTTTCAAAATTCAATAAGTCGGTCGTTTCCCGATACCGATGAAATTTTGTTTAACAAATTATTAAAATATTAAACAAAATGGGGTTTTCAATGGATTTTAATCAAATTTAAAATCAAATTTTTAATTTATCACAAAATGGGATAAGTTTAATTTTTTCTTTAAAATGTGAACTTTTTCTTAAATTTTCTCAAAGATTTTAAATAGAAAGTTGTATTTATTAAATATTAGTATAAAAGTATATCTTATTAGCTACACGAAACCGCATAACAAGCCGTATTTTTGCTTTTTGTTTCAGAAAAAATTGACAAAACCTTGCCGATACACATTTTTCCTAATACATAACATGAAACAAACACACACATATTATTAATCAGAAAATCCTGGAATATTTTTTATTGTTTATTGATAAGTAATTTTGTATTGATTTGACATTTTGTGACTGTTGTCTTATTTTAGGAAAGCGAGAAAAAATCACAAGTAGTATTAATTTTATTTTACCAGTAGATACGGTGCAGTAACATGAAAGATGACTTAACTAAGATAAGTAGGTCTTGGAAACAATTGCATAGGGATGCCATTATAATTTTCATTAGATTTAACCAGAAACGTCAAAAGTACTGTTTTGTATCGACATTTCTGATAACTTTCGTTACATTTTTACACTGAGAAAAACAAAAAACAAAAACAAAACCGCATAACAAACCGTATTTTTGCTTTTTGTTTGAGAAAAAATTGACGAAACTCTGCCGATATACATTTTTCGTAATACATAACATGAAACACACACACCCACACACACATATTATTAATCAGTAAATTTCGGAATATTTTTTATTGATAAGCAATTTTGTATTATTTTGACATTTTATGATTTTTGCTGTCTTATTTTAGGAAATCGAGAAAAATTCACAAGTAGTATTAATTTTATTTTACCGGTAGGCTTTCGGTTTTTCCGGAAATACCTAGACCTAAGTCAAGAAGTTTAAAAAGAACCCTGTATATTTTTTCACACAGTTTGATAGAACTTAGAATTCCCTTTACATTGACATATCACAAGTTGATTTTTTTTCGAAATGGAGGACCAGGAAGCTTTTGTTCAAAATTCAATATGGCGGCCATTTTCTAACACCGAAGATATTTTTGAATTATAGGTAGAAATAATAAACAAATATGGGGGTTTTTATTGGGTTTAATGCTAATTTAAAATCAAACTTTCACAATTAATACAAAAGTCACTCAATTAAATGTTCTATGCGCTGTCCGCCTTGTTCTTGGCATAGTGTAACTCTCTCAACATTTTCCGCGAGCAGGTTTCGTAAATGCTGTTCTGAGATACTCTCAACGGCTCGTCTTATTCTATTTTCTAACATTTCCAACGATATTACAGGAGTTGCATACACTTTTTCTTTCAGATGACCCCATATAGAAAAATCAAGCGGGGTTAGGTCAGGCGACCTCGCTGGCCATCGAATTGGTCCATTGGTTCCCAACCAGTTCCCAACAATTCTTGAATTATGAGCAGGGGCGCCATCTTGTTGGTAAACTAAATCATCATTTTGCTGCAAATTATTTATAAAATGTTCAATTTCATTTTCGAGAAAGTCCAAATACATCTCGCCAGTTAAAGGCTGATGGAATAATATTAGACCAATAACGCTTAGTCCTACAACGCCTAACCAAACATTAACTCCAAAACGTTCCTGGAAGGCACCTTCTCTTACTAATCTTTGATTTTCCTTTGCTCAATAACGAAAATTATTTCTATTAAACATCCCTAGATTAGTAAACCTTGATTCGTCCGAAAAAATAATCTTATGATGAAACACAGGACTTATTCTATAATTATCTAAAAACCAATTGCAATAAATAATTCGTCTTTGGAAGTCATTTTCAAATAGGTGGTGGTGAATTTGATACTTAAACGATTTAAACCCGTGTTTCTTTAAAGTTTTTCTGGCGCTTTCATGGGACGTATTGCACTGTTTGCCTAATTCACGAAGGGAAGCTGTACGGTCATACTCGATGTACGCTAAAACGTTTGTTTCCACTTCTTCGCTTACTACGAAACCATCATTGCCATTAGCATGGACACCACCATTATTTTCATTTTTTAAATGTTGTACTAGCCAAGGATAATATGCATGTGAAGGAGCGTCACGATTCGGAAAGCGTTCCTGGTATAATCTCTCTGTGTCCCTTGAATTTTTGCGACATTCCCCATAAATAAGGAGCATGTCAATTTGATGTTCTCTTGAATAAACCATAATATTTACTTTTAAAACTAACTAGAACCACTTCTCAGTGTAAAAATGTAACGAAAGTTATCAGAAATGTCGATACAAAACAGTACTTTTGACGTTTCTGGTTAAATCTAATGAAAATTATAATGGCATCCCTATGCAATTGTTTCCAAGACCTACTTATCTTAGTTGTCATCTTTCATGTTACTGCACCGTATCTACCGGTAAAATAAAATTAATGCTACTTGTGATTTTTTCTCGCTTTCCTAAAATAAGACAACAGTCATAAAATGTCAAAATAATACAAAATTACTTATCAATAAACAATAAAAAATATTCCAGGATTTTCTGATTAATAATATGTGTGTGTTTGTTTCATGTTATGTATTAGGAAAAATGTATATCGGCAAGGTTTTGTCAATTTTTTCTGAAACAAAAAGCAAAAATCCGGCTTGTTATGCGGTTTCGTGTAGCTAATAAGATATACTTTAATACTAATATTTAATAAATACAACTTTCTATTTAAAATCTTTGAGAAAATTTAAGAAAAAGTTCACATTTTAGAGAAGAAATTAAACTTATCCCATTTTGTGATAAATTAAAAATTTGATTTTAAATTTTATTAAAATCCATTGAAAACCCGATTTTGTTTAATATTTTAATAATTTGTTAAACAAAAATTTCATCGGTATCGGGAAACGACCGCCATATTGAATTTTGAAAAAGCGCTTCCTGGTCCGCCATTTTGAAAAAAAATATAACCTGTGATATGTCATTGAAAAGGGAATTCTAAGCTCTATCAAACTATGTAAAATAATATACAGGGTTCCATTTGAAATTCTTAACTTGGTTCTGATATCGGAAAAACTGGCAGTAATATTCAATTGTTTTTTCATGAAAAATATGTGTCTTAATACCATATTTCGTTAACCCAAATAAAAAAATCCTAACCTAAAAAGCAATTGAATGGCATCGTGTAAAACGATATCGTTGACACCCGTATATATATATATATATATATATATATATATATATATATATATATATATATATATATATATATATAGCTATGCTTGAATATATCATGTGATTATTTAAAAAAAATAAAATTATCTGATATAAATTTATTTTGAAAAATATGCCAAAGATGCATCACATGCAAAAAACTGCGAGTGCATTATTTAGCTCTCAGCCTGTAGTACCTAGACATTATTTAATTTGTGATTATGTTTTGATAGTAGTAGTGTGTAATTGTAGTCTTACTGTCTAAGAGCTTTAGACGTAATTTTTGACCTATTTTTTGTTGTATGAATTCGAAGATATATACATGATAAACAATTAAATAATTCATAAAAATTAGAAGAAGTTGCAGCTAATTTTTGGATGATTTTTAATTTAAGTACTAAGTAAACTATATTTAATATAATTGGAACGGAAGTAGAAGTAATAATATATCTTAATATAAAAATTAAAATTTTAGAGAAATGCGTCTTTGCAATTATCATTTAAAATAATTTTATCATGTACTTGGAAATCGGAACCATCATATTTATAAAGTACATAACGTATGTTACCTCAGCCACAATCAGCTTTCGTTTTAATTAAGTTTAATTCACAATAATTCCCTAAAAAATAACGCACTCAAAAGTTATTGACATTCAAATATCATCGCCTCCCAGAACTAATCCAAAAACATAAACCTAAACATAATAAAAAGTTTTTATTTCATTATTTCGATCGCGTTTTTAATGTTTAGACCCACTGTGCGCGGGCCGAATGCAAAGTAATTTTACAGTGCTCGCAGGCCATAGTTTGGAGACCGCCGCCCTAGACGAAAGCATCCGCATATCCCCCCAAGTGTGGATAATTACCGTAAAGTCATCGCATTCTTCACATAGCACAAGATCCCGTACCTCACCTACTACACGTGGTTGTCAAGAGAAACCTCGGAACCTACAACCTAGATAAAAACAACAAAGACGAGAAACACATTAATTATTTCTCCAAAATCAAAGACATCTCCATCAAGGTCGAGGCCAATCAAGTTCGTGTAGTGTGTCGGCAGCTTCTCAAAAAGCCTCCTCAAATCCCATTAAAATTAATTAGAAAAGTATTTATTGGACTTAATGAGATTATACAGTGTGTCCCAGGATAGGTGGATGGGACAAATAGGTCAAAACATTTTGAATTTGAAAACGGCATTTTTAAAACATGCCCCGCTTGGTTCAAAACTGAGTAATACTAAATTTCACTCGAATTGGTATTATACAGAGCGAGTTATAACTATAAATATGAAAATGGTCAAGAGTAAAGTACTCTTTTTTTTAATTCGAACACAATTTTAGTCGAAAGATTTGTTCAGAAAGGAAACTAATATTATAATTGAACATTAAACGCTTCTAGTGTACATATTTTGTTGATTTGTGTTAGAAATCGTAGTTTACAAGTATATTAAAGAACAGAAAAAAAAAATAGAACAAGATTTATTAAAAAAAGTAAGTTATCTAAAAAATATTCATTGGACCATTGTAATAATTCCAAATATTTATTTTCATTCAGTTTTCTTTCTATAACATAGGGCCCAATTGTTTCATGATGATACGAAATTCCACACCTCACACTGATGTTTTTGTAATAGCTACGTATAGAGGAGCGGAGCGAAGTCTGAAGTCTGGATTTTCAGAAGCCCAGTATTGCAGTTTTATGTGGAAACGATCCCATTTGTTGTGAATGTTGACATAGAACATATGAAGAGTACAGGCTAAAAAGGATGAGGGTCACAAAATAAAAGTTTTGAGTAAAACAGATTTTAAAATTCAAAACCCTGTATCTCTTCAAAGTTTAGACTTGTTGGAAGTAAACAATTTTTGAAAAGTTAGCGTATGTATCAATTTTTTGGTAAAATGATTTATTATTAACATTTTTTTGACATGGGCGTTCAGCGAAAAGGGGATAAAGCACATAATGTCAGGGAAAAATAGATGAGAGTCCATAAAAAAAATTATTTTGTATGAGATTTACTCGGCTTAAAGCAAAAGCTAACTGTTGAACTGCTTGAAATAAAAATATCTCACGCTGAAAGTCACAAATTTAATGCTAGCGGAGAGTAGAAAAATTTGGACTCTCATCCGTTTTGCATACATCGAGTGGACCTTAATCCTTTTTTCGATGTACAGCCAATTTTAAACGCATTTTACTAGGTACTTTCATTTGTTTTGCTCTGTATAGAATGATAGGCAGAAAGTAATGTCGTTTGCCCTTAATTTGATCTATTTATCTCAAATATACATATTTGTAGACCCTAATCCTTTTTAGTCTGTACTCTGCATATAGTAAAAAACAAGTTAAGAGTCACTATATTCGATTAAATATGGTTTAGACACTAAATGCATTCCAATCTCCAATATCACAAAAATTTATAATTGTATATACATTCAGCGGACGAATAATAAATTACAAGGTTTGACACTGGACTTCTGTTATATAGAAATGTCAATATGTGTCGCAAAAATTGAAGATTCTGCCAAATCTACTAAAATATACCAAAACATACTAGATGTCAGATGTGTTCACCCCGCGTGCAGTGCTTCAACATCACTCATTCATGTCCTTTTTTCCCCAATACCATTGGAGGGTTGAAGGGGTTTATTTTTTAACATTTTTTAAATCATGAGTGTTAACTGCCGGTTCTAGATATTCCGGATTGGGTAGGTAGTATTAAAACGTACACGAAAGTGTATATTTTAATATAACACTCACGAAGGTGCCTCATCATTAAACTTCTCTAACCTATCTTTTAAATAAGACTGCTCTTTGTTGTTATCGGTTAGAGATGTGTTCCATGTCTTATAGTTTGTTCAAAATTATATTGTAAATAAAATGTGATCAGTTTCGTAATATACCTGAGTTTTGTAACCCTATTCGAATCGCCCCCATAAACATTCAAGAAGAACTAACAGAAATAGTTAGAATTTATCTTATCTACCGAGAATTCCCACATAATTTTATTACTCTCAAATATCGTAAATAGCTATATTTAAAATCACCTTCCAGGAAGGAGATAATAAAGATATAAAGATGCGTCTGGTCCTGGTCTAAAGGATGTTGCCTTAGTATCACTCGCTCGGGGTAGCCAGAAGTCTACAATTTAATGCAAAAATTCAGGGTGGTATCTAGAAAATCTGGCCAAGGTATACAAAAACGATCGCTCCAATAAAAACAAGCAACTAAAAATAAACCGCTTTTTGACGACTATACCATTATTTTCTATATTGTTAGCCGTGTTTGTACTACATAAACGTATATTTTTAACGCAAAATTGTACTATATAAAATATATTTTTAATAGAAATCTGAAATGCTCTTGGACGTTTATGGGCAACTGCCCCATTGCATAAAAAAGCGGAGCGAGTTATGCATTTGATTTTAAACACATAAAATATACTACTTTCTGGATCACGTCGTTTTAGTATTTTATTACTCGTAAAAGGAAGTATTATAATCGTGAAAAAAAATCACACTTCGAGATTTTTTCAGATTACGTTTTAGGCTACCTAGAGCCCGAAAAACATGCTTTCTCAATTCCTTCGGTCTGTCTGTCTGTTCGTGGTATTGCTAAAAAATTACTCATCCCATCGACTTCACATTTTGGTCAAAAATTAAGATTAAGTGGGGATAACCAGGTATCATTTTGGTAAACATCCAATATCGCGAAACAAAATGGCGTCCTAGTGAGATGTTTAAAAAATTATTACTGAAAAACTACTTACCTAATTTACTTGAGCATTGAGCATAATAATCAAATATTATGAGAAAATCAAGGTGTAAAATTATGGAATTGAGATGAACCGTTAAATATGTGCTACGATTTCAAGGTCGGCGGAACAAAACGTCGGTCAACTTAAATTTTTGTAATCGTGAAAACATCACCATCTTCACGTTTTAGCGTCCCTAGATGCCAAAAAATATGTTTTATCAACTCCATCGGTCTGTCTATCTGTCGGTTTGCCGTATAGCTTAAAAACTGCTTATCTGACTGACTTCAAATTTTGGTCAAACATTGATAGTCATATGGGGATGACCTGGTAATATTTGCTAAAAATCTAAGATGGCGACTTAGTGAAATGCTAAAAAATATTACTAAAAATCTAATTATCCAGTTTATTTCAAATTTTAAACAATCAAGTGTTACATAAAGATGAGTTGGAAAGATTTTGGTATGAATCCAAGGTATGCAAAACAAAATGCCAGCCTGATAAAATATTGGAAAAAAATATGTATGTGTTATTATGTACAAAAAAAACCTACTTATTAGATAAATTTCAATTTTAGTGTAAAATGTTTAAAAAATCAACGTAAAATTTATTTAACTTTAAATTTTGCGGAATAATTAAATGTGATATAGAAATAAACTGGTACGAATTCAACTTGCCGGAACAAAATGGCGGTGTGTCAATGTAGAAATTATTTATTTAATTTATTTTAAATTATGCTCAAAACTCAAGTGTGCCATAAGTAGAAACTGGTAAAATATTGGTAGGAATCCAATATGGTATATCCAAAACGGTGCCAAATATAAATGTTGGAAAAGATAATATGTATGTGTTATTATGTACAAAACTAAATTGGGTCACACTTTACTTTCCTAATAAAAGAAAGGATTGCTTAGCTGCTCAATCTTATTTAAAATACCAATGATATATGATCTATTAAGACATTTTTGGGATTAGACCGTGTCAAAATGGAATCACTTTCCGACGTTCCGCCTTCGATTGCACGAGCATCTTCAGGGATCTTCACTTCACGAGATCGGAACACTGAATGAGCTCGGAGCTGGGTGGCCGGCTATTTATAGTCGACCTGTGTTTACCGAAGCGTGACTCGGTGTAACGATCGGTTTCCACGTATGAAGGACATTATTTCTTTTCAAACGGAAGGAGTATATGCAATTCCTTGTTCCTGTGGTGATGTCTATATATATATATATATATATATATATACTGGACGATCCATATCGCTTTCACACACTAGGCTTAAGGAACACGAACGATGTATCAGAAAGAAACAAATTGTACAATCTGCTGTATTTGAACACCAACATTCTACTGGGCTTGTCATAAATGTAAAAGAAACCAAAGTTATTGTATCGGTTTCGGGACTCTATAAACGCAAAATTAGAGAATCTATTGAAATTTATAACCATCCTAACAATTTTAATAGAGATACGAGCTTCAGTCTACATCATACGTGGAAACCGATCGTTACACCGAGTCACGCTTCGGTAAACACAGGTCCACTATAATGCCTCGTGCAATCGAAGGCGAAACGTCGGAAAGTGATTCCATTTTGGCACGGTCTAATCCCAAGAACCATGATTTCTTAATCGACCACAGCCGTGAAAGCTTTCGTTCTATGAAATAATGAAGGCCTCGTTCTAGATCTATCTAATGTATTTAAGTAGTAATATTTTGTTTTTTTTTGCGAAATTATATGAAGGATGCAGTATTAGTGAAACAATCAAAATCGCAACAAAAATGGTTTTATGCATTAATTTTCCGATTATTTATTTTTTATAGGCGCAGTTCAAATTGAAATTGAACGATCAGCGATATAAAGCAAATTATGGCTATAATTATATAATTTTATTGATGAAATAAATATCTATTTTGATGCTTTGAGTTCCAGTCCATTTTGTATTATTTAGAAATAAATTACAAGTATATATACTATATACTATTAACCTAGCGATATGAACCATTTAATGTCATTTATGTATAAGCATTAAATTACTTTGAAAGACCTCGTTTTTGATATATGTATCTAATGTGTTTAAATGGCAATATTTTGTGTTTTACACTACGAATATATTTTATGAACAACAACAAATGGTAACGAACGATTATATATATATATATATATATATATATATATATATATATATATATATATTCCAGCTTGCCAGGTTGTTGAATACGTCGTTTGAACGACGTCCATTTTTCAACTTTAGGCTCGTACGTCTTTTGGACGAAACTTACCAATTCACGACGACACAAAGACGTCAGTTTTATACTATTAATGGTAATTTTCAAGTTCTAGGTATAAAATAAAAACAAATTAGTAGGGAAACAACGATTTAAATAAGATACTTCAGCTTCGAATCTAAATGCGTTGTCTTGTATAAACCTAAACTCTTATTTTTCGATAGTTCACTTTTAAATAATTTATCTAAGCAAAGTATTTTACTATTTATCGTTTACTGCTCGTCAAACTATTAAATTTCAAATTTTCCACCTTTAATGTCATAAGTTTCCCTGGTGTTAATAAAACTAAATTCAGTAGCATTTTTCTGATCAATCGTAGATTGTAGTTGCGAATTTCCGTTAACGCGAATGATAAACCGACGAGGCCCGAATTAAGATCGTGTCCTCGACCCTTTGTGTTTTCCTGAGATCTCGTTGTTTATTTTTAACCATTTAATTTTGTGTTGTAAAACTCAAAACTTTGAAGCGGAATAGAAAAGGCAGACGAATAATATCATATAAAAGAGACCACCGATATTGGTTGAGTTAGGCCGTATTCCGTTTCGAAACGTGGTTAACCAGTCCAGTCGACAGAAGTCTGACAGCTATTTCTGAAAAAATCCTTAAAAACGAAACACCCGTCAACTAATGGACAGTTCAGACATTGGTTACCTGACAACCAACAAAATTCATCGGTTGTTCTGTGACACTGTTGACAGTTATTTTCAGGAACTGTGTTCCGTAAATAAGCGACTTTTCAGATAACCGATGAATACGAAACACGAAACAGAAACCAAGATTGGAAACGGAATACGGCCTTAGTTAAATGGCAAACGTTGAACGAATTTTCTATGAAACTAGTAAGCAAATTAAACTATTATTATCTATTTGCACTATTTCGAAACAACTTTTTTATGCTTGTACTGATATTTTAAAGACAGTTGATGTCTGTATATTTTTCTAAAAATTTGTATTCAGATAAAATTTTAAATTTATCAAATAATTTCTTTTCTCATATAATTTACTTAATTTAACGTTGCATAAGTTGTTTATATGTATTATAAATGTAGAGTATGTTAGTCAAGTAAATGCTACGTAGTTTTTTTGGAAAAAAATAAACAAACCACCGGGATTATACAGATTCCTTCTTAAATAGTTAGAAGCCATTGTTACATAGAAATATTTAATTTGAAAATTAATTTCTTTGCATGAAAGAGACAAATTTACACCACATAATTTTTAATTAAAGGGGAAAACACTATTTGTAAGTATAAAAATATTAATAACTTAAGAATATGTGAAAAAATATATAAAATCATGATAGTTAAGATAACTGTTTGAAAAATAATTTGCATAGACATGTGGCGACTAGATGTAAATGTACCTTCGACGTTGCCAAGTTTATTACCTATGTGTTTTCATATTTCTGTTACTCATTTACTCTTACAAAACGTGTGGTATTTTATTTGTTTTCTATGCCGTTTTATTTCTGTTTAGTTTAGGTTAGCTGTAAAGAAAGCGTGCGACAGGGCTCCAATTATATTTGATTTTTACATATGTTCCATATGTGTTCCGCAATGTGACAATGTTAAGACATATTTTAAACAATTTGGGAAACGCTCCTTAAAAAGAAAAAAGGAAGCTGATTATGAAATACAATGGTCCCAGAAGAAATCCAAAAACGAGAAAGTTAAAGAGAAGTCGATAGCCAAACTGATGAGAAGAGTATATAACAAAGATCTCCTTAATTCCAAGTTACAATATTGTCACGTGTGTAGTTACATCTTTGTACAAGCATTATATATATATATATATATATATATATATATATATATATATATATATATATATATATATATATTTAAACTTCGTTCCAAAATTATGGAATATTTAAAAAACATGGGTCAACTTCAAGCTTCGATATTTTTCTTATTAATACATCGATTTAGTTTTTTTTTCGCTGTTTGAAAGTTCATTCCTTAGTTAATAATAGGCGCCATTGGAAAAAATAAAAAAATTATTAGTATACTGGGAAAGTCAATAAGTACGAAGTCATGTCAAATTGACTACTTTTTAACCGAATCTGTGGAAAAGGCGAGAAGTTGAAATCTGGTTTCTCCCTTTGTTTCAGTTACTACATAACCTATTAATAAGTTTCGGTAAATATTCATACAGTGGAAAAAGGAAAAAATGCGAAGCTAGAACATTAATCTAAATTTAATTACACAAATGCGTATTTCCCCTCTTGCATTATTAACTGATAAGACAGCGGTCTGGCATACTTATTATAAGATTTATTATACTGTCCTGGTCCGTTTCCCCCTTTATCATCTCGAGCGATATCCTCAATTCGGCCAGGGTTTGAGGCAGTCGATTTAAAGCTCTACCTTTTCTGCCCATCTGATCCCACAAATGCTCTATGGGGTTAAGGGCTTCGAGCTGGCCAGTCCATCACTGAGATCTCCACCTCTTCTAAGTATTCCTGCACGACTCTTGCGACGTGTGGTCTTTCATTGTTATGCATGAATAAAAAGTTATTGCGTATGAAAGGTGCAAACGGTATCAACCATTCTATAAAGATAAGTTCCGTTTTTGCCTCTATATTAATTCTGCCCCACACCATCACGGATCAACCACCGTAACTGACAAACGTCTTAAAATTACATTGAGCGTATCGCTCACTAAGCCTGCGAAAAACTAAGAAATCTGTCCTGTGCCGGAGTAGTAATTCTTTTTCTTCCTTGTCCCGCTCTGCTCCTATTCGTCCCAGTTTCCCTGTATCTGGCTAGGATTTTTGAAATAGGACTTTGATTTTTTCCCAAAAGTGTGGCAATATCGGCCTGGGTTTTTCCTTGCTCTTGCAAGCCCTTAGTATAAACACAGTCCTTAGTAGTAATAAATCTATTAATTCTACTTTATCAAATTTTGAAGCTTGATTATCACCCTGATAAAAATGCTTGTCAAAAGTAAGAAACATACCTGTAATGAATCGAAGGTGTTAACGTGCTTTTTACGAGGCTGTTATTTAACGACGGTAAGTTTATGCAAAAAAAAGTTTTCTTTTTACCCTGTATGAATGTTTAAAACTGATACTAGTAGTAACTGTATTCAAATTTATAACAGAATGAAATTTTCAGGATATTGTCGGAGTGATCCCATAGCAAGCATTTTAATTTTTTTTTAAATGGCGGAATGACGGCCATTTTTTTATGTTTATACAACAATTACTCCGTGATGGTTTAACCAATTTGGATGAAATTTTTAGAGGACATTCAGGATATTACCGTAGTGGTCACATAGCAAGCATGGCGGCCATTTTGTTGTTTTTAAATTGTACATCAATCCCAGATGATTCGACCAATTTAGATCAAAATTTGAAGGGATATTCAAAATTATTCTTGATTATTTAGTCACAAAAATATAGTCATGTATTCAGTCAATTCGGTGTTTTGATGTCTAATACTACGCTTATAAGGTCTTACTGTCTTTATTAGCGCCGACTATTCAAATTTTCAAGGTGAAATAAAATATTATATTTAATTTTTTAGTGAATTTTTTTAATTATTAAAATTGAATACAACTTTTGGCATACACTGTAAAATAATATGAATGCCTTTAGTAAAAGAGTGAAATTCGCAACACATATGTTTAGTGTATTAATTTTATAATTATTTATTTTTTGAATTTTTTCTAGGAGCAGCTTAAAAATAAGACATTGATGAAATTGTGCAACTGTGGCTGCAAATATGCTCCAGACAATGTTAAATGTTGTAATAAATGAAGTAAGAATGTGTGATCATTAATATTTCATTCAATAATGATAATTAATGAATCTACTTACACATTTTAAATATTTTGCTTTATTTTAGGTTGCTCTCCTGATATTTTTTAATTTTTATAAAGAAGTGACAAATATAGGCATAATATTAACCCAAAGCTAAACAACTTTATAATAGAATTGTGTACGACCGTTTTTTCAATCGTTAGAAATTAAATAGGCTTTTTATACATTGTTAAATTATATGAAGGATGCAATATTAGTGAAACAATCGAAATCGCAACAGAAATGGTTTTATATATTAATTTTACGATTATGTATTTTTTATACGCGCAGTTCAAATTGAAATGCAACGACCAGCGACATAAAGCAAATTGTGGTTATAATTATATAATTTTATTAATGAAATAAATATCTATCAACTATTTTGATGCTTTGGGTTGCAGCCGTAGGCTCATAATTACACGCATAGGTTGTTAAAAAGGTATTGTTGAAGGTGGTCTGAGTCTAATAATATCGTATATTATGACGAAAAATAGAAATGTTTTCGAAGAGTATTTAACGCATCATATCAGTCACGCACGTGCAACTAGAATGTCAAGATAATTGCTTATTTCCAAAGATTTAGAGAATATAGTTCAGGCCAATATGATTAAAAAGGAACTCTTAGCTGTAGCAAATCCATATAAAACAAATTTGTAAATACCTGATATATGTGATCAATGGGAATTACTTTGTTCGTCTTCCTTCATACCATTAAAAGCTGAACCTAGTAGATCTAATAAATTCTCAATTAAAAGGTGAATGCGTCGAAATAATTTTGACTTTTTGAATGAGAAAAGTTTCCCCATAATATTAAAGAAAGTGTAATATACTGATCATGTTATAAAAGAGGTGCAACGAATGTAGTTTCCTGACGTTATAGTGGTTGAGATAAACGGGTCAATTATTATTAATTATTAATCCACTAAAGACCAAGACTGCTAAAGCTATATAATAATTAAAACAGTTTTGTCATATATTACCTGTTTGTTGCTTTTAGTATATAAGTAATGTAATTTATTCAATACATAAAATATTATTATAACCCTACATGCGTTTTGGTAAAATTATATTTAAATGCTAATTAAAGCCTGGATCTACCCATTTTGCTAATAAAAGGGATTAAGATGACAAATTTTCCACTGTTGTGTGACCCAAAATGATAATTTACCTATTAGTTTTTAGTATGTTATCTTTGGTAATACAATGTGTAACTTTCTATTATGATAATATGCAAAATACAAGATTTTTGCAAAATATAGCGTGGTAAAGGATCTTTAATAGAAAGGGTAAAATAAAAGAAAGAAAACAATTTATTTCTCTCGATATATCAACCGACTGTACTTGGCCTCCGGAAAACGGCGTACGCTTTTTCATCACCAGGGTCATAAATTTATTAATCCGACCTGCATTTTCATCACCCAAGTGAAACCAAAGAGGGTGGGGGGGCAGAGTGGTACAATCCCGACGTTTGAAATTATCAAACTGAAAGGTCCTTATGACGGAACGGTGTACGAAAATAGATGAAGAGACGACGTCCTTCGTTAACGGCTTCTTTGAGTATGTTTAAGCGGAAGGCTCGGCGTCTACTTCCGGTATTGGACAATGTGGCACAGGTGGATTTCGATATGGTTCTTTAGGCGTTTGGTCTTTTTAGCAGCGTTCTCTTCTTTTCTCTGGTGTTTTTAATTGGAGGGCTCGGCGCACACTACTCATCTTTGTTGTTCCTGGTTGAAGTCTCAGTATGAACTCTCGTTTGTATTATTTCTGGTCGAAAGGTACGGTGTAGACTTTTGATTTTTTATAAGCCTTACGATAGCCGCGTGTGGTGAAGATGTGTCGAAGAGTACAGTGGGGGCGCAGGCACCCCGTTCGATTGAAGATGTTACTTACGATTAAATTTCGCGACAATGGAGGGGCATAGGCTAGGTTTTGACGTGTATCTTCTAAACGTGTTGAAATTCTGCAAAACGGAGTTCATTCAAATAGTAAGAACGATTTAGTCGAAAATGAGGTACTACTTATGAGAACCAAAGAAAAATTTTCACGAACAGGTTTTGGAGAAAATGGTAGTTATGTGCATTTTACTGTGAAGGGAACAAGTATAAACATAAATCTTCAAAATTGTATTATAACTTCCAGGTCTTTCGACATAGGACTAGAAAAATCGAATTAGCGCCTTCCAATTGATCAAAAGAGTTGTCTCTTTCATTTCTGAGGTGCGTATGCGCAGAATGAATTTCCGAGAAAGTAACTTGTAAAGTAATTTTGAACTCTTATGAAAGGGAACAACAAAATTTTACGTAAATCTAACTTTTTTCTCGGCGTCTGCAAAACCTATAATCACAAGCAAAATACATAAATCCAAGATGCGATATCGGCCGCGTGCAAGAGGGTCCCTGCTCGGGCGCTATTTGTGTAACTACTAAATGACTATACGCGAAACTAAATAGGATCATACTTTACTATTTCTAATATAACGAAGGATTACTAACGAGGAAAGTTCCGAGAAAAGGAAATATGCCGATTTTTTATATTGTTTTTTTCAAACATTTTAATAGATCAGTATTTGTTTCCACCATATTGGATACTTGATATTTGTGCAAAATTTAAAATCACAGAACAAATAGTTTATACATTGATTTTTGAAATGAAATTTTGTTCTGTCATCTTGAATTCCTACCGAAATTATAGCGGTTCATCCCAATATCACTCTTGAGCAAATTTTGAAACCATCAAGTAAGTAGTTTTTCAAACTGATTGTTTGAACACTTTAGCGAACAATCTAGCGAAAATAGAAATTACGTTTTATATAAATCTTGAAAATTAGAACTTAACAAGATATTGTATTAACAGGGTTATTTATTGCAGTCGTTGCTCCCGAAATATGCCGGTAATATATATTTAAGGTCGAGGTCTACAGACACAATGTGAAAAATCTTTAAAAAACCCATGGAAACGTTTTTCTTCTTAATTTAGAGAGGATGTTAAATTTTGTTCTTTGGACTACTTTGTATATTCATCCAATAATCTTTGTTTCCCCAATTTCACTTCAATTTCATCCAATAGAAGATTTGGGGCTACCCCGCAAGATGTTTGAATGAGGACTTCCTTAATCTCCTCATCCAGCTCCCATAAGAAATAAATTAAAAGTTAAAATTAGCCAACAAGTAACAAGTAAAATGTTAAATTTAACCCAGGTATTTTTTTAAATAAAAATACGATCAACTACACACACATACAAATTGTCTAATATGATAATCTACACCGTATTCGACCATATGTTATTTATTAAAATATTAGATTAAAACATTAAAAAAGCAATTGAAAGGCATATCTCAGGTTGCGTTTTTCGCTATCTAAAATTTTTTTTTCTTTGAATACGGATGTAATTTATTTTAATTCGCATGAAAGTAATCACGGAATTTTTAACTCTGCTTTCAACCTTCAAGTCGATTACTTCGTTGTTTTAAGATGACAAAATTTGTAGATTCAATATGCCTTTTGTAATTTTCGTTAAATCCTCTAAACCTATCTTTAAACTGGTTGATTAATATATCTTAATGATTATTTTTTAAAAATTGATTATAACCCTTGATAAAAATTTTGCGACCATCCCAATGCCAAATTTTGCATTAAATAAATCGCGACGTGTAGAAATATTACAATCTGAAATTTTAGCATCAAGATAAACCAAAATTATTTACTTCACATAGTGAATTTTTTGGAAGTTATTGATAGAATCATTAAACATTTAACTACCGATATATTCTATGTGTTTACTTCTCTTATAACACAATGTTTAAGTATTGTAATAATTCACAACGGTTATTATATATTTTTAGAGTTTTTTTTTAACGCTTTTTCAATAGGTTTTTAAAATATGTCATATCATAAATCACTGTATCAAAAAAAAATCTTTCACGGGTCTCCAAGGGGGCGTTATGAACACCTCTTTGTGTCATATTAAACAAGACTGTCAAAATATAAACACTTACGTATTATTGAACTAGGAAGTTCTGAAAATGAAACTGTCGTAATATTCAAAGAATGAAAAAAAGAACAGCACCTTTTACTTATTATTACTTATACTTATTATTATTTATACTGAGCACTATATTATTACAAAACGGACAAAATCTATGAGATACTATTCCTAGCTAGAACGTGTAACTTGTAACTTGCAACTTGTTTTTTACAATGGTTTTGTAAATTCGTATTTTTTTTTGTTGATGTTTCAATCCCGAACCATTTAACAAGAGTATTGTTTTTCTTTCTGTTTTGTTTCCTGTAGCTTTTCCTAAATATATTCCTAATTTTCCTAAATACTTACTGGCTTTGATTTATCGATTCTCCATTTTCCAAGAGCAGGTCCATTTGTTGTTTACAAATACACATAACAATTTATAGAATTTGACTAAACATGTTTTCTTTATGGAAATCAATCAATAGAAATTAAATCGTTATTGTATGTATTTGTTCTGAATGAACGTGTTGCTGACTAATATGTAAAATCGTCATTTTGGTAAAACAATAAATACTTCTGATTCTCGAGCCCTAATGGAGAAAGTGACCAAAACGTCTTGACAACATGGTATATAATGGTAAATATGGTTGACTCTCCTATTTCGCAGCAATAGAGCATGTTATTTTTCTAGTCTCAACGTAATTTTGACTTCCCTGTTAGCTGTGTATACTACTACATATTTAATATTACTTTTTTCTTTTTATTATTTATTCTAGTCTAAAATTGTATGATATTCATTGTTGTATGCGTGTTTGTCTAGTAATATTTAAAATAGTAACCGGTACCACAGCACGGATCTTCTATAAAAAACTAATAAATATCAGCTTAATGATTTTTTTAAAAACCTTGTCTGTGGGAGCCATAAAGTAATCCTATGAAAATTGCAAATTGCATTCTCGCAAAATTAACTTTTAATTGTTGTGGGTAATAAAACATGCATAATGCATAGTGGTTACGTTTAGTTAAGTAATTTTAATACTCAAGGTTTAATAACAAACATAGAAAAAAACTCCAAGTCTCGGTCTCATTAAATTATAATTTTACAATTCACAACAAACATTACACGTGTTTCGCCCTTTCGAGCATCATCAGACCTACAAACAACAGAGAGAACCTTAGTAAATAATCACACTCACAAATCCTAAAACAATAACTTACAAATAGAATAAAACACACTAAAGCACAACAAAACAAACAATTACTTATACATATTTGATGGACATTAAAATGAGGTTAAGTCTCACGTGAATAAACAAAATAAAATATTAAAAAAAAAAAAGTATTAAAAAAGACTCAGAGACATGACGGGATCGAACCCAGACCACCCGAGTGAGACACCGAAGCAACCACCCACAGGCCACTGGACTAGTCGAAGAAAAGAACCAAAAACTCTCACTCTATGAATTAGTGAATGAAATGAAGGTTGCCTACAATTATTATTACATTAAATTGTTAAATATTAGGGTTGGTTCAAAATTAAAAACATCGTTAACGCAAGTGAGAATGGGACTTTTTATAGCTTTGGTTATTTCCATTTTTTCTAGAAGGTCAAGCTTTTTCCCCTTCGGACATTCATGTAAAACATCAACGTCAGAAATGGAAAATTCATGACCTGACTCCAACAAATGATTGGCAAAGGCCGAAACAGTCTCAGTTACATCCGTATTTCTGAATTTGTTGACAAGGCTTAAATGTTCTCTCACCCTAGTAGAAATTTTTCGACCTGTTTGTCCCACATAGGTCGTGGAACATTCACTACAATTTAGTGCATAAACCCCAGATCTGGACAATTTATCGGTTGTGTCCTTTGTCCTTACTAAATGTCTCTTGAGAGTATTTACTGTTTTGAATGAAATATTGACATTTTTAATATTTTTAAAAAATTTTGCCAATTGGAGAGAAATACTTCCGAAAAAAGTAATGCACTTGAAAAAATTTGTCTCATCGCTAAGTTTTGAATTTATGACAGTATAGGACATTTTGTACTTGTTTATAAATTTGTAATATAATTTGGTGATAGACTCCAAAGGAAAACCGTTATTCATAGCAATCTGCATTATAATATCACGCTCCTTAGTAAACGCTTCCCTTGACAATGGTAAATTACACAACCGATAGAAAAAGGAGTTGAACGCGGCAAATTTATGTGTGTAAGGAGAGTTTGAAGCATACTGAATAACATTATCCGTGGACGATGTTTTCCGGTAAACCTCAAACTCTATCCTACTGTGTTTGCGAGATAGTAAAAGGTCAAGAAAGGGTAGCTTTCCTTCATCTTCCATTTCCAATGTAAACTCAATTTTAGGATGCAAGGAGTTAACGAATTGTAAAAACTCTTCCAACTGATTTCTGTTGCCATTCCACACAATGCAAATATCATCCACGTATCTTTTATATGCTGTTAGAAAGGAGGCAAAATAGGTTTAATTAATCGACATCAGAAATGTCACATTTTTTATATAAAAGTACTTCCACTCAAGGGCGACATTTTTTTGGGGGGGGGCGTAATTAAAAAAAAGGTGTTATTATACTTAATATACAGTAAAATATATACCATACTTAACGTTTGACCTGTCTCGGGGAGGGGGAGATGATTACCCCCCCAACTACTTCAACATACCAAAGCAACTAGTACTTGGTATTATATATTATATTATATGTAATATGGTTTCCAGATCTTCTGTGAATGAACGTTGGTTTTTATATACCACCAAATGTATGTGCTATGGATTTAAACAAAAAAAACTTTACAGAATTACTGCTTTTTACTTCCCCATATACAGCTATTGTATTATAATGTCTATATATTAAAAATCGTAAAAATTTTCAAAAAATATGTGTTGGATTTTTTCGACCTTTTACAGTCTCTAGAATATGAAAAACCTTTCTCCTTAAAAATAGAACTATTTTTATTACCCCAACGGTTAGATTAAAAAAAAAACAATAAAACAGAGCAAATTTATTACAACATTACAACAAATTTAAATTAAAAACAGAATTGAAATTTGAAGTTTTCCGTAATTCCTCGTAAAAGGGAAGCATAATCGTGCAAAATCACCCTCCCAGGTTTTTACAGATCTTCACGTTTTAGGGTCCCTAGATGCCAAAAAACATGTTTTCTCAATTCCGTTGGCCTGTCACTCTTGTCTGTACGCGGCATAGCTGAAAATAGAAATAAACTGGTAACATGTTGTTATGAATCCAACACGGCGGTCTCATAAAATAGTTCAAAAATCAGCCTGAAAAAATTAGTTATTAGATTAATTTCTAATTTTGTGCAAAGATTAAGTGTGGTACGGAGATAAACTAGTAAAACTTCAAATTCAAATAAAAATAAAATGTTTAAAAAATCAACGTAAAAAGTTTTTCGTTTTCAACTGACCTAAAATTAAATGTGATGTATATGTGTTAGTAAATGACTATGTGCGGAGCTAAACTCAGTCACACATCAGTACACCTAAGAAAAAAATATTCATAACGAGGGAAGTTCCAAGTAAAGGAAATTTACGGATTTTTTTTAATGGGTGGAAGACGCCAAATTTAAAATATTTTTTAGAAACAACAAAACACATCAAATTTATTATATTAGTAAAAAAACTCCAACGTGAGAAAACCATTGCCGTACTACATACATGTATGAGGACGTACTAAGTTTGTCAAATATCGTTGCAATGTGTGATTTGGGATAATGGAAATGTGGACTGAATGTATTCGGACGTAATCAAAAATATTCTAAACTCCCTTGGTAAACTGTTACTGTTATTTTAACGCAACTTTAAAGTAAAACAATAAA
Organism: Kuschelorhynchus macadamiae; assembly: GCA_030620095.1. Lineage (NCBI taxonomy): Eukaryota > Metazoa > Arthropoda > Insecta > Coleoptera > Curculionidae > Kuschelorhynchus > Kuschelorhynchus macadamiae. The sequence goes on from JAUTXW010000094.1 coordinate 1,587,052, forward strand.
TAAGAAATGGAAAGAAAAACAATAGAAAGAGAAAGAAGTTTTTGGAAAAAAAAGTTTTAAATATATACATATAGGCTGTTCCCTTAAGGGCGTTCCATATCTATATCTCGGAAGTCCTTCAGGTTAGCGTCTATATTATAATAAAAGTGATCCAGGGCAATTGATTGAAAATATCGTTAAGTTTCTAAATTGACCGTAACCGCAGTGAACAATAAATGTCAGAAATTCTACAAAAAGTCGCAGAACTAGATATAACTTTTATTACCTGATTGGGAAAACCGAGTTAAATTCCTATTATTTTGGTTCTAAACTTTTTGTCATATAACCCTTAATAAGGGTGGGGAGGTGTTCTTACGAAAGATTTAAATATCTTCTGAACTCGTCATCCGAATTGAAGAGCTTATGCTTATTTAAAAGGGAATTTCAAACTATTTGAGGATTCGGATCAAGTGACAAGTTTTTCACAAATTGGTTAGATAGTGCTGTATGTAACGATTACAGTTTTTCAAATTTTCTTAAAAATTATAAAAGGAAGAATACCTATACTTCTCTTACGCTAGTTATAAACAATAATAAAATATCGAAGTTTCGGCGAAAATTGCACATTGTGATGTCTTTATTAGTTTTTAAGCTATTGCCACATAAGTGTATTTTTCGGACGAAATGATTAATAGCGAGGATATCGGAGTCAAGTTAAAATCTCCAGAGGAGTCCTTAGACCCTGGCTATTAGGGAAAATTGGGCACAAAAAAAACATGTTTTCGTATTACAGTAATTCCGGTATAGATGCCGATGTGTGTGTCAAGCGATCAGAACCCTAAAACAGCTTAGAATTTGCTTTTAAGTAAGCCTAAGCTCGATTCGGATAAGGGGTTCAGAAGATATAGCGATTTAAATCTTTTGTAAATCAAAAGCTCCCGCTACCCTTATTAAGCGTGATATAATAATAAGTTTAGAACCAAAATTGCTCTTTGACCCTTTTGTTATATTTTTTTTTCAAGTCGCTAACCATGAAGGACTTTGGAGATATGGGTAGTGAACGCCTTTAAGTGATTTTGAAACCAACTCCAAAAATAAAATTTATTTCATAATGCTTCCCTGTTGTAGATTTAGAAAAATAGTATTGCCCTAAAGTTTTGTTAATATATATTTTTTCCTATTTTATTTACTGAAAAATAATGTAATTTATTATGAAACTCCTATTATTATAATTAACTTAATAAACTAAAACATGTTCATATCAAACCGATTAATAAGCAACTTAACTTTAATTATTAAAAGAGCTGTGAGCAATTCCCTTTCCTTCTGATTTTAATAAATTTCTTTCAAAAAAACTATGTTTAAATAAAATAAAGTCAATAATTAGAGGTACTTATTCCACACACATGTTACAGTCTTTAAATATTAAACAAAATCTTAACTATGCGTCTATCTAGGTCATAAGAAATTACTACTCAAATTCGAGACGCAAGTAGTAAGAGGCAATGTATTATAAATAATATAGTGACATTTAATTAATACGACTCAGCCGGTTATACAATCTAGTTTTCAAGACAAAAATATTTTTTAAATGAAAGTAAATAAATAACGGCTGATAAAGTATACAGGGTGAGTCGCCATATTTTGACACTAACATGCAGAGTTTACTACAGGAGATAGAACTACATTTTTCATAAATAAAAGTTGTAGGGTTTGTTTTGGACATGTCAGGCATTTCTATACTATTAAACTAACGAGTATTGTGAAGTAGGAACAGTATCAACATCATGTTTTAAGTGGAACACATATAATAGTCTCTTTAACCTTTAAAAAACATACCTACTTTAGGTATCTACGACAATTTAAGGATACTGGCGCCTCTGTACATTTACCTATATTCAGCTTAATAATAATTTCCAGCTTTAAGCATCGCAACCGAGTTTAAAAAAATAACAAAACAAGAGCTTGTCCACATAATTATCTTTAAATAATATAACTAGTGACCCTGTAAAAATGTTCAGAAGTAAACTGCATATAAATACGATCAAGTGGTGATAAAATTTCCACAAATGGTGAACCTGTTAATACAAAGAAACACAAGCCATTAGTAAATGGAATACCTGTGGGCAAATAAGGCTAAATAGCGAAATTGACTCTTTAAGAAAACTATTTAGAAAAAAAGAATTTCGAAACAAGAAGACCCCATTTTTTTTAAAAAGGAAATTAATCAGATTCAAAATTGGAAAATTGCCGACTCACCACCAATGCCTATGTCAACTAAGTTGACCTACCAAGAAATTTTAAAGCCAACAAATCAAATTGCCGGTATACAGGTGAGAGTTTCAAATATAAGTAGAAATTCGTCGTCACCTACTTATGAATTTTGAGCCGCTGATAATCTACCACAAGGTCAAGATTGGGCGAGGCCTCTTTCGCTAGTTATTGGCAAAAAAGGGGCCAACAAAGATTATTCACTGCAGGTTGCTCTTCTGTCAACGACCTTGTACCTTTCAAATGTCGTACTTAAAAAAACTGCCAACGAAAAAAATACTGATAAACAGACTAAACTAAAGTTCATTGTATGCCTCGTTTAAGGTAGTTATTCCGCGACAGTCACAAAACTCTATACTTATAAGAACTTCTGGCAGGCGGGAATTCGCGTAAAGCTTTTTAGATTTCAGAGATTATCAATTCGATATTAATACTCGTGAGTGCTCAATCAGAGGTTCAACAAATGATGACGCTTCTACCTTACCAAGTTTAAGTTCTACTACTAAAATTACGTACCATAACATGCGGATAACACACATTAATTGTCAGTATCTTACAAACAAAATCAATCAGTTTGAAGTGTTTCTATCAACTAAAGAACCCGATATAATGTAGTCTTTCCACGACAGATTTTTTTAGATTTCAGAGATTATTAATTCGATATCAAAACTCGTGAGTGCCCATTCAAAGATTCAAAGAATGATGATGCTTCTACAGTACCAAATTTAAGTTTTACTACAAAAACTACGTGCCATAACGTGCAGATAACACAAGTTAAAGTCTTACAATCACAATCGATCAGTTTGAAGTGTTGTTATTAACTAAACAACCTAATATAGTGTGCGTATCGGAGCACCCTGTGTAGTAAATACATTTATTAAATAAAGATCGGGTTACGCAACTGACAAAAGATATTGTCGTACGGTGGTCAGGAAGTTTGTTGCTTGTTTGACTGTGTGTTAACCCTCTAAATTATACAATGGCGACGATAATAAAACAGCAGTGGAAAAGTCTAACAGAAAATAATAAGTAAGAAAAAGCAATTAGCTAGACATATTTTAAAACGCTTAGATCAAATATTGTTTATCAGTTAATAAATAATATATAAGGTCATTGACCTGGACCATAGATGCAATAGACTATAGCTGTAAAGGGCTACAGGCCTGAGCATAAGCTCAAAAAAAACTAAACTAAGGTTTAAAAGGCTATAATTCTTAAAGGCCACGAGAATGAGCATACGCTCGATCAGACGAAACACCTGAGGGGATAGGTTACGGCCAAGGTCATAGACCTGAATTATAAGTTCAAAAGATTATTTGTCTTGGAGGGCCACTACCCAGAACGTGATTTTTGAGTTGAGTAAATTACAATTATTTGTAATTTATCGGTTAATCGGTTTGCGCTGGGAAAAATGTAAAAGATCTTCCTTGCTTTATATTGAGGCAGCGGGAATTCGAGAGCCCTTAAACCAACGAGCAAATATGTTGCATCTTAGTGGATTGGCTTTACAAGAAATATTTTCCAATATGCCAGGGACAAATATTGACGGAAGAGAAGGTGCAGACGTATATACTGTAGCCATTTGCAAACTTGATGAATATTTTTCACCCAAACAAAACAAAGTATATGAGAGACACATCTTTCGACTTATGAAACAAAAAGAAGGCGAGAGGATTTGGAAAACTTTTGGGACATCGAAACTAGTCTGAGAAATGTAAATTCACAATTATAGATGAAATTTATAGATCAAAAGGTAAGTGACAGAAGTAAAAAAAATCGGTAAATTTCATTTACCCGCAACTTCCCTCGTTATGAATCTTAAGTGAAATATGACCCAGTTTAGTTCATTATATCGACATTTCTTTAACACACAACCACACACATATATATATATATATATATATATATATATATATATATATATATATATTTATATATACACTGTCTTTTAAAACATTTTTATACGTTATTTTGTTAATAAATAATTTTTTTACCTTGATTTTTGAAACAAATTATTTGGACGCCGTTTTGTTCCGCTATCTTGAATTCGTACCACAACTTTACCAGTTTATCTATATATCACACTTAATGCTTGTACAAAATTCGAAATTAATCTAATAAGTAGTGTTTTCAGGCTAATTTTAAAGGGCGTCGTTTTGTTTTAATGTTTTATATTCATATCAAAATGTTACCAGTCCATTCCTATATACCACTTCATTTTTGAGGTAAATTGGATAACTCGTTTTTTCAGTAATATTTTTTTTAACGTTTCACTAGGCCGCCATATAGGATTTTTACCAAAATATTACCAGGTCATCCCCATGTGACCCTTAATTTTTGACCAAAATCTGAAGTCACTCTGATAAGCAATTTTTAAGCTATGCCGTGAATTGACAGACAGACAGATAAACCAACATACGTACCAACGGAATTGACAAAACATATTTGTATGGTCGGTAAAATGTGAAGATATGTAAAACTTGAAAAGATGAGTTTTTCAAGATTATAAATATTATATTTACCCGTCTTCTTCGTCTTAGTCATCTTGAATTAGTACCACAGTTTTACAATTATTTATGGCACACAATTTGAAATCAGTCCCTTAAGTAGTTTTCAAGTCATTCAGTGGTTTTCAGTTCATTTTGTCTCTCCATCTTGGACTCGTACCAAAATTTTACTAGTTGATTCCTACATAGAACTTGATTTTTGCGCAAAATTTGGGATACATTTTATAAGTAGTTTTTTAGTAATCATTTTCTTTTTTTCTGTTCTGTTCTGCCATACTGAATTTTCACTAAAATGTTACCAACTCATTCCCATATGACCCTTAATTTTTAATTTCAATTAATTAATTTTTAAACTGACAGACAGAGAGTCAAACCGATAGACAAACTGACGGAATTGATAAAACATATTTTTTGGCATCTAGAGGAGACTCTAAAACGTGAAGGTATGTTAAACCTGAGGGGGCGATTTTTTCGCGATTATAAATATTTTCTTTAGCCGCCATCTTGAATTAGTACCACAGCTTTAATAGTTCATCTGTATGCCACAATTTATTAGTTTAGTTTGAAATCACCATATTGGATTTTTACCAAAATGTTACCGGGTCATCTCCATATGATCCTTGATTTGTGACCAAAATTTTAAGTCAAATCACCATATTGGATTTTTACCAAAATGTTACCGGGTCATCTCCATATGATCCTTGATTTGTGACCAAAATTTTAAGTCAATCGGGTAAGTAGTTTTTTAGCTATGCCGCGAACAGATAGACCGACGGACCGACAGACAGACAAACAGACTGACGGAATTAAGAAAACATGTTTTTCGGCATCTAAGGACCCTGAAACGTAAAGATTTGAAAAAATCTTGGAGGGTGATTTTTTTACGATTACAATAATTTCCTTTTACGAGAGAAGTTATAATAGTTATAATAATATGTATTCAAGTTGAGACATAATTTATTTACTACTGTTTATTTAGGTTATTATATGCCAGGTGTTTTTAAATTTATTTGGCACCCTATATATCGATGCGTCAAATTATAAATCATAGTTATGTAAATTATTGAAATGATGAACCAGTGGCGTAACTACAATGATGCGAGTGATACGGTTGCGCCAAGGCCCTAGCATTTGGGGGCCCGGCGGCCTGGTTAAAGTCAACAGAGAAAACTATCATATTAGAACTATCGATAGAACTGAAAACTATCGATTTATAAAAGCGCACATTTAATTAGGGAAATTACATTTACAAAACAGCACCAAACAGCCTTTTAATTTCACTTGGCCTTCGTCAGCTGTTTCATTTCTGTCGCGGCGGAGCGCTTTACGTCGGTAAAGATCAATCGAACAAAATTTTTACCGGGAATAAGGAGCGAAGATGCAAAATAATTACTGAACTGATAGTTTATTTTAAGTTATTTGCTTTGGGCAAGGCTGCATTACCCATTAGGTCCGGGCCTAGGACCCGTCGAAAAGACGGCCCGCCACCGCCTGTCTGCAACAAAAATCGTTTATATAATTTTCCTTGTTTCTTTTATCAGTAAGTAGGTATTTTTTTTATTGAAGAAGGGAATAAATTTCTGCTATATGGAAGAAAGGACTTTTTTTGGTCGTCACTTTTTCCCACGAGGTTGAAGCCCGTAAATACGTTTGGGCGAAAATAATTAATCGGGCATTGGCTGCAATGCTTTTAGGGGCTAGGGCCAATAGGGGTCCGGAATCTCAAGCGGGCCTAGGGCCCCAAAAGTTGTACATGCGGTACTGGCTTTGGGTGCTAATTGTTTGTGTTCTGTGTTGGGTGCTAGACTGAAACAGGCGAATAACTGCAGTGCTATTGATTTGATATTTTGTCTTGTGAGTATTCAGAGTTGTAGTTGTAATAAAATGAATTACAAGTTTCAATCGGGAGCAGCTTAAAGAAAAAAAGCTGCGAAAAATGAAGAAAAATTGAAAAAGCATGTAAAAATAGACAATTTTTTTCCAAGTTATAGACAAAAATAACAGCAGTCAGTCGTCTAATCGTAAGTCGGTGTAATTAGAACTATTATTATACTTTAGAATGTTGTTTTGTATATTTGTTTCTTTTGTTAAGTTTATTTAGGATAGTTTATATGGAGTATATTATGGTTGATATATAACCTTATTTCATTTTTCTGTGATACCTATCCGATATGCTGGAGCTATTCTGAATATTAAAAGAAGATTTCAATATTTTTTGCGATTTATAAAATCTCTTACTATAAGATTTTTAAGATTTAGCACCAGGGCCCCACGTTGTCTTATTATTACGCCACTATGACGAACCATGAAGTGTTCGGATAACAAGCATCTGAATATTTGTTAAGTTACTTAATATCCTTCTTTATTTTAAGAAAATAATGTTATGATTTCGTATTCTTGCAAGCTGGTGTAACAAAATATTTAAATTTTACTTACGGTCTACAATATTAAATCTAATCAAAAATTACGAATGCAAAAAAAACTATAAAAACCACATGTTTATGCATATTATACAATGCACATTCTAATCATATTGTCTATATATACTTACTCCCATTATGTATGGATGCATTCATTGACCAGGTTATATAATGATAGTAATAATAATAGAAATATAATTATAATAAAAATGTAACACCATTAAAACAAATATATTAAGATACCAGTAGATTTATTAATCCTACGAGGAAACATTTAAATCAGTTCTATTGAACTTCGGAAAAAGATCCTATCTGCAGGTTATTCCATCACCCTAGAACCAGTAGTAGCTACATCTCCGGAAACGGTTAACAGAGAACTAGGAGGATCTCATACTGGAGGGACAGGTCCATCAATAAGCAACAATCAGGTGAACATATTAAAAATATATAAAAACTAGTTTAGAGAAATATGTACTAGATGTGGTAGTAAAAATCAATTTATTGTTGGTAGCACAAAATGTCCAGCAAGTGGGCAAACTAATAAATGCGGTCTATTTGGAAATTTTGTAAAACACGTCAGTCAAAGTTACATTGCCGAAAACGCAAATCGGACGAGAGAAATTTTAAAAAATAATTTAGAAAGGGAAAACAAAATTTATCACGGGTACGTGCCGTTGAGAAAGGTTATAGGTCTGAAAGCGAAGTTGATTATGTCTTCCAGATCGATCAACACGAGACCATAAATTGTTGTTTGGGTGAGGTAAATATATAACTTTTTATTGACTCCGGTAGTAACAGTAATCTTATTAGTGACAAATTCTAGGAATACTTAAAAAAGCATAAGCAACTCAATAAAACATTCTTGGTTTACGGATGCAAAACTCCTATTGTTGTGTTAGATTCCTTTGAGTCCAAAATTGTTAACAACAATAAAACTAAAATTGCCCCGTTCTATGGAATAAAAAATGGAACAAACAACTTGCTAACAAAGATCACTTCAAAAGCGTTGTTGTTGTTTTGCACAAAAATCAAGAATTACGTAGGAATGAACTGGTAGCATTTTGGTACGAATCCAAGATAGCCCTATGCACTAGTAATTAGGTAGGAATTAATTGAACGCTAACTTCATAAGATCAAATTTCTAAGATGTAATTAAATAATATTTTTACTTTTCAGTGTTTATTTTTAAAGTCTCTTTAATTTCTACAAATAAAACTAAAAAGGGTAAAATAAAATATTTTTACAAAAAATTAAACTTCAAAATGAAACAAGCTAATAAAAACAGTAAACAAATATTAATGTGGTATAAGTTATTACAGCATGTAATACAAAGACATGAATGTCTTCTTTTATGTACTTAGTAATTTGGTATTGACTTCGTAAAGTCAAATTTATATGATGGAATAAAATATTACGTTTAACATTTCAGTGATTTTTTTGAGGTCGGTTTAGTTTTTTAAAAATAAGTTTTTATAGTATAAACTGCTAGAGGTTAAATTTTAGATATAAAAAAGTACAACCCAAACATTATCCAAAAAAATAAAATGGGAATTCGCCGCTGAATACTCCTCTTTTTAGATATTTGCTTCATAAAATTAAAATTAGCTTAATTTCACAGCTTTCAAAGATAAAGTTAGACTATAAAATTTAGTAGTTTATAGAAAGCTGTGAAATTAGCTTACATCTGAACTTCTCGTTTGTAAACAATTTTTATTAGCAGGCTTTGGAAGCAAAATTTATTTTGAAAAACACGGCTTTTAATAATGTTTAAAACATAAATATTACACAAAAAGGCAACAAATCAGACATTTGCTAAATCGACTGTTTTCAAAAGCATGCAACTGGAGGATAGTAATTCAAATTTGACTCGTCCTTATCCTAATTGGATCATTTAATAATTAAAATCATAATTTAAATCGAAGATACATAATATATAATATTGTTAAACCAACATAAACATTATGAACACAACAGAGCAAACTTTTTTAATCTTTAATATATCTTAAATTTTAAAAACAAATAACTACGAAAAGTGATATAAACTATACATGCCTGCCGTATGTGCCCCGATTGTTTTGACGATAGAGAAAACTATTTATTTTAGTTGTGGATCTATGAAAAAAAGTACGTTCTTAAAAACTCTTGCTTTTCTTTACACTCTCAACAAAAAAAATGTTAAAAGTTTGTTTTGAATTACAATTATAATTAATTAATAAGAAAAAGCGTTTACAAATGATTATATTATCAAATATATATGTAGGCACTGTTTTATAGTCTACTGGGATACTGGCCAAATAAAGCGATACTTGAACTTGTGGGACAACTGTTACAGTTTTTTTTTGTGAGTTGGTCTAAGCCTAGTCTAAGGTGATTTTCCGGAGAAAATGAATATCATCATAAAGTCATGTTTTAAGAAATTAAATTTTTCCTTTAACTAAAATATCTTATTTTAGGGATACGTGAGAAAGAAAAAATCGTTTGAAGATATAAAACAAACCGTAGTTTTGAATTTCAAATCAATCAGTTAAGTAAATTGGCGGAACTGTATTGACGAAATGTATGATCCAATTTGAAACTTTGCTACCAGGTGATCACCATATGACCTTTAATTTTTGACCGAAATTTGAATTCAATCTGATAAGTAGGTTTTAACGACAGGCAGACGGACAAGACGACCGACGGAATTGATAAAACATATTTTTTGGCATCTAGGGACGATAAAACGTGAAGATATGTAAAACCTGAGAGCGTGATTTTTTCACGATTACAAAAACTTTATTTGGCCGCCATCTTGTTCCACTATTTTCAATTTGTACTATAGTTTTACTAGTTCATCCCTATACTACAATTAGTTATGACACACAATTTGAAATCAGTCCATTAAGTATTTTTTCAACCTAATTTTTAAATATTTTATTAAGTCGCCATTTTGTTCCGCCATCTTGGATTTGTATCAAGATTTTACCAGTTGATTCCTACATAATATGTAATTTTTGTGCAAAATTTGAGATAAATTGTTTTGCCATATTGGATTTTTACCAAAATGTTACCAGGGCATCCCTATATGACCCTTAATTGTTGACCAAAATTTGAAGTCAATCGGGCAAGTAGTTTTTTAGCTTTGCCGCAAACAGACAGACACATCCACGGAATTGACAAAAAAATGTTGTTCAGCATCTAAGGACCCTGAAACGTAAAGATTTGGAAAAATCTCGGAGGATAATTTTTTCAGCATTACAATATTTCCCTTTTACGAAGGAAGTAATATATTATATTACGCGAGCCTACATAGCGAGGAACAGTTATTAATCGTTTTATGGCGCTGAGATTGGGATGGCGTTTCGCTATAAGTGACATCGTTTAGATTTTACAGTCTACCAAAATCTGATACCGTCAATTATAAAAAGTATATATCCTAAAAGCAGTTGAGGTCAGGCATACAATAAATAAAAATGTCTTGCTGAGAATCCAATCCGTAAAAGAAATGAGGTGTTTCGTTAAACAAAAATAAATTAATAAAGTTGACACAAGTCCCGCTTTTTTGAGACACTCTGTATGTTAAGCTTTATACCATGGTTAAAATAAAAACTAAATCGACAAGCAATTTCTTTAAATATGAGATTATTCTTTTATTTTAAAAATTCCACTCTCTGTGTCTTTCTCTCTCTATATATTGACCCTTATCTACACTATAAAGGTGGGAATGTGGTGGGGGCCTCAGTAAATAATAAATCATTAGCAACAACTGCATATGCGTTCATGATTACAAGTATTTGTTTACATCTTAAGGAAGTTGTACACATTGCCCCTGTATCAATACTGTCAAAACAATTTTTAATCGTTTAAAGGCTATAGGATATACAGTTTTTTTGTGTACTCAGTGACCACAGTGCACTTAATGGAAAAGCTAATTTTTCTTAAAAAAACTTAATATAGTTTATCCTCATCCTGTCGATTCAAAAAGACCATTATTTTATTTGTATGATTATGTTTTGCTTTTAAAATGGATTTTCAATAACTGGTTGAATTCAAAACCTGATCAGGCACTATATATATATATATATATATATATATATATATATATATATATATATATATATATATATATATATATATATATATATATATATATATATATATCCAGCCTTTTTTACCGACAAAAAAAGCTTATAAGACTTATAACGCAACATGATACTAAAATCTGGCTTCTCTTTGAATTTAAAAGCTTTTTATCCATCTAGTTTGGAAAGACAAAATGCATTGAACATGTTTAACCCTTTACAACATTTTGGAGAAAATATCCCCAATGCGCAAGGTTCAGCTGATTTTTTAAAAATAATACTAAAGTGGTGGAACATAATAAACGTAAAACACCGTTAAAAGCAAAGCCTTCTCGTGGCAATTTTCAGAAATCTATTGTAAAAAATAATGTTTCAAACGATCCAAAACTTCAGTTTTTAAATCAACTGTTGATTTAGATTCCTGAAAATTGGAAGAATTTTTAAAGGCATTAACGCGCCAAACTCAAGAAGCTCTCTTTCTCCCATACTATTTATGGTGTTCTAGAAATTGTGTCATATGGTTTTTAAAAATTAAACTTAAACTATGTTTTATTAGCAAAAATTGCAAATTGATCCCTTAGAAAGTCGTTTGTTTTGAAAAATAAAGACAGTTGGCGAAGGCACATCATCATACCTCAATTCGAACTTTACGAATCTGAAAAAAGACTTCGGATTCAATCAATACTGACACTAAAATCTCGTAACTTTGGAGTCTTATCTATAGAAAAATTTCATGAACCTCGTGAATGTGACGAACATGATAGTGACGAAGACTGTTCTAATGAAATTGACGAAGTATTACAAAATACTTTTATTGAAAAATCTGATATCGGCAACCTAAAATCTGAAATGTCCTTGATTACTTATTTAGGAGGATATTGTAGCCACATTGTTTTAAAGAGACTAAAATGAAAGTATTGCAAAACTTTTTTGATTTGAGATAAAGAACTTATTGTTGATGTTCATTTTAATCTCATAACTAACTTAACCAGATCAGCACCACATTATCTTCAAGTCCTTGTAGTTGAAATAGTTGTGATTTCATATATTTTATTTCAGGAAATACTAAATGACTTTATAATATATGCGCGAGCCGCGCACGCCGGCCCTGGATCTAGGAGGCAGGCCGGCCGCTTTGTACACTATTATATATTTTTTTAAATTTTGACTGTGAAGAAACAAGATGAATGTGAGATCTGAGCAAAATGCTAGAAATAACCATAGCCGAGGGAAGAGAAACCGTGAATCTATTTTGAAAGATGATAAATGCCTCGGTGAGGACAAAACAAAATCAAAGAGGCTGGAAGTTTTTCATTATAGAAATTATAGAGTATACCGTATATCGAAAATCAACACATAATGACAGCTATTTCAATGCAAGATCACACCATTACCGAGCACAAATTGAAGCTGTGACCATATATCTAGATCCGTGGGATTAAGTGAATCACATACAGACGAATTTAATATAATATATGGGGCTTTAAAGGAAAATGGTTACACAAATCGTACAAGAGAAAGCTCTCCATGCGAGGATTTACGAATAACGAATACCAAATACGAGGAAATGGGGAAGGCAATAAGTAGTCTTACCATGCATGTATGAAAGAATTTTTAGAAAATACACAAACAATACATAAGACACCAACAACATAGGTAAACTATTTGGAAACCCAAAAGACAAATCAAATTAAAAAACGACGTATACTAACAGGCGAATATCAGCAAGAGTAGAATATTATAAATTCAGTATCAGAAATAAACAAATTTCCTCAGCCCTATTCCTACTTTGAGATATTTTGATAAAAACGTTATCAGGAAAACTTTTTGTGCCCAATGCATTCGTACATTCAGGTTTTGGTTCTGAGATACCATCATTTAATTCTTTTTTTCTTATGGCGGCCATTATATTTTTTCCCTTAATTAAAAAGAATATATTTTCCCTTTCTTATAATGTATAACACTTAATACAAAAGTTATCGGCGGTAGTGTAGAACTTTGTCGTGTTGCAGATGACATTTTGACATACTAAACGATAATGGCTATGGTAATTCAGCGCTATTTAAGTCATTTTATTGAAAAAAAAAAACTATGTTCTATCAGATCTTTGAATTCAACATATTATTTTATCTGCGTTTAATATTTTTTGTTGTGCTTAACTTTTGATTTCCAAAAATGGCCATGCGATATACCAGTGATGAAAAATTTGACATATTAGAATCTTATATTAAATGTAGGAATACAAATCTTGCCACAGCCAGTTATTTGGAACTGTATTCTGAGAGGCAACAGCGAAGTGTAAGAATATTTGCAAGGTTTGTCACTAACCTAAGAGCTCATGTAAGTTTTTAAGAACCAACACCAAAATATTATCAAAAGGACAATCAAGCCCTTGATGATATCATTAAAGGACATTTTAATACGAACCCGACGTCGTCGACACAAATAGCAGCAAGAGTCATAACAAGGAGTATCAATGAGAGAGTCTTCAAAGGAAGTAAATATCATCCCTATAAGCCTAGTTTTGTTCAAGGTTTAAGAGAAATAGACTACCCAAGGCGAAGTCAAGAAGTACCTCTACCCCCAAGGACCGACGAGACGTTTTTCAGCAACTGCGGAGTATTAGTAGGCATAATAATAATTTTTGGACCACTGAGAATCCTCATACCAAGGGACCCAACGTAGGCTACTAGTAAGATTTGGATTTATTGTTTGCTCTGGTATGTACGGTAAGTTAATCACCCAGTCCTCAAATGGTATAATTTGTTTCTATATCATGTTATAGGACGATTTATTTGTAACCACACACTAACAGGCAAAAGGTATTTAAATCTTCTAGAAGGGCAGATATTACCAGCAGTGCCTAGAGAACAAATGCTGAATGATTTGTGATTTCAACAGGACGGGTGTCCGACATAATACTCGAAAAGTTCAAAATCTATTAACGCTAGTGAGTTTTGAGCCCCCTGCAACTATAGAACAATTAGAGGAGCGAGTGCGGGATATCGTAAATAATATAAATAGAAACACCCTTGGCAAGGTAAGTAACTAGAACTGTTAAAAAAAAAAATGTTAAAAATACGTTCATAAAAATGGCCGCCATTTTGGGGAACTTAGCTTAATATTATAGTTAAAAGTAGTTTATTGTGTTATTTAGTTACTATAAGTATAGAAAAGTTAGTAGTTGTAAGCATCAATATAATGATACAGTTAGGAAATTGATAGTAATTGTTTTGTACCACAAATCTCCTTTGTAACACCGCAGTCATGGCCAACTCAGTATTTGCATTAAAATGTTCTTAGTGATATTATCACGATATCATCATTGCCGTTCTAATAATAATTAATCCTTTGGTTTTGGCTTTTCAAAACTTCCATAATTTCTTAGATTTATGGCAAGCCTTGTGGATAATCTTCGGCTTGCCTGGTGGTATAGTAAATCTGTAATCCTATTACATTTAATATAACCTTATAATATATCGATTTTTTTTACTGATATATCACAGGATTATTTTTGAAAGTTACAATTAATAAAAAAAACAATCATTAACAAAATAAAAATTCATATCAAATGTTTATATAATCATTATTTTGCAGAGTTGTCAGTAAAATGACTCTGAAATATTAGGCAATTGTATGTACGGCAAATGGCCTCCATAGTCATGGTCAACTCAGCGAAAAATAAACTTTGTTCTAGAATTAAAAACTGAATACACGAATGCATCGAGCGCAAAAAGTTGTCCTAATAATGTTTTTGCAGGTTCTAAAAATATTTTAAAATAAAAAAAAATATAGCAATTCTTCCAAAATGCAACTTTTTTGTTTTATCCAAAAAAAATAGAATCGTTCTTAAAACGGCATTAAAATGGCAATTGAATGCCCTACAACTTTCCTTTAACCAATTTTCTATCTTTTATAGTTTCCACGATACCCATACATGAGTTAATCCATTGGATGTTTACCCATTAGTCATCATTCAAATTCAAACGAATCAAATCAAAATTTCGTAGACTAAATTGTCAAAAAAAACTCACATTAATTATGAAGGTATAAATAATAATTATAAATTAAATTACTATTAACTAATAACAGTACTTACCAGCAGCAAAAAATACAACATATCACAACAACATATTCCTAAAATGACTAAATTGAAAATTGAACGGCACGACTTTATAAAGACACAAATACGAACAATATCTGAGGCTTTGACGTGAAACGTCTGCCTATACCGAAGTCTTTATCAAGCAACTTTGTTGCGGTAATTTAATCTTTTTGAATGTATTCATATACGGCAGACAGTATTTCAGGTTTCATCCTCTTCTTTTATTAGTGTTTTATGAAATACCAATCGATAAGAGAAACACGATGTTTAAAAACACTTCTTTGATATTTTCATTGATTGATGATGCATGGGCAACGAATAGTCGTGTTAATATTCGGTGGCATGGGTAAAGATTCAGCTCCTTAAATATAATAAACTTAATTTGTAGAATACGATCTAGAAGACTTCATATTTTCAATTTGTCAAGCTCTGTTTTAGACTAAAATAATTTCGTCCAAGCCTCCTTCTAAATTGTAGATTGTCTGGGATTATCACCGATGAAATTTACTGGAAACTATCCCAATGTATACCTCATATTGGTTCTAAAAAAACTCGCCTTGTTAGGTATCAAATTGACCATAGGACAAACCAAGGGGTAAAAGTTGAATACTCCATTTAAAATCATGCAACGAAACGCATTTAGTTATTTTGCATACATTTGTACTGCGTGTTCTTACTTTTACATTTATTTTAACTATATGTAATTTATATTATTATAACGTCATTGGCTTTAAAACAGACCAGAAAAACTAATTTTTTAAATTTGGTAATAATTCAAATTCCCATTTTACATCGCTCACGTCTGAAGAAAATTTTGTAATTGTCTAGAATCTTGCTGAGGATCCAAAATTCGGAAAAGGAATGGGGTGTTCTATCAAAGGCCATCAAAACAAGGCCAGCGGGCTGATTTGTGACGTCATCCTCCGTGATCATATGGAAACAACGCGTCGAACACATTACTGTTGATTATTGCAAAATATGTACGTTTTCTCCGGATTTATTTATGTTTTATTAATTTTTAAAATTATTTATCAATATTTTTTATAATTATGATGTTCTATCATAATCTTTCCAAATAAATTGATCCCTAAATTTATATTCACTATGTAAAACGCTCGATAAAACGTTAAGCTTAAAGGTATTCTAATATTAATTCATGAAATGCCAAATACGAGTCTAGATATATAGGGAATCCTCAGATACCAAATTTTTTCAAAAATGCAGGTAGCAGCTTTACAATGGGGTACTTACCGCTGATAAATAATATTCTTTGCAAATCATCATTGGATTACCTAGCCAGTACTTAGTTGAATTTATATACTTACGCCAATTATTTTGAAAATATATTTAATTTTCTTTTATGACCTTTACCTAATCGATTATTTTTGGTGCTACAGCTTTTGCTGAGTGCGTATTGCAGCCTACAAAATAAATTAGAAAATCTTGTTTAATTATATAACCAGATATGAGTTTAATAAAGAATGATTTTTGAGAAATGTCAGGAATTTATGGTCATTTAGTATTTTTTGAAATTAAATATATCTCGTGATCTTGAGTATATTGTAATGCCCCTTTTCTTAAGTTAGTTAGATATTAAAATGATTATCAACAATAAGTTCTTTATCTCATTCCAAAGAAGTTTTGCAATACTTGCATTTCAACAACAATGTGGTTACAATAGCCTCCCAAATAAGTAATCACCGGCATTTCAGGTTTTAGGTTGTCGATATCAAATTTTTCAATAAAAGTATTTTGTAATAGTTTATCAATTTCATTAGAACAGTCTTCATAACTGTCCTGTTCGTCACATTCAGGTGGTTCATAGATTTTTTCTGTAGATAAGACTTCAAAGTTAAGAGATTTTAATGTCAGTATTAATTGAATCCGAAGTCTTTTTTCAAATTCGTAAAGTTGATGATGATGAAAACGACTTTCTAAGGGATCAGTTTGCAATTTTTCTTATAAAATATAGTTTAAGTTTAATTCTTTAAAACAATATGACACAATTTCATAAATACTATGGCAAGGATCTTTTTGAGTTTGGCATGTTAATGTCTTTAAAAAAAATTCCGATTTCCAGGAATCTAACCAAGTCAACAGTTCAAAAAACTCAAGTATTGTATTGTTTGAAACATTATTTTTTACAATAGGTTCCTGAAAATGTTCTACCATTTTCGTATCATTTTTTAAAAATCGACTGTACCTTGCGCATTGGGGATATTTTCTCGAAAATTTTGTAAGCCCTCAATTTCAAAAGGATTAAAAACTTTTAATGCATTTTGCCTAATTTTGGAGATGGATCTATACCTTTTAAATTCAAAGAGTAGCCACATTTTAGTAACATGTTGTGTTCTAAGTCATGTATTTTCTTGAGAGCTGAAAAACAAGCAGCTTTTTTTTCACCGGTAAAAAAGGCTGGATATATAGGGGTGTGATATGGTTTTGATTTGAAAAGGTGGACAGAATCAAACAAATAAAATAATTGTTGTTGAAAAATTAGATATAGCTTTTTCATTAATTTCATTGTTGTCACTGAGTACACAAAAAACTGTTTATCCTATAGCCTCTAAACGATTAACAATTATTTTGACAATATTGAAAAGCAATTCATGATTAATTTTTGATACAGGGGCAATGTGTACAACTTCCTTAGGATCTGAACAAATACGTGTAATCATGAACGCATATGCAGTTATTGCTAGTGATTCATTATTTATTGATGCCCCACATTCCCACCTTTATAGTCTAGATAAGGGTGAGTCAATACGAATTTCATCCATCAACAGAAAAACATATTTTTCTTGGTCATTAAACTGTTTAAAACTATTTATAGGCTAAGTCAAAAACATGTTGTTCTCATCAATATGAGGGTCGGTTAAAAAAGTATTACACACCCCCTTGATGGTATCAGGATGGGGTAAAATTATGGGCCAATGACTTCTTAAATATCTGTAAGCATGAGGACTGATTATATACACAATTGAACAAAATTCTATAGTTATCATTGAATATCGGTATTGTTCTTTTGGCAAAGTTCTTAATTTTATTTATAATAAATTGATTTTTATTTGCTCAGAAATAAATTGCAATGCTTCGCCTAGAGCATCGTCTACTTTTAAATGTTTTAACAAATCCGAAACAAAAATTAAAATTAGATTTATTTTGCAGGAATGGTTACTTTTTCTGTACTTATATTCGGGGTCTTGGTCATAATCGAGGTCATTATCTTGTTCGGTCTCTAAAGGAATTATATTCATCAAACAATCAATGTTATCACGTAAATTTCGTAATATATCCAAACTACATGACAAAAAGGAAGTTTTCTGTTTATCAATTTGTACATTTACTGCTTGTCCTTATAATTATGTACTTATTTCCAAATTGTCATTTATTTTAACATCCCACGTAATTGTAGCCCCAGGAGAAAGTTCAATCCTAAAGATAGGCTTAAAAGTTTTTTCATCAAATAAGCAAACCTCCTTCCTCTTAAATTAAATGTTTGAAACAAATTAACGAAGCCTTCAAAGAATTCATAATTTGTGATCTCTTGATGTCTCAAAATTTTCGTACTTGCTTTCTTTAATACCCTCCTGAAATTGAACTTCGTCTAGTTCTTTAAGCTTTCCCTCCCTGCTTTTACGATGCGTTATTTTTTTTTTTTTTTTTTGATAAGTGTTTTGGACAAGTGGGAAACTTTGCTGAAACGATATCACCTGTTTTGGAGTCCTGCTGAGATATCTGGCGAATAAAATCTTTTGTTCACACACTCGCCTATTTTCAGTGGGAACAGAATTGTTACGATTAATGGCACTTAGCTATTTTAAATGGCGTTCTTCAGTTTTGAGAAAACGAAAAACACGTACCGTTGGACCGTTCGGGTAATTACCTTTACAACCGGGTACACAACAATCTTTATTTATAAACCTAAAATTATTATTTATAAACTTATAAATTGAGGCTTTCCGCTAAAAACAAGAAAATTAATTGATAATTTCGATTGGGTTATTGACATAAGCGTCCTCACTTTAAAACTGTAATTCATGGCAAAAAAAGCAACAATGCCATCGTACCGCGCACTTTTCTTATGGAACATGGCCAGTTAATTTTTGAAATTTTTTTAAATGTTGTTATTTTCTGATTCTGATCAAAGTTTCTCATGGGCACAATCTAATCCTGTGACTAGTTTTTAAGATGCAGGGTGTTAAAGTTAGAAAGTGGCCGTTATTACTAACATAGATATTTTAAATTAAGTAGCCTTTTCTAGGTTATTTACTTGATTTTTTTGTTGTTATAAAACAATGACACTACAGTGACAACTTGTGTTATATATGATTAAAATTATCAACAAAGGTTCTTCGTCAACAGGGAGAATTAAATTTTAAAATTGGGGTCTTTATTACACTGAGCACATATTTAGGAAAATGTTTAACTATAGTAAAAATATACTTCTTTTTTAGTAAATAAACCAAGTTATATTAAATTTATACAGGGAGTTCAAAAAAGTGATAACAATTTTTTTAAATTCAACATACGATGTTTTGCAAATTTTCGCAATTATTAAAATAATGATAATAGCAGCACTAGACACTAAGAAAATTTGCAAAATATCGTATACCGAATTTAAAAAAATTGTGATAACTTCTTTGAGCCCCTGTATACGTTTAATATAACTTGGTTTATTTGCTAAAAAATAAATAGTTTTGTAGTGTATTTGTAAATTTTCGTGAATATGCGAACAGACATTTTCGCGAATATACCGCAGTTTTCGAAAGGGTATGGCAACATTGCTCAAAGAAACAAGTCTTAGTGTGATCGAAATGGGAACCGAGAACAGGCGATGTGAAACGAACGATACATGATTAAGAACTGTGACGTCATAAACAAATTTCAACACAGTCCCTTGGTCTTTTTTCGTAAGAGGTATTGAATTATTTCCATTTAAAAATTCGACTCTGTAAATAATTAGATTTAATAGGTTTAAATTATACTTTTCTCACCGTAATTATGGAATTAGCGATTATACCGAATAGTACTGAACGAGACGTTAGCATTGACTTCCTATATAAAGTTAATGACGTTAGGCAGAAATTTGTAGAATACGAATAATACGATCTAGCCTTGACATATTCAAACAGTCAACCTCTGTTTTAGACTAAATTAATTTCATCCAAGCATCCTTCTAAAATGTAGATTTTCAGCATTAAAATTTACTCCTAAACTATCCCCATTTATACCGCATGTTAATTCTAAAAGATCTTGTTTGGTTTTGTATCAAACTGACTATAGGAAAAACCAAGGGTTCCGAGCTGGATATTCCATTTTAAATAATTGTAAAAATGTATAATGCTATGTTCCATTTTTATATTAAATGACTGGATATTTTTATAACTAAGTAAGAAACAAACAATTACGAAACGAATTTAATTATCGGTACAATTTTTACTATATCATTATGCTTTTATGTTTAAGGTTTATATACATAATACGTTATTTTATATCATTTTCGCATAATTGGCTTTAAAATTGATTAGAAAAAATCCATTTTATATCGCTTGTAACTAAATTGAAATTATCAATTTTTTAAATTATTTTTTAGATCAGTTATTAAACTTGTAATTAATTACATATTAACAAAAAAATGTAATAGGAATATTTATTTTCAAAATTTACGCAACTCTATTTCTTCAAATAATAATAATTAATTATCAATATTTTTCTAATGAAAAGAAAAACGATAAAAAAATCTCTTAAAAATGAAGGATAAATAATAATCGTATTAAACCCTATGAAATGAATTAAATTTTTATACATGCTTTAGTTTTTTCTCGATCTGTGGAAAATATTTTTTAACATTTATTTTCAAGAAGCAAGTAATAAAAAGCCGTTATAAGTTACGGTTAGCTAGATACAAAATGTTAAGGTCTGATAGTCACGTAAAATTCTAATTTCTCTTAAATGTTATATAAAAAAAAACAATTCTCATCAATATGAGGGTCGGTTAAAAAAGTATTACACACCCCCTTGATGGTATCAGGATGGGGTAAAATTATGGGCCAATGACTTCTTAAATATCTGTAAGCATGAGGACTAATTATATACACAATTGAACAAAATTCTATAGTTATCATTGAATATCGGTATTGTTCTTTTGGCAAAGTTCTTAATTTTATTTATAATAAATTGATTTTTATTTGCTCAGAAATAAATTGCAATGCGTCGCGCCTAGAGCATCGTCTACTTTTAAATGTTTTAACAAATCCGAAACAAAAATTAAAACTAGATTTATTTTGCAGGAATGGTTACTTTTTCTGTACTTATATTCGGGGTCTTGGTCATAATCGAGGTCATTATCTTGTTCGGTCTCTAAAGGAATTATATTCATCAAACAATCAATGTTATCACGTAAATTTCGTAATTCATCCAAACTACATGACAAAAAGGAAGTTTTCTGTTTATCAATTTGTACATTTACTGCTTGTCCTTATAATTATCTACTTATTTCCAAATTGTCATTTATTTTAACATCCCACGTAATTGTAGCCCCAGGAGAAAGTTCAATCCTAAAGATAGGCTTAAAAGTTTTTTCATCAAATAAGCAAACCTCCTTCCTCTTAAATTAAATGTTTGAAACAAATTAACGAAGCCTTCAAAGAATTCATAATTTGTGATCTCTTGATGTCTCAAAATTTTCGTACTTGCTTTCTTTAATACCCTCCTGAAATTGAACTTCGTCTAGTTCTTTAAGCTTTCCCTCCCTGCTTTTACGATGCGTTTTTTTTTTTTTTTTTTGATAAGTGTTTTGGACAAGTGGGAAACTTTGCTGAAACGATATCACCTGTTTTGGAGTCCTGCTGAGATATCTGGCGAATAAAATCTTTTGTTCACACACTCGCCTATTTTCAGTGGGAACAGAATTGTTACGATTAATGGCACTTAGCTATTTTAAATGGCGTTCTTCAGTTTTGAGAAAACGAAAAACACGTACCGTTGGACCGTTCGGGTAATTACCTTTACAACCGGGTACACAACAATCTTTATTTATAAACCTAAAATTATTATTTATAAACTTATAAATTGAGGCTTTCCGCTAAAAATAAGAAAATTAATTGATAATTTCGATTGGGTTATTGACATAAGCGTCCTCACTTCACTTTAAAACTGTAATTCATGGCAAAAAAAGCAACAATGCCATCGTACCGCGCACTTTTCTTATGGAACATGGCCAGTAAATTTTTGAAATTTTTTTAAATGTTGTTATTTTCTGATTCTGATCAAAGTTTCTCATGGGCACAATCTAATCCTGTGACTAGTTTTTAAGATGCAGGGTGTTAAAGTTAGAAAGTGGCCGTTATTACTAACATAGATATTTTAAATTAAGTAGCCTTTTCTAGGTTATTTACTTGATTTTTTTGTTGTTATAAAACAGTGACACTACAGTGACAACTTGTGTTATATATGATTAAAATTATCAACAAAGGTTCTTCGTCAACAAGGAGAATTAAATTTTAAAATTGGGGTCTTTATTACACTGAGCACATATTTAGGAAAATGTTTAACTATAGTAAAAATATACTTCTTTTTTAGTAAATAAACCAAGTTATATTAAATTTATACAGGGAGTTCAAAAAAGTGATAATAATTTTTTTAAATTTAACATACGATGTTTTGCAAATTTTCGCAATTATTAAAATAATGATAATAGCAGCACTAGACACTAAGAAAATTTGCAAAATATCGTATACCGAATTTAAAAAAATTGTGATAACTTCTTTGAGCCCCTGTATACGTTTAATATAACTTGGTTTATTTGCTAAAAAATAAATAGTTTTGTAGTGTATTTGTAAATTTTCGTGAATATGCGAATAGACATTTTAGCGAATATACCGCAGTTTTTGAAAGGGTATGGCAACCGTGCTCAAAGAAACAAGTCTTAGTGTGATCGAAATGGGAACCGAGAACAGGCGATGTGAAACGAACGATACTGATTAAGAACTGTGACGTCATAAACAAATTTCAACACAGTCCCTTGGTCTTTTTTCGTAAGAGGTATTGAATTATTTCCATTTAAAAATTCGACTCTGTAAATAATTAGATTTAATAGGTTTAAATTATACTTTTCTCACCGTAATTATAGAATTAGCGATTATACCGAATAGTACTGAACGAGACGTTAGCATTGACTTCCTATATAAAGTTAATGACGTTAGGCAGAAATTTGTAGAATACGAATAATACGATCTAGCCTTGACATATTCAAACAGTCAACCTCTGTTTTAGACTAAATTAATTTCATCCAAGCATCCTTCTAAAATGTAGATTTTCAGCATTAAAATTTACTCCTAAACTATCCCCATTTATACCGCATGTTAATTCTAAAAGATCTTGTTTGGTTTTGTATCAAACTGACTATAGGAAAAACCAAGGGTTCCGAGCTGGATATTCCATTTTAAATAATTGTAAAAATGTATAATGCTATGTTCCATTTTTATATTAAATGACTGGATATTTTTATAACTAAGTAAGAAACAAACAATTACGAAACGAATTTAATTATCGGTACAATTTTTACTATATCATTATGCTTTTATGTTTAGAATACCTGTAATTTGTATATTAAGGTTTATATACATAATACGTTATTTTATATCATTTTCGCATAATTGGCTTAAAAATTGATTAGAAAAAATCCATTTTATATCGCTTGTAACTAAATTGAAATTATCAATTTTTTAAATTATTTTTTAGATCAGTTATTAAACTTGTAATTAATTACATATTAACAAAAAATGTAATAGGAATATTTATTTTCAAAATTTACGCAACTCTATTTCTTCAAATAATAATAATTAATTATCAATATTTTTCTAATGAAAAGAAAAACGATAAAAAAATCTCTTAAAAATGAAGGATAAATAATAATCGTATTAAACCCTATGAAATGAATTAAATTTTTATACATGCTTTAGTTTTTTCTCGATCTGTGGAAAATATTTTTTAACATTTATTTTCAAGAAGCAAGTAATAAAAAGCCGTTATAAGTTACGGTTAGCTAGATACAAAATGTTAAGGTCTGATATTCACGTAAAATTCTAATTTCTCTTAAATGTTATATAAAAAAAAACAATTTCTTTTTTTTATATTTCGTGTACTGTTTTTTATATTCCGTGTACTGTTTTTTTATATTCCGTGTACAATGAAATGTTTTATTTACCACTCTGTACTTTTTAATTAGAGCCACTGTTTACTTAACTGATTTATTTGAATTTCAAAACTGAGGTTTGTTTTATATCTTCAGACGATTTTTTCCTTTTCATATATCCCTAAAATCAGATATTTTAGTTAAACGAACAATACAATTTCTCAAATTTTATGGTGATATCCGTTTTCTCGGCAAAATCACTTTATACCAACTAATAGAAAAAATACTGTATAACTTTTCGCAAAGTATGGCATGGCTATAGTATTGACACTGCTTTATTTGGCTAGTAGCCCAATAGACCATAAAACAGTACCTAGGTACATATATGTTTGATAATCGTTTGTAAGCACTTTTTCTTATGCTTTTGAAAACATTCGATTTAGCAAATGTCTATTTTGTTGCCTATTTGTGTAATATTTGTTTTAAACAGTAATAAAAGCAGTGTTTGTCAAAACAAATTTTGCTTCCAAAGCCTGCTAAATACAAACGAGAAGCACTGATGTAAGCTAATTTCACAACTTTCTATAAACAACTGAATTTTATCGTGTAACTTTGTCTTTGTAAGCTGTAAAATTAAGCTAATTTCACAGCTTTCTACAAACAACTAAATTCTAACGTCTAACTTTGTGTCTGTAAACTCAGAGTTTTCCGATGACTTGTAACAATTGGACAAATAATATTTCTTAATGTAACAATTAAAAAGTGACAGTGTCCTAAGCAAAATAAAACTGGCGATCTAAAAGTTTTAAATACTATGAAAATTACGTTTGTTCTAATTTTAGGAAGCCAATATCTAAAAACAAAAGTATTCAGTGACGAATTCCCGTTTTATTTTTTTTTGGGTAATATTTGGGTTGTACTTTGTACTTTAAATTTAACCCCTAACAGTTTATACTCTAAACAATTCTTTTTAAAAAAAATCATAACACTGAAAGATTAAAAATAATATTTTATTCCATCATAGAAATTTGACTTTATGAAGTCGGCGTTCAACTAATACCTAATTACTTAGTACATAAAATAAGACATACATGTCTTTGTATTAAATGCTGTAATGTCTTATACCACACCTGCTTACTGTTTTTATTAGTTTGTTCTTTTTAAGTTTAATTTTTTGTAAGAACATTTTATTTTGACCTTTTTAGCTTTATTTATAAAAATTAACTTCTACAGAAAACACTGAAATGTAAAAATAATATTTTATTCCAATTCTTGATTTTTTCAAAATTTGAGGTAAATTGGAAAATTAGTTTTTTTGGCGATAATTTTTTTAACAATTCACCAGACCGCCTTTTTTATCCCGCCATATCGGTTTTTGCCAAAATATTACCAGGTCATCCCCATACGACCCATAATTCTTAACGAAAAATTGAATTCAATCACGTAAGCCGCGAACTGACAGACAGACCGACGGAATTGAGAAAATATGTTTTTTTGGCATCTAAAATAAAACGTGAAGATATGTGAAACCTGGGTGTGTGATTTTTTCAAGATTACAAATATTTTATTTGGCCGCCGTTTTGAATTCGTATTACAGTTTTACGAATTTATCTCTATATCATACTTAATTCTGCACACAATTTAAATTCAATCTAATAAGTCTTTTTTTCAGGCTGATTTTTTAAAATGTTTTTCAAGCCGTCATTTTGTTTCGCCATTTTGGATTCGTACCAAAATTTTACCGGTTAATTCTTACGTAATATTGGATATTTGTGCAAAATTTAAGGTAAATTGGACAAGCAGTTTTGTAGTAATTAATTTTTGACATTTCACTTTTTGGATTTTTATCAGAATATTACCAGGTTATCTCCATATGACCCTTAATTTTTGTCCAATTTTTGAAGCAAGTAGTTTTTAAATATGCCGCGAACAGATCGACATACAGCCTGACAGAACTGAAAAAACAAATTTTTTGGCTGCTATAATCTTGAAGATTTTTAAAAACCTGGAGGGTGATTTTTCCAGGATTACAGTATTTCATTTTACTTCATGTGTAATATCTATTGGCTGTTTTAATTAGTTTGATTTCTTTTGAGGTTAATATTTTAGAAAAAAATTTTTTGACCCTTTTTAGTTTTAATTATAAGAAATTTTATTGAAGACGTCAGACTCAAAGTTTTCGAGTCCTAAACCTAGGTTAAAATTTTCGACGTTTCTAATGAAATAAATAAGTGCCATAGTCCATGGTACTTACAAATTTGCTAGAATCACGCTAAGTAATAATAATTCTATAAAAAGCGCCCTCTATGCAGACCTCAACATATTTACAAAAAGTTAAGTAAATGAATTGTCAAAAATTAAATTGATTAGTTAAAGTGGACTTCGGGCGGCTTCTAAAAACCACGAAAAAAGATTCAAAAAGGTGCTATTAGGTAATATAATGTTTTTAAGTATGTTCAATATAAGGTAACAGCAACAGCAGTACTTTAAATAAAATACTTCGTAAACAAATTCATCCAAGCCCCCACCTCGGGCGGGACATGTAACTAAAGGTATGCCCAAAATACTTTTTTTTTATTTAAATATTCTTCACACACCAAAAATTTATCGCGAAACCCTCTATCAGAAAGAGATTCCAAATAGGGGACTACCCTGAATATTTCTTGAGAAATTCATAAAAATTCGGCCAAACCATTGCGGAGAGATCGGTGTACATACATGCATACAAAAATACACGTAGGTATAGGATCAAATTAAAAACCCCCTCCCTTTTTTAAAATAAAATAAAATACCGGATTCGCGGCTCCTAGCTCAAGTATTAAGTCATGACAAAATACGCAGGGTATTGAAGACTAAAAGAAATTTTCACCAATTTTTTTTTATTTGGCATTCTTTGTTTTTTTCTGCCATACTCATTTAGTTTAACTTTTTTTCCTCACTGTCCATTCTGAGACTATTTCTTTAAAAACATTCCCTTTTTAATAACATTTTACACTAGAAAGTGCGTAGTGCTTAACCCTAATTTTATTAAAATTAATAATAAATCCATTTATTATTTTATAAAGAGTTGGTTTATTGTTACGGAAGTTATTATAGGCCTTTTTTATAAAACAAAAACTCTTCCCAACCCCTTTTTTTGGGAAATAAGTCAATAGCTGTATTACTTTATTAACACTGTTTTAAAACAATATATAATTTAACCTAACTTTAGTGACGTAATAAAACC
The DNA here is from genome assembly GCA_030620095.1 of Kuschelorhynchus macadamiae. Taxonomy (NCBI): domain Eukaryota; kingdom Metazoa; phylum Arthropoda; class Insecta; order Coleoptera; family Curculionidae; genus Kuschelorhynchus; species Kuschelorhynchus macadamiae. Next base: position 1,614,760 of record JAUTXW010000094.1, read on the forward strand.
AATTTCAACATTCCGTCATTATATCTCATTATTTGTTGATTGCTATATTCTGTGACCTTTGTTTTAGATTTAATGGAGTGTGCGATATGGTGCGTAATTTTTAAATTTTATACTACTTTAATAGCAATTCGTATTCTGTTGATAAGAATGAAAATAGCGATTTATATTATACTAGCGTTAATTGTTTCCAATTGAAAAATATTATTGTTATAACGGGACGATGATTAAAAACACAGATTGTATATTAAAATATCAACTTTTATTTTAAACATATGTAATCCATACAATTTCCAAGGCACATATGGCTCATATATAAAATACACTTTGAACACACAAAATTTTATAGTAAAATTTAATTTGCATCTTATAAATACTTTTTCTAAAATTAGGTATGGAAGTTACTTTCTATACTAACCTAAACTAACAATCACAATTATTTATAAATTTATTTTTATACTATTAATGCTAGAATGATACAATTCAAAGTATCAGATCTATCACAGAGAATGCGATTTCGCCCATTCGTTTAATACCTATACATCTTTTACAGTATATATTTGAGGAATCAGACATTAATTTTACAATTAACAACCTTATTAGTAAAAAAGTGTAGGTACTAGAAATATGTCTTTTTTCGATTGATTTTGTTCACGTACCAAAAAAGGCGAAAAACGTCTCTCTATTGCTTATTTAGATTAAAATAAAATACTAATGTACAATCATTTTCTAAAACAATATGCATTTATAAATTGTTTGGCAGTATAATTTTAGATAAATATTATCGTTTGGAATGACCATTTGAGCTATAATGTATGCGATATGTAATTTAAAAAGGAATTCATCTGTATCACTAAAGAGTCTATAAAATTTGTATTATAAGAACAGTCTTTTCTGTCATCACAGAGCTTTTCAATTGGTCTCCTTAATCTTGTCGCGTCAATTTGGACTCTGTCCGTATCATAAGGCACTTCGTCAAAGTATTCTAAACGGTGCTTTTATTATTTAAAAGTCCGTAAAATATCTCAACAATTATTATACGGTTTCTTTTCCTTCTAGTTTCTTTGCCAAATCTGAGACGACTTCCTTAAAAATTAAGGGGTCAATATTCTTACCCAATTGATATAGCACAAACCAATCACCGATTTCGCATTTTTCAGCTATAGTTTCAATCTGATCTTGTCCAGCGATCCGACAGCGGGCTCTCAAAAGATAAAGACGCATTCTAGGGCCCATTATAACACACATACGGTACAAAAGGGAGATACCCGAGAGAACACTTAAAATAATGAACCAGAACCAAAGAAAAACGTAAATTTTTTCATTCACTATGTTTAACGGCAACACACAAAGTCCGTCGAACTTCTGCACAGATCCTGAAGGACCATATTTGTGGAAGGTACATTTAGTTACTTTTGGAAATACTCTGGCCATAGGGTCTTCTCGTTCTTCAGGTTCCATTTCTGTAAAGCGGAGTACATCACTTCCGTAGGTGCTAAACTCTCCGTCCAAGAAAAAGTCCATAAAGAAAATTTGACCGACTACGTTTGCAAAATTAAGAACTTCACATATGAAAAATCGAAAAGCATAAAAATTTTGCATGTGTAAATTCGTTGTGAAATAATCTACTAGTAGCTTTTTTCTGTCAGCCTTACAGTCTTCGTTTACGATAGGACAATTTAAATCTAAAACTAACATTTTTATTCTGCCACCTTCCCACGTTTTCCAAAGATATCTTGGCACATAAAACAGCATAGCTTGGAAAAACAATACAAAACACACCCACTGATAGTATTTATGGTACTTAACTTCGTCCTTGCCGTCCACGTGACTAGCCACCCCCGGTTGTACCATATCTTGCCCGACGCGTCCTGTTAGCCTATTGGGAATTGTAAACGTTGAATAAATCCAACAATATGTATCCATTACATTCAGTGGAATTTCATCTACGATGCAATCAATAGGATCTCCTATATATTGTCTGCTAGTCACCAATAAAGAGAAAGCCACTAATATTATGACCGTGGCTTTATAATGCAATCGGAAAATATTGTTGTCGATGCATACTGCATCAATTTTTAGCAGCCCCTTAACGGAGCCGAACACGTCAAACATCGCGACGAGTTGTCACTATCACTATTTCACTCACTAATTAAGGGGGTCAACTAATTATTGTGCGCTTAACAGCAGCGCTAATTTTACCTACTGTGTATTTAAGTGTACTGCGCTCGAAGCGACTGTATCAGCATTCGAGAGCGGTGAACGCTCACGTCGAAGTGACGGAGGGGAGAAGACCAGTTGGTCCGATTGGGCCCCCCTCTATGACATCTAGCCTCTCTGCGAGGGGCTTGGGAACAAGATTAACAGAAATAAGTTTTGAGGCAATCCCTTTATATTGCAGTCCCTCTAGTTTAAAATGCAGTATTTGGGCATTGTAAGGTAACTAAAGCATTGTGAAATATTTTAATTATATAGTAAAAATAATACTATCTAAGATCACCTTTTAAACAATATATTAATAGATTTTTCGTTTATTCGAAACATGTATTTTAGGTATTAAATATAAGAATAATATTATCATTGAAGTAGTGACAAGTAAACGAACCATTAATATTTATAACATTTTTAATTAAACTCATATAAAATTAATTTAAAACATTACGATCTCTTCAAGGACATTTTCTATTCAGAGTTATTTTTTTCATTGTTCACCTTTAAAAATTTCGAATAATTATGCTGTGGTCTCCGATAATAGATGTTTCACGAAACAACAGTCCACTATGCAATATAAAAATATCTTATATACGAGTTCACGTGCTCTGCAAAGAGGGTATATTGTTAAAGAATGCCTTTAATAAATACTATTCAGTAACAAGAACAAATCACAGATGTCTTCTGAACTTCGTCAACCGTTTCTTTACTGGGTTGCTCTAGAACCTTATCCAGTTATAACCTATCCAGTTACAGCAACAAATCGGAAATGTCTTCTGAACTTCGTCATCCGTTTCTTTACAGGGTTGCTTTAGATCCTTGAATTTTTAAATTATTTGATGATGAAAAATTGGACAATATTTTAATTAACTGCTACTGTTGCCTTCTTATCGCCAGTGCTCCGAAGCCGTAGTTTCTTTTTGGGAGGCTTTACTAACTGTGATAACTCTTCCATACATATCCTATGGTTCTTTAGTCTAATAAAGATTTTCTACTATCTGTATAGATTCAGATAATTTTGACTATTGCGACTCCTTTCCATGTTATTCAGTCAATTCGGTCTAAACTAATAATGTTTATTTATTGCCCACTAACTGCAAATTTGCAAAGTTTGTCATCCAACACCTCAATATATATATATATATATATATATATATATATATATATATATATATATATATATACGCCTGATCGTTTTCAGACATTTATATTTATTTCCGTTTATTGACAAAAAGTGTAGGGGTTCATTTTTCAAAAAATACATTTAAATTTTTTTTAAAAAAATTTACCTTTAGCATACTCTGCAAACTTCTTCCCACCAATTTTCAATAAAATCAAACTTAAAGTAGCTTTAAGACGGGCACACATGTCTTAAGGCATGTTCGTCAGTGTGTAGATAAAATAAACAACAACAAAATATTTACTTTTGAAATGATATCTTGTCTCCACATTGACGAACTTGAAGAGGCGTACATGTCTTAAGACATGTGCGCCGTCTGTAGGCCTCTTAAGTAGAACGCCTAGAAAAACATTAATTTGTTTTAAAATAATTTTAAAATATTTTATAGGCAAGAATTACCGGATGCTCTTGTATTTAAGAACTTTTTTGGCCCGTGATGCTTTTTTGACTCTGATATATTAAGTCAAAGATGATAATTATTTGACTGACAAGATAACACACACACTCCGTCCTTAACATCTAGGCTGAATTTTCAATGATAGCCCGCAATTAACGATGCAAAATGTACCCCGCTTTATGGAATATAATTTTACCTAATGACGATTTCTAACTCACCTTGATGTTAGGTATGGTGTAACAGCAAAAAATATCTTTATAGGAACAATAATAACATATACTAACATAGGTTTACACTTGCGAGGATCGAAATATACTAATGCAAAAACTGGCCAAATTGGAAATATACAACTTTTGGTTTGCGACTCATCCTGTAGTTTGCGAGACATGGTGCTATGGCATAAAATTCTAACATACTAACATAGGTTTCCAAACAACTTTCGAGGCCCAAAATATATCTATGCAAAAATTAGTAAATTCGAAATATACAAAATTTTGGCTCGCGATTTAGACCTATAATAGTCTGTAAGGTACCGTTTAAAATTTAACAATTGTACATAGAACCATGGTAACTAATAATATATTATATAAGCGCCATCTAAACATATGTTTAGAAAATCAGAGATATAAACTGTCAAAAATTAAAATTATTAGTAAAATTGAAATTCATTCTCTTAAAAACTGTAGATTATAAAAAAAAGAACAAATACATATAGTCAAATTGAAAACATCCATCTTTTTTGAAGTCGGTAAAAAATAAAAATGGAACGCATACGACGCAAATCTAGATCAGCTCTAGAAAAAAAAATACGTATAAAAACAGAAAAATAATATTATTTTTGATGGTTTTCTTAGAAAATGGGTTTTGGATACCCTTGTGTATCAGTATACGAACATACATTGGTTTTGCTAAATATAGTACAGATGCACGAAAAAGTGATGTAGCTAAGTCGTTTTTTGTTTAAATGTCTGATGAGAATTGTTGACAAATTCTAGAGAAGACATTAGTGAAGGAAGCAAAAATAAAAACTATAAGAATTTACACTGTTTTGAATCTTTCCTTTTTTGATACAAATGGAGTATTATCATCGCTCCAACTATCTTAAGTAAAACTAGGTAGGCTTTTGCAATATTAGGTCAATAAAATCTTACCCCCCTTACAGAAGACGGCAGGGTTTCGGTGCAACGTCTGGTTTTAACAAGGGGTAAACTGTAACAGACCTATATAATTGCGAGCAACCTGTATGATTGTTGCAAATCTTAGATTACATTATTATGTATTTTAACTAATTATGCCATTTTGCATAATTAGGATCAAATGTATTATCTGTAATGTTTGCCACTGTCATTTTGTAGCTAGGTACCGGAAATATTTGTATTCTCATTAAAAAATATATGGCAGTTGAGTAAAACCGTCCGTAAAACCAAAGTTTACACAATTAGACTTTGGTAAAACCCATCCCATACATTTTATTGCATTAGGTAGACGGAATTCTGAAATTCTTTCTAAATTAGGTAGCTTTTAACCATCCCCGCAAGGCGTTTTAAATAAAAACGAAAGGTATTCTACCTAGTTAAAGATGAAATCTATTGTCTGGTAGTTTATTGTGATAATTTTGTGACATAATGAACGTAGTTTTTTTACTTATAAAATAGTATTAAGCGATATGTGAAAATGTTTTTTAGTAGATAATTTAGAAAAACATTTAATATTTCGCTCAATAAAAATAGGTTTGTATATGGAACGCCGTTTTACATTTTAGTCATACGCGTCTTTGATACCAAATTTAATTGCAAAACATATAAATGATGCTACCTGCATACAATTTTTATTCGTTTTAATTTTTCCGAAATCGAATTTTTGCGGATACCGATTTTACCGAATGACATTGTTATGATAAGCAATTTCTTTGCAGACCATTTCAATTGATACCACAAAAAAATAGTTGTTTATCCTTTTCAGCCTACTTAAAATTTCTATATACTCGTACATGCGTCTTTCCTTAGTTATTGCATTTCATCAAATCGATGTTAATAAAAATTGGTATGAAATAAATGCCATATACAAAAATCTGTTTAAATATTTAATATATTGACTCTTATTAAAATGTAATTGCTTCAAACTGGATCGCATTAAATTAATATTAATACCGAAAACATTAGAATGCAATAACGACTTTGTGGAGATTAATTTATTTCAACCGTATGAAGGCAAATCTGAGTTAAGAAATCATGTAATAAAAAAAATTAATTTATTTTTATCGCATATCAAAAAAAATTAAAGCATCTTTTAGGATATCATTTCTTTTTAATATCAATTCCATTAACACCCTAAAAATGTAAATAGAATAATGCTCATTATTTTGATTTTGATTTTCGTTTATCTGTAATTTATACTACATCAAACGGATATAACACGGGCCCTTTACCATGGAAATTAAAATACTTGAATATACATTTGAATAAATAAATAAAGGTTAATACGAGATTTAATTGTATAAGAGTTGTGAAATTTAAATGATTAGCGGGAATAAGGTAACTGGTTTTATTTAATATGCATTGTTTTGATTTCGAATTTTTATTAATGTCGATTCTTGTGAATATCAATTTTCATTGAATGCAGCGACCTTGTTTCCATTTTAATTATCGGACGTGGAGCGATCTAGTGCAAAGTAGGGACAACAAGAGCAGAAATCTGTAATTTTTTAATACCCGAGTTTCTGGCTAGGCATGCATTCGAAGATTAAATGTGCATCTAAAATCAACCGACTGTGTTGTGCACGACGTCATGACGAGTCGGATGCGAATAATGAAAAACATATTCGTAGGTAATCAGTGACAGTTGAAACGTGATTAAGTATTGTTCGATTGGGAATACTTAGTTATTAAATCATTGGGGAATACAATATACACCCCTATATTTAAAATGCGACCACGTTCAAAATTACAGAGCATAATGAAAAAAAGTTAAAACGAACGTATCTAGCTCCCAACATCCTATTCCAAAACAAGCTATTCTACAATCCTTTGATGATTTCCTGGTCTAATCTACAATCAGTCATATATAGTAGAGCAATAACAACGATGTTTGACTTAGTGTTAATGTATATACCAGAATAAAGAAAACAAGGTTTTTAATTTCCCAGCTATAATTCACAGATTACCACACATTGTAATTTGTAATGGCAAATTGCAATTTCTCCTGGAAGCTGTGTGCCGGCGACATGCTCTACTGCAGGTTCTTTGGCTTCTTAAACGTGATTTAAAGTAGGCTGACCAGATTTTTTTAAAATGAAAAGAGTACATTTTGACGAAATGTAAAAATAGGTACCAGCGTATAATAATTAAGTAAAGTCTTGTCACTTTCGCAGAATTCAATGACTTACAATAATAATTATAATACACATAATCATATATAAAGGGTACCAGATTTCGCAAAATAGAGATCATTTGTCCCAGATTTCTCAAAATAGAGGATATTTGTCGTATTTGTAGAAATAGTAAGAGTACCAGAGTACATGGACCTGAAAAAGAGAACATTCCTCTTAAATAGCGTATATCTGGTCACCCTATTTCAAGCAAACTGTAGTAGGCTTATATAGGTATATCACTATATCTTTATTTACAATATTTCATTATAGCAATTTCATGTTTGTCTCCCTTGTTTAATATGTGAGTAATTATTATAATTTATAGGTACGTGCATTTCACTTTCAAAACGAATTTACACATCTACCCAGTGGTGTATTTAGAATGCCGTCTTAGAGGGGGAGGCAAACATTTGATAATTAAAAAAAGTTCTAGGTTCTTGTTGGAACAACATACGCATGAAGACTAAAAAAAAACAAAGTTTTGATGTGTTTGTGAAATGCTTTATATAATGTAATTTTTGCTTGGGTTATTAGCTCGAGGGGAAGGGAGTGCGGGGTGAATTTGTCTCCTACACCTACCCAAACCCGAAACCGTCGTATGTTGGAATGCAGAACATGTTATATTGAAGAATACCCCAGAACAAAAACATAGCATGCATACCCCATTAGATTGGTAATTTTGTTCAAAAGGTCTCTTTGTTCAATACACAAGTGTAATCTACAAAGCAGATTTTTTTTTATTTTTAGTTCTTACATTCTGGTACTCACGCACATATTATGGATGTAAGCCAGGGCAAAATATGTGATAGTTTTATAGGTCATAAAAACCGATTAATGGTTGTGTCTTGTATTAGATTTAATGCCTCCACATCTAACTGTAATAACGGCAAATATTCAAAGCAACGTGTACCCTTCTTGTCATGTAGAGATACTAGAGAATCTTTCGATACGAATCCACGACATGGTTATTTCTATTACCTTACCTCCAAGAAGCCTGGAAAAAATAAAATTATCTGTGTATTCACTAAACATCTTTTATACCCATTTAAATATTAGTTAAACTCTTTTTTTTTTAACGTTAGTAATATATAATGATACCCCACAACAATATGCAGTATTTTAAAAAATCGGCGAATAAAGGCATAATATTCCCCATTTAAAAAACAAAAGTTAATAGCAGAAAATCGGAACTAAAAGAAGATACGGCAACACTGTTACAGTAATATATATCATAAAACAAAATAAGTAAAAACCCAAAGAGGAGGTGCTACAGATATTACAAATTTATTTAAAACTAAAATTTCGAAGTGTTGAAAGTAGTTTGCCGAACCGTCGCGTCGTCGGCGTCGGTGTCGCACGTCATGTGAATACTATTTTTTACATAAGGACCGCAACTGTCTCAGGCCCCGCCGTAGCGTCGGCAGTGGCCCCAGCACAGAGCTTGCGCGTCATGTTTTTGCGGGGATTTAATGATTGAAATACAAATGCAAAGGCCACAACGCGTAAGGCTCAAATGTGATGGGGGCCCTGGGAGACATTAGCGAGCGAAATGCAAAACTTTTTTTGTCATCGCAAAACTTCGCCTCGCCCAGATGAGCCCCAAACCATCGTAAGTAGTTAATTCAGCCTTGTTGCTTCTAGAAAAGCAGCCTCTATAGCGCAACATACGAGTCCCCTTTTAATACTCATTGTTTATAAAATTATGATTAACACCACGATACAGTTACAACGGTATGTCTACGCCCGTCTCTTCAGCTTTCAGCAAGAAAATTAAATTGAAGTTTACAAATATCAGATTATCTAAAGTGCTCATCGTGAGGATTCGTGAAATTTATTTTGATTGAAATAATTAATTAATTTAAAACAAAAGTTAAGAATGCTGCAAGTAAAATATTTGCAGGGGAGACTTCCATTTTATTTTATAACATTTGTTACTCGAGTTGCTACACTAGTGCCGCCTAATGACATTTTTAGTTTTTACTTGCAATTAAAAATTACAAACCAGGTTCAGAAGTCCCTATACAGGTAGCTAAAAGCATATTGTTCTATTATTATAGTAAATATATCCTAAATTACCATTTTTTAAATTTATCTTAACAGCTTGACGGTAAGCAACAATCCACATTTTTGAAAATGTATTATTTTGGAAATTTGAAATATCTTATATCTATAATTTCAATCTCGATTTCTACTGCCTGCAACTGCACAGGTAGGACATAATAAACAGTATTGAAAATAAAATCTATAGATTCAAAATAATTAGTTTATTAATTTTAAAAATATTTTATTGAAGCGTAAATTCTAAAAACGTTTTCAAATGATAATGCATTACGGCCTATTTGACTCCCAAACGCTGTACATCGATGTGACGTATTTGCGCGTGAAAGACGAGTTTGAATTCGATCCGTATCATGGTCTTTTATTGCACAAATGATATTAAAAATTCAGCAAGCAAGATTATTAGAATGCAATCCAATGTTAGCGCAATACGCAAACTAACGAAGTCGGCTCATACTTCAGAACACAGAATACCAGACCAGAGAGGCTCCTCACAAAACTTTTTAGGCGCGAAGACTTCTCTTTCGTCTGACGACACACTCGCATAGTAATTGGATTATCGAACGCACTCACGTAAACACATTATATTTCTTTTGGGTGGCTATAGATGGCGAAACTTCCGATAACAAAAATGCGTTCGAGGGCTGTATTCAATCGAAATTGATATCAATGGAAATTGGTTTCAATAAAAATAGATAATCATAGAAATTGCTGTAAACGAAAAACCATTCATAAAAATTGATAATCGGTTATATTGTTTCCCACAGAATACTACAAAGGTATTCGTTAAATATTTAATAAATATTGATTTCAACAAAATTGTAAGTAATAAAATTATATTATAATAAAAAAAAATGCATTTTAATTATAATAATATAATGAAAATTGAATTAATTTTGTAAAGACCGATCCAAATATCCTGACATACATTTTAATAGCTAAATCAAATTAATTGATTATTAAAAATCTATATGAAGGCTTTAGCTCTGGATGTTCCAAGGAGTCAGTTAAAATTACATTTTTATTGTAATATAAAATAAATTGCCATAATGAAGTCCCATTCAATTTAAATTAATACCGGGCATATATCAGACTAAAAAGTAGAACGGCGTTCCATATTTGTAAAACCTTTGCTTAATTAACAAATATGTAATTTTTTCGAATTAATATTTTTATTTTTTTGCTATTTACCTATAAATAGCATACATATGGTATGTACGGGGCTTGTCTCTATGTATTAACAATTATTCTCTTGATGTTATTTAATTAATGGGACACCCTGTATATTTTTATATATTTTGGGCATATATCCTGCATATCTGGTGCATATATTCACAAAATTCTTGCGTTTACAGGCTGTTCATTATCCACTTCTCGGAGGTCCTTCATGTTAGCGTCTTAAAAAAAATATTATAACAAAAGTGGCCAGGAGCAATTGACTTAAAATCTTTTTAAGTTTCCTTGGGCTGCTTTGTAATTTTACGTTATATTATAGGGACCTACCGTATAAAGTTTGGAGTAATCATAGAAACGCTGAAATACTCATTGGTGATTAGTTAAAACTCTGTATATTAATGGAAACGACCTGCTTTTGACAAACTTCCCCATTTCGTCGGAACTTTATAAATTTTGATTCGTGTGGTCTATTATAAATCCTATAACTTTTGTATAAAACTTTTTTTCATATCTCTTATAGTTTAGGCGCTTTCCAAAGAAAAAAACCTTATTGATGCACCCTATCTAATCAGTCTGGAGTTGACTTGTCTTGTCTCTATCGCTGACGATAGTCCAAATAAAGCATCGTCGAGCGCGGCTAGTGCTCTCATGGTTAGCCGCCTTGATGGAGAGTTCACCCTCGTCAGAAGGGCTCCGAACAATAGATAGTAGTCGTAGCGATACAATAGTCATTATGACCTGTATTACAATAGTGGAGTTAACCTAACGAAAATTATCAGGAAAAAAAACTGCTTTTCCCCTCGGGTCTTTTTGTATAAACATGTTGGTGGGATTACAAAGGAAAGGAATTGTGACAACGACCGGAAGTACATGGCTTATTTTTGTAGAAAAAAATATGTTTTGACAATTTTCTATTAACTAATAATTCTTTTTATTGAAAAAATATTATTTAATAATAAAATATTATTAATTAAAATTATTTTTTTTTGTTTAAAAATAAGCTTATATAGCTTGTGAGAATTATCGCTTGTTTCTCTATATTTGATTATAAAAATAAATAATTAAGATATAAAAACCAAATATTGTCAACTTTTTTATTTTTTTTTGATTAATTTAATATTTGAATAGAATTATTTATTTAAAAAAGAATGTTTTGATAATGGGGGAGTTTTATGTCTTAGATGTGCTTTATTCAAAATAAAAAAAGTGAATGAAATGCTTTTGAAGACCAATGTTATTGGTCGGATGGTTTCGTTTTCAAAATTATTTAATCTTAACGTTATAAAGCACGAATGGTTGCTGCTAAAATTTGTGGTTCGCCCCAGGCAATATGCCCCTAGTAATTTCAAAAAAGTCGTTCATACTATATCCAAACAATGGGACAATATTAGTGTAAGGGAAAGACCAGTAAGAAGCTAGATTTTGTTAATTATTGTCAAAATAGCCTAGTAAATAAAAAAATAATGGTTACCATGGTAACTAGTAAGTACAATAGATATATATTTATTTCGCAAAAAGGATATCTAAATTGTAAAAATAGTATCAAGTATCAAAATAGTTTTCACCCAGTGAATTTTTGCCTCATCTAGTAGAGTTACCCCATCATTCAATATTTTAAATATATCGGGATGCAAGCCAATTTTATTCTGAGTGTAAAACCGTCCCGAGATTTAAACGTTGCTCTAAAATTTAAACAGTTTGGTTTGTATTTTGTGTACGCACGTTCGTTAAAACTCATCATTATAGTTAAAAAACTTTTTCATTAAATTTATGTTTGGATTCAAATTATATTTTCTAAAATAAATGCTTACCGAAATCATACCATAAGATAAAAAATGTGTTATATATTTTGTTCTGGAAAAGATGAAATTTTGCAAAAACTGCTCCGTTTTTTAAACAACCTTGTAATTAAAAATGATGATACTTTAAAAACGTTAAGGCTATTTTGCATGTGCTCATGCTGAAAAGCATACTGGAGTATTTTTTTCTCGCTTCTGGAATATCTCATTTACAGCTGGTATGACCAGCAGTTTATTTTATTCCTCACGTGAGCCTTAATTCAAATGCTTTTATTAGCGTGGGGACTAAATAATGTACTTCTTCTATTTACAGGGGTATTCTAATCCAAACTTAAAATTTTCTCCATTATAAAACACCATGATGTTTGTAATTAGAAAAGTACTTTAGCCTATACCCTTTTATTATATAATATTTCAATATTATATAAAAATAAATGTAAAAAATATAAAAAAGCCTATTTATAAGCTATTGAACTGAAATGTAAAAAAAATAATTAAACTTACATAAACACACAACTTTTAAAACATAATTTTTTTAAAAGTTTGGGTCTTTATTTCAAGTGTTATGAAGTTTCACGCCTCAAGCTTTTAAGAAAATTTTAAAATTTTTGAAAGTTCTGTGCTATTTAAGTTTAATTATTCCTTTTAGTTCAATAGTTTATAAATACAAGCTTTTTTTAATTTTTTTTTACATTTATTTTATTTTGTACATTTTAGAATTATTTTTTACGTACCTTGTATAAGACTTTCACGATTGAGCATCATAATATCGTATTGTCATTAAGTTTATGTATGTATACCAAATCTCAGTCAATTCCGATAACGGGAACTGTTTCGTACTTTTTAGCATATTTTTATGCACCCTGTATAAGACATTCACGATTGGATACCATAATATTGTAATTACTTGTTATCGGGTTTATGTATGTATACCAAACCTCAGTCAATTCCGATAACGGGAACAGTTTTGTACTTTTTAGTATACTTTTACGCTCCCTGTATAAGACATTCACCATTGGATACTATAATATTGTATTGTCAACGGATTTATGTACGTATACCAAATTTTCAATGAATTCCAATAACGTGAACTACTTCAAAAATTACTTGCAAGATTTGACCAAAACATGCATACTAACTCTCATGCAAGTGAAATTAAATAAAATGAGAATAAAAGTTTTTAATTAAGGATCATGTGAGTAAAATACCTGAGTTTTGTAAGTTTTCAAATTGGCCACTCATCCCCTTATTTAATTTTTTTTCTTGGAAATGGCACCCATTTTTTAATCACGATATAGGCACAAAAAGAGAAGTAGGTCATTATTGTGCTATTGAGATAAGCCATGTTTCAAAATAATCCCTTGACTGGTTCAAAAAATAAAACGGAGGTGGAGAGAGGTCGACACTAAAGAGCCGTATTGTAGTATACCATAGGAGGAAAGTTTTCTGATAATTATGTATCTTAATGTCTATGCAGCCTTGGCTTTTATTTTGTCACTAATTCATTAATTTTTTTTCGATTTTGATATAGTAGTAAAAAAGACTGAAAATAGTAACTTTACAATATTGTGATTTCTAAGTCTGGACCCTTCGGCTTTGAACAAAATTATTTTAAGTTAATGCTTTGCTACCTGTTTATGGAACGAAAGACGCCGTAATTAAAATTTTCATCTTTCTAAGATACAGGGTGAAATTGAAAATGTTGCTTTTTGGGATCCCCCTCGTATCTTGGTAATCGTTTAACTGATCATAAAAGTAAAATGTGTCTCTTAGGTAGTTTTTTACGTAGAATCCAGTGGTGTATCTTGATTTTTGCAGTTGCTAGTCATTTTTATGATATGACCCAAAGTTAGGTTTTTTTTTAAATGGGACACCCTATATATTTTTTAATTATTTTGATTTTGTTTTTTACAAGGTCTTTAGAATATCTGACACTCTATGTTTATTTTCAATATTATTAACAATATTAGCACTTTTTATATTAAAAAATCAAAACATCTTAATAGGGCAAGGTGGACATTTGAAATAACAAAAGTAGTTTATATCAGAATAGCGAACGTATTTGCTGTATTTTTTCTCGAATTGCGTTAAAACTATGGTAGACAATGCAATATTCGCAAAATTGCAAATTATGAAAATTACGACATGCTCGTCACCTATATCCAGTGCGACGAAAACGCCCATGAAGTTTGAAACTGTATTTTGAACAGGTAATATTAAAGATATTTATTTTTCTCATTCTAGTTAAATTAATAGAATATGATATATGAAAGAATTTTTTTAGGAATGAAATCAAATTTACTTGAACATGGCTCGTTTGTCAAACCGCGGCCTACAACGTACAAGCAAAATCGCGATATTGGCGAAGTGAATGTGTTGGCTTTGATCGAGGCAGTCCCCACTAATTCTTGTCGAAAAATTGTCGTTCCTATCTACTTTGTAAAATCCAGGGTTCAAAGAATTAAAAAAAAACACAAGTTTAAACCATATAAATTTCATTTGGTACAAAACTTACATTCTGGTGACGCAGAACGCCGATTAGAGTATTCCAATTGGTATTTGCCAATGCGGGATATGGTCATTAATTTTGAAAGAACTGTTATATGATCCCAAAAGGCGCATTTTACCAGTGCTGATATTTTAAACCGGCATAATGATAGGTCTAGTTGGGAAAATAAGCATGTTATATTTCCACGTGAAAGACAAGGCAGGTATGGATTTAAATTGTCTATAAAATATATGACGACACCACTACTGCAATGAAATACTCAGAGATTCTGGACATAATTGTGCATGAAGTAACCGAAGATGTTCCTTTGGTGCGACTCAATAATCTGTATTTGCAGCAAGAGGGACATAGACATAGACATAGACATAGATGAGGAGCCCGACAAGGGCAGCACTTAGGCTCACTGGGGCCCATTGTGCTATCCCCCAACTAGGCGCGTCGGGCCAAGAGCCCACTCCTTTTTAGAAAGGAAAGGACCCTTTCAGGTCGCGCACGTCCCACAAGCTCGGGTTCCACATAGGTGTCACCCAAGCGTCACATCGACAGACTAGATGCTCGGTAGTTTCATCTACCTCAGCACAAAACCTGCGGTATGGATCGTTGTCGAGTCCAATCTTATGCAGGTAATATTTCACTAGCCAGTGTCCAGTTAAGACCCCGGTAATAGTTCTAAGTTGACTTCTGTTTAGATTTAGAAGTCTGTTAGACTCAGAACGGCTACAAGGGCCTGATGTGCGATTCTTAATCCTAGCCTTGACAGCTGAAGGAGCAATTCCAAGAGCAGGTTCCGGTCTAGTGAAAGCAGTGTTGCTACCTTACCGAGCCAGCTGATCCGCTCCTTCATTACCCCAAATGCCCTGATGGCCAGGCACCCAAATGAGGCTAACCCTATTGGACTCACACAGCCTCTCTAGGGCTCTCCTGCATTCAACTGTTAGCAGCGAATTGACCCTGTTCGAGGACAGAGCTTCAATCGCGGCTTGACTATCACAGCATATATAGATATGCTTGTCGTGATATCCTCTGGAAAGGTTTTCCTGTACGCAGTCTAAGATTGCTGTAATCTCAGCCTGATATACAGTCGCATACCGTCCAAGAGCAAGACTAATTCTGGACTCTCCCCATAAATTCCCGCCCCAGATCCTTCCTTCATTAGAGAGCCATCTGTAAACCAGACAAGGCCCTCCGGTTTGAGGAAGGATGAGGGGGAATCCCTCCATTGTTCTCCCGCAGGAACAATTACACAAAACCTTTTAGAGGCAATTGAGACCTGAGCACCTCTCCTTGCTAGGAGAGGGTCTGATCTGATCAGTTCAGTCCAAACTCGTGTATGCCCAAAATTCCAGTTTCTGTGTATCCAACGACCCCAGTCGTTTAAACAGACAGAAGCCTTCCGAGCGTCTTCCTCTACAAGCAACTGTAGAGGACTCAGAATAGCCTCTATAGATCGGGTCGGTGTGGTTCTTATGGCTCCAGTTATGCCCAGACACGCAAGTCTCTGGAGCTTGTCAAGCATCCTCCTGTATGTGGTCTTGCGAGTGGCGGGCCACCACACAAAAGCGCCATAAGTGATCAGTGACTTGACGTGTAAAGCCAATGACCAATACGAGGTTTTAAACTTCAAGTTGATCCGAAGGACCGTCTGCACGCCCATAGACACGCTGTGGTCCTTTTTGTGATCCCTTCAATATGATCCCTCCAGGTCAGTCGAGAGTCTATTAAGACACCTAGATATTTTACCGACTCGGAAGGTCTCAACTCTTTCCCAAAGAGGGTGAGCCTCTCAAGGTCCACTTTTCTCATATGGGTAAATGGTGCCATTTCAATCTTATCCGGATTAACAGACAGACCGTGTTTTTGGCACCACTTTTCCACCATGGCCAAAGCCCTCTGCATGAGCCTTATAATGGTGTTTGGGAACTTGCCTATTACTATAATGGCAAGATCATCAGAGTAGCTTTGAGCATAAACTCCGCTCTCGTTGAGAGTATGAAGCAGCCCATCCACAACCAGACACCACAAGAGCGGAGAAAGAACTTCGCCCTGCGGACATCCTTTGACCACGGACGAGCATACTGTCACGCTCCCAAGAGAAGATGTTATGATTCTACTTTCAAGCATGACGCGAACCTACCTAATTACAGGCCTATCCACGCCAAAACTCTCAGCAGCCTCACTAATGGAGTCAAAGGTGGTGTTGTTAAACGCCCCCTCGATATCCAAGAACACACCCAGAGCCATCTCCTTGGAGTAGACCCCTTCCCTTAAGTCTACTGACTAGACTATGAAGCGCCGTCTCCGTCGACATGGCCGTCCTGTAAGCGTGCTGGAATGGGTGCATAGGATTTCTACCCAGTGCGTCGTTTCTTATATAAGCATCCACGATCTTCTCCATCTTTTCAAAAGAAAAGAAGATAGACTGATGGGCCTAAAGTCTTTAGCCGCTTCGTAGCAATTACGACCCGGTTTAGGAATAAACGCTACCCGAACCCTGCGCCATCGTTCGGGAATATATCCCAAAGCCAGACAGGCCCGAAAAAGGCGCAAAAGATGTGGGATCAGTAGTTCCTGACCCTTCTGAAGAAGCGCCGGGAATATTCCATCTGATCCCGCACTCTTAAATGGGCAAAACGAAGATATTGCCCACTTAATAATGTCTACTGTAACGACCTTAGCGGCCGTGTTCCAGTCAACCGGGCCTACCCCTACTTGGAGAGCCTACCCAGTAACCTCATCATTAGATTCCGGACGAGAGCCTGGAAAATGAGTTTCCAGGAGCATTCCTAGAGCCTCCTCTGCGGTGGTGGTAAATCCACCGGTCGAAAGCCTTAGAGCCCCCACGCTCTGTCCTCGACCTTTTTCAGAGAATCCTTTGAAGTCTAGCGGCCTCCGGAAGACCTTCTAAGCTTTTGCAGTAGATCCTCCAAGATCCTCTCTTTGAACTGCGTATCAGGTCTTTGCACCTGCGTTGAGATTTCCTATGTTCTTCCCAGTCAGCAGGTAATTTCGATCGCATGGCCCTGTTAAAGAGCCTGCGTGTATCTTTACGAGCCTTTTCAAGATCCAAGTTCCACCAAGGTGTTTTCTTGGTACCTCGATAGGTCCGCAATGCACAATTCTCCTCATAGGAGTCTATTAAGGCTTCCTGTATAGAGTTTGCCCCATTTTCCACTTGCCTTACTCTACAGGATGGCATTAGTGGCATATCTAACCGCACCTTAAGCGACTCCACATAGTGAGCCCAGTTGGTTGTCCTCGGGTTTCGAAAACTATTGAGCTCCATGTCATGCTCAAGGTTTAGCTCCGATAAAGATGGTTCATCAGACACCCTCCATTCCCTAACAACCGGAACCAGCAAAAATGATCGCAGAGTTAGGTCAATAACCTCCTGCCTTCGTGACGTGACAAAAGTTGGAGTGTATGTCCTTGGGTTCAGGTGGATGTCCCTTTTATAGTGTAGAGAACTTTCTATGTGCCCAAGACCTCGCACATGCCCCTTGTAAACCCAAGGTTCCTGTAGGAGGTAGATGTGTGTTTGCCCCACAGCTATGTGACGGCCTATTAATGAGGTCGACCCTCTGCTGTGCTGCAAGTTACTTTCTAGGAAGAGCACCCCTTTGCCCATTGGAACGAGCTAAGGGTGATCCTCCGTCATCCGGGAAGTTGTGTCCTCCGACCCAGATGCCGCGCTATGCACGTCTATCTGAGACAGAAGCTCAGCAACTTCCTGCTCAGCGTTAGACTCGGGGTCCAACCGCTGAGCTGGGTTTGACGGGGAGATAGGTCTCCCCACTGCTCCGGCTTTGGTGTCGGTGGAGGTTTCTGTCAAAGTTGGAGCCTTTACCTTCGTCTCAAAAGTGACGTGGGAGACCCCAGCATACGCCTTAAACTTTTGACGTGACAAGGCCTCAAAGGAAGCCTCATCAATGCCAAACACAAGGATGAGTTTCTGTTTCTCCTCCTTGCGATAGTACGTCCTCCAGAGATTAGTTCTTAGTCCTAAGTTCTGTCTCTGAAGACGTTTTAAAGTCATGTCAGTACTGTCCGGTGGTCCATGGACAACGGCCACAACTTTTATTGTCCTGGAAACGTGTTTCTGAATTCTCAGAGATGCATTATCCCATGGCTTAATGATTGGAATGGTCTCCTCCAACCAATTCAGGGACCACTGATTTTCACAGTTCACCACAATGGCTCCCTGTTTCATCAGCCGGAAACCGCTGAATCTGGGGAAGGGCCCCTCCACCATGCCGTCTACGACGGTATTAAGAGATGCCAAGACAGCTCCATATTGAGTCTCCGAGATGACCAAATCCGGATATGCCTCCGGTATAATGGTCACCCTGAGACCTGCCGCTGCCGCCTGCCCGTATGTGAGAGTGCCCGTTTTTTTGGGCCTCTTCTCAGGCTGCTTGCTTTTCTCAGTCCCTGGGGTGCTCCCTTCGGACCTGGGACGTTTAGTCCCCCCCCTGAGCCTGAGTGCTAGGCCCTGGCTTGACTGCGCCCTGGCCCGAGGTGATACCTTCGAGCCTGATCCGTCTAGCCCTGGCCTTCTGAGCACCAGAACTGTTCTTTTTCTTAGAACCGCCTGGTGTGTTGCCAGTCCCCTTCATGGAGCCTTGTTGAGTCGTCTCCTTTTGCAAGGAGCCAGCTCTACTAGTCCCCTCTTGGGATCCCGGTTTCATAGACCCTTCTTCCGAAGGGCCCTTAGAAGATTTGCTGCTATTTTTTTTTCATACAGTTCCCACGAGTAACTCGGAAAGGTGGTCCACCCCAGTAGAGCCGGCTTACTAAGGTAAGGCTATGTACTCTGGGAGGTCGCCTGGTATCCCAGAGGCTCCGTTCACGACACCCGATTTGGGTTCGGGTGTCATGCAGCCCTTAGCACGGAAGCGCACACCGTGGCTTGAGCCCTGTGTCCCTCTTAGCTTCAGAGCTCCAGTCTAGGCCACCCATCGATAAGACCTCACGGTCGTAGCCATGGAGTCGTACCAATGAAAGGCCCCTGGAGTCTCTTACTGAGCCTCACCACTGCGTTCAAAATGTGGACACGCTGGGAGGACGGAGCTCCCGGTCATAATGCTCAAATAGTGAGATACTAAGAAATAATAGTTCTTGGGATTAGATCGTGTCAAACTGGAATTACTATCCGACGTTTCGCATTTGATTGCACGAGGTATCTTCAGAGAACTTTACTCCACGAGATCTGAACACTGAATCACATCATTCAAGTCCTATTGGAAACTAGTCGCAACTCACGCAATGAATTTTTTGACTGGTCACACTTTGGCAGCTTTGGGTCAGAATGTTCGGGTTTGCTGACCCTAGGATGTAGAAAAATGAAAAATTTTGTGTTGTTGATTTGCGTTGGCAAGTTGCACTAGGTTTAAAGTGTTTATATCCTGTTGCTGTTTTTCGACAAGTAACATGTTCTGTTACACTACATTTCGTCAAAATTCTTTTAAAAAAGTATTGTTTCTTGGATGTTTTTTTACAAGGGTGGATTGGTGCCAGGTTAGGTCACAAATACGAAAAACCGTAATACAAAAATGCGTTTATCATAATAGGCAAATTGGCATAGTATGTTACAAGATTTGTATTCCGCCTTGAAAGTCTCTGATTTCGACGTAACAACTGACAACGTTGTGGATACAATTACTGGTTAAATTCGACTAGCATCTGGGGCCATGAACGCAGCAACCAAGAGTGGGGAGACCCACCAATCAGGGTGATTTATTATTTTATTTATTATTAATTATTATGGCTAATAATCTTGTGTTAATATGTATTATTTTATTTATTATTAATTATTATAGCTTTAATGATGGTTTTATTGACAAACCTGGTGCTATCCTAATGAGACGGATACATCTAACAGTATAAGTTTTGTTAAAAAAAAAACTAAAAAAGTCATCGCCTAAGCCGGGAGTGGAACAGACAACTTTGCAACGTTAGTCGGCAGTCTATTAGTGAGCTATGAGGCTTCACAACCAAAATTTACCGAACATTGTTAATGCTCCGAATAAGTTACCAATTTGAGCAAATTACCATAAGTGGCGCCACAGTAGTGGGCCACCTTCCTACTTATTTGCTCCGTTCGTGTCCCCAGAATTTAAATTAGCTTCTTTCATTAATTTCATTCCTTATCCTCGTTCGTTCGTCCACTGATTAAGTTGACTTTAGGTTCGTGCGTGCTTATACAGCCAGGTGAAATAAAAAATAAATATAATAAATAATAATTTTAATAAATAAATATTTTAACACTAAAATTAAAACTAAAAATTCATTTTGTCCAATTACTTATTATTTTTTCTTGATCTTATAATATTAAATATACGCATTTAATAATAAATTCATGATATTTTATTCTTATTTATTTTGCGATTTGCTATTATGATATTTATTATTTTGTGATCTGATGTCTTCTCCTATAAAAAAAACATACATTTTATTTAAGTTTTGTTATGCTTTTCATAATAAAAACGATTTTAAGTTTTTATGGAATTTAATTTTTTAGTATTTTAAGATTATCCAAATTCGGCATCACATCATTATAGTTTTAACCTCTAAATCACGAAAATTAACACAAATGTTATAAAAAAACATTTTTTTATTGATTGTCCCAATTTATAACCCCAAATCCCGATTGTTTTAACTGATCGCCCCGAAAACTTGTCTTTGTTCAATATTAATATAGTAAATAAAGCGTTAAAAACTATAAACAAGATCTTTTTTGGTTATCCCCATGTATGTATGAGACATTTCAATTTCAATCTGTTTTTGGCACTGCACTTCGCAACTTGCCAGATTGCTCTCCGTCCGGGGCTTATTTAGAGCTGGAGCGACCCTTCCAGATAATTTACACCTTATTCCGGTTTGGAGACGTTGTCGGTGGGATGTCCAGATGGCGAGCTCTGAGCTCACGGTCACCCCGTGTATTTCAATATCTTTAAATTTGTCTTTCTTTATAAACCCTTCTAATGCATCTTGGCTTCCACTAGATGCCCCTTGAGAGTACTACTGGTCTCACGAGATAACCTTTTCTTTCAAGCTATCCCCTTACCCCTCCCACTCCCGCCACATAGCGGCCATTACGCTAATATTCTTTGTAGAACTGCGGCAGACGAACGGGATAGAATGCAGGAACAACTAGGCCTCATACGTTCACAGCGTCTGCTCCCTTTCTAGCGGGGTCGTTAGTTTCCACACTGAGCGGTTGAGTCTCCCGTTTCCCCCCGAAATAAAGCAGCAGAACCGAACACGTGGAACCACTTATGTTAATAACACAGAGGTCTGCCCTCGACGAGACGAACCGAAAGACTGTATGAGACATCAAAATGAAAATCTGGTACTGCACTTTGTTAAAATTGACAAAAAGAGTGGGGCTAACTTAGTTATATCCGGAATTGCTTCGTTTAGCCTGTGCAGAGGACGTCAACAATTTGTTTTTTGTTAAATTTCTCGGAAACATGCTTACCGAGTTTAACGATTTTTGGGGGTATAGTCTAACCACTAAGAGTATAGTGGCCGGGTATCATAACGTAGAAGTGTTATAAAAGTGACGACCCAGCTAGATACGATCTGATTTTTTATGTCATCAACTTTATAACAAATCTTTTAATCGGGTGACTCGGTGCATTTAGAAGCTTTTCTACCTCTTGAAAAATTTTCCTTGAATAACCGATTTTGCCAAAAAAAAAATCTTTCAATTACTTGCACACATTAATTATTATATTATTATAAATCACTGCACCAGTTTTCGCTGTAAAGATATTTATTAATTTGACATACGTTAACAAATTGTGTCTGTTTAAGAATATTAGACTATTATATTTAATTTTGAAGCTTTATTTATCACCAAACATGCAAAAGTAAATTAACTCCGAGAAAGTTCGAGTTTTGCCAAGGAAACGGAAATGTTAGGGTGTACATGGGGAGATATCCTAACCGTCGAGTGCCAAATCACCAAACATTTGGCAGTATTGAACGTCATCTTCGGGTCACGGGCAGCTTTGAGAGAAATTTTGAAGGTAGGGGTCATATCAACACCGACTCTACTAGAAAGCCTGGAAGCAGGCATCGATGAGTCATCATAAGTAGTTAATCCCGCAATAAACAGCTGGAGTTGTGACGTCACGGCGGTCATGTTGCTAGGCACTGTCATGTTCACTTTCTGAAGTTTGTTTACATTGATTATTCGTAAAATAAGTTCTTTTTTCCTGGTTTTTCAAGTGAATTGTTAATTTTTGTTACATGTAAGTATACTAGTATACTACGTAAGTATATACTACGTATACGAATAACTACTAAAGTGTATATTGTCGATTTCTAATAAATCAAGCTTGCTTTTTATTTAAATAACCATAATAGATATATTTGTATTTTGCCTGATGATTCTTTGTTTACTTTTTAGATTATAAAGCGTGGGTTATAGAATGGAAACGTTTGCGTCTTGCGTCGCCTTTTGCGCTGTCTTGAGTTTGAGTTTCCGCTAGCCGTCGAAAAGATGGCGATTTTTAACTTTAACTTTAACTAGTGAAATTGGTGGATTTTAGAGGGCCTTTTAAAACGTTCATCCTTCGTAATAAATGTGATATTGATATATACATATAACATCCACGCCCATTTAAAAAAGCTGCTTGGGGTCATTGTCTTTAATTTTATGAAAATACTGGTTGGAGTTGTGAGTATGTCCACCCCAATTAACATGCCGAATTCGCGATCTCATTTGCCTCCTTCTCTTCAACAACGTACAGCTGCGACACATATTAATATATCCACAATGCCTAGTCTTTACTAGGTATCATTACTAACATTGTTACTGAATTTAATATACTTTGTCAATAATATATTTTTGCATTTGTTACTTGCAGATTAAACTTGATGAATGACATTGAGGAATCTATGGGCAACTGCTCTACAGGTCAATTGTGGTGTCATCATTACCATACCACAATATATCCGTAACCGATAGGGTAAAAACCATAGATGATTGGCAGAAAACAGTACACGAAAAAAAATGTTTTAAAATATGCCAGAAAAGAGTAGGCTAATTGTCAAATGAAACCTGGTTAGTCGCAAGGAAAAACCGTTTGACGTCCAGGAATTTTGGTTCTGTCATGTATGATAAACAAAAGATTCCCACCTTCATTATATAAACAACTCACAGGTAATATATATTTTATTTTTAATCATTATTCATTAACTGGGTATATTAATTCGTAACTTTTATTGAGCTAAAAAAAGTGTATTGTGTTTCAGTTACTAATTCTGTTCTATGTATGTATATATCTAAATTATATGTTAAAACAACAAACATCATAAAACGGATTAATTTTGTATATTTTGCCAGCCTTCTCAAGTGAAAATAAATTTTTTTTCACCACTGCACATCCCAGCATAATGATTTTGAGCTAATCATCGATTATACATATCATTAAAGAAATTGCATATACAATCAGTAATGTCACTGCTATTCTATTTAATGCAGTTACCAAGGCCATCCATAAGGGCTTGCTTTTTTTTTTGTAAACTCGCTAGTAAATCGGAATTAACCATTTCAGCAGTCGAATTGAGAATTGTATGCTTTATTAACTGAAAAATATTAAAAGCGTGATTTATTCAAGTGATTATAAAAATTTTAACTGGTTTTATTATATAAAAATGTATGAATGTTTTTTTGACAATTATTGTCTGCCTATGGCAATATTTGAATATTGGCACTTGCTATTTTCGATCTGACATTTGCAGACTAATTAATATTTACCTTCTGCCTCAAGCTTTTTTTTTGTTCTTTTCAGAAAGAAACCCTTTTGATGGCATAAAGACCATACAATAGGGACAAGAACACAAAAACGAATCGGAATATTTGAAAAAATTGACATGCTACCGTTACTCCCACAGCATTGTGGCTTGATAAGCGTGGAGGGCGTGTACTGATGACCTAAGGGAGAAGATTATACATATATTAATTTTTTTTATTTAGTATATACATATAATCTTAAAGTGGAAATATAAAACTGTATAATATGTTTTTTTGCCATAGTCCCTACAACAAATTATATATAATAAAATGTTTAAAAAAACCTCTGCCGCTTAGAATGTGATTTGGAAATTCCTAAAACTAATATACACTATATTTAAGACAAAAAAAAGCAATTATTACATCCGTAACATGTCCAAAAAGCTAAGGGACTTTTACCGATTTATTCTCCCATGAGTCTCCCATTTTGCCGTCACTATTTTAACAGAAAGATTTTGTTTACCGACGAGGCGTGGTTTAGAAGATCAAGAGTCACCAAGTTGCACAACGAACATGTTTATGCGGATGTAAATCCATGTGTCGTTAAGGTTGCCCATCATCAGATATTATTGATGACTACCTTATCTGTCCTGTGGAGATTCCGAACAGATTAGATGGAAATTCTTACTTAAATTTCTTGCAAAATACAATTCTTCCAGAAAATGAGTCCCTTTTGCTTCGATGAGAACTATCGTATATTATGCACGACGGTGCTTCATCTCATTTTTCCGCCGCTGTTCCGCAGTATCTGCATAACCAATATCCCAACGGATGGATTGGAAGAAGCAATCATGCACCACTAAGATGGGCACCGGGTTTCTGGAAGTTAAATATGTGCGATTTTTTTATGTGGGGCACTTTCAAAATAGAAATTTTCAAGATTCCTGTAAATAATTGTAAAGATTTATTGACGCGAATTTTAAATGCTGTCTCCTTTTTTAATAAACCTCAGTTTTAGAAAAAGTCAAATTTCATTTTTTAAAAAGTGTTACTAAGTGTATTCAGCAAATTGGAGGCAATTTTGCATGTTTGCTTAACTAATGTTTACTTCTTATTTTTTTAAAATAAATCTAGACATACTTTCCGTTTGCTTCTTGCTTTATTAAAGTACCTATTTAGTATATGCAAGTTATTGACTTTTTCTACAAAATCGATTAAATTTTTCAAGAGGTAAACAGCTTCTAAATGCATCGAGTTACCCAATAAAAATATCTGACTAGTCATAAAGTTGATTACATAAGTAAATTTTCCGGACAGCCTGTATAGGAAAGGCCTTTCGGATCTGACCTATATGAAGTTTATTGAAATCCGTGTGTAGTCTTCTTACTCAAAAATTATTTTGTTTCACGTCCTAACAAAGAGGAAGTTTTTTTTAACGTAATAATTATATCCAACGGATGCAAAATTGCAACGTTTTAGATTATAGTTATAGATAGGTCAATAATGATAAAACGTACGCTATAAATATATTTTATTTCAATAATAACGTTATAAGCCGGATTAAATAAGAGTGATACACCAGATTTAAGATACGTAAGAAATAAGTAAATAACTAGTAACTAGAAAATCCTTTGTGTGATATATTCACTATTTCAGCTGTCTTGCAAAAATGACACAACAGACATGTAAAAACAATGACAATAACATACACAGGTGGGTATGAGAATTTTAAGAATTTTGTTCATTGTTGTGTCATGCTTATCAAGAATTTAAATTATTAATTATAAATATAACCGTTAGTTATCGGATTGGAATAGAGATGATTGTAAATGAAACGACAATCAGATAATACACATTATCATTATGGTATTTCCCTTTTTGAGTTTTCGTAATTATTTATTTTGGAAAATTCCTATAAGACATTCAAAGTACACATACATATATAACTAAGTTCACGTTTTTGTTTTCTTATTGTTGTCGACTATTGTAATACAATGATGTAACGATAATGAGCGCTTATCTTAATAATGAAATAGAAATACAATTTTGACGAGAATCTACGTAGTTACAAATCTCTGTTTTATATCAAACATATTTGTGTTATATTACTTGCCTAGTAAAAGGGAAGTAAAAAAAATCACCCTCCGAGATTTTTCAGATCTTTACGTTTCAGGGTCCTTATATGCCGAAAAACATGTTTTATCAATTCCGTCGGTATATCTGTCTGTCTGTCCCTGTGTCGGTATATCTGTTTGCGGCATAGCGAAATACACTACTTACCCGATTAACTTCAAATTTTGGTCAAAAATTAAGGGTCATATGGGAATGACCTGGTAACATTTTGGTAAAAATCCAGTTTGGCAAAACAAAATGGCGGCCTAGTGGAATGTTAAAAACATTGCTACTAAAAAACTACTTACCCAATTTATCTCAAATTTTGCACATAAGTCAAGTATTATGTAGGAATCAACTGGTAAAATTTTGATACGAATCTAAGATGGCGGAACCAAATTGACGGATTAGTAAAATATTTAAATATTTAGCCTAAAAAAACTTCTTAGGGGCCTGATTTCAAATTGTGTGCCATAAATAATTGTGGTGTATAGATGAACTAGTTAAACTGTAGTACTGGTTCAAGATGGCGGAACAAAATGGCGACTAAATAATTATATTTGTAATCGTGAAAAAATAGCCCTCTCAAGTTTTATGTATCTTCACGTTTTAGAATCTCTATATGCTAAAATACATATGTTTTATCAATTCCGTCGGTTCATCTGTCGGTTTGTCTGTCTGTCCGTCAGTTCACGGCATAGCTAAAAAACTACTTATGCAATTGACTTCAAATTTTGGGTAAAAATTAAGGTTCACATGGGGATGGCCTGGTAACATTTTGGTAAAAATCCATTGTGGCATAATAAAATGGGAGCCTAGTGAAAAAAACTTATTACTAAAAAATTACTTATCAAACTTATCTCAAATTTTGAACAAAAATCAAGTATTATGTAGGAATCACTGGTAATATTTTGGTACGAATTCAGAATGGCGGAACAAAATGGCGGACCAGTGAAATGTTAAAAAAAATTATTGCTAAAAAACAACTTATGTAATTTATCTCAAATTTTGCACAAAAATTAAGTATTATGTAGGAATAAACTGGTAAAATTTTGGTACGAATCCAAACTGGCAGAAAAAAATGGGGGCTTAGTAAAATATTTAAAAATTCAGCCTGACAAACTACTTAATAGACTGATTTCAAATTGTGTGCCATAAATATTTGAGGTATACAGATGAACTACTAGTAAAACTGTGGTACTAAAAATATGTTTCTATATTTCCAATTCACGGCATAGCTTAGAAACTACTTATCAGAGTGGCTTCAAATTTTGATCCAGGTAATAGGATAACTTAGTAAAAATCCAAGTTACCTGAATAAGATGGCAGCCTAGTGAAACGTTAAAAAACTTATTACTGAAAAAACTAATTATCCAATGTACCTCAAATTTTGTACAAAAATTAAGTGTTATATAGGAATGAACTGGTAAGACTTTGGTATGAATATAAGACAGAATATAATATAAATTGGAAGCCTTTTAAAATATTTAACAAATCAGCCTGAAAACCCTACTTATTAGATTAATTTCAATTTTTGTGCAAGCATTAAGTGTGATATAGAGATAAACTGGTAAAGTTGTGGTACGAATTCAAGATAACGGAACAAAACGGCGGCCAAATATTTTTTTAAAAAAATCAACGGGCTTCTGAGCAAAGACCTGAAATGGAAGATATAGGGTGTCTGTGAATGACGTAAAATTGATTTTGACAAGCGCTTACAACTGGAAGTCTTCAGGACTGGCCCACATCTACAATTATTAGTAGAAGAAGTTTGAACTTCATGGCATACTCCACCCATATAACTCGACTAATCAAAGGCGAAGAAGAAATGACATCTTTCATCGCAAAATGGATTACTTACATGCTACCCAAATCAGAAGAAACATCAGATCCAAAGAAATTAGGCAAATAACCTGCCACCCATCATAACATCAGTTTGGCACTCACCTAGAAGGGAATAATACGATAGCAGAAGAACAAAAAGGATGTAGACCTAAAACCCAAAGATTTAGAGAACAACTGATTCTGACCCCATAGTCTCGCAAGATGCAATAAAACAGACAACGAAATATAGCCGTATCCTGGATAAATGATCAAAAAGCGTTCGATTCTGTGCCACATTCATGGTTACTGAAAGTATTTGACCTACACAAGATTGTTACGGAAATATATGGGCAACTGGAGAACAACCTTAAGCGTTCGTATTGGAAAAAGTAAGTTTTTAACCAACGAAATCTCCATAAAGAATGGAATTTTCCAGGGAGATTCCCTGAGCCAGGTTTTGTTTATCCTTAGTCTTAACCCATTACCGAGAGTTCTAAACAACACTCAGATTGGATATGAACTGAAAAGTGCTGTAAAATCTTATACTCCTAGTCACCACTTTTATGTAGATGATCTAAAGCTGTACGTGTTATCTGAAAGAGGGTTTAATGTACTTATGTCGACCACCAGCAAATTTAGCAGCGATAAAAAAATGACGCTAGGGCTACTAAATGTGCAAACTTTGTATTTTGTATACAAAGGGAAATCAAATGAGTTCGAAGAACTAGAAGATCAGAATAGGTTCAGATACCTAATAGATGGATACAAATACTTAAGTTATGAGCAGAAGCTAGTTATCCAGAAAAAGGACATCAAAGAACACCTAAAGCAAAAACTATTAATGGGAGTAAAAAAAATATTGAAGACTGATCTGACAGGAAAAATAAAATCAAAGTCATCAATACCTGGGTAACCCCGGCAGTCAAGGGTAAAAATATTTGTAGGTAAATCGGCCAAGAGAAATCGCTGTAAATTATTTTGAAGTCCGAAATTTGGCCCCTAGGGGGCATAACAGCAACTCAAAACTGTAAATGTCAATTTTCTCTTAAATTTCCATAACTGAGGTATGTTAAAAATATATGCATTGTATTCTTCAACCAATAACGCACTTTTTTTCTCTAGACGTATTTTGTCTATTTTTAAAAATAAAATGGTGAGGGAAGGTGAAACATTTTTACTTTCAAATGTAGATATCTCTGTTTTATATGAACCGATTTTATTCAACTTGGTGCCGAAAAAAAGTGTTTTTTTGGTCTACTTTGTGCAGCCATAAGCAATACCGTAATGACTTTGTTAATGGTCACGATATGGCGTTGTTTCGGAATTCTCTAAATAATGCTGATTTTCTCAAAAAAATCAAATGGTTCGCGATGACTTTTTTACGAAGGGCATTGAATAGTAAAATAGCAATTCCAGGTCCGCATTTAAATTAAGAAAGTTAATGCTGGACTCTAGAATCCGAGACGTCGGATTGGAAAATTAACCTTGCAGTTTTGTAGAGGAGAAAAAGTGACAATGGCAAAGTGGAAATTATTTTCATCTCTCATTTCAATTAATCCTAAAATTTTAAGAAAACAAGAAAACTGGAAAAAACAAGCCTTCAATAGAAACTGTAAAAATCTTGCATAACTGTAAAGAACAAATCTTAATAAAGGAGCAAAACAAAAAATACTAAAACTCAATCTCATAATCACATAAGCTTCGCAATAAAAAAGCTAAAGCTATGGCGAGGCAGGGCAGGACTCGGTTTGGGAAAAAAGATTAAATCGAGTTCTACCTTGCCTCAGCGAAACAACACAAAAAAAAACGACGAAATGAACTAACAACTAACGATAAACTAACAAGTAATGTATTACTGAAAACTTCTTTGGCAAATGCTTAAAATCAAAATACAGGAGTTCTAACCACACTACACCACAACTTGTTACGTTCTGGACGCGCGTTTCGCTAACCAAGTTAGCATCATCAGCAGATGATAATAATATAATAGTAATAATAGTAACCCACAGTTATCTAAACTGTATTGCCTTCCCAAAATTCATAAACCTGGGAAGTCCATGAGACCTATTGTTTCAGCTGTTGGATCACCAACGTACAATATTTCAAAATGGTTAGTAGAAGAATTCGGCAAATTAAATATCTCGTTTGATAACTTTGAGGTTACTAACTCGTTAGAATTCTTAGATAAAATTAAGAATGTTCACTTAAAAGAAGGTGAAATTTTAATATCTTTTGATGTAAGCTCATTGTTTCCTAGTGTACCCATACCACTAGCTTTAGAGTACCTAAAGGAGCTACTTGAAATCAATAATTTGAAGAAAGAAATTATTGATGAGTATTTACTTCTCACAAAATTATGTATGAATCAAAATTTTTTTCAGTACAACAATAAATATTATAAACAACTAGAGGGAACGGCGATGGGCAATTGCTTATCTCCGTTCCTTGCAAATTTGTTTATGGGCAGATTAGAAACCCAATTCAAAAAAGAACTCAAGTATTTCCCAAGGGTGTGGTATAGATACGTAGACGATATATTTGCTATTTTTGATACTAAAACAGAAAATTTGGACACTTTCTTAGAAACATTAAACAATAAATATCCTTCCATTAATTTTACGTATGAAAAGGAGAACAATGGGCAATTACCCTTTCTCGACACGTTAGTTATTAGAAATAACGATAAATTAGAATTTGATATTTATAGGAAATTTACTAATACTGATAGATATATAACATCCGACTCATTTCATTGCCGTCAACATAAAATGGCAGCATTCCATTTCTTAACTCACAGGTTAGTCAATTTTCCACTAAGTAAAGAACGTTTTAACAATGAAATGAATCGGATTAAAAATATAGCTAAAAGTAATGGATATAATGATAATTTTGTACATAAACTAGTAAATAGACATAAGCATAAGAAAATGTTAAAAGATGCCACTACTCTTCAAATACCTGAGGCTTCCAATAAATTCATAGTAATCCCATATGATCCCAGATATACGAGAGGTCTAGAAAAAGTATTTAAAAACGTAGGTTTTAGAGTAGCCTACAAAACGGAGAATAGTTTGAAAAATCTCCTTGGAAACCCCAAAGACAAAGTCGACTTGAGGGAGAGGAGTGGCATCTATGAAATTAGCTGTAATGACTGTGATCTAAAATATGTTGGGCAAACTAAACGCTCCATAAACATTCGTTTTAAAGAACACATGGCACATTTAAGATACGGAAGAACAGAAAAGTCAAGCGTTGCCCAACATGCTTTGGAAAACAATCACCGAATAGGAATAAATAATCTTAAGTTGATTAAAAATGTATCTAATAATAGATTATTGGATGCATTTGAGAGTATAGAAATAGTTAAAAGTGGTAAGAAAGCACTAAATAAAGACAGAGGGCCTATTCCCTATAGTCCCCTCTATTGTTTACTTGGCAACGGTGCAGTCGGGTACAACCAAGTGTGACCACATTTACCTATAAATAGTCTCGGTTAGGATAAGTTATTTTAGTTTATATCATCTGCTGATGATGCTAACTTGGTTAGCGAAACGCGCGTCCAGAACGTAACAAGTTGTGGTGTAGTGTGGTTAGAACTCTTGTATTTTGATCTATCTTCCACCACAGGTTCCAGTGTTAGGACGAAATGCTTAAAATGTCAGCCGTCATTGTCAATACAAAGTTACAATCTTTCCTGTGTCGATTGGACATCAGCCTCCACTTCTGCTATAGAGATACTTTGGATGGCATTCCTAATACGGTCCACCATATTGTTTCTTGTAGTAGATCAAGTTAAATATACTAAATATTTTTACCTTAAGTAGTTTTCAGTAATTTTAAATATATTTGTTGTTAGTTTATTGTTAGTTCATTTTATCGTTTTTTTGTTTTACTGAAGCAAGCTCGGTTTAATTTTTTCCCCAAACCAAGCCCTGCCCTGCCTCGCCATAGCTTTAGCTATTTTATTGCGAAGCTTATGTGATTATGATGTGTGCTTATGTGATATAGTATTTTTTGTTTTGTTCCTTGGTTAAATTTTGTTCTCTACAGTTATGCAAGAATACTAAAGTTTCTATGGGAGTCTTGTTTTTTCCAGTTCTCCTAAAATGTTAGGGTTAATTGAAATGAGACATGAAAATAATTTTCCCTACAAAACGGCAAGGTTAATTTTTCAATCCGTTGTTTCGGATTCGAGAGATCATCATCAACTTTCTTAAATGCACACCTGGATTTTTTATTTCACTATTCAATGCCCTTCATAACTACCAAATAGATGGTGATATAAAAGTCATAGCGTATCATTTGATTTTATCCAGAAAATCAGCATTATTTGGAAAATTTCGAAACAACTCTATCTAGTGACCACTAACAAAGTCATTACAGTACAGTTTATAGCTTCACGAGTAGAGCAAAAAGAGTACTTTTTTTCAACACCAAGTTGAATAAAATCGGTTCATCCAAAACAGAGATATCTGTAAATAATATACAATAAAAGAATAATAGACAAAAATGATCTGAAGCAAAAAAGTGCGCGATGGGTTCAAGAATATAATGCTTATATTTTCAACATACTTCAATTATAGAAATTTAAGAGAAAATTGGCATTTACACTTTTATGTTGCTGGTACGCCCCTTAGGGGACAACTTTCGAACTTGAAAATAATGTACAGCGATTCTTCGTGACTGATTTACCTATAAATATTTTCTTTTCTCAAGTTCTGTCATTAACGGTTCCTGAGCTACAGCCGACGTCTTCTATTATTGGCCCACCCTATACATAACAGATCTGATA
Source organism: Kuschelorhynchus macadamiae (assembly GCA_030620095.1). Taxonomy (NCBI): domain Eukaryota; kingdom Metazoa; phylum Arthropoda; class Insecta; order Coleoptera; family Curculionidae; genus Kuschelorhynchus; species Kuschelorhynchus macadamiae. The sequence continues at coordinate 1,647,927 of JAUTXW010000094.1, forward strand.
ATGTCTTTTTACGTAAGAATACTTATTGGATACCTTCCACCCAAATGACCACAACCTGTAAAATCAGAAAGGGAAAACATTTAGGGATAATATGAACTGTGAGCAGGATACAAATCAAAACATAACCTTAATTTTTTACAAAGTATTCCAATTATCATACCTGTGAATGGCTTGGCAACAAATAATTTGGCACGATACCTAAAATTGATAAATATCGATGATTATGGCTTGAAACGTACGCAGAAATTAGTTATTCTAGCGATATGCCGTATAGTTAGAAAAATGTTACACTTATCTGATACATTCTGAGCTTCCGGTCATTCATTCAACGGGGGATCGCAACCTTCCCCCCCTGAGCGAATGACCTCTTGCAGGTCCCGCTAAAGGATGTAACTCCTAAAGGAGAAAATAATAATAATAATAACAGTAATAATAATAATAATGGTCTCCCAACTAACCCTAAAGCACGGAATAACTAAGAAATGGAGTAAAAAAATTCCATATATCATCAGAAAATGAAGTGGATAATATTTATTGTAACATACATAGACAGAATGATAATAGCCAATCGCTCAGATGTAGATTTGTGGCAAAGGGATATAAACCAAGCGACAATAACAGATTTCTTTGTTCCTCTAGATCAGCCATATCAAACTCAAAGTCACTGGTGGGCCAAAGCATGAAGACCATCGACTAGGTGGGCCGCAAAACCTTATCTTAAAGAAGACCTTGAGAAAAAGTACTATTATAGGACAAGTCTATTTATTAAATTTCCAAAAAAAAGGACATTACAAAAAACTACAAACATTAAATTCTTTTGCCAGATATTTGACATCTTTTGTCTTTAATTAAGTTGTCTATTTGTGGCGCGAATTTATCGGCGGAAATAACTTTTAAAACTGCGTCCAAGTGTGCGTCCGTCAATCGCGATCTTGAGGGAGATTTGTTTCCTTTCATCAAAGAAAATAGTTGTTCACACTTATAGGTACTTCCAAACATTGACAGGATTTTACAGGCAAATTTTCTCATTTCTTGGTATTGAACAGGCAAGTACTTATAAAATTCGAATGCACCAACACTATCAAATTTTTGTTTTAAATGGGTCTGACACTGAATCTCAATTACTTCCATTTGCAAGTGAGGGGGAACTTCATCAATATCGATAGTGAAAAGACCAGTAAATAGAGAAAAATTGTTTTCTTGGGTCTTAAAATCCTGAAAACACTTCTCAAATTCTGTCAGAATGCTTCTCATTTTCTCTGAATATATTTTGTATGATATTGGGACACTTGTGCTTTCCTGATATGCCCTACAAGTCAGAAAATGTGACAGATTATCCTCTGCTAACTGTTTTTCCCACAACATCATCTTACACTTGAAAGCTTTCACATGATCATGCATATCTGTAATAATTTGACGTGGTCCTTGCAATTTCGTATTTAAGTCTGACAAGTGCTTTGTGATATCTACCATAAATGAAAGATTTTGTAAAAAGGTATATCGCATAATATGCTGACATCTTCTCCTTTTGTTTCCATGAAACCGCGTATTTCTTCTTCGAGTTTCCAAAACCGGTCGAGTACCATAGAACACGAAAGCCATCGTACCTCTGCATAATATGGCAAACCAGTGTACTCACTTTCAAAATCACGTATAAATGCAGAAAACTGTCGCTGATTAAGGCCTCGTGACCTTATGAAGTTTATAATTTTTTTCACTGACTTTAAAACACTTTCCAACTTGATCACTTTTGAGCATACAACTTCTTGGTGGATTGTACAATAAATATGTTGAAAATCTGGTTTGTGACTGCCCGTTTCTCTGATATTTGTAATATTTTAACAAAGCCATTTTTTACTCCAGTCATTGAAGGAGCTCCGTCTGTTACAACCGAACACAGTTTTTGACAAATCTAAATTGTAATTTTGCAGAAGTCCATAAACAGCATTGAAAATATCCTTCCCAGTTGTTGTATCATGCAATGGTACTAATTCCAGTAATTCTTCATACACATTGATATCTGTATCAACCGCACGAAGAAAAACAGCGTGTTGCGCCACACCACACACATCCGTACTTTCGCCACAGGCAATAGAAAATGAAATGAAAGAGTCTGATTTTGTTTTTATCTGATCACTTATATAGGTAGCCAACTCAGTAACTCTTTCAGCGACAGTACTCCGGGACAAAGATATATTTTGAAATGCCTTCACGCTCCCGGGACCCACAATTTCCGCGGCCTTTACAAAGCACTCTTTTATAAATTCACCTTCAACAAATGGTTTTGCGTGTTTCGCGATCAACTCCGACAGTACGTAGTTCGCTTGAAAGACAGATTCATTTTATTGCTTTGTATGTGTGAACATAAGCTGCTGATCTTTCAACCGTGATTTTAATTTATTTAACTTTTCGTTTCTGCCATGCCTGTATACTTGTCAAACATAGTTTTGTGAATATCATAGTGACGTTTTATATTACATAATTTTGGGACACCGACTGTACTATTACAAATCAAAACAAATAAACTTCACAGCAAAAAAACTCTAATTCCTAGTTTTCTTGAAAGATACGATGCTCATCTACAAGTTTCCTCTTACTTCCACTTAGTTTTGAAAGAGACATGTTAAAAACTATATCCGAAATAAATTATAATAAGTACTGTTAAGTGTTGTAGTTCTGTCATTAACGGTTCCTGAGCTACAGCCGACGTCAGTAGTTATAATAGGGGAGCGCCTCCTCCTCCTCTTCCTCTCTCTCATGTCCCTCATTCTTAACTTCCTCCCCTTTTATTCTCATTCGCATCATATTTTTTAATTTTTTCTCTTTGTTCTCCCACATTTGTATTTGCATTCTTAAGTCTTATAAATAGGTGCATCATGATCATTTTAGTATGCCGAGACACATTTACTAAGCTGTGCTCGAGTTGCGTAAAAAGTTATTTTTGAATTTTTCCACCAATTTTGTATAAAACAAAAAGAAAAAATGTGTCAAGTAATAAGTGAATTATGTGTAATCGCGAAAAATTAACTACAACTATCAGACAGTTAAAAGTTAAATATCTCAATTTCTTTGAAGTGATTTCGAAAGATGAATACACCAAGCTGTTTTATCCACTGAAACGAGATTATTTGGAAGCAATTGACTGTTGTGATGATTATTTAGAAGGAATTATAAGCCTTACTACGTTTTTCAATACATTTGGGAAATCATACTTTGTAGGAGAATTAAGCCACCTAATAGAATTTATAGGAGAAGATTGCCAATTTATACCTGCTATTATTGCAACCCAAAAGAGGTTTCAATTATACGAAGATAAAAAACAGGTATTATCAAAGAAAGTTAATCCTATTCGCAAGAGACGTCCCCCTACATATTTAAAATATTATGTTAAATAAATGAAATGGCTGAGTTGCTGATTGCAGTTAAATTATTAGAGGAGAAATTTAGTAATCTTTCAAAAACCTATTTCTCATATTGTATGGCAAGTGGTCCGGAGTGGATAGACTTTTATTGTAATCAATCTGAGGAATTCGTAAAGGCTGCCCTCTGTTGCAACAAATACATTGAAACATTAAATTTTTTTCAACTTATTCAAGATCTAAAAGATATTGGCTTTGGTTACTATTTAAAAGACTTGAAGCAATTTATTGACGAGGATACTATTCTTCAAGAAATTGAAAAGGAAGAATAAATTTAATAATATTTACAATGGAGCAAATGGTTACTGAAATGTATGAAGAGTTTATTATATCTGCTGCATACTTCCAATATTTATCAATTGTAGGCGAAGAAGACGCAGAAGCACAAGATTTGTCAGCATATGTTAATAATATAGATCGAATGAAACAATGTAAATTAGCCGCTAAATTTTGTAATGATTATTTAAAATATAAAAATGAGTATGAACTTTTAAATGAATTTAGAAAATTAGATTTAAGGTATCATATTAATTGTATTCAATCATGGTTGGTTAATGCAAAATAAAAAGGTAATTAAGTTTTTTTTTATATTTTTATTCATTCATAAAACAATTGTCATATAAAAATAACACATTTGTCAAAGCACACATACAAGGTGATTTTGAATGATAGAAGCATTTTGGTTCCATTAGCTTTAGCGCTGGTTGTTCATCTATTTCAATCACATGCTTTTTAGAATATTTCTGTATAAAATCCTTTTTTTCGCTTCCTTTTACAAAAACAAAATCTGCTTTCTTCGTAAGTGTTTCAATTATTTTTGGGAAATGATGTAATGGAGTAAATCCATTATTCCAATGTATACAATGATAATTTTTCGTTAACCATACCGCCTGCTTGTGACAATCAGGTGAAAGAAACTCCATTGGAAAAGGCTTTTTAAAAATGTAATGAGTCATTTCATAACCATCAAAAGCTGCAAGCTCTTTCGGTATAAATTTATTTTTTTCATCTTTGAATCCTTGAATATCTATAACCAATCTCATATTTTCAAAGCAGCAAATTTTTTAATGAGACTTTTTTTACTTGAATAATTTGCAATTTCTTCTTTCAGTTGATTAATTTTAAAAATAAATTTTTCAATTTGTAGTTGTAGTTTTGATGTCATGATTAAAACTAAAAGCTTTTGAAAATTTCTTTAAATTAAATCGAAATATGAATATAGTGGGGATAAAATTTATAATTGTTTCACAATTTTAGTAAGAGGGTTGTAGCTAAATAATTTGTCATGTAAAATAAGACAATAAGCAGAAGTATCTTTTTTAATTGCATTGTGTGTCTCAAATTCAATTCTCATTACTACGGATCCCGTTTGAATTGTTTCTTTTTGATGGGAGCAATCAATATGTGTAATAGGACTAATGTTTTTGAATTGTTCAGGATTAAAAATGGGTTCATTTGGAACACCATAGTAAGACTGTCTAAAGTTGGCAAACATTTCGTATAAAGCAGAAAATTTGTTTTCTTCGAAATTTAAGTACAAATCGTGATAAGGATATCTTTCAGAATTTAAATATACTCTAATATTTGACAAGGTAATATTGTCAAATTTACTCATATCTTTAACAATTTTCCCTTTTCTGTTTTCTTGAAAGCCAATCACAACATGACGAGGAGCTTCTAGTTTACTAGTTGTTTTTACCGGCCATGTGTGACGGGTTGTTTCGGTTAGAGAAGAATATTCAACAAGTTCCCAACTCCTGAATCCTATCAATATATCTTTATTTGATTCTAATATTTTTGATAGAGCAAGTTGTTGTGGCATATCAACTAGAATGTGAGGAACTTTCCAATAAATTTTATCGAAAGTAACCAATGGAGTGTCAGGAGCAGTAACAAGGTGTGCCGGATCTTCTTTGAAAATAACACCATCTAAATCATCAGTTGATCTAATAAGAACCAATTCCTGTTTCATATTCATAATAATTTTTCTGTAATCTTCAAAAAATCCTAAAAGCATTTTTAGTGGTATGGATACGGAGAATTTTCCATCATTATCAACTAAAATTGTATCACCTTCTTTCCGATGTGGAAACCAACCTGCATTTTCCAGTTTTAAACTTTCGTTGGTATTGTGAGAAAGGTAGCTTTTTAAGGTTGATGCTAATCCAACATTTCTTATTGAATCTATAGTAATTCCGTTTAGTTCATAGCGGATTTCTCTGAACAAAAAGGCTATACCATTGTTAATAAATAGCAATTCTTTCTTATATTTACCTTCTGTATTAGTTAATTTTCCTTCGATATAAAGTAAACTATCTGATGGTAGAGTGTAAGCATCGAGTTCTTGAATTGGGATCCTTATTTCATCATTGTAATCGAATTTTGAAGAAATATATGGTTGATATGTGTGAAGCTCAGAACTGACGATGGAATTGTCTACATAAAGCTTTTCGTTTACGTTTAATATGTTCATTATTTTAAAACAGTGAAACCCAAGGATGTGAGAAATTTACGATTATCTCGTCTTAACTTGTTGGTGTTGGATTTGATACTGAACTGTTGTTTAGGCTTTTTCTTTTTATAAGTTTTTACTTTGTTGATAGTGGTAGGGGCAAGTCTCATCCCAAGGGCTCTATTATATCTAACAACCATTTTATATTTCACTTGTTTGTAAATGTAACCTTACTGTTATAGTTTCTCCTCTAAAACTGATAAGTTCTCCGTCTTGATCAACTATTTTAACTGTTATATTGTTAATTGCTTTGACGCTAACTGGAAAATACAAAATGGGCAAAGGAGATTCAACTATTTTATACCCTGGAGCTACAGTTGGATAAAACTGGTGAATAATATGAACAGGTTTACCATTATTGTAAGAACCGACACAAATATTACAGTCAATACAAATAGCATTCACCTTAGTTATTTTTGCAACATTATCTGATTCTTCCTCTTTCATAGCTTCTAGTATCCTGCTATTAAAACCCAACATTTTTCCTATCGAATCTTCCTTGGTAAAATCAATTATTCTACTACACATTAAAAAAGTTTTTAGAGTATTAACATTTGCTTTTAAAAGAAAAAAAATTTTTTCATTCGGAAATAAATCTTCTATACTTTCTCTTATGTATGTTTCTATATCTGTAATGTCATAAGTTCCGTCGGGAATAACAATTACTTTTTTATCTATATAAAATTTATTATATCCTTCTTTTATATTGGGGATAGTCATAAACGTTTCAAAATCAGCTAAACCCAGGTAATATTGTTTTTCATCCTCTAAATATATGGGCGGATTAAAATCAGCAGACAAAACAGAACTGTTTCCTGATATGGCAATTGTGGTAGACATTGCAGTTTATTTATGAATGAGATATTACAATAAATATTGAGTTTATATATTTTTTTGCAAAAATTTTAGGGATAGTTGACCACAGTTATATGAATTAAATTTTTGTTTATTTTCATAAGTATAAAATACATCCACTTTGCCATTCGAATTAAAATATTTGAGAAGTTCAAAAGGTGGTTTTAAATTTCCATAACTATCAAAATATATTACATTTTTGTTATTTTTAATATAAGCAGTCCAATGAGATCCCTTATTTTGTTTTTTATCCAAATTTACAATACCACATTCTTTCAGATTAATTTTTTTTGGAAGTTCATCGAGCATAAAAACACCTCTAAAGCCAGTTATTTTTAACAGCTTTACATATTTAATAATATCATTGTTCGTAAGTGCTCTTTTTGGAAAACTTATTTTGAGTTTTTTTTTTGTCTGATTGCTTTCATTTTGACGGATCCTCCTTTATAAGGTCTAATAAATAGTCCCTTTCCTTTATATGGTCTAATATATAATCCTTTCCCTTCTTTAGAAGCATTTTCCATTGCAATATTATGTCTATGTATTTCTTCTAGTTGCTGTTTAGCTGCTTTAGCATCATTTACTGCCTTAGCAATTCCTGCCGCGCCTCCACCTAGTGCACCCAGGGCGCCAAGAATGGGAAACAAAAGAGGTAGAAATCCTCCAATTTTTTTGGGCGTTCGAATGATACGTTTTTTTCTCAATTTAAGTTTACCCCCTTTTGTATTTTTTAATCCCAAACCGAACTTTCTTTTACCCTTCATTATTCCTGCAACACTTAAAGCTGCAATTTTTTCACCAATAGAAGAATCTTTAGCTTTTACCCTATCCCAGGCTTTTTTTTCTAATATTTGGTCAGATATGTGTCTTTTTGATAAATCTTCAGTCTGAGAGTAAGATATATCATGTTCTTTGCAAGCGGAATCCAATGGATTTATACCAACGTCACCTCTAGTTAATCTTTTTTCCAAGTTGGTGCCGGGACCACAATAATTATATCCTGGTATATGAACTTCGAAAGGTAGTTTGCTAATTAATTTATTTACTAAACCAGAGCCTTTTCTATTACGTGTTTTAATAGTTTTTTTCAACTTATGGCGACCCACAGTCATTGAAGTTCTTTTTATACTAAAAGCACATTGACATTTTTCTGGTATAAATACTTTTACAGCTAAAAATATTTACTAGTGTGATTAAGAATGAGGATTGAAAAACAAAAATTCTCATTACCAGTAAATAATCATGATGAAAAAATTTTAAGTAAACAGTTGAGAAAGCATGGTGACTTATTTTGCGGTGGTTCAAAAAGAGGGCTTATAGTTGGTTGCAGTGGTAGCGGTAAAACCAACGTTATGCTTACACTGCTCGAGCATCCAAATGGAATTAGGTTTGAAAATGTCTATGTTTATTCAAAGTCATTAGATCAACCAAAATATGAATATTTAAGAAAGTTGTTAAAACCTATGAAAGAAATTGGATACTTTGAATATGATAGCGATGAGAACATTATTTCACCTCATGAGATAAAGCCAAATTCCGTTATCATTTTTGATGATATTCCTTGTCATAATCAATCTATTATTAGGGACTATTTCACGCATGGAAGGCATAGAAACACCGATTGTTTTTTTATTTTTCAAGGATATTCCTCAATCCTTAAACGTCTAATTCGAGAAAATGCAAACTTATTAATTTTATTTAAACAGGACTGTTTGAATTTAAAACATATATATAATGACCACTGTATATTAGATATGACATTTGATCAGTTTAAAAATATTTGTGCTAACTGTTGGATGGATCCATATGGCTTTCTTGTAATTGACAAAGATTGTGAAGTAAATCACGGCAGATATAGGAGTAAATTCGATTCCTTTATATATTTATAAAAGTAAAAAATTTGCAGTTTTATTTCATTTAAAACTTGTACAGCATGGATAAACGTTTAGCTCGAGAATTAATAAGATCCAGACAAGCCGTGAAGCAGAAATATCAAAGCTTGAAATTAGCTACTTCTACTGCTCAGTCCGAATTAGAACAAACTTATAGACCAATAACACAACCACTTAAACAGCTAATTTCAAGTATTGGTAAATCCGAACCATTCGATTTAAAAGAAGAAAGAGTTTCAAAGTATGAAGATTTCAAAACACCTACAAAGCTTTATAAAACATCAACTCCGACGAAAAATATTCAGAAAACAGGAAAAACTCCGTCACTCCCTACAGAACTACCAACATTTTTAAATGACAGTAGTATCACTTCTTCCTCTCCTGTAGTACAACCATTGTCATCAACTGTTATAGCAGAAACTTCAGATCCTTCTAGTGACACAACAACAAATTTAAACTTGTCAGACATATTGGAACAAACTAGAAAAACAATTCAAACCTATGTTGGTACACCATCATATAAAGATTACTTAGCAGATTTTCATGAATTACCCAGATCATATATTGATGAGGGTGTGAAAGATACACAACATAAATTTGACCATTATTATGGAATAGTTCATGACCTCGAAACGGATAAGTTTTCTTTTGGTTTAACACAGATACCGGTAGAAATTATTGGAAAAGACATTAAAGTGGGAGGAATAACGTACACAGGCACGCCAGGTTTATACGAATTGCTTTTCAAAAAAGAACCGAAAGGTTATAAGAAGGAAGATTTAGATAATTACATGAACATTCTAGCTAAAACAAATGTATATCGTAGGAATTTTGATTCAAATGAACAAGTTCAAGGAAATACATCACACAAATATGTTACAATAATAGGACCATATTTACAAAGAAAGGGGATTACAAAGACAAAAACCTTGCCAAGATTAGTTACAGCATTTAACAAACCAAAACCTCCGTTTAGAACAACTAGAGCCAAATCTACAGGAAAGGGATTAATTTTGAAAACAAACAGATCAAATACAGACTATGTATACTGGAATAATGTTAACGAAATTGTTGATAGGCTACGTTTATTAATTTCATCAAGTGATGCGGGAAATAATGCTCATAGTAACGAGATTATCTCTATTATTGAAGAATTAAGAGAAGATAAAGTAATACTATAAATAACAGCTATCAAATATAATCATATTTATTGTTTAATGAAAGCTCAACATGACAGTTGATAAATTTGGACGCCATATTTCAAAACAAAATCAAGAGAGAATAAGTGACATTAATAATTTAAAAAGGAGATTAGGTGAAAATGAAACAAATAATGAAATCTTTGCTAAAAAGCTTAAGGTTTTTGATGAAAATTTTTTAAAGTATGAGAACCAGATTAAAGGATGCTATACCTCAATTGAAAACGTTAATAAACAGTTGCTAACGCTAAATCAAATAAGTAAAGATTTGCAATTTTTAAATGAACATGTTAAAAAGGAAGACAAAAAATTAAGTGATGATATCAACAAAATTAATAAAATAATGGAAACAAATATAAGAGAAGTAATAATTGAAAAACACAAGGAAAAAATTAAACAATTAAGAACTTTTATAAAAAGGTTATATGATGAAAAAAAAAGAAATCAAAATAGCATTCTTAACAGTAGAACAATTGACCAACTCACTTTGGAAGAAAATCAACAATATATTTCCTTGGAAAATATAATGTCCAGTGTAATTAAGAAATTAGAACAAGAATTAAATAAAACAGAGGAGGAATTAAAAAATAGTGATAGTAGATCAACTACTTTCTTAACTGGAGAGATAAAAAAATCCTTTAATGCGTTAGAAAAGGAGATTACTAAAATTAGTAAAATTTTAAATGAAAAAAGTTATACAATACAAATTGATAAATTGAATGAATGGGAAAAAACATATAAAAGTTATATTTCGAATTATTACAAAACATAGAAAGTGAACTTCCTTAAAATTGAATAAACAAGTTTGTTGTCATGACAACCGTTAAACAGCAAGTCGTTAATGAATTACATAAACCTGCTAGAAAAAACTACAAACGCAGAAGGCTGGTAGTGAAAGGGTTAAATGATCTTTTCCAAGCTGATTTGGTTGAAATGTTACCCTATGCCAAATTTAATAAGGGATTTAAATATATCTTGATTACCATAAATGTATTTTCTAAGTATGTTTGGGCCGAACCGTTAAAATCTAAATCTGGAAAAGACGTAACAGCGGCAATGAAAAAAATATTAATCAGTGCAAAAACTCCACCAAAAAACTTGCAAACGGATAGAGGAAGAGAGTTTTTCAATGTAAATTTTCAAAATTTGATGCAACAATTTCGAATTAACCATTATAGCACGTTTTCCAATTTGAAAGCGAGTATAGTAGAAAGAGTGAACAGGACTTTAAAGAATAATATGTGGAAAATATTTAGCATTCAAGGAAATTACAAATGGTTTAATATATTAGCGGATATTGTAAAAGATTATAACAATACAAAACATTCTTCAATAGGAATGAAGCCAAAACAAGTAAATAAAACAAATGAAAATAGAATCTTGAAATCTGCATTTACTCATGCTAAAACGTTAGATATAAAATCTCCAAAGTTTAAAGTGGGTGATCACGTACGAATAAGCAAGCATCGAGAGGCATTTTCAAAAGGTTACACACCAAATTGGTCAAATGAGATATTCCACATTAAAGAAGTTAAGATGACAAACCCTTGGACATATTTAATTCAAGACGAAGATAATCAGGACATTCTGGGTGGTTTTTATGAGCAAGAATTACTAAAAGTAAAGCATACCGATGTGTATCTTATTGAGAAGATTTTGAGAAGGAAAGGAAACAAAGTTTATGTGAAATGGTTAGGACTTGATAAAAAATATAATACATGGATTGATAAAAAAAATATTGTTTAATTAAATTGAAATTAAATTTTAGTTAAATTTGTTTTATTTCTGTTCCTCACTTTATGCTTTAGCTGATACAAATTACAAAGTCTTAATGTGCTAATTAATTTCAAATAAAATTCACATTTACTAAACTAAAATTTTATTAAGTAAAACATCAAATACAATTTTTATTAAAACGTGTCAAATATATTTTATTTCTATGTTCCTCAGATAATATCGAATCTAGAATAAGTTTACAATCATTTATTCTTTTTTCAAAACGGAGTCTATCTAAGTACCACATCTGAAAGTTACTCCTACGGGCTTGTCTGTAAGCAAAGCTCCACTTCACTAACACATGCACCTTATTGTTCTCTTCCAGAAAAGATATTGTTTTCTTCGTAATATTTTCTTTTTGATCCATTTTCATTGTTTTCTTCGTAATATTTTCGTTTTGTTCCATTTTGCTTCAATTTGTTTTCCATTTGTTCAGGATATAAAGCAAGTAATTCCATCATAGTTGAAACATTTTCACTGTTAGGATTTTCTGTTGGACTTATTATATTATAAACATGCGTACACAAGTCGCCACAATCAGATGAAATATTATTTTGAAATATTTTGAAATATGTATTGAATTCTTGCCTTTTAAGTATAGATAATCTATAATCAATAATTTCCTTTAATCGCCACAAATTGTCCAAAGACTCTTGTCCTAAGTATATGAAGTGTGGGCCTTTTGTAATTTGTAGAACAGGGGTATCATTTATTTTCTGAACCTGCAGATGAATGTTGTTTATATTCACACTGGTTTGATCAACTTGAGGAAAGTAGAAATTGTTTACAATAATTCCTTGATGAACACAAATGTCTTTCCAATTTTCTTCGGTTAGTGCGATTGAAAATCCAGTTTTTCCACCAATTACAATTTTTGGAGAAAAATCATTTAAACTAATGCCAACAAGAACAAATTTTGACAAAGAATTATTTAAAAAATAAATTTTTGAATTAAGAAGCGTTTCCAAAGGTTTATGAACCACGGCGTTGTTCATAATGACTAAACGAGACTGAAACATATTGTGTTAATCTTGTACTTAAATATTCTCATCCCCACTTTCTTTAAAGTTTTGATTAAAATGGATTAATGAAAAAATAGATTTCCAGTTTGAAATTTGTAATAAAGATAAATAATTAAAATGGTAATGTATAAAAATAATGCAAAGTTTAATGTAACACTAATGATGGAAAAGTAATAATTTTTGAATCCGTCATAATAATTGGTACAGTTGGGGGTTAAAATTTGTAACTGATTATTTTTAAACTCTAACCTTTCTATCCAATTTGTATCAAAAATAGATCGATTTGAATAATGATACAAAATTTTAAAAAATTTACTTGCATTTTCATTTCCATTTATTCGTTCCATCCAACTAATTGTACTATTGTTAATTAATCCAATTTTCATAAATTTACAATATTTACTTAGAGTGACGTCTGTTTTATTAGAAAAACATATTTCACACTGTGTTACGCCAGGGGGATGATGAACATAAAAAACATTTTGGAAAATAAAATAAAGAAGAATAAATTGAGATCTACTGATAGTCATTAAAACAAATTAATAATTATATTCCAAATTTATTAACATTAAGCAGATACTTTCACCACGAAAGCAAAAGCAGTTGTAAAAAAATAACAATAAAATACTTAATTTAAATATATGTAAAAGTTCATAAATAAGGATATTAATAATACTATATAAAATGTGTAGCTTGAAGACTTATTTTGAATGGTTACAATTATTCGATTCCTATTTTTCCATAAACAGTTATTTAAATCACAATTCCTAGCAAATTTCTTATGCTCCACAATAGGATCATCATAACTTAACCAATCAAAAATTTCAATACCACAATAAAAACATTTACAAATATCATTGATTGAAGTATAGTAAAAGCCAGCTCCAGCTAACACTTCTGGTCTCAATTTTCCTTTCCATTTTTTAAAAGTGGAAAGTCGTTTTTCATATGTTTTAAAATAACTGTTATCAATTTCTTTGTCAAAAGTTTCTATGCACATTTTGTGAAAGACTTATGAAGACTAACTTTGGTTTCAAAAACAACAAATTTAAATACCTTATAATATCTACATAAATATATCTAAATCTTCATGTTCTGCATTCCATTGATACAAAGCAATATCTTGGTGTCCCCAAGCTAATGTATTAAAACTATAGGGAATTTTATACCGCTTATCATCTTCGGAACTCAAAGCCAATTTATTAATTAACTCTGTAAAAATTGTATGTTGTCTAGATCGAAAAACATACATTGAACAAAAGGTTTTAGAATGATTTTCAACAACATCTTTATAATGAATAAAATCCAACTGCTTTTTAATTGCACTTTTTTTAACACCTTTTGCTTTTTTTGTTAAACTGTTTTCCGTTTTAATACAATATGCTTTTGCTCCAGTACCAAAGAAAGCAGTAATGGGTTCACCAGCATATTCATCTTTGAATTTTCCTATAACTGACTTTGTAATAGGCATTTCATGAATATTATTAAATTCATAATTAGATGTGTCAAATTTCTGAATATTTTTTATCATGTCAGAATAAATATTTGGAGTTGTGACTTCTGAAAATAAAGAATCGGTATCGGTGTATAAAAGTGAAATATTTTCCTGATAAAGAGGTTTTAAAAAATTATAAAAGAAATCATACATGACAGTTTTAGATATATCTAATATTGAGAAGCCTACATATATTGTTTTATTGTAAGTAACTTGAATCTTTTGCATTTGAATAGCTACCAAGTTTTCAGAAAATATTGTTAAGTCATTGAAATATGGTTTTTGCAATTAAATTCTCAGCACCATCTTTTCTTCTATTTTTTCCACTCTGTAACAAGTCTTACGTCAATTCTCCTATCAACATTTTCCATAGTCTTGCCATAAATACTATTATTTGCCAACTTGTAAGTATTACGATCAAATTCATTCTTTGAATCATTTCTTAATCTTGAATTCAAGTCTATATATTTTTTCAACCAATCAGATTGAGAAAACTGTAAAACTCTATGAACTTTAGTTAACTTGAGTCCATGTTCCAAACATTGTTTTAATAATTGATAGTGAATAACATATTTTGATTTATCATTTAAATTGGGTATTAATTTTATGCATTTAGAATTTGGCGGTTTAAAGTTTTCTGGACAAAACGGAAAATCGTTATGATAGGAATGTAGACTTGTAGGATATTCTAAATCAACTTCTAAAACATATCCCTTATTAGATTTTTTAGAAATATTCATAATATTTAAATCATTGATTTCTTTATCTGTTAACCAAACAAAATCTCCCGTTGGAATGTGCTGTGACATTGCATAACCATACAAATTTGTTGCATCATAATAAATTATGTATTTAGTTGGCTTTAAAGGATCAAAATTTAAAAGAAATGGGTTATTA